>JALGBA010003460.1:1200000-1800000 GCA_023970755.1 Azemiops feae
CACAAGAGCAACTGCTCCACCTCATCCCAGTAGGCAGACTCATCCTCCTTGGAGGTAAGCCCCACCACTGTTTTATCATCCACAAATTTAACAATAATATTGCTGGGATGAGTGGGGGTGCAGTCATAAGCGTAGAGGGTGTAAAGTAGGGGGCTCAACACACAGCCCTGTGGGGAGCTAGTATTAAGAATAAGGGCTAAAGAAATACAGTTGCCTAATCTAAGCCTCTGAGAGCAGCCAGACAGGTAGTTCAAAATCCAAAGGCAGATTGAATGTGAAAGACCGAGGTTGACAAGTTTAGACACCAGTGTGTACAGAGGAATTGTGTTAAATGCAGAGCTAAAATCCACAAAGAGCATCCTTACATAGGTCCCCCGTTGCTCCAGATGAGTCAGAGCAGTATGGAGAGTGATGGCTATGGCGTCCCCATGGATCTTTGTTGCTTAAGGGATTGTACTCGGAGACTATGCTTATAGTGCCAAGTGCTCCAAAGCACCTTTGGGAGATTGAATCCAAGAGTCTGAGCCATCTTAATATTTAGATACTCAATGTGATGTTTGCTCTGAATTCCCTTTCTGTGGTCCTGAGTTTGAACTCACCCTACCAATACATTCTAGCATGCATGTGAAAGGCTATTATTGCTCTGGGGGAAAAGCCTTGGCTATTGCCTGAATGTGGTGCTTGAGGTGGGAGTCAGTGGGAAGTGTCATGTTTTAGCAATGCTGCTCCATTGAAAATTGTCTTCCAAACCTTAGAGCATCTCTCAACCTCTTTTTTTCCCCTTATCCTTTGTATCACATGTAGAGGCGAGCTCTCTGGGCTTGTTGCTATGACAACAGTTGGTAGTCCTCATTTGCTTCGGCATTTTGATTGGTTAGGGACAATGTTGCCTCTTTTGTGAGGGTGAAAGGGAGGAGGCCCACTCGAATGAGAGCAGAATGGAAAGATGCCAAACTGGTCCAGAGTGTAATGTACATCTATTGGGGGGGGGGATGGGGGAGTGTTCTTTGGCAACAGCAGATGATGAGGCAGTGAGCTTGAGTGTATGATTCACAACTGCATGCACCAGCATGCTGCATGCAGAGCAAGTGCAGCTCCATCTGTCTTCAATCTGGACCAATCTGCTCTGGCACTTTGAGGACTCCGGCTGCCTTGGGTGAAGAAACAAACCCTTTGCCTTGTCATCTGACTGCACAGCGGAGAGCGACTGGCCTTCAAAAGCTGCCCGGTACCAGAATAGCTTGCTTAGCAGCTGTGATCTCCTAAAGTAAGCATGGATTGAGGTAGGTGATGCATCTTTTGTGGTATTTCTGTGCAGATATGTGAACATGGGGTTTATTTGGCAGCCCTTAACAAATCTTTGGTCGTGTTTAAAAAAAAATATTGTGAGTTCTGTGCTGTGCTAATTCTGAATCTATTTCTGACTGCATAAATATGACATAATTAATAAAATGAAGTATCCCGTTATTTTGTGGTACACGACTTCAAGTGTTTTAGAACTTCCTTTGAGCTTGAACTCTGCAGATGTGACATTCCTTAGATACACCATCAGTTTGAGACATCAAAAATGAATGTAGACCCAATTATTCATAGTAGAGTAGGGATTAGAATGATTTTATGATTTTATCCAATGTATTATTTTGTACCCATATGTCTGTGGAGCACAAATATGTAGGTGAGGTCTCCTTTTAGATCCATAAGAGCCATTTAAACATCACCAGCCATTTCATAAGCCAGCACAAAAAAAAATATCACAGTATAGATATATTGAAATCCAGAGCTCATTTTGGGGGAGGGATAGAAATGAGGTTATGCAAGAGGCTGAAGAGTAATTACTGTAAATTGCTAAATGAATTGCTCTCTTTCAGATATATTTAATGCTAATAATCCCTATATAGTTTTGTTTTGTTTTGTTTTCTTCTATAGATAGTGAGTGTTGAAGAAAACCTCTGTTCCCAGGTAAGTGTGTATAGAACTGAGGTCTTAATAACTTAGTTGCAATCTAACCACATATTTTAGCGAATTAATATTGTTTACTCAATAATATTTGGGTATACTGTATAGAGTTGGCATGATAATATTAACTTAGAAGTGGATATGATTTTTGTATTGCAAAATGTAGATCTTTAAGATCATTAGACACAATGGACAATACAATATTCTGTTTTGGTCTCAGATACTATTGCAACCAACTTCCTGCTATTGCTTTGATTATTTCCATTCCAAGAATGATTATAAAATATTTAGAGTCAAATGTGCTTGTTATGTGGAGGACTTCCTTGGATTGGTTCCATTATTTTTGCTATGAGGTTAACTGAGCCTTAGCTTTCCAGTGTTACCAGATGTATTCAAGAACATGATTTGAACTTTAGATCACCTCCTTTAGGATCCATTCACTGAACAATCTTCTAATTATAATCTATTACTGAATGATAACATATTGTCATGCATGCAACAATCTCATTCAATTAAATGTTTTAGTGACATACTGTACATAAAGCACATGGAATTAAAGTATACAAATGATTTCTTTAGAGAATACTAAAATTAAACTAAATTGTAATTAATGTACCTGGGGAAAAACAGTAATTCAGATCAAAATACAAAACAAACTGAAATGCAAAGTCAAAAATAGAAAAAGAGCAAAAGGGTACATAATTCAAGGACATAGGCATGAAAATTTGAAGGCATCTTCCCTGAAAGAAAAGGATCTTTTTTTTATAAAGGTCCCACAGGATTGGTGTAGAGAAGGTAATCTGGATCTAGACCACAAAGTAATTTTTAAAAAGGATCAGAATGAGCTACCACAGCACTGAAAAGCTCTGGAATTCGGTTCCTTTTTCTGATGTTTCTTTACATTATTTTTTAAATTGTAGCCCTTTAAAAATTCCCCATATTTCTATCCTGTTGGGTTATACAAGAAAGTCTTTTGATATAGGATTTGATTCTGTTGAGGAAAACAGGAAAATTGCTTTCTAATTTATCTACATTATGTCTCTGGCACAACCAAGGGTTTCATAAAACCAGCGGTTTGTAGGGATACAGCTTCTCTATTTTATATCCCTGAAATCACTGCAAGGGGAACACAGGTTTCTATGAATGGGGCAAGGGAGGAATAAATGATGAAACTTGCATCACCATAAGGCACAGACTACATGATTTGCAGCCATTGCCATGATACAAATATTTGCATCCAATGCCACAATACAATACAAAAGGCCAGAGTTTGCACTCTAATATCACAGTAAATACTTTGTCATTGTCACATCACCATGGTTGTATTTGTTATTTCTGGAAGGGGAACAGAACAGAACTTTAGGGTTCTGGGGTTGGCTAAAAGTATGGATTGTCACAGAATAGTTGAGTACTTGACCATAACTGGACCATTAGGTTGAAAAACTATCTTTGACTGGATTTAGCACATGATAAAATTCATCAAATGGGTATCCCTGAAGATATGTTTAATATAGCAAGACATTTAATAGTATACAGAGATTTAAATAAGGTCCAAATTCATATTTTTCTTGTTCAAACTGGACATTTCTACATTTCTTTAAAACACAATTAAGATGGCAAGTCTCTTTACACAAAACACATCTCTTGATTGCTAGGAATTTACAAATTTGTAGGCTTGTGGATAATATTCCTCTATTATCAAACTTACATATTTTATTGTATTTTTAGCCCAAGATTCAAACTATTATTTTTCTCCCCAAGCCACTTACATTGATTAAAATATTGGTTTAACCATAGCATGAGTCTTGTGCCTAATTCTGGGCACTAAAAAAAAATTCAGACAAATTGGAACAGGTTCAGAGAAGAGAGTGTTCGGAGGCCTAGAAACTGTGAAGAGAAATTAAATGAACTGGAAACATTCAGCCTTGAGAAAAAGCAAACTTGAAAAGATGCTACACAGGAAATCTGTTCTCATTTCAGAATACAGAATACGCAGTAAAAGATTCAAGAAAGGCAGATTCCAGCTGAACATGAAAAACATCAATAACAAAAACCCTTCCTAATGGCACAAGCAGTTAAACAGCAAAAATTACTCCAAAGTTGTATTTTTCTGTTCATTGAATGTGCTTGGCCAGAGGTTAAATATCTGTTGAATATGCTTTAATTTAGATCACTGCCCTGAGAGCTTTGGATTCAATGACTTTGAGGATCCCTACCAGTTCTTTATTTTTATGATTCTAAAAAAAATATGTATAGATCTTGCCCTTAGGTTTACAAATTAAAAAACAATGCATAAAGTGGATAGAGAGCTTCAATCAATAGAGTATTAGGGTTTACGTATTGTCTAGGACTGAGAGGCCAAGGTCCAAGTCACCTTTAATAAGGAAAAATTATTAGCTGATTTGGGACCAGTAGTACCTCTTAGTCCAGTCTTTCTCTCAAGGTTATTGTGGTGGGGGAAAGCTGGTGGAAGAAGTATCACGTTTCTGAAATAAAGTGGCACATAAGTAAAATGAATCATCATCCAGTGCCTGTAATTATTAGAGCATTAGGAGCTATAACAATAAAATTGTCAAAATAGCTGACAAAATTAGAATTATTTTATTTCAAAACGTTTAGTTAAAAAAATAAAATAAGCACAGTAAAAAAAAGTCATATAATATATAAATTAGCCAAAAGTCACAGTTGTAATCTAATACCAAATAAACTAGGAATAAAATTCAGTTCCAGAAGGTGTGCAATCACTCTAAAAGGTTTCTCCAGTAAAGTATGGTTTTCATTATCTTCCAGGAGCAGCCAGCTTTGCTTTAAGCTAATTTATATGACTGAAAAGCAGCACCTTCTGGCTTCAGCTTCCTCACCTCATGGAATTGGGGGCTCACAAGCAGCTTCTCCAGAGATGATTTCATCAAAAGGGTCAACGCTTATTAGAAAGAGGTCCTGAGGTGCCAAGCCATACTGGGTTTTATAAATCAAAATGTTCATATTCTGAGGCGAAATGACAGAAAATCTCAGTTGGACTAGGAAGTGATTTTGGCCAAGACAGTGAGTTAGAAGTAATCCCCTCCCTATTCAGATAATCATACAACTGCTCCAAGATGAACAAAACATCTAATGTATGACTACCTGTAAGGGTTGGGGCCAAAGGTTGCTTGTGACAAATTTGTTGTCAGAATGTAGGCCTTGAAATTCATGGCCTTACCAACCCCAGGTAGGAAGCACTGAGACTGAAATCACCTAATACCCAACACCAAAATACATGGAGATTCCAATATTAAACCTATCCTGTTTCCACGGTCATGTGTATCCTACTTCCATGTAGACAGGTAGCAGTTTACTCGAATGAACAGATCAAAGAATACTTTATTCACAGAGATATTCAACAACTCATGATTAAGATGAAATACGTCTGGAATGCAATATTAATCTGGATCCATATCATTAGGTTAAAAGACAGTGATGTCCTCCATCCTGTACATAAATCACATGTTGAATAATTGCCAATCACATGTTGAATAATTGCTGTGTCCGAGCCATGAGGCTGGATCCCAATGTGAAGAGAATCAAACAATGGCACAGAGCCAGGAAGTACAGTCATAAACCTTTGAACTCCTCCCACTGACTAGATAAACGGACTGCTGAAACTACATTACCCATAAGCCATTTCTTAAGGAAACAGCGTTTAACCCTATAAATGCTAAACATCCTAACATACAGTTCTCAGCTGCTGGTTGGTCCAGAACACTCCCCGCTTGGAAATATAAATTTCCACTACTAACTAACTAAAATAAGCAAAACGTAGCATCAAACATGCAAATCACTGTTGGCTAGCTAGAATAAGCAAAACATAACTTTAAGGCATGCAATTTTCATTACTAACTGACTATTTAACTAAAATAGGCAAAACATGGTATCAAAACGTGTAAACATGCATAACTGTAAGGTAAATACAAACATGTACAACTAAAACAGAGATAAACAAGGTGTTACATCAAACAATGCAATTATGAGGTAAACACAATATACATGGCTTGAGGCTTAATCTTCCAGTTCGGTCTTCTTTTGCAGCAGGACCAGGTCGGTGATTGGCCTGGTGTACAGCCTTTTCACAAGAGTCTTTGAGTCACGGTCTGACTCATGTGGTTTCACGATCTGGACCTCAGCTTGGCGAACTAGTCCAGCAAACTGGGTAGGGCCCGATGCATAAGTCTCATGGGCCAATAGTTCTGGTATGCGCCCTTGTCTCTCAACAAGACAAGGTCTCCTGCCTGTAGGAGAAACTGGAACCAAAGGGACTTCTGGGTCAGGAAAACTGAAACCCAAAAATTCTTAGGAACAAAGGAACCTGGATCCACAGGATTCACAGGAACAAAGGAATCAGGAACCAGAAGATGCTCTGGAACAAAAGAAGCTGAGATCACAGGATTCTCGGGAACAGAAGAGACTGGAACCACTGGATCAGCGCTGATGATGGCTGCTTCTTCTGCCATGCAGGTAGTGAGAACCTCATGTGTCAGCGTGGGTGTTTTTGTTACCATAGAGTCTATGATTGTGCAGGGTATGCCAATCATGCGCTCCCACGCTTCTCCCATGTGGGATGCATGGGGAAGATAATTTTTGGCCTTCAAGTATTTATCAATCACTGGGTCATGACAAATACTTTTAATAGTCTGTAAGTCCTTGCAGGCTCCTACAAAGTTAGTTCCTTGGATGCTAAGACAAGTGATCAGGACAATCAATACTATGCCCAATCTAATGGGTCTTCGTTTGGAGGGGCGTTCGAAGCGGGCTGGTTGTAGGAAATGTTTAGAAGGCGGTTTCTCTGTCTCTTTGCCCACTGTGGACAAGCAGATGGTCTGGAACTCAGGACCTTTTAGCCAGATCAATTTTGCTAGCTGTGATGCAAGGGTGGATTGTTTGACTTGGTCCACAAGGTTCTGTTCTGTTGGCACATGTTGCCATTGCTCAGGACTTGAAGATGTTTCAATCTTTTCTACTCTATTGCCTACATAGACGTAGAAGTGTCTGCTTTGGTAGCAGATGTAGCTTGGCATCACCTTGCTGTTTGTGTAGAAGATGGTGGTTTGTAGCTCAAGACCTATCATTTGTGTTATCAGGATGGTGAATTTTACTGCCAATATGGTACCACAGAGTTCTAACCTTGGTACGTTGTGGCCTTGTTGTGTTGTTAGTATCACCTTTCCAATAATGAGAACGATGTGGATGTGGCTCTCCCCACTGTAGACTCTCTCCCCGCTGTAGACTCTGATGTATCCTATGGCTGCAATCACCTTTGTTGACACATCTGAGAGAGCGTACATTTCTTTCTTTTGTACGGTGGCAGGTGAACTGGCGATATACATACGTTGCACGTGTATGCTTTGGAGACATTTTAGGAGTGTGCTCAATGACTCCCAGTCTTGCTTCTCTTCTGGCGGACGTGGCCCGTCCCAGTGTATGGTGCTCTGGGAGAACGTGCGTAGCTGCAGAAAGTTTTTGTCCTCTATGGACAAGGCTAAGTCATTGTGACTTTTACTAGTCTGGAACACTGTTGCTTCCAAAACGGGTTTGGTTGTCACAAGCGTGAAGTGTTCTTGGCGTGGTTTTAGGTGAGGTGCTCTTCCATTACTAAGAATGGAGGTTGTTGAGCTATTCTCCTGGGTTGGAGTTTGCAGTTGGTCAACACAGACCGTTCCTGGGATAACCCATTCAGGTTCCATCTTAATGGCAGTTGGAGGACTTGTTGGACCTCTGACCATTCCATGGTAGGCAAAGGTGTCAGGGGCGTCTACTCTCAGCAGAGCCAAGAGTTCGGCTTCAGGATTTAGGAACCGTAAGGCAATTGGGGGAAGCTGGTCGACAAAGAACGTTCCTGGGATGACCAATCTAGGATTTAGGGACCGTGAACTCCCATCTGCCGGCTGGATGTGGAGTCCAGTGACTTTCCTCCCCGCCGTGCTCTGTGACACAGAGTACGTTGTGAAAGACGTTTCTTTGCTTGGGGGTTCACTGGGGAATGGTGGGTCATTACACACTAATGTGCAGTTGACCTTGGCGGGTGCCTCTGGGCGCTCTTTGGAGCCGTGCTGGGGCTCCTTGGCAGAAAGAGGAGTAGAAGCTGCGTTTTGTAGCTGATCAGAGTCTGGATGCAGGGCTCTTGGGTGCTTGTCACTCTTGTGATGACACTTCCCCGTGGCTGTACAAGCTTTGGCCGTGTGTTCCATAGACTCACAGCATTCGCAGCAGACCTTATACTCTCTTAAATCTAACCTTCTTCTCCAGGATGTTGGAGGATCCAATGGTGCTATGCAGGATTTGCCATCAGGCTGGGTTGGTACGGTGTTGAGGTCATCAGTGGCTTCTTGTTGAACCTCAAAGATGTTGTTCCCAAGAGCAGGGAAACGTGGTACAGACGGCTGGCATTTTTCTTCAGAATACTTCTTGTTGGGGTTAATTTCCAGTGGCACAGATGAAGGACCTTGTGGGTTGGGTCTGAATTCCTCTGCCTTAACATTAAGCTGAGGAGGCCTGACTTCTTGCATGCTTATTTGTTGGGGGGTTCTCGTCGTTCAGATGATGCGTTGCCGGCTCCCTGGCCAGTTAGCACATCTGGTGGTCGAGATTCTCCTTCCTTTCTACTTGGTGTAGGGGAACTTGTGGGTGGCCGCGGTGCACCCGCCTGCTCATGTCGAAACACGCTCTGGTTGTCAATGTAGGCCTGCACATGGCTACGCCGGTCTTCGTTCTCCAGTCATTCCAGATTGCGTGAGAAGATGGCGCGTTGAAGTGTTTTCTGAAGGCCTTTTGCTCTTGTCGTTTTATCTGCCACCTCTCGTTGTCTTTGTATGAGCTCAAGCTTATCTTGAGCAGCCTTTATTTTGGCCTCCATTTGTGCTGCTTCGGCCTCCTGTTCGGCTTCCTTCTTCACTGCTTCGGCCTCCCTCTGCGCTGCTTCAGCCTTCCGTTTGGCCTCCATTTGCGCTGCTTCGACCTCCCTCTGCGCTGCTTCGGCCTTCTGTTTGGCCTCCATTTGCGCTGCTTCAACCTCCCTCTGCGCTGCTTCGGCCTTCCTTTTGGCCTCCATCTGCGCTGCTTCGACCTTCCGTTTTGCCTTCATTTGAGCTGCTTCGGCCTGTATCTTTGCCAATTCTTCCTTTTGAAGTTGCTCCGCCTCTGACACATGAAATACTGCATTGGCAACTTCAGCTTCGATGTTTGCTTGCTCTGCCTTTGAAACTCGGGATGCTTGACTCTGACGAGAAGACGCCTTTGAATGGCGGAAGGCGCCTGAAACGGAAGGTTGTTGTGACACGCTGGAATATGCCCAGGATCGTGGTGAGACATGGTGAAAGGATGAAGCTTTTTTGGAGGTGTGAGAGGGTGTCCCATGGGGTCGCTGGGGTAGGGCATGTGAATGATGGGAAACTTCAGACTCATACCAATCGAGGTTGATTGGTTGGACCAGCTTTCCTGGTCCAATAGGCCACTTTGCCATGACTAGGGAAGACTCAGAGGTTTTCCTAGACAATTTGAATGAGTTTAGTGAACTTCATTCTTTAACCACTAGGGGTCACTGCTTGCGTGAGTGATTACTTCAGCGAAGTTCACTCTTTGACCACTAGGGGTTGCTTTAGAGGCACCGTTGGTATACTCTCTGTGTGGGTAAATACAAGCTTGCTGTTTGCAGATCAGCCACTGGGGTACTGTCTGACAGTAGAGGCACCACTGGAGAGCGCTCTCTTGCATGCGTGGGTGCTTCAACGAAGTTCACCCTTTGACCACTAGGTCACTGCTTGCGTGAGTGAATACTTGAGCGAAGTTCACTCTTTGACCACTAAGGATCTCTCTATCTGGGTAGCCACTTCAGAGAAATTCCTTCTTTGACCACTAAGGGGTCGCTTCTTGCTTGACTGATTGCTTCACGTGAAGTTCCCTCTTTCACCACCAGGGTGCCTTATCTGAGTAGTCTTATCAGGGAGATTCTCTCCCCCGCTATCAGGTGACACTTGCTGCCTGGTTGGGAGCAAGCCTGCTGTATCGAGTCGCTACTACTCAGCGTTGTTCCTTGGTATCGCTTTGAGAAAAGCCAGCCAAATTGTGTCTTCTTAAACCACCTTAGAAGCTGTGGACCTCTGAAGAATACTGAGCTCTCTCTGGCTCCCTGTATGTCTCCACCTGGGTCGTATAGCTTCGCGGAATAAGCAAGGTTAATTTGCTGCTTGTTTCTCCTTGAACTGTGCTAAGTAGGTGCACCACTAGGGGGCGTTGCTTGATTGCTTGTGTACTTCAGTGAAGTTCACTCTTTACCCTCTAGGGGGTGTTGCTTGCTTGAGTGATTACTTCAGGTGAGGTTCACTCTTTACCCTCTAGGGGGTGTTGCTTGCTTGAGTAGGTGCAAGCCTGCTCTTTGCAGCTTAGCTTCTGGATGGGGGGTGCTGCACCTATGCTTCACTTAGCAACTAAGTGTCTGAATTCTCCAGCAAGGCTATAATGCTGAAGGCTGTTTGGTTGGCAGCCTGATTTTAGGTGTTGTGGTAGTCTCCTCTCACATGCACAAACATCTCTGTTCTCCCTGCTTTACTTCCTGTTTGTTTCAAGCTGTGTGAGTTGCAAGCAAAAGGGGCATTAGCTGCTCAACACTCCTTTGAACTTTTAGAGACACAATCTTTAGATTCCAAGGGAGGGGGGCTTCTTGGTGGAGTTCAGCTCTTCTAAACCC
This sequence comes from Azemiops feae, assembly GCA_023970755.1. NCBI lineage: Eukaryota > Metazoa > Chordata > Lepidosauria > Squamata > Viperidae > Azemiops > Azemiops feae. The sequence continues at coordinate 1,210,676 of JALGBA010003460.1, forward strand.
CAGTTGCTTAGTTACCATGGCAATTAATGGTTTGACTACTCCTTTGTCTTCGAACCAAGTTTTATGGGCAGGTGGGGGAGGCTGCCTGCTCTGAAAAGTCTTTTGAACAAAGCCTTTGCAGATTAACAACTTTTCTCTCTTTCCAACAAACATGCGTCTGGATTGCAGGCAAAGAAGGCTCTATGCAACAGCTGTTTAAAGGTTACGTGCTGAGTTAAACACAAAGATTTCCTCTCCAAGGCTGTTAGGTAAAATGCAAGCACACATTTTTTGGCTTCTTTCCCCTCCTTCCTTGTCTGTTAAATTGCTGGCAAAAAAAGGGGGGGGAATCGCCCGTTCTGAGCTTAAACGAAAGGCAATAGGGGCTTGGAAGCTTTGAATTGCAAGCAAGTTTGTGGAAGATACACAGATTTGATCTTTAGAATCACAGTCTTTAAACATGCAAGAAATTTTGGCGATGTGATGTAGAAAGGCAGAAACGTATTGGGGAGGGAGCTTGCACCCAATTTTAACTCTTTTAAAACGTTGGCTGGCAAACAGATTCAATAGCGTTTTCAGAACAATATAAAGAATATTTACAGTCCTTTACTTTGTCTGCCTTGCTTTACTTTGAAACATTCCAAGCTAACATGAAGGTAATCACTGATTTTAACTTGCAAGAGTTCAGCTGTTCTCACTTCATTCAGACAAGGCATAGAGAATTTTAACATTGTCTTTTACTTCCACACAAGGCACAGAGAATTTTAATACTGTCTTTTAACTTCCACACAAGGCACAGAGAATTTTAATACTGTCTTTTAACTATCCTGTTTCCACGGTCGTGTGCATCCTACTTCCATGTAGACAGGTAGCAGTTTACTCGAATGAACAGATCAAAGAAGAATACTTTATTCACAGAGATATTCAACAACTCACGATTAAGATGAAATACGTCTGGAATGCAATATTAATCTGGATCCATATCATTAGGTTAAAAGACAGTGATGTCCTCCATCCTGTACATAAATCACATGTTGAATAATTGCTAATCACATGTTGAATAATTGCTGTGTCCGAGCAATGAGGCTGGATCCCAATGTGAAGAGAATCAAACAATGGCACAGAGCCAGGAAGTACAGTCATAAACCTTTGAACTCCTCCCACTGACTAGATAAACTGACTGCTGAAACTACATTACCCATAAACCATTTCTTAAGGAAACAGCGTTTAACCCTATAAATGCTAAACAATGCTATTATGGCTGTATTTTTATTTTGGATATTGTAACAAGATTGAAAGGAGGAATTTAAAAAATGTTTTAAATAATCAGTAAATCTAGTTTGAAATACAGAAAAATTGTAAGGGACAAATATACATATTTGTATAATTTATTCTATTATTTTTCTTCTTAGGAATAGAAAAAGTTCTAAAATAAGTCATCTTAGAGGGAAAAAAGACCAGCTTTTCAAGGTAAGTTATTGCTTGGGTTTAATAGAGAAAAGACGATTTTATGCCAAATTTAATTGCATTGCATTGCATCACAGAAGACAAAAAAAAAAAGTGCCCTTTCCTCGACCAAGAGGCCTTGTCACAGTCACTCATGCCTTGGTCACCTCCCGTCTACATGGGGCTGCCTTTGAAGACACACGGAAACTTTAACTAGTCCAGAATGCGACAGTGCATATAGTAATGGGGGCCACTAGGTTTGCCTCTGTTGTGCAAGCTGCATTAGCTTCCAGTTTCTTTCCAGGTGCAATTCAAGGTCATCATTTTTAAAGCCCTGTGTGCACCCGGCCATACTATCTGTGGGACCGCTTTTCCCTAAGATTATCTACCCTTCCTATGAGATCAGATAAGGTGGGTACTCTCCTTGTTCCTTCCCCCAAATATTGTCATCTAATGGGAGCTACCGGTAGGAAGTGTACCTTTCCCATGATAGCCCATGCCCTGTGAAACATTTTGTCCCCTGAAGTTCATCAGGCCTGGCTTTCCCCCAAACATTGGGAGAAGATTGGATGAAGGCACATTAGCTTGGATTGGTGCAGATTTTTGTTGTTTTTAATATTCTGTGTTTTAACTGGATGCATTTTATAGTTTTTAAAATGATTTAATATGTCTTTTAAGCTTTGATTGGGAGTTGCCCAGAGTTGGCTGAAAGGTAGGTAATTATATTAACATTTTAGATTTATTTATTTAGCATATGGCAATGTTTTAAATAAATAAGATTGTATTTTTTCTATTCATCAAACAACACTTTACTTTCTTTTTGTCTAGTGGTTATGCCTCATTTCTTGGATTGGTTTGTGCCAATGTATTTGATGATCTCAATTCTCATATTGGTGGGCTTTGGAGCTTGTATATACTATTTTGAGCCAGGACTTCAGGAAGCACACAAGTGGAGAACACAAAGACCAATCATGGAGCGAGACCTCCGGAAAACATTGATGATACGAGACAATCTAGCATTTGGAGTGCCTGAAGTTTAGTATTCTGCTCCCCGAGACATACGAAAATTTGGCTTGTTCAGGACAATTTCTTGTTACTCATTATGTGGTCAGTTCATAACTTCATTCTTTGCGATGTGGATCTCTTTTAATGGTGCATTCTTTGCTAACATCTCTAAAACACACCTTTTAAATAATGTCACCTTGGAGCTTCTGTTTTTAACATTTAATAATTAAGCTCTGTACATTATACCATCATTTGAAATAAGTTAATCTGCTGGAAATCGTTACACTTAAAGAGGAACAATAGTTATACTTTACTCCAAGGGCAATGTATAGATTCTGAATGCTCCTGAAAACACTTCTGACATTATGCCATTTTTTTAATCACTTGGGTACAGTAAAAAACAAGAAACATCCTGATTAATTATATACTTTTTCACTTCCAGCACTGAGCTCAGATATGCTGAAAGACATATTCTGTTCAGGTAAAAGATGGAGAAAAAATAACCTATGTTCGTTATTTAGAATGGGATCTTTCACACTTCCTTATAGTTATTAAATCTAGAATTAAAAATGCTGCACTTTTCCAGTTCTCTGCTGCTGGGTCTGTTGTAGGGGACAAGACTTTTAAAACTCAAATGCCCCATCTAGCACTATTCTTTCTATATGGACAATTGATCTTAAAACTATAAAATATAGAAGTACACAGTCACCTATGTACATCTTATATAAGAGCTACTGGACTACAGACCATGATTGCATAATTCCAATGCAGTTTTCTAGAGCTGCACTGTATATGATATGGGTTAGTATCCATGTAAAATGTTTGCACATTGTCCACATTTTCTTTAAAGCTGGTATATAATTAAATTACTGCATGTAAACATAGCTATATGCACAAAAAGAGTATTAATAATCTCAGTTTCTATGAAAAATATATAGTAACAACCTCTAGAGCCCTATGTCATTATAAATATCTTGTTTTTGCTGAATTGCCTTAGGGCAGAGGTGTCAAACTGCTGGCCCGCAGGCTGGATGCATCATGCCAAAACCGTGCCCACCCCAGCTCCGACACGTCACTTGACATGGCAAGTTTGACACCCCTGCCTTAGGACATCACTGATTGCAGTTTTATTTGCTTGATGACATAATATCTCAAGCTGTACTAACTTAATACACTGGTTCCATTTATTATATCTTGAGGGTAGGAATGGGATATTATGCTGTAATCACCAGCTCTTCTTATACACATTCCATACTAGGAACACGTGCCTTTCTTTCTTCAATGTGCTCACAGGTACACATTCCAAGTTAAGAATGTGCAAACATTGTTACTATAGTATCTGTGGTACTTTGGTACTCAATGCTTTGAAACTCATCGAATTTGGTACTCAATGCATTTTGATGTGAAAATTTTGTTCTGGTACTCATCATTTGTTTGGTACTCAACACACAAGCTAGAACTTGTCAGTGTCAGCTGCCTTGTGACTCACTACATTATTCCTTGTGGGGAAAAATTGTTTGGTATTCATCATTTTTGGTACTCATTGCGTTCCCGAACCAATTAAGGATGAGTACCGAGGTACCACTGTGCTCAACTTCATAATTCCTTAAATATTGGACATCTTTCTATACATTACATGCTTCATTGGAATTTATGGTGTAGCATATAGATCTTTTTCTACATCTGTAATTTCCTCTCACATCTACCTCACCTACACTTCATTAAATTTGACAGCTTCCTTTGTCTAATGCAGTGCCATAGATCCTGACAACAACATAGCACCGAAGGGCTTTGTTCAATTTCTTCTCTTGTTCTTTTGACCAGTTCACCATGAGTTGTCATGGGTACATAGCCAGTCATTGCTCTCACTTGAAAACAGTTGACCAATTTTTCAGCAGTGAATGAATTTAAGTGTAGTACGTTGCAATTTGTTTTATTATATGTGAGTTATGGTAGGTGTCTGAGGATACTATCAATATTATTAAAGAGCAGTGTTGCTTTTGTATAGAAGAGAACTTGTCTCAAAGCCCTTTTGTTGTGTCAGTGTGAATATCATTCCAGGCATCATTCCTGAAAGTAACGTTTGCATGGGACTTCTTTAGTTTCAAATATACACAATAGGTAAGAAAACTTCCACTTCTAAAAATAGCTAACACAGCAAAATAGATTCCTGGCTTGGAATCATGTGCTGTGTGTCATCTTAAGTATTTGAAGGGTCTGATAAATTTTCCAAAATATTATGTGTTCCCAGTTCAGAGATTCTTGCACATGCAAGGGAAGGGCCAAATTTTATGTTACAATTGCAACTTTTTGATGCTATCAAAGGGTAGCAAATTGTCATCTATTTTTACAGTAGGGTGGGGAAGGGGCAAGACCAGTAAGTGCAGCATCCTTTGTCTGAGCCAGAAAGGGTATAAGTAAACAAGTTTGCTTCTGCATTTATATCACCTTTGTTATATTGGGATACTGATCTATTTTTATAAGGACACAATGAAACAGCAACACCATATAGTTCCTAAAATAATGTCCTCCTCTTCCCATCCTGTATATAAATAGCCATTCTTCTCTGTCTGTGACTTATCCATTAGCACTTATGCTAGCTACAGCCATAGTCTCTGAGTAATACTTAAGAGACCTCTTTTCTGAGCCTTGATTCTGTTTTGTGGCAACTAGACTACCAATGCAAATGAACAACCCCCAGGCAGAGCAATGGGGTAGCAATAAGTCTTTTAATAAAAAAATGTAAGACTTTGAAACAGCTATCAGTATTCCTTCATAGCTAATGTACAGTTGCAATATATGGGCATAGGGGCATTATGGCACTAATTTGCACTAAACCTTTCTCCTGTTCCAGATTTTTTCCTCAGGACTGTATCACTTGTTATAAAGAATAGGATGCATTTGTAGCATGTCCAATATCCATCCTGAGTCAATGTTGTGAGCATGCTTTCACATTGCATTTGAGTGTAACATTACCCAGAGGGTCAAAACAACCACTAAGAAGTGATTAAGCATTTATGTCAGCTTTCTGTAGGTGCTTTGATTTCAGTCCAAATAATTAGTATGGATATGTGCTGTGAGTAAGTTATGCTATTTATCCTACTTTCCAACTAAAATGGGGGTGAACCCAGCCATTCAGATTAGTATGTGTAGTAATCTTAATTTTGACCCTGACAGCTATAGAGGCTCATCAATTCTCTTGTAAATTTCCACCCCTTAATGGCCCTTTATTATCCAATAATGAATGAGAGATTTGTTAACATCTGAGAGATCTCTGTTCTGTTTCTATACTTTCTATGGTAAGAGGAAAACTCCATTTTCAAACAGGCAATGTATGAAATCCACAATATGTTTTCAATTTCTCTTCTTTTAACTATCAGAAAAAAAATTAGACAAAAATCCAATGTAACTAAGCTATGTCTTATAATGGAATTTCTTAACTACCTATAAAGAAGAACTCATTAATCCTGTTTTTCAAGGTTACTGAGAATTATTTTAGAAGAAGGAGATTAGAATATAGCTGGCCTTTCACATACTACTGAATTCTCACAACACCTGCTCATACCCATTTGACTGGGCCTAATGGACATTCAATTCCAACAACTCCTTGAAGGGCAGTGGCTGCACTGTCTCAGTCTTGGCTGCTTCTCCTGTCTTGTGCACCAATTCTTAACTGTTTAATTGTTGCCAAGTTTTATATTGTCCATAAATGCCAGCTTCCTTGTGAACATTTTATGTGTACATATGAAATATTCCTATCTTACATGATAACTTTATCTGTAAATATAACACAAGCGTTAGCTCTGATTAGCTCATATTATAGCACATATAAATGGACAGTCATATGGTGCAGTTTTTGTGAGAAAAAACATATTTTATGATTAAAGTAATACTTAGGTGGATCTTTGGATCTGATTGATTTTTTAAAAATGTCATACTTAAAACATTCATTAATAAAAAAATATTGCTATTTCAGATTAAAAAGTGCATTTAACTAGGAATCAAACTGAATAAGCACTAATTCTGAATAAGCATTAATTCTGAATAAGCATTAAATCTGAATAAATAGGGAGTACAAGTATCGTTGTACAAAATTAGGTCAATTTGACATATGTGGCATTTATGTTTGGATGCCGGATCTGTTCTGCTTCTAGCTATTTTATTTATTAGCAAAGAAACATTTTGCAAAGAAAAACATGAATGCCTCAATCCTAGAAACAATGTATTTACTTGAAAAAATGGGTATTGGGAGCATCAGGAGTTGAGCTTCTTTAGAGCTCTAGGAATTTTTCAAATATTCAGCCTAAACTAAAGTCTGCTCAGAAAGTAATGTGTGCATTGTTTTTTCTCAATGAGATTAAACTTGCTACTGGAATATCTGTAACTGGAATATCATATTTTTGTTTCCCCTAAGTTGATTAATACTGAACAATGCTGATCTACTGTTGGGAGTGTGGAATTGGAGGGATCCTGGACGGATCCAGCTGTCCTAACTTCTCAGAATTGTAACAAAAATGTTTCCATCTCTGGACTGGATAATTTATTCGTGAACTGCATTGTGGTGATGATTCTCTGCCTTAGAGTTGTTAAAATTATGTTCATGTTGTAAGAGTGATGTTAAAGGAATACATCCAGAGAAATTTCTACAGCTGTGCTTAGCGTGTGATGTTCACAGAATGGTTGGAGTTTTTCATTAAGTAAGCCTTGTACAATGTAAATTTGTACAGCAGTCCAGAAGGGTAAAGCACAAGATGAGTGCACACGATGCTCTCAGTCATCATTATTTGCCTATTTGGAAGAGTACAGATAAATAGAAAGTGCAGAGAGCTATCGATTGTGGTGGTGAAAATGAGGCTCCCTATAGAACTGTTGGCCTTAGAATTTTGTCTGTATGTCTATTTGTTCATTAAATTTCTAATCCACCACAATCATACAAAATGGTCAATGATGCTAACTCCTAACACTGTCAGACTATTAAACTATTAAAATAGTGGTCCAGATATAGAAACAGTATAGGTAGCTATCTTAAAACAAAGCTTCAAACTGTGATCCAGTTTGTCCCCATATCCTTGTCACTCTAATAACAGATAAATATTACCAGATCTATGAAATGTTCTTACAGAATATCATATATTAAGGGAACTCTGAAACTTAGCAATTAAGAGATTGTTAGATTGAATGACGCTTTTGAGAATACTTTGCAGGGGGACAGAGATAAACAGAAAAACTAATAAACTGCGACCATCACTTCTACCATGGTAGTCTGTGTACCATTTTCTCCTTCTGTCAGGTGATCTAGTACAGAACTGTGAATTTAACTCATTTGCTTCAGAAATTGAAATAAAATCTAAAATAACACTTTCTATATGGTATTTTGCAAAGTAAATAATCAGTTTGACTTGTTTGCTGGTATAAACTGTTCTGATGAAATGTATTGTAATGTTAATGGTTGTGCTTTATAATGGTGATGCTTATTTTGAATAGAATTCTAATAAACAAGTCAGAGCCAATCAAATACAGTATCTTAGTATTTTGTTCCTTTCACAATATACAGGTTTACATAAGCATAATATAGCCTACTGTTCTGTTTGGAACAAAGAATTTCCTCTTTTTTATGCATACGAACAGCTATATGAATTGCAGGGCCAAAATATCCTTTAAACACAAGAGGCATGGTGCCTTGGGCCCATGATGATGATGATGATGATGATGATGATGATGATGATGATGATGATGATGGAAGGGACTTTGGAGGTCATCTAGTCCAACCCGCTGCTCAGGCAGGAAATCCTATACCATTTCAGACAAATCTATACCATTTCAGACAAAATGTGTTAATTTCTTTTTAAATTAGAAAGAATAAAAATGAATGGATTATTTAATTTCATGCCTTGTTTTTTGGTTCTGAAAATATATACCATAAATACAGTAAAATTCTAATATAAAAGACAAAATATGCATACAATTAAAATTAAAATCTCAATCAGATATTAAATGATACCAAGATAATTTGATAATACCCACAGGAACTTGTTATATTAAATTATAAGAACTTTGAAAATTAAATATTACATTCAGACAGCAACATTTCCATGTATGTGTGCAAATTTATTATCTACATTTTAATTTTACATCATTATTTGCAAATTCTTGGATTATTTGATCAATGGGCATTTCTTTTAATAACTTACTTTCAACAAAGAATAGAAGTAGGTGAATTAATTCTGTTTATGACATCATGGAATATAGGTAAATAAATAAATTCTGATATAATTTAATTGGGAAAATGACTGTTCCTGTTCTATAGTAGTACCAAAAATTGTAAGTAAATCTAAATGCAATATTTAATTTGGGAAACTTGTGACTAGATTTAGTTAATTACATAAATTTTAATCTCAGGTAGAGTAACTAACTGATGAAATTATTTATGATACATAAAAAAACTTTTTAAAGAAAACTGATATTATGTACTATTATTTATTAAAAGTGATCAGGTATGTGCATAAAAATATCAAATAGTCAGAAGTGTGCAGCAGTGTGGCTAAAGAAGACTCAGCCACAGAGGCCAAATACATAAATTAAGGTGAACAGGAGATCAAATCACACATATAGTACTTTTTAGGGATAAAAAGCAACCTTATTCTGGAAGCTTTTTGTTATAAAACTGGTGCAGCCTTTAACCCGGATCAGGAACACATAAAGAATCAAGATATCTGCCTGTTTTTTCTTCTATTTAAATTGTATGATTGTAATATGTATAGTTTGGCCCTATGTGCTTTTATAAATACAGCCAACATTTGCATGGATTCATAGCCATTTAGGATGGAACTTCTTGAAAAACGTAACATCCAAATTCACAAATACCTGCAGGAGAATATATGTAGCTCAGAATGTATCTGACTTACCTCAGTCAAGGTTTGTTAGGACAAACCAGGAGGGACTAGAATTCATGATCTCCTGGTTCTTAACTTGATGTCTTAACTACTACACCAAACTGGCTCTCTTTTAGGTGAGAGAATCATGCTCTATTTGTTTATCATGTTTATGCAACATATAAACAACTAGCAAACTTCATTCTCCTTCCACTGATGATGTTACATGGCCTGATGATGAAATGTCTGCAAGAAGAAAAGCAACAACCTAACATCACAAATATCTTAATGAGTTGAAATACTAGCAATCAATAATCAATCATGTATTCTAAGATCCCATGCAAATTACACAGACCTAACATGAATGCACATATGGGAAAACTCTAATATTACTGAAAGAAATTGAAATGTCCATTATCTTGTCTCATTTTTCAAATGGGGAACTTATTGCCTCTTTTTAAAAATGGATTTATAACTTCATCTTCCATTGTTAAATAAAAGAGAAAATACAAGATACAGAACAAAATCTTTGCCTCCACTTTACTATCAGTTGAGAGTAAAGATATATTGAATGATGCTATGGATATAAACTAGAGCTAGCCAACATGGACTGCAAAACATGAACATAATTATATGGTAACAAAAAACAAAATCTTTTTTTTGGTATCTTTCTGCCATCATCCAGTATCATCCAGATTTTGCATCTGAGATGTGGTATGGTATGCCTAATAAACATATTCCAGTGTTACCATTTAAATACATTTATATTTTGGCATTAATATTATAAATGCTGCCCAGATAAACATGATAAACAAACATAGCATCATTCTCTCACCTAAAAGTGAGCTGGTTTGGTGTAGTAGTTAAGACATCAAGCTAGGAACCAGGAGACTATGAGTTCTAGTCCCTCCCTGGACACAAAGCCAGATGGGTGACCTTGGGCCAATTACTCCCTTTCAGCCCTAGGAAGCAGGCAATGGCAAACCACTTCTGAAAAAATCTTTCCCAGTAAATTGCAGGGACTTGTCTAGGCAGTCTCCGAGAATTAGATGTAATTGAAGGGGGGGGGGGGAATCACCTAAAACTAAGGAAACCATCCTCATTGGCTTAGGTAATTATTTAGACTTTTCCAGTGATTGAAGAGTTAGGTTAGCAAGAGTGTGGGAGATTCAAAGCCTGGAATGGAAATAATGCTTGGATTCTAGGCCCTTCAAAAGTTACACAAAAAGCATATTGTTCCACCCGTTCCTGTTGTTGTCCCCTGTAAATAAATCCTTGATACATTATTTCCATATGAAATTGGAGAGGGCTACTATGAAAGTCAAAGGGTCTAGGCACTTTCCTGTAAAATTTCTGCCCGGGTACTTTGCATTTCACTTCTCATAACCTTTAGCCAACTTATATGATATAGATAAATCAACACACTCAAATAAGGCCTTAAGATTAAACCTAAAACAGGCAGAAGCCAGAGTCTGAGTCAAATATGTGAAGGCATTTGGTACTGAACTAAAGACAGTTTTAATAGCATTGTATGCACTTACTAACCCTTTTCAAGTGCAACTTTAAAACTCTGCATATGTTACTTCTCTTTTTTGTCCTCTTGGGCTAGGAATAACTGACCAGAAAAGCATTTACTGAACATTTACAGATGTTTTCTTTAAAACATGCCAATATACTTTTAAAATCTAAAAGGCTGCTATGAAGACACCAGTTCCTGTCAGGCCTCTGCTGGAAAAGCAGGGGTGTTATAAAAAATGTTAGAGCTATGATACTGTATCTAAACGTGACATGGTGTTTTCCAAGTTGTAGAGAAATGTGCGTATTTTCCAAGTTCCATCAGTTTCAACTCTTCTTCATATGTACATGTTACCCTTATATAGAGATTACAGTATGTCCAATATCAAATGGTAACCTGCACACAAGAATGATACTAACTTGCATTATGAAAGCTCCATCCATTTACTTAAATTGTCCAACTTATGTCTGCTCTGCTGCATGGGAATTGATAATAACTGAGGTTATTAATCCTTCATGCTTCAGCCAATATCCCCTTGTTGCATGAGCAACCAGTATACATGAGTTTAGCACATCTAGAAGACAACTAGATGCAAGCTAAACAGGTCCAGCACCTTTTCAGAAGAGCAGTAGATATGTGTTCATAAATAGACCAAGTTAACAGGTTAGTAGCATGGCTTACTTCTTTGTTAGCTATGTAACATTCAGTTAACCTGAAACATGTTAAAGCTCCATTCCAGGCATCTGCTTACAACCGCTCAAATCTGGCCTACCACGTTAAGGACAGCAATTGCTGGTTGATTTTCCTACCTGTCATGTAACACTGATTAGAGGGGAAATGCAGTCAGGGGACTCCAGCAATTGCTGGCTTTTAAAGTTTAAAGTGTCTCACATTGAAATCATAAGGACAGCAACCGTCACCAGCATTGTCACTGAAGCTACTGGTGCACACTATTTAGCTGGCAGACTTCCCCCCCCCCCAACTTGGTGACTAGAGGAATGCTTGTTAATGCAGCAATGGGAAAAATTCCTATAATACAGTGCCTTTTCCTATATTTATTGTCTGTACAGTGCTTCAGAGGAATAATTTATATGCTGCTCCTAGATGTTTACATGCACTGAGATCTCCAGAATGCACTTCTTTCCTTTTTACAATTTCCAATTCAAAGCTGTTTATGAGTGCTCCAATTCAAAGGCTGTGCCCACTCCTTGCCTCTGCATCCAGCAAATTGCTGCTCCAAGCACCCCAGATGCTCTTTCTCCCACTTCAAGGGAATGAGAAAACACTCCACAGCTAAAAGAGAATACAGTAGGCAGAGAAAGAGAAAAGCAAAACATTTGAAAGAGGGACAAACATATTTTTCATGGCATCCAGAAAGTTTGGGTGTCTTAGGCTTGATGTGCCTTGTTAAAGCTCATGTAAACGTTTTTATGGGATCCTTTGCAATCTATGAAAGACTATTTTGGGATGTTCCTGATGAGCATTCAGTTGCTTCCTGCCTTTACATTACCAGGTAAGCACTTATCATTCTCTTTCAGTATAAGAATCCTTTGAAAAAATAAGAAATGTTTGGTCAGAATAGCCAAGCTATATCTTAGACCCAAGAGCTTTTAAGAAGACTTAGAAATTATTTCTTTCAATGGCTTACAGCAGCCATTCCCAACCAGATGTTCTTCAAAATTAACAGAATTTTGGAAGACATGGTAAAACGTCTTCACACTGCACCACTAATCAAATAAAAGTTATGAAAAGCCTATCAAAAGATCACTAAGCCTATTGATCAGTAGTACAATTAGGATGAGTGACAACCAGGAATTGTATTTCTTGTTTTTTTAAATAGTAATTTTATTAAAGAATACAATTACCACATTAAAAATTAATACAAATTTAAAAAAGAAAAAGAAAAATTTAGATGCAGAAAAGGAGAAATAGAAAGAAAAATTGAAAAAGAATAAATAAGAATATAGTAAAGTGAAAGAAAATAAACATATAAAGAACTGACTTCACCCTTCTTCACAAGTATAAACTATTTTAGTAACTTAGCACTTTCTCTTAAAATTCAACAAAATGATCTCTTTTCCCCATAAAAAAAAGTACAGGAGTCTGTGCGGATTTTACTCCATTCGTCATTGCCGACTATAATTGCCGACTTTTCCCCATATCTTATCTTTTATCTATAAATATATCCATAATGTCACTTTAGTCCTGATATTAGCAAAAGTCCATTAAGAATTATCAGAGATAGCAACATATATATTTTAACCTTGGTCAACAAACCAATTTTATAGTCCTTTTTACTTCTAACAATGTTGATCTATAGTCCTTTCAAATAATATTCTAATCTAGAATTTGATTTCATTTTTTTTCTTTGTCTTTTTTCACAAAATTGCTCAACATTTTAACAAGTCTCTTTTGTAAATTCAATATGGAGAAGTTATCCATATCACTTTTTATTTCTTTATCCCTTTTAATTATTAAGACATCCACCAATTTAATTTGTATATCCAGTGTAGCATTTCCCCCCCCAATATTCTTGTAGCCTGTCTTTTTTAAACCCACTTTCAGAACAGTCTGTTTTTTCTGGTAAACATGTTCTTCCATAACATTTTTTTAAGCACAGTCTATCTATAATGGCAAACCCTCTTAAAATTAACTTCATTTATTTATTAATTAAATTTTTATGCTGCCCATCTCCCCTGTAAAATGACTCTGGGCAGCCTCTGGGTGAACTCTTTTTTTAAAAAAAAAACCTTCTGGGTCCATTGTTTAAAAATATCCTTCAACATATACAATGATAAAATATTTTGCTTCAGTCTGTATGACTAAGCCGAGTGAGTATTCTTTTCCTTTAATTGTAATGTTCTGGTTCCTTCTAATATCCAATTTTTAAAACCTTATCTCTTTTTCAAGATTTCAAAGAATTGCCCATAGCAAGATTCTTTATAATAAAATCCAAAATTTTATTTCAAATTTATCTGGAGCCTTAGTCCATTTTTAACTTTATAAAATCAAAGCTTTAATTTGCTGTTTATTCCAGGAAAAAAACTTGCTTTCAAAAATTAAACTTGTATTCAAAACTTTTTTCACTAGGGATTGAAGAAAACTCTCCCAGTGCTGTAAAACTTGTTGATCTAAGGTTCCTAATAGCTGAAAAGCACTTTAAAAGCAATTTTAACTTCTTTAAGTTTTTTAATCTTTCACTTGCTTTTATTTCATTAGGAAAAACGAAGGCAACCACTAGTCATGATGGATAAAAGTTGTACTCCCTCCCCACACAGGATCCGAAGGTGTATCCCAATCTTAGGTGCCTCCTCTCATTGCAATAGCATTCCAGGATGTTCAGCTCGCTCACCTGGGCCTGGAGGTTTAGGGTCTGTTAACCCTAGCTTGAAAAAGAACTCCTCATTCATGAAAGGTTCTCCCAAGCAGACTCTTCTGGCTAAAGGCAAAGGAATTCCAAGACCTGCTTCTAGGCTTCTTTCTCCCAAATCTCCAGAGAGCCATGATGTTCAGGTTTCGTGTCCTCCTCCCACTAGATACCAGTCACTTCAGCAGACAGCAGCTAATGGTTTGGAACAACCGAAACTCAGCTCCATATCTTTTACTTTTCATCAAAGCAACAGCATTCCTCCAACCAGCCGGCAACTCATTTGGCATCCCATGGCAAGAAGAGAATTCCAGAAGGTATCTTCAACGGAGGAAACACCACGGAAGTTCAAAAACCAGCCTTTGCCATGTCCTAAACTGCTATCTGGACTACAAACCTTGCCAGAGAGTACAGTGGAGTTCATTCCTGATTCACAAACCAACTCCTCTCTTGAACATGCAATCCAGATTTCAGAGACAGAAACATCAGATTCAGAGAAAAAAATAGGCTTTGATAGCTTTCCATCATGTCAGGCACATGCCCAAACCATGGGAAAGGAGCTCATGAATTCTACCCTGGTAGAAGCTGTACATGAAGCCCAGGTTTCCATGGCCAGAAACGGCATTCCAAGAGTTACACTCCGGGGTTTATCAGGGCCTGTGAAGATACTCCCTCCCTTTCCTCAGGAGTGTCCTGAAGAGCAAGCTGGTATGGACCACTGTTTGATGGCAAATCCTACACCCATTTCTGTAGTAAATGCAACTGAGTCAGAATGTAAATCCCAAAATGGTAAGTGCTGCTAAATATTGTTGTACATACAGTATATGGGATCAATGATAGTAGTCTCTCAGTTAATAATGGCATACTATGGATTGCATTTCCATGAAACTGTATTCTTGCTGAATATTGTTTTATTACCTCAGAGCAGTGGCTCTGCAGAAATATAAAATAAGGTCCAATTCACACAGAAGAGTTTTCTGTGTCATTGTTTTGTTTTTCATATTACAGGTAGTCCTCGACTTATGATCACAATTGAGCCCAAAATTTCTGTTGCTAAGCGATAGTTGTTAAGTGAATTTTGTGCCATTTAATGACCTTTCTTGCCATAGTTAAGTGAATCACTGCAGTTGTTACGTTAATAACATGGCTGTTAAGTGAATCCGGCTTCTCCATTGACTTTGTTTGCCAAAAGGTTGCAAAAGATGATCACATGACCTGGGGACACTGCAACTGTCATAAATATAAACCAGTTGCCAAGCATCTGAATATTGATCATGTGACCATGAAGATGCTGCAACTATTCTAAGTGTGAAAAACAGTCATAAGTCACTTTTTTCAGTGCCATTATAACTCTTGAATGGTCACCAAGTGCATATTTGTAAGTCAAGAACAACCTGTATTCTATCTACATGTAGAACCACCCAGAACGTGGACCTAGGGGTTTGCGTGTAAAAAAAAATCAGAGGGATGGCATGAGGGTGATTTCTTTTCTTTTCTTTTTCTTCATCGGACAGAGGATAGGCAAGGAATAACACAACTATTTTAGCCCTTTGTTTAATAAAAAATGCCAAGGGTTGCCTTTAAAATTCAGTGGTGCAGTTTGGGAGGGCTCCATGGAGCATCCAAGTTGTTTATTCCTGATCCTCTTCACCAGTTTTATATTCTGACTACAGCTCCTAGAATTTTTAACTGGCATGACCTTCGGTACTAGTCTGGGGAAAACATCTGGGAAGCACCTAGTTGGGGATAATTAACATTAACAAAACCTCAATAACATATTAAATGGCTTTAAACCAATTATTGGTCTATATAACTCTGTACTCCTTGCCTTGACTATACGTTACTCTCTAGAGAGCTCCTCAGTCTTGCTAAAGGCAACACCTGATCCAGCAAGGACAGACCATCTACAATCAGGCTGAAATTCAAGGGCCGTGCCATCAACTTCATAAAATAGATATGACATGAACGATCTTTTCAAATATCATTCAAGAGTCCATGGAAATATAATCTCTATACAGATAGTCCTCCACATACAACAGTTCATTTAGTAACCGTTCAAAGTTATAACAGCACTGAAAAAAGTGACTTATGACCATTCTTCACACTTACGACCACTGCAGCATCCCCATGGTCACTTGAATAAAATTTGGATGTTTGGCAACTGACTCATATTTAGGATGGTTGCAGTGACCAAGGGTCATGTGATCGCCTTTTGCAACCTTCTGACAAGCAAAGTCAATGGGAAAGCCAGATTCACTTAACAGCCATGTTACTAACTTAACAACTGCAGTGATTCACTTAACCACTGCGGCAAGAAAGGTTGTAAAACGGGGCAAAACTCACTTAACAAATGTTGGGCTCAATTGTGGTCGGAAGTCGAAGATTACCTATATAGAAAAGGACAGACAGTATAAGAGCATAGCATTCTAAAGTGGTTTAAAAATATAAGGATTAAATATGTAGCATGTATAAACTAGCATTCTCCAGCTTTCTGCTCTCCAGATAAGTTGAACTCTGACTCTAGAATTTCAGTAACTGTAGGAAGTTTATTGAAATCCAAATGCAGACCAAACAAGTTAATCACATTGCAGCAAATAAATGATTTAATCACTACACTCACAACAGATCTGTTCTTTATCTCATCTGATACTTTTATGCTACTCAATATCATTTCAATTGAAGTGACGATGGCTTTAGTGACTATACTGTCATATAGTGCTGTACTGTTAAATGATAATAGCCATTTCTAAGAGACCTTTGATCAGGAGCAGAACATACATTTCTCCAATTGTCTGTGAACACAGTAAGTGTCTGGTTCACCTATGAGAGCCTGAACTTAGTGAAGGAAGAGTCATAATACATTTGTGAACATTTGTTCATGTTCCAGGTTAGACAGTGTAGAACTTGCCTGATATAAAAAAAAATTGGTCCATCTAACTCAGTCTTGTCTATAGCAGCTACTTGTTCTTTTCCTCATATATTCCAGGTTTTTCAAATAATATGGAGAACATTAGCTAGGAATGTCAGAAGTGGTGGAACCTAGTTGAAGAAAATTGTGCTGATTGGTAGTTGTTTTTCAACACCATAGTCTCCAGGAGGTCTCTTTTCCATTCTAGATAGGAATTTCAACAGCTGGATCTGAGAGCTGTTGCACCCTGGTATGCACTCTACTTAACAGTCGGATACACATTTTCTCTGTAGCCTAACCATCCTGTTCAATGCACATAATATCCATAATCCTGACTCCCATCTCCATTCTGAATTCTTGTTCTCCAAATATTAAGTGAGAAAATAATGAATTCAGTGAATATGGTTCATTCCAGATGTTTGGGGAATTTCTGTGCAGACTTCTTGTTCAGTTATACAGATTCCTAGTCTTTCCTTTAGCACCCAGAATATTTTGTGTATTAAGAAATTTTGCTTATGGGCATCAGATACCATATGTGAGATTTGCAAATACGTATGTTAACATATTTACCATAAAGTCATGCCTGCTCAGCTTGTTAACTGCAATGAAATTCACACATATATAAACTTCACATGAAGCAATATATACTGTATGTGTTTTGTAGAGTTTATCTTGGATCAGAGCGTTTCCCATTGCAAATAGGTCTCTCCATATTGTCGAAGTAAATACAGATGCCAGATATCTTGGATAATTAAAGTGATGGAAATGTTTTTTTCTAAGGCATTTATGCTTACCATGACAACTATGCAAATTCACATACGTGATGTAGATGCCTATGAACACATGGAGACACACCAGTGTGCATTATTCAGATTGACACAAAGGCAGATTTCTCCCTGCCAGCATCATTGACATGTAAATCATTACTGACATATACCATGTCTTGTCATACAGTACCTTATTATCTCTTGTTGTTGCCAGCATCTTGTGACGATGAGTGGATGCAAAATGTCACAAGATTTATCATAACCTGCTTGAAAGCAAGTGCTAAGATGACAATCCCTGAATACTTAGATGTGAAATCTATTTCCTCTTTTCCTTACGTGTGAATGCTATGATTGATGAAGGGGTTAATGATCCTCTTACATTAACTAGTATCTGCCTCTAGAGATGCTCAGCAAACAAAGCCATATGAATGCTGCCTGGGAACAGAGAGAAGGAAGGAGGATGTTGAGACCAGGCAGAGAAGGAAACATTTATATATGTGATGGGGAGGGGACAAGTTCCAGGCTACCTCTAAGCCTCATATCCCAGCAGCACCTCCCTTCAGAAGCTAGTGCACAATTTAATGCACATCAATCCAATCAAAGTCTCCCAGATGCTTGAATGATAATGCTCTGGATCCTAGGAAGAGAGGGAGGCAGAGTGTGGGGGAGATTTTGCAGCGATGTTTAATATTCAGATCACGTGATCGTGGTAACAGCAGTAGCAGCAGCATCTCTGCTTATCTGAAATATTCATTGGAGAAGAAAAGAAAGGGGGTTTCAGGCACTTACGGAAAAAACAAAGACAACCAGAATCTCATAGGCGCCTGTGGGGCAGGAAAAAGTCAGGAGAAACCCCACCCGAAGGTTCACAGCCAGAGACAAAGAAAGATTCATGTTCAAAGGTAGGTGTTTCCTGCAGGGGTTTGCACGCTCTTTCTGGATCTGGCTGAGCTCAGAGATGCAGGAAGGGATGCTGTGCTCTTGCATGCACTCTCAGCTCAACCATGCATTTGGGTTTGGAACAGAGACTGGCCACTGCTTTAATTCAAGGCTCCCCGGAGAAGCCTGCCAAAAGGCGACGCTACACTTCTTATTCATCTTTTCCATCTGGTATCAAGAGGGAAGCAGCAGCAGCAGCAGCTGCCTGCTGCTGCTGAGCATCAGAACTGGGGCTTTTGTGAAGGAGGGCATTCATCCCAGTTGACCCGGGGGTGTGAGTACCAGTTTGCAGCTGCAGCTAACATTTGAACCCACATAAGAATCCTCAGGGACTGAGTCTGGAACAAGGATGGAAGGATGTTAATGGGAAACCTTCAGCATGGCAAAATGTTTTGGTCTATGGCTGTTCGGTGGGTAATTGTGGATGACAGACTGGTGTGATTTAAAATGCTGGGCAGTGGAAACAACTCTAGATCAGAGGAAAGAAGGGGTGTGATGGGATTGGGGTTGGATAACAGGAACAGAACGTCCATACATTAGCAGAGGAGAAAGAAGGGGGGCATAATAGATGAACGAAATACAAAGAACTCAGTTGAACTAACACTTCCCACCCTCCCCATTCATTGTGGTTCTTCTGGCTAGGAATGATGGAAGTTGTAGTGCTGTATATCTGGAGAAAATCCAGGTTAGGGAATCTGGATAAAAAATATGACTGGTATTAATAAGCAGTTCCAAATATTTTATGGTAATGTGAAATATGCTGGGGGGGAAACATGCTTTTAATTTACTCCATCATAGGCAGTCTAAAGAAATGTATCCTGATGTCTTTCATGGAAACTGTAAACTGTCTTACACTAATCAGCAAGTTGATCCTAGTCAGAGTACTGACCTCATTCAGTATCTAGCAAGGATGGATTTTTCCCATTTACGTGGAAATAAAAAGACTGAACCATGCAAATTTCAGCATATAAAATTTTATTCACAGCATATAAAAAAATGACACGTCTTTTCCTACATTTCAACATAGCTTCAATATGGTATGAAAAAAGATAGGAGAGTAACTGTTGGCAGAATCAGCTCCAGCTTCAAAAGCTTGAACAGGATAAGGCAGAGGAGCCATCTGTTATCTATATCTCTGGGAGTGAAGCCCACTGTATTTCAGAGGACTACTTTTGCAATGGCATCAATAAAACTCTATAGTGATTTCTTTAATAATTTAAAAATAGAAGTCAATATTCAGATCTCCCGAGAAACCATGTGAAGGGATTACTTGCAACATAAAAGATTCTGCAAAGCTCAGGATCCCTTTTTTGAAACCCTATAGCTCTGAAACCCTAGTCCTGAGCATTTGGGATGTAATGGAGTCTTGAATTCATCAGCTTCTCTTATGAAAATGAGTTTGTGACCTACTTGAGAAGAGTTTCTTCTAAAACCTACATGTTTTTTGCATTGCATAGAAATTCCCAGTTCTGGACTGTTTTAGATTAAACTTTCTGTTAATAAAAGTGGCTTCCCTCAGACATGAAGTATCCGTTTAGAAGACAAAAAAGAGATGGGAAAATGGAAGTGGAAAAGAGGAGAAAGAGAAAGCAACTCCATAATATGCTTTCATTGGTAACAGTGGGAGCCATTGGAAGCACTTTTGGAAACCTCTGTTATCTTGTGACTCTTTAATTGCCTATGATAGAGTTTTTAAAGACTGACAATTAGAAAATCATAAGGAAATAATCTGACTATCAAAAACTTGGTTCCTAGGATACATTCAATTTCCTTTTGAATTCTTATGTGTGAAGATTTCCACACACTTCAAGAAAAATGGCATATTGTCTATGCTCTATCTTCTGGAGCTACTCAGACAAAAGCCAAAGGGAGAGAAGAATGCTTTTCATGTATGTGTGAGACAGTAGATGATATAGATAGATGACAGGTCGGTAGGTCGGTAGGTAGAGAGAGAGAGAGAAGGAAGATAGTTAGATAGATAGACAGACAGACAGACAGACAGACAGACAGACAGACAGACCGACAGACAGACAGACAGACAGATAGATAGATAGATAGATAGATAGATAAAGATATGATAGGCAGACAGAGTAATTTAAGTTTGCACCTTACCAAGGGTGGCTTCCAAGGATTTGGAGAAGCTGAATTTAATAAGTATTTTGTTCTAAAGACAAATATTTAAATGTATTATGCCAATGCAAGACAAGCATATGGCCTGGTGTACTTCCAAGAACTAATCTGTGGTGGCAGGGAGAGGAAGCAAGACAATGTCATGACTATCAGCATGTTTAACCGGAGCTGCCATCCATTTTTTGATTTTACCCCACTACTCACAACCCTATGGATGCTCCTGGTGTTCTTGTTTTAAAAAATGACGTTTTTCCAGATTCTGAAAAAGAAAGAAAAAGGCAACAAAAAAGTTCTCTGGTAACACACAAATCATATCACAAACTGGGATTGTGAAATGGCAAAAACAAATTGCCCGTTCTGTTTGACTAGCTCAATTTGGCTCCCACATCTGCAGATTCTTTTCTATAGAAAAGTAAAGTCTGACTTAGGTCTTAAATAGCAGAACCCATTTATTGAAGCAGGGCTGGAGATTCGGTGAAAATAGTAGTTGAAAATAATAGGAAAAAGAATTATTCAGCGGAGGAATGTTTCTGTCAATGAATGATAAACTAAGTTTAGATCATGTGTTGGATCTCTGTCAGTCCCTCAGATACATTGGCCTGCATGCTCCATAATGCCCAGCAAGGAATAATACATTGGGAAATAGCATGGCCATTTTAATCCAAACAGTCCGAGGGAATCAAGTAGAGGTAGCTGATCAATCCAAAGAACTATTTTTAGTAGAGTAGTAGTAGTAGTAGTGGTGGTGGTGGTGGTGATTAAGACACTGGTCTGATGATCGGCAGGCTTGCATTTGAGACCCAGTATTTGCTGCAGTACGTAAGAACTAATCAGAAATAGGGTATTTTCCACAGTGAAATCAAATTCAATAGGTGAACTGAATAGCACCATTTGAACTGACACTTAATGTACAGCAGAAAAAAAGACTGCCTTCCTGATGTCAAAGGGCAGGCAAAGGGCAATGTCATGTATTCCTGCAAAATATGTCAAAGGCCCATACTCAAGACAGGGCAAACTGGTCAGGAATATCAACCCCAAGAACTAATGCTTATATTCAACTTGCTTTGGGCACATAATATATTCTTTATTTTCCTTCCATTTGCAGGCTCAGCAGATACCAAGTCTGAAGCAGTTATGTCTGAATTGGTACCAGAGCCACGGCAAAAGCCAGTAGTACCAATGAAACCTGTCAGTATTAATTCCAACCTACTGGGTTACATTGGGATTGATACTATCATAGAGCAAATGCGGAAGAAGACCATGAAAACTGGATTTGACTTCAACATCATGGTTGTAGGTAGGAAAGAAAGGCTTGGGGTAGGAGAGACTTCATCTAGGTACTTTCTTTGAAGTTGCCTTGCAGCATTTCCTACAAGCATGAGTATTTCCTTGAGGCTCTACTTCTGCTCCTGATTGCTGCCCTACCAAGCAGGTATCTCATCCTAAATAGTTCTTTCTTTTGACCTAGCATTTTCTCTCATGGCAATCAGTAATCAAACTAAAACCAGTCTCTGCCTGGATGAATATCCTCCAAACAAGTTGACGCCATGGCTGCTTCCACGTGACAGTTTTAAACTGCTTGTTTCTCTGCTTAAATCAGTTGGAAATGACATTGACAAAAGTGTTGGCCAGACAATAATCACAGACCCTGATTGATAGATTCCCTTGCTTTTTTCCCCGTTATCCATGCCAAGAAAGCAAACAACTTTGCTTTTGGAGGGGGGGGGGGTTAAGGACAATGTGGCTTTTATATGAGCTGCCTCCATTGATTCCTTCTTGTGCTTGACATTTTCTCATCCAGCACAAGAAAAATTCAGTTTTACTGTTCTTCCTGACATTTATGCCAGAGGAGGAACTTGGCAGAACATTTGTCAACTTCACCTGATTAAAGAAAAGAAAATTGTAAAAAAAAACAACAACATAGTATCAGACCACTCCAGCCTTTCTATCCATTCATTAAGCAGCCCAGCATTTTACCAGTCCATCAGTGAAAATCCTTTCAGAATAGGGGGCAGGCAGCCTTGTAGCCAGGCTAACACAGACATGGGTATCAGTGAGCAGGAAAGAGGTGTTTCCACCACAATGCATGGTAACCAACTGGAGCAGAAGTATTTGCCTACAGTGAAATGTTGTGCTGCAGACAGACAGCTAAAATCCACTTGTAGAGGCATAAACAAGAAAACATAACTTTTGAGGTATAGTTGCTTTCACAGTGGACTTGGGCTGCTTGGACAAAGTTACCTGCTTCTTTCAAGAAAAAGCAGGGTGGAGACATTCTCACATCAGGCAAGGAGGATGTGTGAATGAGCTTTACAGCTCCCAAACTCCATAGCCAGCATGGGCAACAGCAGTTCTGATTCCAGCATGTCTGGAAGGTACCAAGTTGAGAAAGGCTGCCAGTATTTCTTTATTATGTTTTAACTCTACCCAATGGTCCTTTTTTCACTAGCAGTTTACCATTCAGCTTTTACTGTGACATGTAAAAAGAGATGCTGCCATACAACAGGTTGTCTGGATTATGCACTCTTTTGTATTCTTAGTTCCTTGATAACTAAGTTATTGTTTTCATATATTTCAGACAGGTAGTTGGTCAAAATCTGATTAATGGTTAAAATATCCAGTTGGCCAGTAACCTAAGTGAGGAGTGTAGCTACATCTTCCCACATGCTCAGGATACACCCCAAATCACACATTGCAATAATGGTCCATTCCAGGCAGCTGTATAAATTTTGTGTGTGTGTGTGTGTATTCTTAGGCCCATGCTGACTGACCTAAGCAAGATAAAGCTGTTCTTTTATGAAGGATTGGTGTAAGATTATTACTATTTTAACTCAGAGCTGAGACAAGATATGGCCTATGTTGTGTGATCAATGAGGAACACTGGGATTGTTGGGGGTATACCTTGCAAGTGAAAAAAGAGCCATTAAAAGGAGCTCCCTGGGAGGATTTGATAGTTAAAGCAGTAGTAATAAAAAAAATACAGTAGCAATTAACACTAGCCAAAGACTTATTTTATATTGTTTGTATGTTGTTTCCCCTAGGCCAAAGTGGACTTGGAAAATCAACACTGGTAAACACCTTGTTCAAATCCCAAGTAAGCAGGAAGTCTTCAGGCTGGAACCGTGACGAGAAGATCCCTAAGACTGTAGAAATCAAGGCTATTGGGCATGGTAAAAGCCAGTTTTTCTTAGTATGCAGATAAACTGTGGCTTATTATGCCAGGCTTTTAAGCCGTTTCTTTATTAATTACAAAAGGAATTAGGGTCAGGGCAGCACAGCTTTCAAAAGAAGGACTGAAATAGAACTCCTTGCTTTTTCTTCATCCAGTAATTTGGGCTCTCTCTCTCCCAGGAGAATGACAAGAATCTGAAAGAATCTGTTGTGCTTTTCCAGTTCTAGGGAGTGGGGTACTCAGCTAATTTTTTCAAGAATTATCTCTTTGGAAAAAAATATAAAATAGTTGTGACAATAGATGTAGGGCCAGTTGCAGGGGAAATGCTAGGCTAAATAGATTCAAAATTGGCTGGTAGTCTGATAGACAAAACAGTAGTTTTGCTGGGGTAGATATGCAGTGGCAGAATTTGAAAATGTGAAAAGCAACTTACCTACTTACTAAAAGGAGACCTCACTGCACTCATCTCCCTTGCTCAACTACGTATAACACGAAACTATAAGTAAAACAACCATGCTTCTTGTGTTACTG
Source organism: Azemiops feae (assembly GCA_023970755.1). Classification (NCBI taxonomy): domain Eukaryota; kingdom Metazoa; phylum Chordata; class Lepidosauria; order Squamata; family Viperidae; genus Azemiops; species Azemiops feae. Next base: position 1,235,308 of record JALGBA010003460.1, read on the forward strand.
ACATAAAGGGAATATAATAATGGAGTCTTACTTGGGCTATATTTGGAATCCGTATAAGTAATCTTCTAGTTGAAGGACATATCAACTAGATATTGCCTTCTAGTCCTTACCGTTCAAGGATTACAGATATTGTAAATAAATACAATATAATCAGAGTATTTAATTTATTAATATATGTCAAACATAAATAGGCTTCCCTGTGAATATGGATTTATCTACTCCTCTCTCATTTACCTAGGAATGGTTGCAAATATTTCACTCATGATCCACTACATGCTTTCTCCACTCACTAAAAATATATATTAGGAGAAGTAATTATTTCTAAAGGGCTATAAAACTCTTAGTTCTTTTTGTCCTCTAGAAAGATCTTCATGCCCTAATTATATTGATAGACAGAGAGAGAGAGAGAGAGAGAGAGAGACAGAGACAGAGACAGAGAGATTACTTTTGAAGGTGAGTAACAGCAACATTCTTCCCCCAGTTATTGAAGAATGTGGTGTCAAAATGAAGCTGACCGTTATTGACACCCCTGGATTTGGTGACCAGATCAATAATGAAAATTGGTAAGTATTTTCTTTTTTCACTGATTTTCTGTTTCAATCCAACTTTCTTTTCCTCCTGATATAAGTAGAGAAGTGGGTAGGATTTAAATATAGTGGAATTCTCATTTCCAAACTCTGATTAATATACACACACACATAAAAATTTTCAGAAATAGCATACAGCAATATAGTATGTGCCTTGTACTCCAAGTTACTTCAAAGTATAGTTTTGATGATATGATGACATTTACTAAACAAATGCCAACAGGAATGTTTCAATACAGGTAGTCCTCAACCTATGAGTGTTCATTTAGTAATCGTTCAAAGTTATGACGCCTTCAGAAAAAAGTGACTTACAACCTGTCCCCAAATTTACAACTGTTGCACCTCCACTGCAGTCACATGATTACAATTCAGGCACTTGGCAACCAGCTCGCATTTACAATGGTTGCGGTATCCTGTGCTCAGAATCATGATTTGCAACCTTCCCAGCTGACTTCTGATAAGGAAAATAAATGGGGAAGCCAGATTTACTTAATGACCATGTGTTTCATTTAACAACCACAGTAAAATGGTCATAAAATCAAGTCCAGTCCCAATTGTGGTTGCAAGTCAAGGACTATCTGTAATCTCATATTGGTTAAGTTATTTTTAACAACTGATTTACTGATCACATGAGGTTAAGGAGGTTAATTTCCCCCTAAATGGTCATACTAGTGGAATTACAAAAACCCTTCAGTGTGGCTTACTATGCTGCCAGTATGAAGAGCAGTTGGGAAACTATTTATATTTCAAAGTTGTAGTGGATTAGAGACTTGGTATCTCTGAGGAAAAGTCCTACCACTATAAGCATCATTGCAAATTCTAGCATGGTTCCCTATTCCCTGGGAATACTGTACTGCTAAATGACAAAATGGACATCCTGCATAAAGGACATGTTTTTCAATATGAAAAATATGTGCTATCCCAGAGACCCAAGCTGCAAAGCAATTTTAAATTTCCTCCTTAATATACATGAAAACATCACAAATAATTTCAGAGAACATACATTTAGCATTAGTACATTTAGCCATTTTACTGATTTCATATTCTATTTATTCCATGACCTATAAAATTATCCAGCTATTTTTTATGCTACATTATTTGTTTTGTTGCTCATAAAGCATGATCTACTATCATGTTCCATACATGATATATACAGTACCTCAGTAATTTGTTATAATTGTGCAAATCTGGTGACACAGTTGCAAAATACAGAGATTCTAAAATCTAAATCTAAAATCATATTAGCAGCATCCCAATTTCATTTTGTAATATCAGTTAGATCAGAATGTCAGATTATTTGGCTATAAAATGGACCCTGCCAAAAATCATTTTGGTCCTGTATAATTATTAGCACATGTCGGAATAAGAAATAAAAGATTGTCTGTCTGCTTCTTCTCTTCTGCTTGCTTAGCTGGGAGCCCATTGAAAAATACATCAATGAGCAATATGAGAAATTCCTGAAGGAAGAGGTGAATATTGCCAGAAAGAAACGAATCCCAGATACAAGAGTCCACTGTTGCCTCTACTTTATCTCTCCCACAGGCCACTCGTATGTATCTCTCCTAGTTCTGGGGCTGGTCCATAAGATGAAGAGAGGGGAATTAGGATTGTTACTGATAGGTTTTATTAATGGAGGAAAAAATACCCTCTTTGGACTAACAAGATGCTAGAATAAATTCCCCCTGTAACTTTTGCAGCCAACTAAAGTAATCAAGGTCAGCACAGATTTCATGGTAATATTTCTTCCAAAGGCCCAAAGAAGAGAGTGGTAAGCTTTACCCAAAGCAAAATCCATATATTACATCTCTATACCTAATCATGCATATGAAGACCTAGAAGAGCTATTCCTATTCATTATAATTATTGTATGCAAGTTTCCAGGACAGAATATTTTTAAGGCTGGTTCATATAGGAATTTTTCAAAATTCAAGTGTACAGTACTGTAGGCGAACACAGTGTTTCTAGATATTTAATATGAATATATTAATATGTGTGATCACACAATGTAATTATTTTACCAGCTCTATCTATACTCTTTAGTAACTGCTATCAGTTATGCTTGCCAACAAGAGTGGTACTTGGCAAAACAGGCACTTATGTAATCTTTATATTTAGCACTTTACCTCAAGGTCGCTGAGATTTTTTCCTGTTTATTTTATGTTCCTTGAAGTTTTAGTGCCTAGAATTTATTTCTTTTTCTTTCTCTGCCAGTCAAAGTGTCTTCCTGATAGCCATAAATTAATAGGAAAGGGCCTGGAGTCACAGATCAACTAGGCTCCTGTATCTTATCCCCCACCTTCCAAACTGGAGCTGAATACATTAGAGGAATTAATTATATTAATTATTATTAAATTATTAAGATGCTTTTCCATAGTAAAGATGGTTATAATTGTCTAATCATCTTCTTCCTGCAGTTTGCGACCTTTGGATATGGAATTTATGAAACATTTGAGCAAAGTAGTAAATATTATTCCAGTTATTGCCAAGGCAGACACCATGACTCTGGAAGAAAAGATTGAGTTCAAACAGAGGGTGAGTCTCCCTTGGGAAAGCATCTAGCAAAGCACACAATCCAGATATCTTTCTAGATTGTGTCAGAAATCTGCTTGCATAGTCTTTTCAACCTGAAATATTTTTTCTAACCAGGTCCGTAAGGAACTAGAAGTCAATGGAATTGAATTTTATCCCCAGAAAGAGTTTGATGAAGACCTTGAAGACAAAACAGAGAATGACAAAATCAGGGTGCGATGTTTATAATACCAATTGACTTTTTGTAGTAGGTTCTGAGGTAGTTTAACCACTGTTTTTTCATCTTTGGTTTGTTTGATATGAGCTATATGTAGGATGTGCATCTAGTTATTGAGAATATATAAACTTTAGATTTTTATAAACTATTATTTTTACTAGATTAAAATTAGATCATATGTAGCTTTTAGAGACTGAATCCAAAGTTGGAATGTAAGGAATTTTTATCCTTACATACATTTGAAACTTATGCATTTAGTGAGGGAATCTAATTTTTTAAATACATTTTTTACAAACTTATTTAATTATTGTTGGTTTAGACGTATTTATGTGCTGCCTTTTTATTTATTAGCTTAAAGGAGTCATTAGTATTCAAATGTATTTTCCATTATACATTGCATGTACTATGTATAGACCTACTGTACAGAGAGAGAAACTAGCAATGACAGCTCGTGTACACGTTATTTTATAAAGGTACAGGAGGTTTGGTGAAATGGAAAGAACCAATTCCTGAGTTAGTCATGAAAGCCAGCTGGGTGATTGTGTCACTCTTGGTGCAACCCACCTCACAGGGTTGTTCTTATGAGGAAAATAGGAAGTTGGATATGTTATTTGTGAAAATAAAAAAGGTGGGAAACAAACAAACAAATAAATAAATAATAAAATCATCCTTACTTGTACAGTACTAGAAAGAAGCAAATTAATTTCTATGTATATTTTCAGCAGGAAAGTATGCCATTTGCTGTGGTGGGCAGTGACAAAGAATATCAAGTGAATGGGAAAAGAGTCTTAGGTAGAAAAACACCTTGGGGAGTCATTGAAGGTAAATACATCATTATCCTGTAATTTCTGACTGCTCTATTTTTAGATATCACTATATTGCAAATGCTAATGGTAGCAGACAGTCTGCAAATGGTACCAGTTGCATTTTTTGTGAAGATTCTTGCCTATGACCTTCAAATATGTACACTATCTTTCCCACCTTATTCAATGGGATTCATTAGTTATTCATGATATGGATGAATAAATTGAGGAGAGCTTATCTGAAATACTGAATCATAAAATAGGAAAATATAGCAGTTATTTTCAAGGGTGAATTTTCTGTAAATAACTGGGGGAGGGTGAGCAGGAAAAAGAGAAATCCCATTAGATCAGTTTTTAGTTTGGAATATATAAGAAAAAAATCTTAGTTAATGAATAATAGCTTGATATTAACTTTTAAATGTTTTAAGCACCAGGAAGGATAATATATGATAAATTATAACACTCAGGAAGCTTTTAAAAATGTGAGTCTTTGAGCTTGCATTAGGACACAAAATGAGGACTGGTACCTGAATACATTACTTTTTTTATTTTGATGATATATGACACCATGGTTTTACTAGTGTATTAATGCTGGTTGTAATTTCTGATATGTTGTAACTTTTTATGTTTAGTGGATTTTTGCTTTGAGTTCATATGGTATTTGTTCATAACCCTCTTAAAGTCATGTTGTAACTGAATTGACAGAAGAATTTATAATAAATAGAGTTGTGAAAAAAATATGAGTGAGAAAACAATGTGGAAAGAGGCAAGTGAAGGTAAATTTCTCCTCCTCACAAATCTCTGCCCCACTTGCTTTCACTTGCTTTTTGTTGATATTTTTGGAACTTTTTGACAGCAGCCTATATTATTCAGGTGGTTTCCACAATCATCAGAAAAACGTTTTTGATAAACATGAGGGCATAGGCCTATTCTAGACAGAAGTTGGTGGAAAGGCCCCTTCTTTCTAATCTCCTAGGGAGAGTATTGTTGTTTTAGATCCTGACAGCCATGGAAGACCAGGATCACGTGAGAAGGATCAATTAAGCCAATTTATTGCTAAAAGCCTATATATAAGAATCTTCTTAACTAACATTCAGCACCTGGTTAGTGTTAGATAAAGGACAGTAGCACTCAAGGGGGGGGTGGATTTAGTTTGCTTCGGGTGTAATGATAGGTTGAAAAGATTCCCTCTCCAGGTTCTGCCATTCCTTCTCTTACAAATCCGAAGGAATTCTTCTGCAATGTTTTATCTAATCCACTACCATTCAGATAATGTGAGAGACCTAAGAATGGCAAGATATCCTCTTACATTAGTGCTGCTTCAAGCAAGGATCAGCCCTCAAGATTTCCATTCAGTTTTGTGATTCTATTACTATATTCTTATATGTAATTAATGTAATTTCCTTTATTTACAGTTGAAAATCTCAACCATTGTGAATTTGCTCTACTACGAGATTTTGTCATTAGGTGAGAATGACTTTTAAAGATGTTGCCTATTCAACTGGAATAATTTACTAAAATAAACTGAAAAAATTAAATAAGCTATTGCCATACTACAGCATTAAAATGACCGTGGTAAAAAAAATATTTCAATTTGGCACCACAGGGGAGTGAGTTTGACTGAGGACTGAGTGGTAAGAAATCCAGTCCTCCTCGCCAGCATTCAGCCATAACTTTGTCTCCAGGGAGGTGATACAGTACAGATAGTCCTCAAGTTATGATAGTAATGGAGCCTGCCCAATTCAGGATGAATGTTAAGTGAATCGCCTCATTAACGACCCCCACCCCAATACATTCATTAAACAAACACATAGGTATTAAGTGGAGCATGGGGTGCCTCAGGAGTAGAAGAGTCCCTGGGAGGCCTACTGCAAGCACAAACCCACCTGCATCAGGCCTCCCAAGGCCTCTCCCCATCCCGATTTACCCCATGCTCCACTTCCTGCCCCTTGGGGTCCCCACAGCCCTGTGGGCCTTCTCTCTACCCCATTCCGTCACAATTGCACACTTATCTTTCAAAGATCCTCAGAGCTCGGGAGGTCAGGGTAGGAAAGAAGGACAGGGCACTCTGTTGCTGGGCCACATGGCAAAATCGAGAAGAAACCCTGCTGGCTTTCTATTCATCGCTAGCCTTAGCTCCTCCAGCATTAATGATGTGGCTAATGATGGGGTAGCCTTAGTCTTAGCTACCCCATCATTAGCAGTGTTGGGAGAGCTAAGGCTAGCAATGAAAACTGGCATGATTTTTTCTCCTTGGTTGTACCACATGGTCCAGCAATGGCCCAGCAATGGCCCAGCAATACAGCGGCCTGTCCTGCTTCTCTATCCCAATTTCTTGAGCTCTGGATATCCTCCAAAGGTAACTGAGTAAACCGAGTGGGGGTGAGAAGTGTATAGAACTTGGTGGGGGGACAAAGCAGGACCAGTGCCTGTGGGGACCTGGCAGGGCAGGATGGGGGGGAGTAGATGGATGGGCATGCTGCAATATCTCTGTGCTCAGAAGTGAATGGCTGCATGCAATGTAACTCTGTAACAGGGTCATATCTAACTTTGGGAGGTCTATGGTAACTTTGAATAGTCGTTAAATGACCTATCATACCTCAAGGATTATCTATATTTACAACAAAGAACTTGCTAACCCCCTCCCACCTTGCATAGAATGGGAACAAATAAAGTAATAAAAAGGAGAGATGCAAATACTTATTTTTTCTCAGTTGCTCCCTATTGTCTATAGTTCATTAAGCTGGACAGATTTTTTCATGACTATAGGATAAATTTGGAACAAACAAAATACTTCTTCAAATAATAGACACTTAAGAAATATTCTGCCACAAGATGTGATAATGGCTACAAGGTTAAAAAAAGGGCTAGAGAAATTTATCAATCATATATGACAATCCTGAGAGATGAAAATGCAGGAGAATAAGGGAAATACTCAGTCTTCAAACAATTTAAATATACAAGCTAATATATTTGGATAATTTTGACCATTTGCCATATTAAATAACCGAATAGGAACACATATAAGGAATGGTTGCTGGAATTGGGTATGTCTAGTAGTCTAATGAAGAGAAGGACGAGGGGGGACATGATAGCAGTGTTCCAATATCTCAGGGGCTGCCACAAAGAAGAGGGAGTCAAGCTATTCTCCAAAGCGCCTGAAGGCAGGACAAGAAGCAACGGATGGAAACTAACCAAAGAGAGAAGCAACCTAGAACTAAGGAGAATTTTTTTCACAGTTAGAACAATTAATCAGTGGAACAACCTGCCTCCAGAAGCTGTGAATGATCCAACACTGGAAGTTTTTAAGAAGAGACTGGACAGCCATTTGCATGAAATGGTAGGGTTTCCTGCCTGAGCAGGGGGTTGGACTAGATGACCTCCAAGGTCCCTTCCAACTTTATTATTATTATTACATGTGCTCCTGTATTTCTGTGTTGTAACAGGATATGCTTTTTGTCTTCTGTTCACCTTTTTTCCCTTGTTCTCCAGGACCCACCTTCAAGACCTAAAAGAAGTCACTCACAACATCCACTATGAAACGTACAGGGCGAAACGACTGAATGACAATGGGGGACTCCCCCCAGTGACCGTAGAGACAGAAGAAAATCATGAAAGCAATTTGTGAATGATCAATATTGTTATCTGTTGTTTCAGAAGCATAACTATTTCTTTCATTCTATCTTTTTATTTGAATTCAGGCCTCTCTTAGAAGCGTATGGGATATCCTTCATGAGTGCATGGGGGAAAGAAAATGGATATGGATTTCCAACTTTCCCTATATGTCCTCAATTTGTTATGGTTCGTTGCACAATCAGCCAGATGTTTAGACTGGATTTGGCATTTTTGTCCACCATTATTATTATTTTTATTAATTTTGTACAAGAAATTCTAGTCTTCCATTGTTTTCCAGTACTCAATTGTGCATCCTGATTGTGGGAAATGTAAAAAAATTCTGGACGTGACACAAACTGTGAAAGCATGTGAAGCGCCTCCAAGGGTTGGTAGGAAATGAGATCAATTTACTGTAAGCACTGTGGTGAAAACAGAGACATACTTTAGAGTCAAGCTTTCCAGGTCTGGATACTTTGCATTGTGGTTGATGGTTTGTGTTATAAATTCACTTCTCAATGTAGAAATGTTAAAAGTTAGACTGAGGTTGGGATCCTACAGGCACTTCTGTAATAGTAAGTGTAATGAAATCAGTGGGAGGAATTAGTTGCCAAGTAAGTGTGTTTAGTTAGAATTAATAGGCAGGTGTGGATAACAATGTCAGGTTTTTGACCAGTGTCTTTCTCATTATCATAGGAGGTAAACTATTACAGAGAGATAAAAGCTAATCTGGAAATATTGTTTTCTTAGAACAGGGGAAATAACATTTTTAACAGTACCACAATATTCCTTAAATCACCATTATGTACCTCAGATTCATATACACATACTGCCCACTACCTAAAATCTGGCCCATGGTATTGTCAGACCTACCCTAATGAAGTTTTGACATTATAGTAATGGAACAATCCCTCTGGATGTCTGAGGCAGCTGGAAAGCAAAGAATGCAACATTTCCAACTGTGCCTTTTGCCCTCCAACCCAGAGGTCTCCAATCTTTTGGGCACTAGGGACTGGTTACGTGGAAAGAGGTTTTTCTGCAGACCGTAGGGGACGTGGTTTTGTGTGCTGCCTGCATCCTGCGGATGGGGCTTTGCTTGTGCGGCCCGGTTGATGGCATGCCGCGGCCCGGTACCGGTCCCCAGACCGGGGGTTGGGGACCCCTGCTCTAACCCACAGATTATGGGAAAGATGCCTGTAGCTGTTGCTTACTAAGACACTGTTCAGGAAGATATTTAAGGCACATCCTTCTTTCATCCTAAAATGTGTCATTTTAATTCTGACTCAGATCCTTGTAAGTTTGCCTAGGCAGTCAGCTTTCATTCAATTGCAAATTGTACTGCTGATTTCCAAATATGGAATTTGGCCAGAGTACTCTAATCTTTAGATCTTCTGCTTTGTTCTCTTTTTAAAACAAAAACAGGTACCTAGTTTATATAGTCAAATGCTGAAAATCGAAATTTGTGGACTACCTAGAAAACAGAAGTGACTTGTGAGGATCAGAATTTCACTGCCACATACTGAGCCACCATGTTTGCTGTTTCATGCTGTCTCCCACAATATCATGATTATTAACTAATGTAACCCCACTTTTTGGGGGAAAAATAGTCCTCTTTCATTTTTAAATGTGCACATTTAACATCAAAGTCAAATGTTCCTTCTCCATAGTGGAAATTAGCTAACAAAAACATTAAAAAAGACAGAGAACAAAAGAAGCTGTTTACAGCTGAATCTGATGACTGTCCCATCCAGTTCTATACTGTTTGTCTTATCTGGCAGTGGGTTCCCATCCAATCCTGAAGAAGACAATGATTGAACCCAGAATTCTTTACATGAAGAGTGTCTGCTCTGTTATGGAATTATGGCCTTTCCCTATCATAAAAGATATCACAGAAATATTAAAAATGGAATAAAATTTGTAGCTGGCGTTATATAATTTATTGCTTAATTCAAACAATTCTAAGTCAGCAAACACTAAATTAAAAATCAAAGTTTAATCAGTAAAATTAAAGTTCCATGCATTAAGAATCTCATTAGGGAGGATATTTAATTGAATTGGAGCCACAATAGCAGAAATCCACCGAAACCCCTTTTTGAGTTTACAAATTATTAAAATATGATCAGGAATGTGGCAGAAAAGGTCATCAAATTATAGAAAAGTTGTCCGTAGATTCATCCATAAAATGTTTTCAGTCCTTCCAAATAGATTTTTGGCTATAGCAACCTGCAAAAATTAACTGCCATATTTTAAGTTCTACAAATACATATACAAACTTTTGCAGTATGCATAACTATTTTGCATATAACAACTACTTAAAGTAACATACTTAATCAAAGAATAAGTGTTCTGATCTTTTGTTCCTAGCTTAGATAAATGTCAAGTCTCCTCTGAGTTAAGGGTAATATAGTTTTCTAAAAAAAATAGTATAGAAATGGTTTGTCAATGCCTTCTTTTGAGATTTTTTTTTTTATTTCTTAGTCTGGTTTAGTCCAATAGAATTTATTTTTTTTCCATTAACTCAAAAAAGATAACAAAACAGAAGTACATTTGGAATCCTTCAAGACAGCTTTAGAAGAAGTAGTGGTTTGGACTCTCCATAAAACCTCACAAAACTATAGGAGAATTTAACAGGAAAATGTTTGCTATAATTTTGGATTTATTTCAATATACCTTAATATGCAGTCTAGGTAGGAGGTTCACACACATATTACTGTAAGTTATAATGTGATTTGATTTTGATTTACTATATGATGTGAACTTAGCCATTCTGGACTGTAACATAGTTTGTGGTGTTGCAGTATGTGGGATCCTAACCTATTATTGCTTATTCATTACAGTTAATCAAACTGTAACTTAATATGAAATATTAACCCGAATAATATTTTACTGAAGCAACCACTCAAATGTAAGAATGAGAGGGACAACTGTGTGTGTGTGTGTGTGTGTGTGTGAGAGAGAGAGAGAGAGAGAGAGAGAGAGGGAGGGAGGGAGGGAGGGAGGGAGATCATTGGATCCTCTCTACATTTTTGGTAAGTCCATTGAGTGCTGCTTTATAACACAATGTATTACATATAGGAAACTTGCCTAGTCCCAAGCAGACTATGACCCTGTTGATATTTAATATATAATTAATTATATAAATTAGTATTTAGATGGGAAACTTGCAGAAATTCCCGAAGAGGTCCTTTTTTCTGAATACCGAGGAAGAAGCAAAGGCAAATGATTTCTGAATTATTGCCTAGAAAACAACTTGGATATGTCCATGTAATCATCAGGAGTCAAGACTGAAGGATTTAATTAATACTTTTATTATATACTAGGAAGACTCATAACTCCCACTTCCAGTTTTGACAAATAGCTAGAGTAGACAATTTCTCTATTTCACATTGCCATAACACTATGAATTTATATGAATTTGCATAAATGGTAGTACTCTTCATAAGATTTGTTTTATAACAAAGGCCTAGTCAGAGAAATACATTTGCATGATAAGGAGACAGGCCTTTCATTTATTTCTGTGCAGAATTTCTTGCTTGTTTAGCTTAGTTTAACCATTGAGAGGCTAGTTTGCTAGTAGGTTATGAATATTCTGAATCAAATGTAGCTTAAGTTTTAGCTGAAATGAATATGATTGTCTGGTCCTGAGCAGGTTTTTGTGAAAGGGTGATTTTCAGCCTTTCCATAACATTGCAAGATACAATTGCATGATGTTTCTGAAAACTATGTCAAAGCCATGACAAATTAATGACTGCAAGAGAAGAAATGTTTTACTATAGTTATTCAGAAAATAATTTTATGAGAAGGATTGTCTTAGTATAGCAGCATCCTTTGTCAAATATAAAAAAGATAATAGAGCAACTGCATAGATATTTATTCAGAAGTAAGTCCCACTTTAGTTCAATATATTTAAGTGTGAAAACTAATATATTCTAATATAATTGTGGAAATATAAAGCTATGTTATTGGAATGATACTGACTCAGAAACTTGATGTTCAATGGAAGAGGTTATCAGAGAATTCTATAGTATTGTGCTGATTCTCCTAGGCATAAAATCAGAATGACCACACAAAGCATAACATCCCTAGGCATATTACTTCTTTTATCTGCTCGTTTTTAGAACTCTTGGGCACAAGAAACCTAATTAAAGAAATTCTACTGCCCTTTGACATGCATTAGCATTATTGTGCCTACTATGGGAGAATAAACCTCAACAATGGTGCTTTAATTCATGCATATCGGCTATTTTTCTATTCACACAAATTCACCTGTGTGCCCTTTTCTCATATTAATATTCAAATTGCTTCTGTCAAATACACATATATTTAAATATATTAAAATGTTTTGGTGGCCAGTGTTCCTAAGCAACCTTTATCTGTCTTTTCTAAAGAGCTCATGTTATACAGTACAAGCAGTCAACACTCATTATATACCCACAGCAAATTTTTTAGGCTATTGGGGCTGAGGAAAAGTGACAAGTATAAAGTTGCACTGTTACTGTCTTATTCAAGAGATAACTTGAATTTTGGGTTTTTCAAATCCCAGTTCCACTCTCTAGCCACTGCACTGCTTTGCACTGCAGATTATAATCATAAAACACATTCTTCGCACACCCTGGCAATAAACGCAGCAAAATATACAAAGCTCTGATGTTACTGTCCTATGTAGGTATGGTATATTCCAGATGAGTTGAACAAAGAGAAAACCTTCGATTTTCACTCTACCTTAAGCCATTTCAAGTTTTGTCTTCTTAGACTGTATATAGGAGCAATGATTTTGAGGTATGACGTTATTGATAACTTGTCTTGGGGAACTCAAACTGAGTTTAACAAGCTCTATTTTTGCAAGCTAATTCTGGTTTCCTTTACTACCAAGAGTAGTAGAATATTCTTATCACTTTTACTTCTTAACAATAAAATTAGCTCTAAAATTCCGTCTTGATACTGAATTGTGTAGGGCCATTTATTTTTAAAGTATTTCTCATCTACATCATAGCTAGTCTAACTTTGCTGAGAAAAGCCAAAGATCTGCCTGCTCCCAATGCAGATCTTTGCATTTTAGAGCCAGTTGTGGGAGCATCAGGTATTCATGGCCATCTGCTGTAGCCAATGTATGCACTATTACAAAATTGCCTTTTTTTCAGTTTCATTTCCCCAATTCAAATACCTACAGACATCAAAACTACAGAAATAGCTCTTACTTGAGTATCACCATATCACTGTCACAAATATATTAGGAAAGAAAATGCCTCACAGCAATATAGTGCCCCCCCTCTTTTTTATGTTACATATGGGTCTGTATTGTATAAATCAAGCCATAAAGAGAATACAGGTTTAGAGAAAGAAAATATCCTATTATAATCTCTGAAAACCTTCCATTGTCATTGTGGATACCAAAATTGAATTAAAACATTTTGATAATGTAGATTGTCTTAGAAGCTAATTTGTGGAGAATTAGTATATTATACTACGACTGGGAGGGGTTTTGTTTGTATGACAATGCCTAGAACAGTGATGGCGAACCTTTTAGAGACTGAGTGCCCAAACTGCAACCCAAAACCCACTTATGCATCGTCGAGTGCCGGGTAGGCGTGGCCCATTGGCTGGGCGTGGCCCATTGAGTGGGTGTGGCCCATTGGCTGGGCGTGGCCCATTGGCTGGGCATGGCTGCGGTGGTAACGGCAGACTGGGTGGGACTAAAAAGTTCAATCAATCAATTCCAACTTTGCAAGATCTTTTTTTTTTCCCACAAGAAGTTGAAATTGACTGATTGAACTTTTTTTTTTTTTTTTTGCACACGGCGGCGGAGGCCTAAAGCGAAAAGGTTTTATAAAACCCAGCTGAAGGCCTAGGACTGGGGCGACGGCACGCGTGCCCACAGAGAGGGCTCTGAGTGCCGCCTCTGGCACCCGTGCCATAGGTTCGCCACCACTGGCCTAGAATCTTTTGATATATTTAGCTCATTAAAAGTATCACAATGAAGTTTTTTTGTTACTGATCCAACCTTGTTGAAAAAATTACCACAATGATGTAAATATTGCTACACTTAACTTTTGTGTTCCATTGTCTGATTAAAATATGTAATTTGAGTGATTTATTAGTAGCTTGCTCTACCGTTTGAGGTCTACCCCTTAGAGTCAGTAACAGTTCCATCTTGTTTCAGTTTCAGCTTATTATCTCACATCCTGTCCTTTATAAGCTGGAGACATGCAGAAGCCCTGGAGGCATCCAATGCTGACTTTGCAGAACAGGGAATTATCACTAGGTATTGTCGACATATCGGTATCTAGTTCTAAATCTGCCAAAAATCATTCCAAGCGGCTTCATATAAATGTTGAATAGTGCTTGAACACTCTGATATTTAGTTATGTATGTCACTAATATACCAATATCAACATTTACATTATATAGGTTTTCAAGAACAATTTGAAGTGCTATTTTATGGAATAAGTCTTATGTAGTTTGACTTTTAGATATTTTCACATATCCACATCCTTCCAATTGAATCTGACACCCTGTATATTTGATGCAGGAAGTAATGCTTTGAGTTAACCCAGCAGAAGTGTGTGATGTGGAAATGTATGGATGACTACTCCATCTCTATGGAATGATTTCTCCAGACATTTCCAGTCTTGCTACGATTGAGAAAACAACTTTTATTTTGTAGGGATTGGAATCTTAAGGGTTGTTTGTATTACCATTAGTTTGGTAGGGGGAGAGGGAATAGAAGAGTGTATAAATGATGCATAAACATTACTGGTAATCCTCTCCTTACAACCATTTTTTTAGTTACAATGGCACTGAAAAAAATGACAATTTTTCACACTTACAGCCGTTGCAGCATCCCCATGGTCATGTGATAAAAATTTAGACACTTGGCAACTGGTTCATATTTATAATGGTTGCAGTGTCCTAGGATCATATGCTCACTATCTGTGACCTTCTGACAAGGAAAGTCAATGGGGAAGCTAGATTCGCTTAACAACCATGTTACTAACTTAACAACTGCAGTGATTCACTTCATTACTGTAGCAACAAAGGTCATAAAATGGGGCAAAACTCACTTAACAGCTATCTCACTTAGCAACAGAAAGTTTGGGCTCAATTGTGGTTGTACGTCGAGGACTACCTATAATACATTAACTGGGGAGACAACTTAATTTTAACTATGATTATAGAATGAAACTATGTTTAGATAAACTGGTGATTTCATATTAATTCCTAATAAAAATAGTAAACTATGTTAAGGTTTTTGCAGGAATACAAGAAACAGCAATATAAGGAAGACACTTGTTTTAAATAGGTGTTATAGCACTTCTACCATACAGTTTTGAAGAGACTAATGTTACAGAAATATGTAGGACAGAAACCTATAATCATTCACTCTAGGAACAGTCCAAAATGCAGAACCAAAACTAGGCATTTCTCAAAAGACAGGCAAATTTTATCAGAAACTGACTGATGTGAAACCTCAAAGGGCTACGGTTATAGTCATATACCCTAACCTTGGTATTCTGGAGGGTCTCAGACTATGTGTTAACTTGAGGAAAAAGTAAGCATAAGTGAAGCATATTTGAAAATTTGAATATCACTATGCATCTGTTTTAAGTATTATATAAGCAAAAATAAAAAAGCAAACAAAAAAATTGTCCCTCTGTATCTAATACAGCAGGCAGGTGCATTACATAATTCCAAATTCTATAAATTGCAACCTAAGACAGAAATTGATGGAATCATCTTTCCCTAAATTCCTCTCTTCTGTTACATTAGATCAAATTATGACCTAGTAATGAATCAAAGCCATCCATATTGTTTGTGGTTGCCTTTTTCACTTTCTTTCCACCTTTCCCAGTATCATGAACTTCTCAAGGGGCCTGGTTTTTGCATAATGTATCTAGATGATAATTAGATCTTGATTATTTGGATTATGACCCACTTATTTGTTTTCTGGCTATCTATGCTACGCTTAGCAGTCTTCTTCAACAGTAAAGTTAAAAAGCATTAATAGTCTTTTTATCCTGCTTCTTCAAAGACCACTTTTGCTTCCTCCAAGTTTAAAAGTTCACATTATCTCTTTCGAATTCAGCCTCCCTCAATATGTATTAAGCCTATAAAGAAGATGAGAATACACAATTTTGTCTAACTCCTTTGCCTGCCTGGGATCTGTTTTACTATATTGTTTGGATTGTGATTTTCCACAATGGCAGGCCAGACAAGCCACGAACTTCCGAGGTTCAAGTTCATAGAAAAATGCAACCAAAACAATCTTTGCTTATGCTGTTTAAAGGGGCAGGATAGGAAGCAAGATGTTTTGTGACTGGAGGGAAGCCCTCACTCCAAATACATTTTTCAGGGAATGCGGGGAACAAATGTTGTATTTACATAGCAAATAAAACTGTTATTAAGTTAATCCCAAGAAAGGTACTACCTAGTTATGGGCGTTTTTCATCGATCAACACTAATTGCATTGCTCCTTGATCTTCCTTCTCCTCCTCCTTCCAGAACCCATTTAGCCGATTATAAACTAGAACCGTAGCAGCACCGCCGCGCGTTTTGCAGTCTTCCCAAGTAATCACGAGGCTTCCGCGGGACAGGCTTCCCCCACAGCTGACCGGCCGCCACGCCTCCTCTCCACCGAGAGGCAGGCCTGCGCGCCAGGAGATCACGGCCGCTACGGGGCGGCTCTGCCGTATTTGGCAAGGGACGAAAGAGAAGAACCGCCTCGGTCGGTGCCATTGGCCGGGAACATGGCGGTGAACAGGAACCACTCGCCCGGTGGCGGGGTTGTCCCGCCCCACGGGGAAAGGTAACCGGAGGCGAAGATGTACTTGGCTAGTAAGGGGCGGCAGGGGGAAAAGTTGGGGGGCTTGTGTAGCCTCGGGGATCGCGAAATACAGATGGGGCATTTCTACCTGAGCAATGGGACGGACGCCTCTAATGCGCAGCACAACGACCTTGCCCCTCCCCCCGGGAAGCCGCCTGGTTTCTTCGGCCCCGAGCGCGGCGCCAGAGCTCGAGAGTGCTCGCATCTTTTCATCACCCGGAGAGGGGTTGTGACTTCTGCCCAAGTGTTAAGAGGCCGTAGGAGTGTTACCTGCGTCGCTCCCTCCCCTTCTACACTCTTGCTCTCCCCGGGATTTTGACTCCTGGTGGGGAGGCGCAAGGATGGTAGCGGCTTTTGTTTTGTTCTGTTCTGTTTTGTTTCCCTGTAACCCCAAACTGTCTACGTGGCCTTTAGTTCCACTTCTCATCCGGCAATAATCTGCGTACAGTAGTGTTGTTGTTTTATGACGTGGGCCTGAGTTGTGACACACATTTTCTTCTCCTGGTGTAGGCTTCATTAAGTACGAATTTAATCCCGCCTTCCTCAGTCTAGTTTAGGAATAATGGGTGTATCCGGAGAGTAATTTACGTGGAGGTAGAGAGTTAAGGAAGCTGCGTTACTGAATACAAGTTCTCTTTCCATCACACCATATAAAAGTACAAGTTGATAGGGAAAAGGAAATAAAGTCTGGGCCCGAGATAAATTTCTGTATTACTTTTCTGGCAGGCTCGTTACCTAAGAGGAAACATGACTGAAGTAATTGGTTCACAGGAAAACAATTATTTATTTATGTTAAGATAGTACTCAACTAATACATTGAAGAGATGAATAATTATGACTTTGTTTTTGTCATAATTATTAAACAAATGAGAGCAAATAACTTGCATGTTTGACTCATCATTCTTTTAGTTTACTTTGAAATAAAAAGACAAGCAATTACTGAAGAAAACACACAAAAAAATAGTACAGCAGAGTTGCGATACTGACAGAAGTAGAGCCAATATGAGTTAAATCAGAATCACATTTCTAAATGATCATTGGAGTGCTAAGTTAAAAAGCTTAACCTTGTCAACATTCTTGAGCAGTGATAGGTTACCATCTGTTTTTTTAAATAAAACCTAAGTAAGAAATGATTGTTTTTTTAATGAAGATATTCTGAATTTTGTGCATTTTTCTCAGTGTATATATTGCAAATTCTGAGAATTGTAAAAGTTAGCTTTTTGGACATCATATAATGGTAGTCTAATGGAATTAAGTGTATGAGCTGCTATCACTAGGGCTTCCAATTCCATGTAGGGCTGAGTAGGCACATCACCCAAACCAGGGTAAAAGCTCCTCTGGCCATGGCCTCCACCTGCCCCTCCAGCTGTAAGCCATGAAACCTGGAAGAACTCCAAATTGTAGAACTTTTATTTCAGAGGAATGCTATTCTGTCTAGAGTTAAAACCAGAACAGAATAGTATACCTTTCCTGTTGGGATTTAATTTCAGTCTATTCCATGTTATCCAGACTAACAGCCTTTAGAGTCAGGAACTTCAGGTCGGCCCTGCCCAAGATGAAAATGTATAACTAGGGATCAGCTCAGCAGCATACTGATGATATTCTGTCTCCAAACAGATGGATAGCCTCTTTTAACAGTTTCATGTTAGGGAGAGAAAACCAAACTCTGAGATATCACACAAGGGACGACCCACTGGGCCAACCTGACTCATGATCACCACTGGAATTACTTACTTAGTAAGGAGCAGAACTATTGTAAACCAGTGCCCTCAATTCCAACTGAGCAGAATGGCCCAGAAGAATACTAGGATTAATTGTATTGAATATTGCTGAGTGGTCCAGGAGGCATCTATTCTCTCCATCCAGATCATTCATAGATCATTCACCAAACAGATGAAAACTGTTTCCATCTTGTGCTTTTTCTAGATTTCTGACTGAAAGGGTGTAAGATAAACCATTTTTACTAGATGTTTTGACATCCACTTTCTTCCCCAAAATAAAGTCGCTCAGAGTCACTTGGTTGAGTTGGGTGGCTATAGAAATTGAATAATTAAATGAAAACTTCATTAGGAAGAGGAGCTTGGTGACAATAGTTATTCAATATGATTGGGACCATGGAATAAGGAGGGAGCATCACTTATTTCCCAAATGAGGTGCTTACTCCTATCTGGATTCATCAATCCACCCAGCCATCTAAAGAAGCCAAAGGGAACGTGGCAGAATTGCCCCAACAGGCTTTCAACTTCATTAGAGTCCATGGACTGTTCCAAAGCAGTCACAAATAATAGTAAAAGACATTGACCCAATTACCACTTTACGCCTACTGTGAAGAATCAAAGGTTACATGGCTGTGAATGGCTTTATTGGCAAAATGTAGTGCAGAAAGGTCACAGTGGCCTGATGGCAAGGCTTCCTGCCCATCTTTCTTCAAAACTGAACATGCTACGTATACAATGCTACTTGCTGTAATTTATCAACCACAAGGGCAAAGAAATCTTAAAGACTTAATACAAAGAGCAAATAATAATAATAGATATTGCTATACTGGGGATAGAATACTACATTCACTAGTGTTGCTAACTGTAGTGTTTGAGTTGTGCAGAGGTTTATACAAAGATGATCTGAGCTACGTTTTCTGGACTGAGCTTAGTAAATACTTTTTATTTACTTTGTAAAAAAATAATACTTTGTACTGTCATTTTTAATAAATCTTATTAAAGATATTAATACATCTATATTGTATCTCCTTCTTGAAGTATTCTCAAGCACTGTAAAGATGTGGAGCTGACTTTCTCTGAGATAACTGGCAATCCCGAGATATTCAAAGGCACTAAGAAAGGAATGGTTTTTCTCACTCCATTCCGGGTAAGTTCTGAGTGAAATCCAACCTTCCCAAATAAAAAAACAAAGTGGAAAATTTCCTCAGTTAAGCTTCCAAAACAATATTTAGTTTCTGAAAAGACATTTTTAACAATACATAAAGTAATATGGGTTTTCTGCAAAATCCTTCTCAATTTGATGCTTTTACTAGAGTCAAAGTTAGCTGTGGCATCAGAAGTGAAGCCAGTGGTTAGATATTTTTTTCCTTCCCGATTTGTCTCATAGTTAGGGTTCTATCTAAAACAAGTTATGCTTTAGTCATTTACATGCTCTTATTGAAAGTCAAATTGGACTGCTTAATGCCTTCGATGTGGAAGTCTTTAAAAGACTCTCAGTTGAAGTCACTAGAATAGCTATAGTGATTTAGCTTTTGAAGCCAGTAACACTAGTATAGTACCATTTGTATTAATTCATTTTCAGACAATTTAATGTTTTAAATACTTAAGAGTAGATTATTCAAAAAATTGACTGCACTCGTGTGGATTTTAAGAGTGGCCTATGAAGTTTTGATTGCAGGCCTGCTGTCAGGATCCATTAGGTTGACAGACACTACAGATGAGTTCTATATAGCCTAGAACCCTTCTGTTTCTGGAACTATCTCCAGCCCAAAAAGAAAAATAAACACAACTCCATCACTATTTTTAAAATAATATTTAAAATGTTTGCTTTTGTGTGTAGTTTAAAAGGATTGTGAGTTTGGCTTTAAATATTTTGTACATTAACGCAGAACCTGGCATACCATTTTCTTTTGGTTGGTCCATACACTGTTATTGAAATCTTTAATGAAGGCCTACACAAGCCAAGAATCAAAAGTTATAAGAAGTAAAGCTAAACTGTGCTGAATAGCCTTCTAAAAGATCTCTATCTTGATTGATTATTTTGCCTATTTAGAAAAAGCGTTTTAGGATAAGTTAGCTTTGGGATAAAAGTATTATGATTCCAATTTTAAATTTTAAGTTGATGATTTGATATGGATGTAGATTGCAATTATATGTTACATGTTTTCATTTCTGTGTTGGCTTTCTTTTTAAAAAGTGAAAGCATAAATTTGTTTTGCAGGTTATTTTTGTGTCAAAAAACAAAGACCCAATGATGTCTTTCATGATGCCATTCCACTTGGTGAAGGGATGCTCCATTGAACAACCAGTCTTTTCTGCCAATTATATCAAAGGAGTAATACAAGCAGAACCAGGAGGTGTGTGTCACCCATAAGAGAGGCAAATAATAATAAAAAATATGCTCTTGGAGTAATCATATGTAAGATCAAGCTTAAAGGTTTTAGTTTAAATTTCTGTTGTAGTGAGAACTATACATCCATCAAGAATATGTATCAATGTCTCTTTGTACATATATACCAATAATGAAGGTTTAGCTATTAGTTCACTATCCTTCATTCAGTACTTATGCAAAACCTCATAATTCACTTTACCTTGATTTGGAAGAAATCCAGAAAAACTGGATTTTATTTTGGAAACCTATTATTAAAGACAATTATTTCAAATCAGATTTATATTTATTTGTAAATTTTTGCTTGCATATGGAAATAGAAATTTCTGTTTTCCTGGTATACATTCTGGTTAAATTTCACATTCCCTGATTAAATTCAGTGAAAACATTTGATTAGCGTTTGGAGGAAGCTCTTCACTTCTGATTTTGTAAGAAGAATTGCACTTTTTACATATTAATGTGTTTAGGGGAAAGTGATGAATGAGCATCTTTAGCTGGTTGTGAAAAGGAAAAAAGCAATTTAAGTATTGTTTTTACCTTGAAATTTGTTCTTTTTGAAATCTGAGAGAAAGATGGGTTATACTGTGAAGTTAGGGTTATACGGCCATCTTCTGCCCTCTCCAGAACTTTGGTAAAGATAGGATGAAGTTTTGGTCCTTTTTATTTGATTTTAAAGGGTTCTTAATAACGTAAGTAGGCTAATCTTACTAAAGGTTTAAGTAATACAATGCTGAGGAACCTGGAATTGGCAAAAAAGAGGTAGTTTCCCAAAACTGGCATAGGGATACTCCATTATGGTAATATTTGTTAAAACTATTTCTGAATTGCTTTCTAAACTGATCGTTGGTATCAAATCGTGTTCAATTTATCCCTGGTTTGTCTTGACAACCTTTTGGGAAGCTGCCATAATTTAAGACTTTTAACACAATCTTTTTTTTCTTAGGTGGCTGGGAAGGTCAGGCGTCATTTAAAATGAGCTTCTTCAGTGGAGGTGCTATAGAGTTTGGACAAATGATGTTCAAGCTTGCAAGTGATGGTAAGACTTTCTTCTCATTTCTTCCCATCCCAGACAGATAAAAAAGCTGATTTCTGCTTTTGATGATAATATTTGACGGATGTACTTGCTGATAGTTCTTCAGTCATGCTTAAAACCTAATGTATGGTCAGTGCTAAATGCTGCTATTCCCACCTCTATTATATGTTTTTCATTCTTTCCAACTCAATGTTGGAAAAACATTATGTAGAGAGACTTGGACTCTGTCTACCAGCAGGATAACTCCTCTAAACAGAATGGGTCCAGATTTGATATGGTGGAAGAAGCAGGAAAAATAAAAACTGGGTACAAAAATGGGTTTGGATTAGATTGGCAGCTGATAAGAAAAACATTATAGGAAAATATTCCTCAATGGCAAATGTGCATTGGGCGGTGACTTGGAATGCTGCCTATTCCGTTCTAAGCCCCTTCTCTCCTTCCCTGTGCTTCCATGCATGCTTGCAAACACATTTTGTTACCTAGAATTAAATACAGACACTTCCAATGACCACTGCAAGAAAACAGCACAAAGCTATATTCTGCATGCTTTCTGTAGTTTCCTTAATTTCACAATCAATTTTCACATAGAGTGCATTTCCTGCAAAAACATAATGAGCATGATGAGTAAACTAATTAGATAATTTGCTTAAATTCCCTCTGATTTTGGTTGATTTAAAACATAATTATTTAAACTTAAGATTTCATGTGCTAAATTTGGCTTATTAAATATACTGTGTTTAGCTTCTAGAGGAGTACCAGCTCAGAGTTTTGGCTATGGGTATGCACCGCCACCTTTTCCTGGTGCTTATGTACCTCAACCAGGAAGCTACGCTATGCCACAACCAGCTGCTGGAGGATATATGTATATGCCTCCACAAATGAATGGATATGGAGTTGCTCCGCAGCCTATGGGATATCCATATGCACCACCTCCAGGTGAATTTTCAACCAACTTTATAAAATACTGTTATTCAATATTAAGCTGTCTCTTTTTGTTTAAGATAAGTTTTGGGCGTTTTTATAATTCTTGTTCCTTTTTTCATCTTCATTTAACATATAAAATGTTTTTTTTAAATCACACTTATAAATAAGATTAAGTATGTCGATAAAATGTACTATAGCTCTATAAAATTCATAACTATTCCATGTAGATGAAATGACTTACAAATTATCCAGATCTGAAAAATATGAATAGCAACATTATAGAACTGCCACTTAGGGAAAGGGTAATATTTAGAATGATTGAACATATTCATTGTGAATGGAATTAGCTGCAATATAGAATTAAGTGTTTGAGTATCGTGTATGCTGTTCTGCACATCCATTTCTCACAAATGATTCTGCTACTGTCCTATATATTGTATTATACAACCAAGAGAATAGATGTAGGATCTGCACAAGAATACAGATTGCACAGTAGTCATCTCTCTTTGAATGTGTACATTATTTGGAAAATACTTCCTGATTGATTTTTAAAGAAGGTGCAATGTAAGAAAAATACAGTTCATGTGAACTTGCACCAACATAAATACATCTGTGATATGCTTGTACAAATATGGATTTTCTTTCTTTAGGTGCATATCCACCACCTCCTGGGATGAACTCCATGTACATGGCACCTCCTCCCCCATATCCTGGCCCTTCTGGTGCTGGCCCTTCAGCTCCTACTGACCCAGGACTTACAGGTCCTAGGACCTGGACAGAACCTGGGATGCCAGGTAAGAATCTAGGATTGCTTCTGCTCAGAACTGGGTTAGTTGCATTGTTCTCCCAGGTTTTATTTTCTGGGTTTTAAGTAAGTCATTTAAAGAGTAATTATTGTCATGCTGATTTGTCCAAGCCATTTTCTTTCAATCAAGTAAATATTCTTTGAAACACCCATCTCTTAAACATAAACTCTAAAGATGAGTGCAAAAGTCCCCAGCCTCTAGTGCCCCCTCACCTCCAGTCTTATCTTTGTACTCAGAAATTGTGCAGGATTGTGCTATTGAAATTTTGTATTGACTCTGGTGGGCTTAGTATTCCTTTTTTGGTGACTCCCCCCACCTCCCTCCTGCCCAAAAGCCGAAGTCAGAAAATCTGTCTCCATCCCTTCCTGTATCATCAGTGCTATTCCACTTATGGACATTCGCTGCCTAAAAATTAATAAAAGGGGAGAGCCTTTGGCCTTGCTTGCAAAAATGTGACCAGATTCTGTTTTAGAGATTGTATATTTTGTTTGATCTGCTAATTGTTGAGATATGTTAGTTGACAGATCTTGATCTCAGTCTCTGATCATTGTGGAATATTCTCCCTCTTGCCTACCCTAAACCTATATGGTTAATATATCTAAAAACGATTACCTTGTTTTGTCCAGAGGTTACAAATCTGTACTTTAATTTTATCTAGAAAATAATAAGACATTAAGCGTTTGTGAATGTGAATAGTGTTTGCATTTGTTTTAAAAGTTCTCCCTGACTTTTTTCTTTTATTAATGATGTAGGTGGCAATAAAGCAGCAGAGGCAACTTCCAGTGCATATTATAACCCAGCTAATCCTCATAATGTTTACATGCCTATGGTAAGGAATTTCTCTAGAATTGTATGTGGCAGAAGATGGGGCCAAGGGAGTAGTGATTTTCCACATTTTTTTAGGTACCATTTTATCTGAGAAAATCGGGAGAGGAATTTCTGAGAAATGTAATGAGTTCTGTCATAGACTAACTCTCTGTTGTGCTAACTTGGTTGTGTTTCAGCTACCTGATTCTCAGTTCTGAGTTCTGTCATAGACTAACTTTCTGTCGTGTTAACTCGGTTGGGTCTGAACTACCTGATTCTCAGTTTTAATATTTGGTACAATCACTGAGTGGGAATAGAAATCCTGTAGCACAGGGTCCCCAACCTATGGGCCGCGGCCCACTACTGGGCTGTGGCCTTTTGGCCAGCGGGCCGCAGAAATGACTGGCCGGTATGCACAAATTCTAAAATTTTTGTTGTTCTGACATTTAGTTATATAAAATCTGCAGCTAGTTACACTGAATATAATGTTTACGTTATACCAAGAGCATCTGGCATTTTTGCTTTCTACGAGCATACTAACACTGGGAAACTTTGAATTCTAGAGGAAATTACACACAAACACACACACAAACACAGAGTCTATTTATTTACTTTAGGCTGTTCCTCTCCTTTTTAAAAAAAAAAAAAGAAACACCTATATACATGTTTAACTGTCTGTTTCTATACCATCTCATCCCATCCCTGTGAAAATAACATTGATAGGTTGATTATGTGCCAATAAGACACTTAAGCACATAGATTTTTGCCATGATGGAACTGTTCCTAAACCGGCCTTTTGAGTCTTCCAGTGGCAGACCCCTTTGTAACTGCGTCCATTTACCGTACCTTTGCTGCTGACCACTTCTTTTTCTTTCCACCTCTCCAAGCATTAGAGCTTTTTGCAGAGAACTGGGTCTTTGCATAACATTGGCTTAGCACATATTACTGAATAACTTTCTTTATAAAGGTATGAAGAACACGACATCTTCTGACTTGAGGTCTTTCATTATAGTTGACATCTTCTTAGAAGATAGGTCGCATGTGAGACTGCGTTGAAATGTCTTACACGCTGTGATTTAATATGAAATAATTTTAAGTGCTGAGATATTTTAATAGTGGGCAGAAGAAAAACTTAAATGTTAAGTAGAAAAAGTGCCAATTTGATTAAAGGTGCCTAATTTTCATTTTAGGATCAACCACCTCCTTATGCACCACCTGAGGAAAAGAAGAACAACTAACAGGAGTCTCAGCACCACCTTCTTTCTTGTGTTCCTTGACTTTGGAGATTTTACCATTGCTGCTGCCTCTTGTTTTTTTTAATCTCTAGACCATCCTGTGTCAGTAGCATGCATAGTATTGGATGGTGTTACACTTGCTGTTAAACTTTCAGAATGGCAATACAAGAGAGGTGACAGTAGTGCTTTATTTGCTTTCTGTCCTGAGGGTAGACTAGGATTGCCACGACTGTTTTAGCCCTTTAATTGGTGGGAAAGGTAAGCTATAAAATACATATAAAACAACTTCAGTTATGCAGGGATGAAATATTCAGTGTATAAACAAAACACTTTAATGTGACACAGATATTCATGAAGGAGCATTTTGTTTTTCTGCATCTCTGTATGTTTAATACCATCATTATATGCATGGTATTTTCACCCCTTGCAGATTAATGAATACCAGGGAATTTTCAGAAACTTCCATCTTTCCTGCAAAGTAGAAGGGAAGAAAGCTTTCTACTGATTCCTAGAAATTGATACCTAAAGAGGAAGTGATGACAGGGAGGAGATCCAAAAGATGAATCAATTCATTTCTTCTCAGTAATTGTTGCTGCCTTCTGGTTTTCCACATTCAATGTGCTGTAAAGATTTCACTTTCTGCAGTATTGGTTCTTTATCCTTGCAGAAGGATGCCAGGTAGATATAGTTTTACTGTATCTACGTCTGAAGGAATGCGCAGCAGGTTTTCTGCTTTCAATTTGGCTACAGGGTCTAAAACATCTTTATGTGTCTCTGTGTCCCTAAAATGTCTTCTGCCTGGTGTAAGAGTAGGGCAATGAGTCTTACTCAAATTAGTGCAAATTATCTGTCTGCCATAACTATACAGCAGAAAGGAAACTAGAATTGAAACCATTTATGTGAACTGGAACCAAAGATTGGTTTATAACTGGCTAGATTTGAGAGGACTAAAATAAAATGTAATTAAGCAAACATCATAATATCTGATCCAGAAAAAACAGATATTGGTTATTCTAAGAACAGGACTCAAAATCTTTGATCTGGAAATCAGTTCTTTTCTAACTAGTAGCAACTAACACAACATAAAATATTGTATCTAAGGAAAAAACTTTTTTTCTGCTACAGATAATGGGAATTAACACTGCTGTATGTTGGTAAAACCTGACATAGACATCAAAGCAGTTTCTGTTTGTTAGCCCTCTATCTAGATTTAGCTGAGCTATACCATCAAGCCAGAGATAATGAGTTGGGAAAAATATTAAAACTGCAAACATGAGTAAGCAACTATATTTGATAATAGTTCTGCAATTGTATTGGAAGAAAAAAACTAAAAATAGGTTTTTTGTCTATGAGCTAGAAAGAAGCAACCAATATTCTGGATTGTGTTAAGCTGTTATTTAATAATGACTTCTCACATGTATATTCCTCTCGTATTTGTTTTCTTAAAAGAACTATTGTTCCACTAAAGTAGTGGAGAATATAATTTGCATATAGGAAATCTCTTCTTTTCTTCCTTGATGTTAGGGCTGTACTTCACAGTTAAAAACTCAAGACATACTGCTGTGTTGTGGATACTTGTTTATTTTCCCTTTAGTACATGAGTTTATTATTCAGTAGAAAGTATGAAATAAACTTTTTTCTAACAAATACTTTCATTCTGAACACAAAAGCATAACTGTTTTCCATAACTAGTTAACTCTGTTTATAATATTTTTGAATTGCACTTTAATACAGAAATATTGAAACCTTTATATTTGTGTCTGTATTGGTATGTTGATAACTTATCATTTTGTGCAAGGATCAGTTGGTGTGGGCTGGGAGGAGATACAGTACCTTTCTTTAAAGAACGGTATGAAAAACTCTCCTTAACAAGATCTATTTGAATATTGTGCCTGGTAAGGTCTTCCTCAAGGTTGACCTCTGTATGGCTTTATGACTAATTTATTTGGAAACAATTCAAAAGTAGTTTGCTCTTGCCTGCTTCAAACTTTGTTTACATACATTCAAATCACATTCTGTATTACATGTCAGTGACCCAGACTAAATAAAACTTCTTAAATGAAACTTACAAAGTAGAGTTACAATATAGAGCACAAAAAAATAAAGCACACAAGATAAAAAAAAATGTACAATTATGTTTGCACTATTTTGCTGTCAGCAATATGTGAGTTTTACAAGCTGCAAAAATAAACTTTTCAAGTCCCGTTAATGTTTAGAGATCAAACTAAATAAATGCGGTGACTTGGACATTAGCAAGACTTAGTTTCTTGCCAAGACTAATGTACACTATTAAACTGCCACCTCAAGATATCTGTTCATGGTACTTTCCATGCAAGGTCTTGTCTTGCCATGGCACTCCTGCTTGATCTTGCCATGTCTACTGCTGCCTCGGGCATTCTCTCAGTAGTTCATCTTTGAGTGCCATCTTACTGGTGTATTTGTGGATGCTCTGAGTTTCATCCAGGACAGTGGCTTTGACGCTCACCAGACCCTGCCCATCCTCTTTCTGGCTAGTGTACAATTTCTGCATGTTGGGCTTGGGGTGGAAACCTGTACATTGTGAGGAGCTTTCAGGTGTTTACCAGCAGCTTCCATGTCCTTTGCTAAGCTCACTACACTGGAAGGGTATCTGATGACTAGCAGGGCATACATTTTGATGGCATGGATCTTGTTATTTCTATTGATCTGGCTGTTCAGAACCTGTCTTATCCTTGGTGATACTTCCTTGCCTCATCATGGTTCTCATGAATGGGATACCAAGATACCTGAACTGGCCTGTATGTCTGTTATGTGGCCTGCTGGGAGTTCCACCGCCATCAGTTAAAACTACTTTCCCTCTCCTGACTACCATGCAGTCACACTTCTCATCTGAACAACATCCAAAGGCCTCATTGTAGATCTGTGTCAGGGGAATTAGTGAGTCAATGTCTCATTCACCCTTAGCATACAACTTGATGTCATCCATGTAGAAGAGATGACTGGTGATAGTTCAATTCTTGAACTTGTATCCATATGTGTCCTTGTAATTAGCTGGCTGAGGAAGTTCAAGCTTATGCAGAATAACAGGAGAGATTATGCATCACCTTGGCATGTGCCACAATTTTGTTGGGAGTTGGGGTGGAGGTGGTATGGGTATGTGTCTTCCTCAATCTCACTTCCTCCCAAACCTGGGAGTTTGAGAGTTCTTAGCTGTTCCTAACAATGCACTCATTTGGATAGAAAGCTCTGTTGTTCCCGGGTTCTGTTGGAGCCACTTTCCCAACTTATGAGTTAAGCCTTGAGTGCTCCTACCATGACTGGACCATTTGGCCTTTACTTTCCACATCCTTTCTAATTCTTCTTTCAAGCCCTGGTACTTATCCAGCTTTTCTTACTCCTTCCTATTGTATCACTTGGCACTGCTACATCTATCACCACTGCTATCTTCTGATTATGTCTACTACCATAATGGCTGCTTGTTTGGTTAATACCTGTCCATCTTGATCTGGAAGTCCTACAGCAGGAATCCCCAACCCCTGGGTTGTAAACCAGTACCAGTCCATGGCTGGTAGGAACCAGGCCACATAAGTGGCAGGTGAGTGAGCAAAGCTTGATCTGCCCATGCACGGGATCTAGGTTGCACGCAAAGCTCCCCCCTGGTCCATAGAAGAACTGTCTTTCACAAAACCAGTCCCCGGTGCCAGGAAGGTTGGGCACTGCTATCCTATAGGATCTTAGCTCTCTTATTCTCCATGACCTTCTGTAGGATCTCCCATTGAGACTTGGGTCTAATCTATATACCATGCACATGTTCCTGTACAGAATGATATTTGGTTGTGTCATTCAGTATATGCTGTTGTTGCCAGCTTCTTACACCCTGTTATTATGTGTTAGACTCTGTCTCAGACCTCTCTGCATAGTCTGCACCTTGGATCACGTCTACACCCCTGCTTCTATAGATCTAGTCCTTAGTGCCTGTACTTATGTGCTATGATCAGTGCCTCAGTGTTGCCTTTTAATCCAGATAGATGTATAGATACAGATGATAGATAGATAGATAGATAGATAGATAGATAGATAGATAGATAGATAGATAGATAGATATAGATAGAAAAAGAAAGAAAGAAAGAAAGAAAGAAAGAGAAAGAGAAAAAGAGAAAGAAAGAAAGAAGAAAGAAAAACAGATTGTCACAGTAATAAAAGTAGCTTATTGAATAGTGGGGAGGATAAAACTGAGGAAACTTATTTTGGTAATCTCCAGATGTGATAGACTATATTTTGGCCGGCAATTCTGGGAATTCTGGGATTCAGTTACATCAAAGGTATGTGATTAGGAAAAATGTACTAGGAAAAATAAATTACAGAATTAGCAAACACTTTGAAAATTTATTCATTTTATATGGCTTTTTAATCAAATCATTTCTGAAATAATAATCTTTATTCAAAAACTTATTTAAAAATATAAACATCTGAACAGATGGTGAAAAAATAGTCCCTAAAGAGTTATTTACAACAAAAGAATAAAAATTTTAAAAATCCTGGAAAATTAAGCCAGTCAGACAAGCGACAATAAAAGAAATGCTAGAACCCTTAACAAAAAAAACTTTTGCAATTATTTCAACTACTGAAATAGCTTATACCATTACAAGCAAACACCTATAGTGCAATAGAAATTCTGTGCATTAAAGGACAATTCCAGTTCAGTTTTGGAATCCAGGAAATTTACAATTCAGTGATCTATAGGAAATTCCTTATACAAAATATGAATTTTTCCTATGCTTATGCTTATATATAGGCAACCAGCTTCTAGTTGATTATCTCAAAGCATGTGACCATCATTAGCAGTCTAATCTATATAGATAAGAATACATGTCTACTTATTTATGTCTACTGTACTTAGAAATATTGGACTGCATACTAATGAACTACTGTAATAGCATCTCTATTGTGTGTACAGGTAGATCTCAATTTGTATGTTACTTGTGTAAAACCTCCAATCTACACAATCTTTTTTTTCTCTGTTGAAGTACCACAAGTGTACCAATCGGGAGTGGTGAATCCTTAGCAGCTTTCCAAAATGTTATTCAACTGCTGGCTATCACAGATTAAAGGGACTGAATTTATTTGCTTTCACCTGCTGCTTTATGAAGTTGGAAGGCTGCCCCAGGTACATTGCTGGGTATAGATACCACATAACTACTCCAGAGGGATTAATCACCACTGTGAAGTTGGTAGCAATCTTCAGGTCACTGATTATTTCACTGGTGTACACATCCTGTGCCTAACAACAACAAAAAAAGATAAATGGATAAATGATCATCTGTGCATCTACTATGGAACTACTCATATATTCTAGTAGCTATTCCATAGCAATGTTTATCCCAATGAAAAATACTAAAGCTTAATTGCTGTACAACTTGAATTCTAAAATAGTAAATAATCCTGTTACTCTTTTGTCACAAATGAATGGTAGTGTTGGCGGAGGGGATAGAGTTTTGCGTTTATGACTTATTTTGCTATGTACTGTTTTATCACCCCAGGAAATAACCTGATTATTAAATAATTTTCTAAAAGCCAGGATATGGCCATATTAAATTCAATAACACGGGGCAAATATAAGTAAGCATTACTGTGTAGTACATGAGATTTTCAGCTTGTCATCCCGTTCCCCTAAAATGTTTTCAGCAATGGAGAGGAAGACCACATATGGGTGTTTCTTTACTTACTTCATAGACAGCATTCTTTGTAAAATTGAGCTGTGCAAGGGAAGTTGTGTAGTGATATGGCATGTCTGTCCTCCGACTAAAGAAAACCAGAGCACTGGCTGAGTGGGAAAGAGGCCGCAGAAATACTTCAATTTGAGATTTCTCCTACAAAATCAGATTAAACAACATGTTCTTCTAAAGGAAATCTTTTCCAGGACATAAATTGAAAATGGTGATGTCATCATATAGGGAAAGAACAATTCTTCAGTTGAAATTGTTATGAGGTATGAAGCTCATACTCAGTCTAACCCAACTCATAGTGCTGTAATTTGAGCCAAAAACAGCATGGGGAACACCATATACACAGGCTTCCCTGCCCTTCTTCCTTCCAGATAAATTATGAAAACAACAGTGTCAATGGATCTGGAGTATGCCAGATTGCTGAAAGCTAATATATTGTCTCCTAAGCTCCTTAGAAGAGAGGATCATTATGAATGTAATAAATATCCTTGACTTAATTAATGACCTTCCCACACAACAGGGTCAAAAGGCAGGAATATACCCTCTGGAGTTCCAGGGATTCAAATAAGATTCTCCAGATGCTTGGCCTTCATTACCTGAAGGATTCTACGACCTTGAGTTCCTAGGGGATCTTGGTTAATTGTGATCATCAATTTGTTTTGTAGAATCTCCTTGGCACTTTCAGAAATAACACGGAGGTCTGTGGACATGAAAAGAGGAGCAGCCATAATTGTCCATAAGGCCATCTGGGACTTGGACTCTTCAAGGCTCAGACCAAAGTTTCCAATGATTAGCTGTAGAATAAAGGAGAGGTTAACCCAGAGGTGGGTAATAAAGTCAAGAGTGAAAGCAAAAGAAAACAAGAGCTGCATATGGACTGATTCCAAGAGAACTCTTGTTGAATAAAGGTAACTTTTATTTATTATTATTAATTTTTATTAATTTGTTTACCCATATGCTAAATAAATAACTAGGTAGGTTTACTCAATGCCTATGATTGGAATAACCTTCCCCAATTTTCTTCTAGAAGAAAGTTTAGGAAATAAATAATTCCAATATCCCACTGGACAAACACATACATAACTATTAAATCCTGCATCCTAGGGATGTCAGTTTTCTAATGTAAAAATTAAGTGCAAAAATTATTAAATTAATGAAGAATTTAGAAGGGGTAGAAGAGGATAATGAGTTAAACTTTAAAAACTAAAAAAAACCATACATAAGCAAAACAAGCTATATTTTCAAAGAACTGCAGGATAATTGAATCAGTATAATATATAACTGCTTATCCTTTCACGGTAACATGTTTTTGCAAAAATTAGCAATATATGCCTATTTGTACAAATTATTTTAATGGAATTCAGGTTTTCTGTGATATTTCTAGTGTAGGTTATACTCACTGAGATTAAAATAATGGGTATGTGCAGTAAATGTAAGAATGTAACACAAATGGCTTGTCTACTTAAATTACATACAAGAGTTGAAAACAAGATGATAGAACATATAATTTCCTGCCAACAGTCACCTTCATTAGCTTTTTTCTAGCTTTAGAATTCCAAAGAGAGCCTCTCTCATCCATTTAGCTTTCATATGATCCTCTTCAGCTCAACATTACCATGTCAGGGTCGTTCCAATGGCCAGGGCCAGCCGCTGGCTGAAGTACATCCTGATTCGTTGAGAACCATTCCACAATAGAGAGGACACTTTCCCAAGAGTCTTGTATGTCATCAAAGTTTCTCCAGAGGTTACATATATTTGCTAAAAAAGTATAATTCACCTAAAACAAAACAAATGCATGAAACAGAATAATTACAGTCAGCTTGGCATGATTTATCTTTTGAAAATGATCATCAATTTACATCATTTTGGCTAGTCTGGGTGTACTTAATATATGGCAAAAATATATATTGGAAGGAAGAAATACTAAGTTAAACAATTAGCTATAATTATTTTGCTATCCAACTAAAGCCACACAGTTGTGTCACCATAGCAAAGAGAAATGGATAGAACTGCTCAAAGGATGTGTTAACAGAATAACTGTATCACTCATAATTATAACACTGTCATTAACAAAATATGTAACATCCAACAACACTATACTATTATGTAGTACTACATGTAGTAAGCTTGTTAATAAAAAAAATACTGTTTCAGCCAACTAAAACATTGTGCCAAGAGTTCTAGGTGGATTGATTCTAAAACTCAATACAAGATTAAAGAAGCGTGTCTCTTGCAAATTAAATGAGTACATTTATGGATCCCATGTCACACTAAATTGTTAAAATGTGATGCAAAACCTTCATTTAAAATTCTGAAGTTCAACGGACAGAAGCTTTAAGATCAGCCCCATCCTTCCTCAAATACAACTCACTGAAGGTGGGAGTCCCCCTCGATAGGCTGGCCAGCTGCAGGAATAAGCAATGGGATGACGTGTTGCATTCAGAGCCTTGGACATTCTAGGATAACCTTTGGAAAACAAAGAATAATTATCCATTTGAGTTAAATTCAGAATTTATTTAAACCAAATTATTTTAGCTGGTTGATGCTTATTATAATTAATATCCCAGAT
Source organism: Azemiops feae (assembly GCA_023970755.1). Lineage (NCBI taxonomy): Eukaryota > Metazoa > Chordata > Lepidosauria > Squamata > Viperidae > Azemiops > Azemiops feae. The sequence continues at coordinate 1,269,063 of JALGBA010003460.1, forward strand.
CTATATTTGACATCTTAAACAAAGCCAATTAAAATATATTATTTTAGCAAATTTTGGTGCACTGACAAAAGAAGCAACACAGAGGCATGATAAAGCCTTGAACTTTACCTTGGGCCTGTTCATCTGCTGATGAGTAGCAACCATCTAGTTTCAGCATATCCACTCCCCATTGTGCAAAGGTTAAAGCATCTTGTTCAATACAATTTAATGTAGTACCCGGGTAACCTGCACAAGTATGGGTGCCTAGATCACCATAAATGCCAAGTTTCAGACCCCGTGAGTGAACCTGCCAAAATATGTCATGACTTGTGAGATCAAGACAGAAGACCCATGAAGAATCTACATGATGGAGGAAACAGTACAAACATTGTTATTGTTGCTGTTAGTGAGCATCTATTTTTAATCACTTCCTCAAAAGCTAATCCACCATCTCCTCCTCTTCCTCCTTATTTGCAGACTATCTCAACAATATTGGTTTAAATTGAAATTGCTTATTGTAAGAGTAGATATCTAATGAGTAGAGTGTTAAAACTAAGAATAACTAGTTACCCAAACAAACTCCCCAAGGATGAACACTTACTTTGTAGTATGTAAACTTATGTTTCCACCAATGGAAAGATACAAAAGCGAACTAGATAAAACACTGAAACAGCAATATTTAGTATATGATAGCATTTTCCCCATTTTACGTGAATACAAACATTTCTGCTGACTGAATGGCCAGTTCAAATTATGCTTCTGCCCATCATTGCATAAGATAATGTCAGATGGGGAAAAAAGTTAAAAGGTATGTTTCATTGTTGCTTTTTTACCAAATGCCCAACCCTTTCTTTTCCAATCTAATGTTTTTCAGATATATTGGCTTTAAATCCTATCATCCTTATTCAGCACAGCCATTCACTATGCTGGAAATGTGTTAGGAATACTGAGGGTCAGAATATCTGGAGGGTACCAAGCTGGATGACACAATAGAAAACTGATAAGCTTTTTAAAAATATCCAATGCCAAGGACTACGTCTGAAACTATAGTTTGAATTCGCAGAGTAATCTGGTGATTTAGATGCAGAATTTCTTGCCCAGCAACATGGCCCTCTGGATGTTCCTCACTGGATAACTCTGAGCAAAGGTGCTTCACTCAGCCCAACTTGTTGTACAAGTCCAGGTCCATGGCTGCAAATTGGCCAGTCCTACCTGAAGAAGGAACCTACATTTTTTACAGCAATTAAGAAGCAAGCCTTTGATCTTTTGGGGCAGTCACAAAGTTCCTCTGGAATTTCTCTACTATTGGCTAAGCAATTAATCTTTTTTAAAAAAATTACAGCTAGATCATTTGATTTCACTCTCACATCAGAAATATTCACTTACATAGTCTGCCAAGGCTTTGATCCCTCTGGGAAACCTCTCAGGATCCGGAATCAGATGTCCTGTTATATTCCGCTTCTTTGCCATCCAGCAATCATCAATATTCACGTACTCGTAGCCCAGCTCCCTCCAACCATCCATTGCCAGACAGTCCGCCATTTCCATGAAGAGAGTCTCACTATCCCACAAATGGAAAAGCAGTTATAGGAAACAAGAACAACAAGCAAAGTGACCAATGTGGAATAGTCATTGGGAACTATCAGGCATAAAAAATACTGCTCTGACAATGTCAGGCTTCACACTGCACTGACATAATCTGCCACAGTCATGCAAGTTTACTTTCCACAATAGATAAAAAGATTCATTTCTCTGTCAGGTCCCCACTATCACTCTTTCATACTTATTATTTTTCGGCAATAATCTGGAAGTAAAATTAAAATAAAGCTTCCTAGAATATTATGTTTTCATCAGTGCCCTTCCTTATGGACAGGATCCTTCTGTTTCTTAAAAATATGCTTCATTCAACCAATGTCAATATGAGAATAAACAAAAGCTTGTAGGCTGGGCTCTTTTACTGGTTCCTGTTCAAACAACATGTTTGTATATTGCGGTACAAGGTCTATTAATTAATGATTTCCTCATATGTTTTCATTTTCATTAATATTTTTATATAGCAAAATGATTCAGTACTCTTTTCTCAACCATGCTCAATCAGAAAATTAAACTACAATTTGGCAACAATATTCAAAGAAGCATGAGGGCTTTTAGGGAAGGCAGATGCCACCCTGGAGCTTCAGATTTTCTAGGTTTGATGCCATCCCTCATCTTGAATCCCAGGATTCTGAAACCCAGGAACGTACCTGGAAAAAGATTGGATTTTGTACCATTTCCAAGGTTCTTCCACTTACCCGATACAATTATGGGGATCTTCCTTGCAATCAACATTACAACGAAAGCGCTCCCAAGCAAGCCACCCCATTGGGGGCGTTCTCATAAGTCCATTCTCCAAAGCCAGGGAGAAGGCATGGAGTAGAAGAAGGAAGACCACACATTTCATGACAAGGGATTGGGGGATGACCACTGCAAAAGAGGTGGGCAAAGAGGGGAGGAAACATAATGAAATATCACTTTCAATTGTTTCCATTCTATTTCAATGGCTTTTCCACCCATATCTAATGAGGATAAATATTTACAAGCTTTCACCTCTGCCTGCACCCGTTTTTCTTGCTTTAACAATGTGCAGTGAAACGTGGAAGTCTTCAATTAGCCAGTTACCTTTTTTGCCTGAACCTGGAAACTATGGTTATCATCTTCAGAACAACCAAGCATCTTAAACAAGCAAAACATGCATATCACCAAGATAATATTTTATGAGTTGTCATTAAGCTCTTGCTCTTTTTTCTTTTGAGTGAGTTTTGATTTTGGTAACTGCCTGGACTAGTGCCTGCAAGTTTTGTAGCAAGATTTTTGGAAATGTTTTGCCATTGCCTTTTTCCTAAGGCTAAGAGATAATGACTGACCCAAGGTCATCCAGCTGGCTTCGTGAAACCAGTCTCCTGGTTTCTAGCCTGGTGCCTTAACCACAATACCAAACTGACTTTTCTCTTGCATATTATTTGTAGATAATCACCGATTTTAAGAGCACTGTTGATATATCCGAAATTTATTTGTTAAACAAATTTATATAGTTACTTATCCAAAGGGACTCTGGGCGGCAAACAAAATACTTAAGGCACCAGGCTAGAAACCAGGACACTGTGAGTTCTAATCCTACCTTAGGCACGAAGCCAACTGGATGACCTTGGGTCAGTCATTGTCTCTTAGCCCTAGAAAAAAGGCAATGGCAAAACATTTCCAAAAATCTTGCCACAAAAATTGCAGGCACTAGTCCAGGCAGTTACCAAAATCAAAACTCACTCAAAGGAAAGAAAAAAGAGCAAGAACTTAATGACAATTCATAAAATTTTATCTTGGTGATATACGTATTTTGCTTATTTAAGATGCTTGGTTGTTCTAAAGATGATAATACAATAAAACAACCATTTAAAACAATAAATTACGGCCCTGGTAGAAGCTCACATCCATCTACCAACCACCCCATGCCAGCTCTTTCTAAAATTTACTTTCTGAAATGGTGCGTCAACCTGTACCATTCCATTTCATACTATAATGCCATTAGCTGCCGTCAGCACAATGCTCTATTGGAGATCTTACCTATAATCCACATGTTCTTTATCACTCTTATCTGTGACTGTCCCACCCAGTTTGCAGGAGGAATTAGGCAAACTTATATGACAACAATTGAAAAAGAAACTGACTCTGGATTCCACTTACCCTTCCCTGTTTTATACCACACACACAAGTTCCCAGTGTTGCATTCTGGGACTCATGCTGCTGTTAGAGCAGGATCCTGAAGCACACACAGTGACGGAAGCAAAATTACAGATACAGCATTCCTAACCAGTATCTATTATACTACACTTTCATAAAGAACATGTTGATTCCACAGGTCCACTAAATGAAGTGCGGTGTAGAGTTCATGAAATGACACAGCCCAGCACTTTGAAGGGCATCAAGTAAGGAAAGTTGGCTTGTGGCAGGGTAATAGCATATAGCAATTCCCAGGTTCACTATCTGACATGTGCTTTGAACGAATCTCAGACAGCACACCAGAGGAAATCTTTTGCAAGGTCTCCGGAGAGCTACTTTCAATCATGTGGTATAGTTTTCTCTAAGATAAATCTTATGTACTTAGCGTAAGTAGCTTCATATGAATAATTTAATTTTCTGAGATGTGCAGATACAGAATCAGCCATAGGATCAATGCCTGGTTCCGTTTCCAACTTGGCAAAAAGTTTCATTACACACAATGTTTGGGATGAAACAGAATTGCAGCACTTGGCCCAGCTGGACCTATTTGTATTTGAATGGGAAACCATTAAGGTCAGCTGATCTAAGTTAAAAAATCATGAAGAAAGGCAATAGAAAACTTCTTGCAAACTGTTGCCAAATCTATCGCTGTGTCCATTAAAATCCCAGGAATCCATCCGCCTCCCCCCCCCCCCGTGGCTGCTGCAAGCCAGTTTCCGCATTTATAAAGAAACCTTCTTCAGACTGCATCAAGACAATGGTGAAATAATTGTGCAAATTCGGTATTTTTCATTTAATGAAAACATATTTCATTGATGGCACAAACGGCCTAAATTAATTCAAATCTACGACTGTAATCGTAATCGGTAGGTACTCTGGAACAATTATTCGTTTTTCTGTTCATTTTCATATACTGCAATCTTTGATCAGACAAAAGAAACAAAAGACTATTCCCCATCCCGACCGTTCACGTATATCACCCATCCAAATTTCAAGACACATCAGGACACTTACACTATCAGACATGAAGCTGCAACCAGTACTACACCAGCGACAATCGAAAGCCTGCAAGTCGATCGCTTTCCTGCACAGGGCTGCTAATCACGTGCTCGCTTCCTTCCACCGATCAGCTGATCCCTTGGATTGCTCAATAGTAGAGCCGATAAGCTGCTGATCTCAGCGTCCTGTCAACTCCACCACCGCCCTCGCTTTTGTCCCGAGGAAAAGAGGAAGCAGACGCTCCCTGTGACACGTGCACGCGAGCGTCGTTTGAGCTCAGCCCTTTTCACTCGGTGCTGGACGTAATTGAAGTTCATTCACAGTTTCTCCAAGAGACGTTTTGAATCGTCCAAGGATCAGAGTACTGCCGTCTCTTTTATCTCCCTTAGCAGAGATGCCTCTCTTGTTTATTATTCTAACTGGAATATTTATGGCAGATTTATGAACTGAAGTGGTCCAAGGCTTAGAAAGCAAACCAGTAAAAGTGGTTTCAGGCTGCATTTATGCCTATGCCTGAGGAATAACATAGCATGGAACCGGAGACGCAAGTGTCAATATCCAGTGGAGACAGGTTAGCTACAGAACCCATGGAAGCCACTCTTCAGATCTCTTTTGTCCCTTTACTGCACTGTTTTAAACTCACCCATCCTCTCTTCCTTTCTCTTTCTAGTAATATCAGCAATGACAGGTGAGAATATAGAATGCAAAGATGAACTGTGTCTGTATAATTAGGTTGGCCTTACTACTTACTACTAGGCACCATGAGATTTCTGTTTCAGGCAAGTACAGTCTTCCTACCGCCACCAATTGTCTCTTCAATCTCCCAATTGTTCCCACCAATCCCAATTGATATTCCAGCTCCAGAAATGCTGGCTTTCCCCACCACCACCACCATGGCAAAGTCAACAGTGGCAAAGGCTCCAGCTTAAATAAAGTGGTTGACAGCTTAAATGGGCCTTGCTTGTGTCCATGCATGATTGGTGCTGTGATAGTAATATAGTTCAACTGCAGAATGTGTTTGAGTGAGCAGCAAGCAGGTGGTAGGCAGGCCTTGGGAGAATCAAAAAATGTCTTAAAGCAGGACAGAACGCAAACTAATCTGCCATCAGATATTGCAATGGAAATGTTCTTGCAAAACCTATTTTAAGGCATTGGAACTTCTCTGTGGAATGGGGGGGGGCAGGGGGCTAGGAGTGTCTCATCTTGTGCAGCAGACTTTCTTGGGCCACAAGTTGTCTTCTCTTTTTCTAATGAATTCATTTCAGAGATTGGAAGGGGAGGCCGAGAAGAAACAAAAAGGATAGTGCCTAATTTTAGTCCACTTTTTTTTATCTCCCTTTTCAAATCCCACTGCAGCAACTGTACTTCTCCCTTCTGAACAGGTACGCAATACCTTTTGTTCATTAACGATCATTCTCGGGCCCGCAAAGTCGACTTCATTCATATTTCTAATGTGCTCTCCAGGGCCCGCCCACACTCAGAGAGTTCTTCAAATATACTATGCGACCGACTCACGACGCCCAGCTAAAGCAATCCGCCTCCTAGCAATTGCCTGCGGATCCTGTTTTCTGACTTCAGTCTGGTTCAGATGTACTCGTGGCCTCGCGATGCCCTCTCGTGGCCGAAAATAAAACTAACATATTTAAAAGAACGCTGGGGTTCTGCACGCGTAATACAGTAGGACATGAGTAGTCACTAAATGGGGAGTTAGCCCTCGCCTCTTTCAGGTGATAGGTTGTGGTAGACAAGGAGTTACATGATTAGGGGGAGGTTGGACGAGGACTGGGGAACACTAAATTCAAATGCCAGTCAGTGACCAATCTCGCAGGTGACTTGAAATCGCCTCCCAACCGATCTCCGTATTGTCGGAAAAACAAAATGGGAGAGGGAGGAACTATACCCATGACCGTGTGTTTCTAGAGGAAAAGTGGTAGTGCATAGTAAAATAAATATCAAAATATCACTTATGTCTCAAATGCAGGTTCCCCAAATAAAAGCAACATTCTTCGGGTTGGGAAGAGAGAACTTCGGCTGACTTGGAGATGACCCACCCAATTTTTATGTTAAATGAAAAGCGATACCATCGCGCAGGACAGAAAAACGATGGAGAAGCCTCTGCTTGTTGACATACGGCCTGCTTCTTTCCTACTTGGCTTTCAGGACCCCAAGAGTAGGGGGGGCTGAAAAGAGGAAAACCTCCCCTCGGGAAGCTATTGGAAAATCTGGACTGCGGAAAAAAAACTCCCCCCGGATAGTGGCAGGATTTGCTTCTGCTCTAATGATCCTGCGCTCCGGGTTTTGCCCGAGGACCAGGAAGCCGTAAGTCCAGCAGAGGACACGCGACTGCTTAAGAAAAGCAGGGAGTAGATAAAAGACGAAGCTAACGTCGTTCTGGGTAATGGTGTGAGCAAGGTACGATTATGGATAAGCCTCGCTTCAGCTTCTTAGGTTAGGCCTGTCCCTGAACTAGTCTGCCTTTTCTCTGTGACATTAAAAGGTTGCGAAAAGGGTTTTCTTTCTGAGAGAAAAGGAAAAAAGGAAATTCCGAGGGTAACTTTTAGTCTTTGCATGCTCCGGGTCTGCCTGAGATGAGGAAGTGCACTTCATGACTTTGCTGAAGAAACCATCTATTTGGTCTTCCCCGGGCACTTGGGGAAAAGCAGGCGCCACGGATCTGGACAGTCAGCCCAAGTTGGAGAGGGCTGCTCTAGAGCCAGGGGTTGGGTTCGTCCTCCTGTCTTCTTTACCTGGAGATGCCAGGAATTAAACTTGCAGCCTTTTGCTTACAATACAGTGGCACTTCTACTTGGACCTTGTGCCATATATAAGTGTATAACTGCAACAACTTCCTCTGTATCTTCAGGATGGTGCCTTCATCTGTTTCCCTGTTCATATCTCAGGCTGCCTTAGGGGATCCTTACCATTAGTGTTTCCACTTTTTCCTGACACAGCTAGGTAGAATCCCACGTTTCACCATTGTTCCTTTGTGGTGTAGTCAGGAGCGAGATCAGCCTGGCACTTACTGGCCCCTTTAGACTGGTACAGGCATCCCTCTCCTGGCTACCCCTTGGGCATTGTGTTCCATGGCCATTCTGATTTGGGCAATAGGTGAGTCCAGTTTTTTCAAACTGGGTTCTATTAAATATTAGCTATAAAATGGTGATCAAGCCCAATATTGTTATAAAAAGCAATCAAAAGGGGGTGCTGCTGAATCCAAATATGTAGGGAAAAAGGCAGGTCTTAGACTTAGCCTAAGAAGAGCAGAGCTGAGGCCTGCCATATATTGAGAGGGAGAGCATAGGAGGAACCACCGAAAAGGCATGCTTCCCTGCTTTCTACAAGATGGTATAGTTTAAAAGAGAAGTATGAGGAGTAAGTTGTACTTGGAATATGTCTTCCCAATGGGAGCATAGAGTCAGGCAGATGTTTGGTCTTATGCTATGTAGGATTTTAAAAGTGATAACCCAGTGGTCCCCAATCTTTTTGGCACCGGGGTCTGATTTCATGGAAGACATTTTTTCCACAGACCTGGAAAAGAGGTCACTTGCCTGCTGCTCACCTCCAGCTGTGTGGCCCGGTTCCCAACAGGCCACTGACTAGTACCAGGGGTTGGGGGACCCCAGTGATAACCAGCACCTTGAATCCCACTGAGAAGCCTGTTGGGAGCCTGTGCAGTTCATGAAATAGCAGTTTTACGTAGGTGCAACAAGCTATGCCCCAATGTCTGCTGCTGCATTCTCAACTAAGCTTCCAGATGGTCTTCAAAGCACCCCATGTAAAGTGTGTTACAGAGTCCAGTCATGAGGTTATTAAGGTATGAATGACCATAAGAAAGTCTTCACAGTCCCGGAATAGACACAACTAACATTTTTAGAATCTGTGAGTCCAGGAAAACCTTGAGATTACATACCTAGTCTGAATGTGGCAGAGCCAACCCATCCAGGACCAAAGATTGAAACACTCCAACTCTTGGATCTGGGGGACCCAAAACTCTTAAGGAAAATCCATGGTCATTTACACTGCAGGTGGCAATTTGTTGCAAATAAGTGTAGTTATGACAAAGATCAACAAGAATTTTTCATTTTATTAAACAATGAAGCAATGAGAGAATCCCTTTTTATTATTTTAGTGTCAGAACTTATATGGTCTAGCTCCATAGAGTTTGTTACTTTATAAATATCCACAATAAGATCCTTAGGAAGGAAGGTTAAATAGCAGACAGGAGCATCCACTGGAAAGGGGGTGTCAAAAGTCAAATGTGGTGTGCATAATGACATGAAGTCCTGCACATAAAAAGAGTCATGCCTTTGCCTGCATGGTTGTGACTGCCATCTCAATACAATCAGTATTTTATAGCAGTAGTGTATATGTATGTATATAATGTTATATTAATTAATGGATTAATAATATGCATCATGTGATAATGCAGTATATTTCCTCTCATTCTGTTCTGGAAGGCAGATTACTACAATGAAACTCAATGAACGTAGTGTGGTACATTATGCCACATGTGACTCTCCAGCCGATCATACTGGCTTTCTGTGCAAGCGTATGGAACGCCATCATCACAACCATCATATCACCTCTTACCAGCGCCGCTGGTTCATTCTCAAGGGCAACTTGCTGTTCTACTTTGAAGAGCAGGAGAGCTGTGACCCCCTGGGTCTCATTGTGTTAGAGGGCTGCACCGTGGAACTATGTGAAGCTGCTGAGGAATTTGCTTTCACCATCCGCTTTGATAGCAGTGGTGGCAAATCTTATGTGTTGGTTGCTGACTGCCAAGTTGCCATGGAGGCTTGGGTGAAGGCACTTTCACGAGCCAGCTTTGATTATATGAGGCTAGTAGTTAAGGAACTAGAGAAACAGCTGGAAGAGGCTCAGAGGAGCTTAGCTGCTAGCCATAAATCACCAAAGAAGTTGTCTTCTGGCCGCAAAAGGCATTTATCAAATCCCATGATGATATCCATCCAAGAGCATCCTGTCATCTTGGAGAATGGTCACTCCACATGGAATGATAGTTGCAATCTTGCAGAAATGGCATATTCTGATTTCAGTGGAGGATTTCTGAAGCCCCCACCTTTACCTCCTCGTCGAAAACTGACAGGCAGTGCTGTAGGTGGAGCATTGTTGGCTGGGTTTGCCTCTGCCACACAGGAAAGTCCTGTATCTCCAGAGACTACCTGCTTCTCAAAGTTGCATAATTGGTACGGTCAGGAAATTGCAGAGGTGAGAAGAGAGTGGATGGAAAGAAAGAAGACAGTAGAAATAGGAACGCATTGAAGAAAATATGTTTTGTAGGACGGAGAGAAATGGACATAAGGTAGGTTTCTGCTTATAGAATCATATGGTTGGAAAGGACCTTGGTGGTCTTTTAGTCCAACCCTCTACTCAAGGCAGGAGTCCTTATTTTACTTGCAGGTTTTATTCCTAGTTGATAAAATCTAAGAAACAGCCATTATTGCATCTTCCAGACTGGATGATTAATAAGTCTGCTTTCTATTACATATTGCCACTACACGTTATTGCCAGCAATTCTAAAAACACCATATTCCTAATTATGCACCATTCAGAATTTAAGAAGATATTTCTAAGAAACTGCTATATCAGCTCAAAAGAGTGTTCCAGACCTTTATTTCAGAAAGTCTACTTCTTCATGCAAGAGAAGAATCCATGTATCATTTCCTCCTTTTTTCTCCATACACAACTATTAATTGTATTTCATCTGTATATTGTAGCTATTTTGATAGATGCTGGAACAATATAGTAGTGAGTTGCCTTTCTGTTCATTAGAAAAACAGATCATACAATGTATACATTATATTTTAACTGTAGGCATTTCATATATTTTAGATTTTCATGCAAATGAGGACAAAGCTGTGAAAAGTTGCTTCCATACGACCACCTCAAGAATTTGTAGTCAAAATATATTTTGTATTCAGGAACGTCCCACCTCATGCACTCAAATGCAACACTGGGCAGCCTCATAAAATACAAGAACAGTATATGATTCGTAGTCATATCTTAGGTATGCCTTTAGCTGACCTTACCTGTTGTTTTTTCTATCTTTTGGAACTTCATATATGGACAGTCCTTGAATTAAAACTGTTTAATGACCTTTTGAAGTTAAAACAGCACTGAAAAAAATTGACATATGACTGTTTTTCACACAACCCCACTGCAACATCCCCATGGACATGTGATCAAAATTCAGGCACTTGGCATCTGACTCATATTTATGACGGTTGCAGTGTCCTGGGGTCACATGATCACCTTTTGTGACTTTCTGACAAAGTCAATGGGAAAGTAAGATTCACTTAACAACCATGTTACTAACTTAACTGCAATGATTCACTTAACAACTGTGGCAAGAAAGATTGTAAAGTGGGACAAAACTCACAACTATCTCACTTAGCAACAGAAATTTTGGGCTCAATAGTGGTCGTAAGTTGAGGACTATTTGCACTAACACAAAAGGTAGAAAAAGCACAAGTAAGGTTACCAAAACAACACAATCTTGATAAAAAAGCCAAATAAATATCAGCAACTGCTCTCAAATTGTTAATGTAATGTGTGATCATTTAATCATCCTCAGTATCACTTCTATACAATAGTTTTCTAAGACTGGACTAAGCTATGTTTGTTTATTTTGATACTTTGTTCTAAATTCCCTCCATAATATTGCTACAGATTAATGGCAAGAAATCATCCAAAGCAATTTTACATAATTTCATGTGAATATGAGTTTAATTTTTTAGTGTTCAGCATTCATAATCTATCTACCATTCTGCTGCTTTCTGATTGTGGGGGGCCCATTCACAATTTAATGGCTTACATTTATGACCTTGAACGTAACTAATTATTGAATTAATGAAACAAGAACTATTATATACTTAGTTTATTGGGCATTTGCAATAATCTAAGATTATTATTTCAGAAAGAAAAAGAATTATCTTGACTGCTCAGTAAGATAAAACTAAATTGCCATGATACATATTAGTAAAATTAAGTTTGGGGAATTGTTTGAATTACATTGTGATTGATGTATACCTGGTTCCAGAAATAATTTTTCTTCCAGTATTTTTGATCACAACCAATAATACTGTTATTAGTAATAAAAAAGCATGCTAAATTTTATAATAAAGCTAATAACCTCCTATAACATTCTGGTAATGTTACATTGCATGTTATTTTATATAAAATGTGTTTTATAAATTGCATTTTACCCAAAATAGGAAAGTACAATATTATTTCATAATTATTTGTGGCTCAAACTTAATAATTATTTTTAAAATAGCGTATACTTACTTTATAGTTTCCAGAAGGGAGTCTATCTTAAGCCAAGTCTACCTTGGAAACAAATTTATGAATTGCACAGATTTTCATGAATGTTTTTTATTTACACAAAAATATGAATAAATATGTAGCTTTTTAAAATTATCAAGAGAACTGTTTTTACTTTAGAGTTGAAAGGTTTATCAAAGTTATAAACTTCTAAAAGAACAAAAAGAGACCAATAGTCTGTGGCCCATAAGAAGAGAGGTAGAAATAGCATATACGCTGTCATGTGGCAATCCCTGATAATTTTATCTTTGCAAAGTCTTATCTTGCGAGGCCATCACATTTTCTAGTGATTCCCAAAATTGCAGTTTTATTGATACATTTTGCGTGAAATTATCAGTTTGTTTTTATCAGTTCAGCTTCCATGCCATTACCTAAGCTTGATGGTTAAATTGACTTTTTTTGAGCTCAGCCATAGCATCAGAGGAATTGTAACAGATTTTTTTACAGTAAGAATGTTGGCGCTCTTGAAAAGGCAGTCCTTCCACTGGAAAGGAACTTCTCTGCCTTCGCTTGTTTCTAAATACTCCCACCATCACGGAGGTTCAGTGGCTATCTAATAGCTAGGATTTCACCAATCCTTTATGCAGAGGAAAAGGGCCTTGCTGGCTTCAACCTCCCATCACAATGACTACTAAGATTTAGTATGGAACATGAGACATGTGAAGTGAGGAGCATTGGTTGAATGTCCAATTTTGGAACCATCTATTTATTGGTCAGATACAGATAGCTTGCTGCAAAGTGGGCTTTGAAATTTTCTAAGGGGATTTGGGGAATGAAACAGGGTGAAAGTGCATCTTGAAGAATTAGAAGGAACGTGTGGGTTGGCTGACTTCAAAGTAGAAAACTGGTCTTTGCTTTAAGGTACAGGGTTAATTTGGATTGGATCTGGCCAGAAGCTGCAAAGAAAAAAATTCCAGAAAAATAATTGCACCATAAATGCCAGAATTTTGATGAGGCCTCCATTCTTAGCCCGCCTCCGTCTTCCTTCCCAACACTATTATAAGAAGAGTCCAGCCACTTGTGTTTTTCCTACCCTGTTTAAATTTTATAGAGGACCTTGGAAGGCAGAGGTAAGATCATTTACCAAGGCAATCAATCAGATAAAGATGACTTGAATCCATGACCGAGACATTGGTCATTCAGCCCAATTCACAGGAACAAAGGGAAGCACATTTAGACTTGCAAGATTCTGTTACTAAAATTGCTCTAATAAAAATAGTTTTAGGTCCTCACAGTGTCTATTAGTCTGATCTGCCTTCTGAGGTTGACATGGACTGAGAAATTAAGTCAGGACAGCCCAAATTACAAGACTCCAACGAACCACAAGAGGGACAGCAGAGATACAAAGATAAGACACAATTCCGTTACTAAACTATTCTATTTTTTATTGACAACTTTCAATGCCGCTCCAGAAGAATTTAAACATCTAATCTAAACGGAAACTAAAAAAAAGACAATTCAAACTTTTCAAACACCCGCGATTTAAATAATTTCTCCTTCCGCCTATTGATATCTCGCGAGGTTTAAAAAAACACCGCCCATTCTTTCGTTAGTTCCGGTTATCAAGAAAGTGTCCGATTCCTAGGGGAGGAGCTGCCTAGAGGAGATGGCTTCGCGGTTATGGTCAGTGGCTGGCTCTTGGGCAAGGTTGCGACCCGTCGAGAACCAGAAGACGCTCTTAGCAACCGTTTTATCCTCACGAAATATAACCGTCACTCGGACTGGCGCCATCTTGCCTAAGCCCGTCAAAGTGAGTGAGTGTGAAAGGTAGCCGTGGCTTCTAAAGGAGAAACGGGTAGGAACCAAACTGAGCAATCACTTAGCAAGGATGGTGTAAATTGGCAGGTTGTATCAGCCAATCGCGTGTAGCTTATTTGGAAGGGCGGGTTATGTTAGTGTTCGATCGTTGCCTAGCGATAAAACAGTTGCTGGGGCAGACACGGAAATAACGCGTTGTTAAAGGGCGAGAACTTTATTTCGTCTCGGAGAAGCGCTGTGGACAGTGACACCCCCCGACAATTTTTTTTTTTTTAAACTGAAGTCGTGCTCCCCCTCCGTTAGTATGAGGAAATATTACTGGAATTTGCCCTTCCCACTTAATCTTATTTTGTCGTGATTGACGTGAACGCTTTTAAGTTGGTTGGGCAATTATGCAGCAGGCCGGCTTATTTCAGGGATGCCATTATCCTGTTGCAAGCGGCTTCCTATTCTGTCATCCCCGAAAATGCCGTAAGCCACGCCGCAGTCATTTTAAAAACTCAGCGGCAGCTTCATCTGCAATGGAGATTCTCAGTCATCATTCCAGATCATTGTTGTCCCAAAGGTGCTTTTTCAAGAAAAAAGCCTCTTGAAAAAACACCTTTGGGCTTCACCTGACAAGTGGTTAGATTCGAGGAGGACCGATGTAGAGGGGACACGAAAGCCCCGCGTAAGCTGAAAATCAAAGAGCTAGGAGATTATGACTGGAATGGAAATTGAGATCATCTAAACGCGGATACAGTGTTCTGTGTTCTGTGATATCTGTGTTTGTAATGTGAAACATCCTGAAGATGTATTTTATTAACTATATTATTCTAATGATGTTGGGTACTTATTCAGTCTATGGATTCTTCATAAATTCTTCATTTGAAGGTAATTTTCAAAAATGTTTGCACCTGAAAGTAACTACAATAAGACAATAGTTAAATTTACTGAGGCAGCTGTGTGATTCTTTTTGTTCTTTCCATCAGTTCTAGTTATACTCTGGCAGCTATAAATTTGTTCATGTGTATTTGAATATGTGCCAAGAGATATTAAACAGCTTTTCATTAATCCTTTTAGATGCCATTTGGTCTTGTCCGGGTGTTTGCCATTGTAATTCCCTTTCTCTATGTTGGGACACAAATCAGCAAAAGTTTTGCAGCTTTGCTTGAAGAACATGATATCTTTGTACCAGAGGATGACGATGATGACGACTAATAGGTACAATTATAGCTGCCCAACCCTTCTCAGTGTTGACGGCTCCATGTATCCTCTAACTGGCATGCTAGGAGGTTTGGGGAAGTGAATAGTTGGTCTAGGACAGGGGTATTAAACTGCCAGCCCGCGGGCCAGTTGCATCATACGGAGGCTGCGCCCACCCCAGCTCCGGCAATGCAAAGTTGTGATATGTCAGGACACGTCACATGACACGAGTTTGACACCCGTGGTCTAGGACAAAAAAAACCTTATAGCTCCAAATAAAAAATAAATTTGAAGGAATTGAAAGAACTGAACAAAATCTATTTTTGTTCTTCCCTCATGTATTTTTGCCACATAATTTGCAGATTTAGGATGAAGAAACTGGATTGTTTATGGTTACACAATTGATAAATTAAAAACTCCTTGCTGCCAACTTCAAACAACTTTATAATCTAATTGTGCATATATATTCTAAAGAAAATTTGCAGCTTCAAACTGGGGACAGAAACCCATCCTTTTATATCTTTTCCATATCTTAACATCTTTTCATTATTATAGCATGAATGGTCCCTGTCCTTCTGATGCCTTCCTCTTTCTTTTTCCTGTTATCTTCTACATCCAGTTCTGCAGTAAAGCTAAAGTAAGCAAATGCAAGTTATGCTTTACCTACTTTTAATTATGTCAGTAGTATTCTTTGTATAACAACTATAACATGATGGGAATTGATATTCCAAGACTTTGTACATACTTGATATTCTATTCTGTAGTAGGCTAGTAGAAGTATGTTATGTTAAATACTTGCCAAAGACACATCAAATTTAATAGTATATGCGATCATGCAACAGTATTGTGTTTCTGATGTGCATATTGATATGCATATGAATCTTTTCCATTTGAGCCAATGCATTCTTTGTTTCCTAATCAGGAAACGGGTATACACCATTTTTTTTCGAGCTGAAGTAACACTCCAACACTTATCAGGAAAATAATTATTCCCTCATGCCATTTTAGAGCAAGTTGCACATTTTAAAAGTGTTATCCAATTGTGCACAAGTGTTTTGTCCTAAGCTTTACTAGTTCTAAATAGTGCAGAACTCATACTCTGTAATCACAAAATAGTTCCACAGTGTGAAAAATTTCTTGTTTTTTACAGGTCTACAATGTGGCAGTAAGAGGAACAAAGCCATAATAAAGTGTTCTGATATCAGTGTTTAATCACCGCTCCTCTCAGATGTCTAAAGAACATATTTTGGGGACAGCTGGACTACCCATTGTACCAGGGATTGCTCTGTGCATGTGTAAACAAGGGTGTTTAAATGCTATATCTATTTAAGAATACATATATATGTCTTGATTCAACAATTGTTGCATGTTTAGAGTGTACCTTATTTCTGAATACACTGGATCCCTAATTAATAGTGAGGGAAAAAATTATTTGATCCCCTGCTGATTTTGTATGTTTGCCCACTGACAAAGAAATGATCAGT
This sequence comes from Azemiops feae, assembly GCA_023970755.1. Lineage (NCBI taxonomy): Eukaryota > Metazoa > Chordata > Lepidosauria > Squamata > Viperidae > Azemiops > Azemiops feae. The sequence goes on from JALGBA010003460.1 coordinate 1,285,562, forward strand.
CTATAATTGTAATAGTAGGTTTATTTTAACAGTGAGAGACAGAATAACAACAAAAAATCCAGAAAAACACATTTCAATAAAGTTATAAATTGATTTGCATTTTAATGAGTGAAATAAGTGACCCCTTCGCAAAACATGACTTAGTACTTGGTGGCAAAACCCTTGTTGGCAATCACAGCGGTCAGACATTTCTTGTAGTTGGCCACCAGGTTTGCACATCTCAGGAGGGATTTTGTCCCACTCCTCTTTGCAGATCCTCTCCAAGTCATTAAGGTTTTGAGGCTGACGTTTGGTAGCTCGAACTTCCAGCTCCCTCCACAGATTTTCTATGGGATTAAGGTCTGGAGACTGGCTAGGCCACTCCAGGACCTTAATGTGCTTCTTCTTGAGCCACTCCTTTGTTGCCTTGGCCATGTGTTGGTGGGTCATTGTCATGCTGGAATACCCACGATCCATTTTCAATGCCCTGGCTGAGGGAAGGAGGTTCTCACCCAAGATTTGACTGTACTTGGCCCTGTCCATCATTCCTTTGATGCAGTGAAGTTGTCCTGTCCCCTTAGCGGAAAAACACCCCCAAAGCATAATATTTCCACCTCCATGTTTGATGGTGGGAATGGTGTTCTTGGGGTCATAGGTAGCATTCCTCCTCCTCCAAACATGGCGAGTTGAGTTGATGCCACAGAGCTCAATTTTGGTCTCATCTGACCACAACAGTTTTACCCAGTTCTCCTCTGAATCATTCAGATGTTAATTGGCAAACCTCAGACAGGCCTGTACATGTGCTTTCTTGAGCAGGGGGACCTTGTGGGCGCTGCAGGATTTCAATCCTTCATGGCGTAGTGTATTACCAATTGTTTTCTTGGTGACTATGGTCCCAGCTGCCTTGAGATCATTGACAAGATCCTCCCGTGTAGTTCTGGACCGATTCCTCACCGTTCTCATGATCATTGAAACTCCATGAGGTGAGATCTTGTATTGAGCCCCAGACCGAGGGAGATTGTTATTGTTTCTTCCATTTGTGAATAATCGCACCAATTGTTGTCACCTTCTCACTAAGTGCTTAGCGATAGTCTTGTAGCCCATTCCAGCCTTGTGTAGATCTAGAATCTTGTCCCTGACATCCTTGGATAGCTCTTTGGTCTTGGCCATGGTGAAGAGTTTGGAATCTGATTGCTTCTGTGGACAGGTATCTTTTATACAGGTAACAAGCTGAGATTAGGAGCACTCTCTTTCAGAGAGTGCTCCTAATCTCAGCTCGTTACCTGTATAAAAGACCCCTGGGAGCCAGAAATCTTGCTGATTGATAGGGGATCAAATACTTATTTCACTCATTAAAATGAAAATCAATGTGTTTTTCTGGATTTTTTTGTTATTTTGTCTCTCACTGTTAAACTTACCATTAAAATTATAGACTGATCATTTCTTTGTCAGTGGGCAAATGTACAAAATCAGCAGGGGATCAAATAATTTTTCCCCTCACTGTATGAAGAATTCCTCTGAATAGTAAATTAAGAATTAAAGATCAAGGCTCGTGTGTTTCTTTTATATATTCAGCTGCTGTCCTCATCCTTTTGGGAATATATATTTTACTGAATTGAGATGTCCTGCTGAATTAATATCCTTGGGATTGTGCTATCCATCTTTGATACTACATAAAATAGAATGTCAGCTTTCTTTCTGAAAGGAACAAAATTACAAGCCTATAGAAAAGGAACATAAAGCAACTTCTCAATCTTGTTATTTGATTCAATTGAATCAGTATAAATACTGCCAGTATAAATACACATTTTTATAGAACTTTGAGAAAGTTTTAATTATAATTTTGGTGAAAGCAAACTGCTTAGACAGCTATTGTATAACTATTAGATTTTTCCAGTTACCTGGGTTTTTATTTGTTATTACATACAGCTGAAATACCTTAGAAAGATTATAGGATTAGAATGTATAATGGAAGTATTATGTAGGTTGCTAAATTTTGAAAAACTGTAATAAGCAACCTTCATCTCTGCTGTCAACATTTAAGCAGTGTGAGATTTTTATTCCAGAATTTGGAATATTGCTACAATTTTGTGGCAGTAAGCACATGAATGTGGTGTACCCTCAAAAATAAATATTTAAAAATTCAATAGACTCCTAAGAATGTAATGTTTTGAATTGCATTTGGTTCCTTTTCTCCCAAATAAAATCTTTTCTGCATATATATCCAACAGAATCTCACCATATACTAAACAGAAATTTAGTGTTACTTTTTAGATTGCAGTGTTATATATTATTTAAGACATTAATTGCAGTGGAAGTGATACAACATACTTAACTATAGTGAAGTAGATTTTGCAAAACGAATCCAGGATGAAATAGCACCAGTTACTCAGAATCAATATAAATAATGCATGCCTACTTGAATACTTTCTTGCTGAAGAATATGAAGATAAAGGCATTTATTTGGAACAGAAAATAGAGTCATTATTCTCTACTGATGATTTAGTTCAAGGATCATGGCTTGTGTAGAACTTGGATAGGAAATCCGTGGGTTGTGGTGTTTCTGTCTCATGAAAAAATCTCATTATATGGGTCTTTTGTTTCCACACGTTGATTGTTTCTTGGAATTCCATTTTTCCCTATACCAAGAATAAGAGAACAATTATTACTTAAATTACCAATATGCCAGGTGATAGTTCCTGTCAAATCAGTTTTAGGAACAAAATTATCAAAAATTGGTAATAATGGATTTAAAAACAAACAAAAAACAGGTTTTATACTCAGAAGATCAAAATGGGTAAGAAATCCATGGCCCATCTAATTTCAAAGCCCTCTTTAGGAAATCAGACATTTGCTATAAAATCTGTTAGTTCTCTGATAGGAAACAGAGGAATACCTCTTTCTTTCTTCAGTGCTACCCACCCTGTAGTGCCTCTTGTAAATCTTGGGGGGAAAGCTGTCCTTTTTTTCATAGAAAAACAACAACAGTCCACTCCTGCCTAGCAAGAGATCCTTAGCTTAGTGTGAGTCTTAGTACTCTGTACGTAGGCTCTGCACATCGTATCACTAAAAAGACACTGGATTCTATCCATGATCCCTTTATGAAGGATGCTTGGGAAGAGAAGGGATATATCTTACAAAAACTGGGAAGAAAATGTTTGGTAGAAACTTAACTGGACTCATTAAGAGGGCACTAACATGGAGGGAAAGAGGCAAAAGCCCAGAAACAAACATGCAACCAAGGACACAGGCCAAGAAAACAGAACACTTAAGTAGGAAGCAGGACATCAAGAGGAGATTCAGAGTTTGCAGAACTATAAAGGAGATAGCAATAAATATGCTAATAAAAATGTTTCTATACTGAATATGGGAAATAAACTGAGAGAACAAGGGATCTGACCTTAGGAAGACAAATATGCAGTCATAGACAACACTGAAACATGGCAGAGTGTTGCTTATAAGTGGCCCACATCAAGTTATTCAAAGGGAACAGATCCAATAGAAATAGTAGGGATGTTATATTGTCCCTAATATATACAGGAAATCCACTAATCAGTGTGGAAATATTGTTAAAAGCATTTGGTTAAGAGTAAAGGGAAAGAATAAGTGATACTGTTGTAGAGCCATCTGGTTAGAAGATAGAGCTCTTTCTATTTTACTCTTTCAAAGAGTCATGCAATGCAGGTATTCCTTACTTAACAACCATTCATTCATGACCATTTAGTTATGACAGCACTGAATGAATACACCCAGTCCCCAAAGTTACATCTGTTACACCTCCCTTGCAGTTACATGATCCAAATTTGGGCACTTGGCAGCCCACCCACATTTACAACTGTAGGGGATGCTTCAACTTCTCCCATCCTCCTATCACCCCCCAGCATTGCCCTTTTGGCTGCTCTGCCCTCTGCCCTGTAATCCTGCTGTCCTATGCTCCACCACTCCTGCCTTTAGCTGATCTTTGCCATCTTCCTCCCACTGCTAATGGGAGGAATAACTGCTAATAACTGTCTCACTTAGCAACAGAAATTTTGGGTTCAGTTGTGGTTGTAAATTGAAGACTACCTGTAATAAATATATACATCTATTAAAAACTACAGACTTTAAAACTCTGATACCAAATTTAAGCTTTCACATGCAGTGGATTACCCTATCCCAGCACTTGGGGAAAGCCAGTTTTTAAGTTTTCAGAAAGCTAAGGGGGTAGAGATCTGCCAAACTGCAGGCAGGGTGACTATAGAAAAAACATGCTTCCTATATCCCACAAGATGCCAAAGTTTAAGGGAAGGGAATAGGAGCGTGCCCCAACCCTATCTGATCTGGTAGGTTGGGTAGATGCTTTTAGGGGGATGCAGTCCTGCTGATAACCTGGCCCTGTGCGCAGTTATGAATGATTTCAATTATCCTAATATGTAATGGGAATTTAACTCTGCCAAGTCAAAACTCCAACAAATTCTTTTCATCTCTTGACCACTTCATTTGTCAGAAGGTGGGAGAAAGTAAAAGGGTTGTCCAATATCCTGGACTCAATCCTCACTAACAAGGAGAATTGGTAGAAGAAGTAAAAGTGATTGGCACATTGAGGAAAAGTGATCATATTGTCCAGAGGAAGATAGACCTGAATGCTGCCTATCAGAAGACTGAATTTTGATAAACTTTGAAGGAAAATAGGTCGGACTCAATGGCTACAAATCTTTAAAGTATTCAGGAAAGCTGGGAAATTCAATGAAACAAGACACTGAAAGTGGAATTACAAAAATCCCCACAAGGAGAAAGGAGATAAATCTAAACAGGCCAGCACTGATAGGAGCCAGGTTTTATAAAATGCTGAAGATAAAAAGAGAGACATATAGGAAATTGGAGGAGAAAATACAAAGATGAATAGAAGGTAATCAAAGGCACCATCAAGAAAACTCAAACTTAATAAAAACTAAAGCTTCTTATAGACTACAGAAAATGTTTCTATAGGTATATTAGAAATAAAAGGAAACTGAGGAGAATGTGCGCCCATTGTGAAAAGCAAATGTTGAATTGTTCATGAGTGATGATAAGACATCTGTCTTCTCTCAGGAAGGAAATGGAGCCCTAGCTGCTCATATTTGTACTAGTGGGGAAGGAGGAAACTGAAGCTTAGGATACACAAAAAGAGTTAATGAGAGAAAGTTTAGCTAATTTAATTGAATGTACGACTCCAAAATGGAGTACATATAGGATACTGAAGAAAATAGTGGAGGTGATTGCAGGTAATTTTTGAGAACTTCTGGTGAGGTTCCAAAAGATTGAAGGACAGCAAATGTCATCCCTATCTCTAAAAGGGGAAGGACCTGGGAAACTTCAAAGCTGGCAACTTGACATCTGTATTGGTTAGCTAGTCTTTGACCAGATTATCAAGCAACATGTTTCTAAGCACTTGTATAGACAAGCTACAATTACTGGTAGTAGGAGCCAATATGGGATTGTCACAAATCAATTACGCTAGAACAGTGGTGGCGAACCTACGGCAACTATGCCAGAGGGGGCACTCAGAGCCCTCTCTGTGGGCACGCACACTGTTGCCCCAGCCCCACCTGCCCCCACGGCCCCCTCCTCATCAGCACCCCCCCGGAGGAGAGTCGCCCCCAGGCACAGCCCATGTGGAGCAGCGCAGCCAAGGACATGGCAGCCAGGCAGCGGGGACAAGACTCCATCCTCGTGCCCCGTCGCGCGCAGGTGATGCTGCGGGGTGTGGGCAGAGGGCGTGGCCACCATGGCGCTGCTCGGCCACCTGGGCAATTGGAGGGCCGTGGAGGCAGTGGGTGGCCCTGCGGGTGGCGGGGCAGGGCGGGTTTTGGGCACTCAGTCTCTAAAAGGTTCGCCATCACTGCCCTAGAATAATTTTAACTATCTTTTTTAAAAAGTTACTTGCTTAGTAGAACATAGGAATGATATAAACACAACATACCTAGACTGTATTACCAAATAGCATTCAAGAAAGAAAACTCAGACAAAAATAGCTGATAAAAATAAGAGGTATTTTCTATATGTTACAACTTCCCATTCTTTCTATTTTCACACAGATTTGATAAAAAGAGGAAATAATTATCTTAGTAACACTCCTAATCTTACATCTGCTATGGATTTAGAACTAGTATTATTTGTCTTACCTTAATAACAAGCAAATCAATAATTCTGGGGTCTGTAACATGGGCATTTTTCATGAACAACTCTCGCACCTTATCACGCCCCTGTTTCACTGTAATCTCCAGCTGGTACGTATGCACTAGACCAGAAGCAAAATAATGATCATGAATGAAAAATAATCCTATGGACATTATCAGTTGTCAATCTTATCACCACTTCTGATGAAACTAATTTACACAGGTTGTTTTACTGAAAATTATGTGATATATGTGAAAAAAGTAATTAATAGAAAAAATAATTTAAGCTACAGGAAAATAAGAAAACACTATCAAATATGATTATTCTGATTTTATCATGTATAACTAGATCTTCAAGCTATCAGTCACTTAAACAAGTGATTCTCAATAAGGAAAACTCTTTCCCAACACTATGTAACCATCCCATGCCCCAATATTAAATACTATACTAGGTAATGTATTGTGGAAATACAGCCTACAGGTGTTTAAAAACCCAATTTTTGTTATAGGTGTAAAGCAGTTATTTTCATTTTCTAAGCAGAAGCAAAAATTATGTATCATTTGAGGTAATGTAAAACAATACAAAATCTTAAACTATAAGGCAGTTTTTTATAATTGGGATTCTCAAGTAAACTGTCTTGAGGATCAGTTTGATCAAAATGTGGAACTACAATTTACAATGAAATAAAAATTGAATTTTTTTTTAAAAAATAAAAGGTGCATACATTTGAAACTCTTGTGGTCTTCTAAATCCACATGGTAATTTTTAGTTTTTCTTTCCACTCTGTGGCTATTTATGAAACTATCTGTAACAGCACGTTACATGTATTTTTTTCTGCAAACAAATGTCCTGTACTATATGCTAACAGGCAATTAATATTTACACATTTATTTCTGGATCATGATAAGAGTTCCAATGAGTTTCAGGCTACATTCAGAATACACTGAATGTTCAACAATGACAATGAATATAAAGATGAATGATTATGAATGAATCCTAGCAACCAAAGATGATGAGGCAAGATAATAGAAAAACAGGCCATTAATCAATAGAACAGTTTGAATTATGCACTGAGTCCTTATCTCAAATGCACACAATTGTATATTTATATACATCGATAATCTTGACTAATTATCTATCAGGGATGGTGTAGCGAATCCTGCAGAATGGAGGGGTTGGACTAAATGACCTCTTAGGTCCTTCCAACGTTATGAACCTAATCCAAGCAACTATCTCATATTTATTTATGCGTCTAGTCATCAAGGCGATTTAGAGTAGCCATTCCATTTAAGGAATTTCCGTGAAAATGTAAAAGTACCCCTTTGTGATCTTCAGACCGGAGAAGCCGTGGAGGAAAGACATAAGACAACTCCGGTCTGCGATGCTCCTTTTCAAACTAAGTTAAACGTTTCTTGTCCCTACGACCTTGACGGCGGAGATCGCGAACGTAATCACGGCCCCTCACCAGTATTTGGGATTTCGCGGTACCAAGTTCTATATAATTCTCTCACGTGCCGTTTGGCTTCAGCCAAATCCCGACTGAAGATTGGTTTTACTACGGCTCCGACAGCTGTGCCTGCCACCTTCCCAGCCCCGGCAGCCGCCATGTTTCCTGTTCAGATAAACAAACCCCGCCCTCATCGTTTCCTTCAAAGAGTAAGAGAGTGTTAATTAACTATGTGTCTATTGGCTAAAAATTATGACATTCACCTAAAGATGACTGACGATTGGCTAATCTCTAGTTTTATGACTGGAAGAGCGGACTACCCACTTACGGGTAGTGACCAATAGCGTTGAGAGAATTTAAGATGAACGTTGCATAGTAAACTCAGACTTGGCTCTGTTACCGCCCAAACCGGAAGCTGAATAAACCGATGTGGGAATATCAAGGCGGTTGACGTGCGCCAGACTGACCTTACGGTTCTGGGGGAAAAAAAAACAACCCGTAGAGATTTATGTGTGGTAGAAGCATTGTGGTATGTACAAAGAGATATGAGGGATTTATCGACTTCTTCAATTTACGCTTAGCGACTTCGGTGAGGCAACTGGCTAAACTTAGAAACATTTAAACATTTAAACATTTGCTTTGTGGCCCAAGCAAACAAAAAGCACAAAAAGACAAACTGCTAGCTAACATGATTCCTTCTACTCTGGTCCATATGGTTCACTTTTCAGGCACCTTGTGTCAACCTTGTGAGGTAAACTAGATTGCCAGATTTTACATTAGCAGAATCTTGCAAATCTTTCTTCCCCATTCCCTTTACAGCCCAAGGAACTAGGAAGGATCTCTTACGAGTCTCTTACACTGCCCATATTCCTGTTGAGGACTGAGTTGCCTTTTAACAAATCATTTCCTTGGCTGCCTCTCTTTACCCTGTCTCCCAAGGTCATTCCCACATACTGTCACATCTTTGTCTACCCTTGTGTCTTTGCTGGACACAAGATAGACAATTTTCTGGCAATTTTCCACTTTTGTGTGTGGTGGCAAAAGCTCATTCAATAACCCAAAGCAATTGGAAAGATACTTGTTTATTCATTAGGTGAGTAAGTTACAGTGATTAATGAGTTCCTGTCAAGCTTCCCAGGTAGAACAGACAGAAAACATGACCAGATGAGCTAATTTTACTTTATTGTAGGGCTAGATTAACATAATATTTCAAGTGTACAAATCTCCTGGCATTTCCTTTACAGACTGAGAAGCTAGATGGTGAGGGTTCTTCTGAGCCTCTTTGTCAGCACATTATGCAGTTGCAGGCTTTGCCTTGTTTGCCAGTCTGACCTTTCCCTAGGCAACATAGCTTCACCCCATCTCTCAAGGTCTTTCTCACATATCTCCCAACCAGCAAGAGCTAAGAGCAAAAAGACTGGTCAGTGCAGTTCTTATGAAGATGCACAAAAAATTGGAGAGGAATATGAGCAAGGGAAACTAAAGATATTATCTACATCCTTGAAGAGGTTACAGTGGGATATGCTTCTCTGCTTAGTTTTAAAATAGATAGAAAAGGCTAGGCACTGCTCTGCAAGAACTGAGGAGGTGAACTCCAAAACACGTGGAAAAGGTTTATTGGTAGCCAACCCGTTTCAGATGAATTCTGAAAGACATTGACAGTCCTGTTTATGCTGAATAAATCATCCAAAATAAATTGGGCCACCCATTTGTGTCCTTTTAGATCATTTTAGTGTGGGCTATCTGTCTAGTTTTATGTTTTATCTCTTTTTGTGGGTTTTTTTTTGCTTTGAACACCACCCAGAGTCCATTGGAGTTGGGCAGCTATAATAAATATACATGAATAAAATAAAAATACCTCCTCTGTTTGTTTTGTCTGACAATTGTTTGAAGCTGTTACAATAATATTGTCTTTCATATTCTTAACTTCCCTGAAGACTGTCCAAAAATGTAGGACTGCAGAATTCTGAGAAGCAGCACAGAAAGATACTTAATTAGACAATCCTATGTTACTATTAAAACAAAAGAAGTTCCTTTTATCTTCTCAAATGTGCAATACTGAAAATTGCACCTTAATTAGGATCAGCCTGAGAACTGCAGAAAAAGATGAACATGTGAATGAAACCATGCAAATATAACCCAGAGGCTTTCCTAGATTCCAATGGGATAGTATATCAAGCAAGCAGCTTTCCTGCCTTTCTCAACAGGTATATACAAAAAGGAGAAGCATGGGGAACAACTTCACATGATTTTCCTAGTTTCTTAAACATAAAAATCTACTTCGGAGTATTGCTGTAATCATCTTTTGAAGTGAAGATTCTTATTATAATAAGCCATATTCTAATCAAATGGATAGGATGAATCAAAAGGAGCTTGGTTAGAAAGGTATAATGGCTGGTCAAGGATTGAAAGACTATGAAAATTCTATTAGATCAATGGTCCATCTAATCTATCTAACCTGAAATGGTTGATCAGATGTCTGCAGACAATGTAAAATAAGATATACAAGCTTCATACTTCATACAATATATATTAGGGCTGTAGGCATTTGCAAGGGGAGGGAGGGAAAGGGGGCGGAAGTGATGAAATGTAGATCTGATACAAACTTCCCCCAGCATATGAGGTTGCAATGCAAATGTAAAAGAGTGGCACTTTCATTGGTGACATCATCATACATTATTATTTTGGTAACATCATAGTAAGAAAAGACACCTATGTTAGTGCTCTGCAGTGCTTTGGAACTGTAATTTAGAATGTGTGGGTGTCAAGTTCCAGTTGCAAAGCTCATCGGAGACATGTTGATCTCTCATGTAAACTTTATTAGACCTGGCATACCGTTATGATAGAAGGAAAGCTAGCTCTGGCAATATGGCGGGAAACATAATTAAAAGAGTAAAACTTTTCCTCCCCTCTCTTACAGTTCAGGTCACATTGTCCAATTAATCTTCAAGCATTTGTTATCAGAAGAAAACTTCGGTTCACCAAAACATCTCTTCAGCGGCCTCAGCTCTCAACTGATAGGGAACACCTATGGATCCCAAGCTCTTCCCTCCACCCTCGCAACTGTAGGCAAGCTAGAAGCACTATGGTAGTCCTAACAAAAATAAATCTTCGTAGCTTGACTGTGTGTTAGTCAATAAATATTTACTAAATATTTACTAAAAGTTTAATTTTAATAAATTTAGTTTTTTTTTAAAAAAAGGAACAAGAATTACAAATATTGTGAGATGAGATAAAATATTTTCAGATAACAAGGATTCAACTCTACATATTAGAAAATCTTACAACTTAAAACTTTAAATCAATATTGAAATAACATTATGTAATAATACTAGTGAGTATAATATGAATTTCAAATTAAAAACTAAGAAAAAATACTGCATTAGTTTCTGTATAAACTGAAAAATCTAGCTTTAATTGTTATAATTAACTTAAGTTTTAAAACCTTACATGAAGAGAACGCCAAATGTCAGATGCAGAACATTATCAAATTGTAGTACAAAAATGCTTTAATTATTGAATTAAATTCTATATCTGATGTATTTTTCAAGTTTGAAGTTAAATTTGACTTTGAATCTGGTTCCCACAATGTAATTGCCATTATTTTATAGACAAGATTATATGTGATATCCAATGACAGAGCTTCCTAGCATCTGTTAACATATTGTAATGATATGTGGGGGAAAACCTTGGGAGACTAGACAAAGAGATGCTGCAAAGGGAACAGTCAGATTAAAAAAACAGCACAGCTGGGAAGAGGATGAGAATAGACTCTCCTTAGTTTCTCGGTCTGTAAAGGAGATGGGGGGAAGAATTTTACTTTCAGACTTGCAAGATTCTGTCAATGTAGCTTTACAATAAAGTAGATTTAATTCATCTGATTGTGATTTCTTTCTGGTTTTCCCAGCAAGACCGACATAAATCTTGCAAGTCTAAAATTCGCGCCCGTCCCCGTCCCCTTTACAGCCAATAAACTGCATTATAGGTTTTCCACTGCTTCTATTAATAAGGGGTTCCCTGTGGCTGTGTTTTTTCATTTTTATTATCTCTGAGAACTCATGCAAAAGTGCTACATTTATCACCTGAACAGGCTGCAGTTTCCATGTGTGGTTATGAAGCATACACAATTAGTACTTAGTACTTACTATATATTAGTCAGGCAACTTAATAAGCAGTTAAATCCATCATTCTATGCCCACTTCACCCCACTTACCTTATGTTAGGGTAACTTAATGGGGGTTTTCCAGTGTTTGGTGAGCCGGAAAACAAACTCATCCACTTGCCTCTTTAAATAAGGACAATACCATCTACTAATATTTTTATTGTGGCAGAATATAGATCAATAATGGAGACACATTTTTCTGCCTGTTCAACGTCTATCAATCTTTAATCTAAATGGAACCTATATATGACTCGTATGACATTTGGTATGTCTGTCATTGTGCCATTATGGGATATTGTCTTTTAACAACACTTATTTATCATATCCATGGATTTGCTAATACAAGCTGATTTTAAAAAGCTAGTTTACATTAAGAATGACATTTATTGGAAGAAGCTAGTTGTGATCTGTAATCTGTTCTATTCTCTTTCAGAACTCTGGAAAATACAGTGGATGCAAAATGTTCCCATTGCCCTAGAAAAATAGTTGAAGGGCCTTTGCTTTAAGTTAATCTTTTAATTCATGATTGAAAGGTAATTATATAATAGCCTAAAATTGATAGGAATGGAATTTCTGCTATAGTTACCTCTCCTTTATAAAACTGGTTAATGTGAAATTCTCTTTTTCAACTTGCTGCTGTCCAAATATGTGGGACCTGGATTCCCACTTTTATTGGACAAAATGTTCTTTGGATGAGGTGGAAAAAAGGGAAGAATCAAAGGAACCGAGAAAAAGCAGTATAAACATATTGGTAATGAAACAATTATCCATAGACAGAAAGGATAAATATTTGATGTCTCATATATATTATTTTATTTGTCTATTTTCATTGTTATTACATTAAAACATATATTCAAACAAATAAAAATTGTCTGGAGAGTAGTAATATAAAATTATTGGATATGACTTCTTAAAATCCAGCATTAGCAACAATAGTACAGACTACAGAGAACAATACAAGAACGAGTCAGGCAAATGGCACCTGCTTGTTGACATGCCTATATTTATGGGCTAAAGCAAATGTCTCCTTTTCAAAGAAACCATTACATCTATTGAAACTTTTAATTACAGGAAATCATGCTTGTGTCAACTTCACTGCTTTTCTTACTCCTTCTTTGCTAGTTTCATTGTAGATTTTCTGAAAATACAGAATAACAAAAAAGTTAGAAAGGAAAAATATTCAGTTGGAAAAAATATAACAAGACAAGGGAAAGCAGGAGGAAAAGATTTAAGAAAGAAAATATAGTATCAAAGTAGTAAAGAAATCAAGAAAATCTTTGGGGTCTTCATGAATTTTAATGTATATTTTGTACAAAGGTAAGGTTACAAATGTTACTTTCAGAATCATTAAGTTTCTCCCTCACAGGATTGATGACAGAGATTATTTTTGAACAATACACATTCGCATAAAATCATTGCCTTGTAAAAAAGAATGGTCCAAAAGATATCCCATAATTAAAAAAAATATGTCAAGGGTGGCTATCTGAGGGATCTCTTTTACAGTCCTTAGATTCACCTTTAGGTATAAGTGTTGAAAATCAATGGCAATATTTTTTAACTAGTCTGAAGCAGAGAAGGATATAGTAAGTACATTATAAGTCATAAACATTGATATAATTTCTTTTAAAAATAGGTTTGATGAAGAGGCAGAGAGGAAATAGTCTCAAACAAGTCTTGAAAATCAGGCAAAAGAAACTGGGAATTCTGTCCCATTCATACTTAGGCTTCACTTAACTTGCATAAGTTCCCTACTCTCTGGGGGCTTAGACTTCCAAAAAAAATATTAAATATCTCAATCTACCCTAATTTTTCTTATTACACAGTAAGGTCACATTTGTGCAGAAGTAAACATAATTTATTACTCAGAGTTTACTTTCAAATTTGTAATCTTATACTGCCATTGTAGCCAACCCTTGCCATATTTACTCAGTGCTAGGGAATTGTAGGTTCCTTACTCCACTCATAAATGCATATACTGCTGCTGTGTTTTTTCAACATTCCAGACAACTTCACCCAGTTAAGTAATTCTGCAACCAGGTTACCTTGAGGAGAAGCAAAATTCAACTCTTTTATGATCAACTTGCTCCTAAGCACTTCGCTACATTCTTCAGTTATTCAGCAAAACATCTCAAAATCAAATTGACTGATGAATATAAAATTAACCTGTCTCTTTCCAGAAGATGCCATCTGTTGCTTGAAGACACATTTAATCTTATTTATTCTTCAAAACATCCTTTGTGGCTCAGAGATAGGAAAAGATTGATCTATACAGCTATACCAGAAAAAGGACAAGCAAGGCCACAAGTTAAACCTGAGTGTGATGCAGTTGCTAAAAGGCAATGCTGTTTTGAAATGTATTAACAGAAGCATAGATTCTAAATCACAGGAAGCAGTTATGCCAGTCTTTCAAACCCCACTTGGATTGTCAGGGCATCACAGTTTGAAAAGGGCAAATTTCAGCAAGTTCAAAGGGGTGATGAGTGGGGGAGTACCAATATAGTGACAGCTCTGGAATCCAAGACCTATGAAGAACAGTTAGAGGATCTTAATAGATTTAGTCCATGGATGAACCAACTAATAGGGTGATATGATAGCAGTCTTCAAATATATGAAGTGTTACCACATATATATATATACTATATACTCTAGAAGGAACCTCTTGACTTTATAAACTGCCAATCAATAAAACAGCCTGCAATACAATGCAGTGAGTTCTTCATCATGGAGGTCTGCAACAGGAGCAGTAATTTCTCAAGAGAGTCTTCAATGGATCCTGCACTGAGCAGTACTTAGAACTGATCCATAAATGGAAAGAAAAATGTCAGTTAACAGGTTTTAGAATAGAAGAGGAACACAGATCAGATTGGTAACACGGAAAGAGCAAGAGAATACTAGAAGGTTTATTCTTGCTTTATTGATAACAATGTAGATTGTGAGGGTGAGGTTTGTTCTCTGAGCTTGTGGGTTCGTTTCTGAACATTTCATTACTAGGCTAGGCAACATCTTCAGCGGAGTTTAGGGGATATCAGTGTCAGTGTTCTTCTGTTTATAAGGACTTCGTGTGGTCAGCATTTTTTGGGGGGGAAGCTTTCTTCATGTAGTCAGAAAAATCTAGATGCATTTTCATTCTAAATTAGCTTTATAAATACAGGATTGTATCTATTCTTGAATCTTACTGTGTGCTGTTTTTACCCCTCTTGCTGTTTTTAATTCTAATTTAAAAGTGACTTCAATGCACTTTTTGGATGGAAAGTTTTCAGGACTTTCTTGAGCTGGCCTTTACATCCCTTTATAAACATTAAGTAACACTGGCATGTTTCAACAGGTGGCAGCAGTTAGCTGATCTTATCTCAGACGCTGATCCAAGTCAGACCTGGTATTAGAACATGGATGAAGGACTGTTTGGGAATCCCAGTACTTTAGCCAGCTTTTTCAGTTGGGGAGTCAAAAACAAGTATGGAAGAATACATTAACACTGCCAAGAAAACTGCATAAATGCAGTCATCACTCTACATTTCATACTGATATAATCATGAAGTCTCTTTAATCTTTTTTATCCTCTTACATGTGTTAATCAATTAATAAACACAAGATTATCTATTTCAAGTCCAGTAGACCCTTTATCAACAATGACTACCAGTAAAAGTGTCATTAGGACACCAGTTCAAAACATATTTAGTTTCTGATGGCAGCGTTTACTAATATTTAAAATTTAAATATGCTTTCCTTTACCCTTCCGTTTTTATTCTATACATGCACAAGCTTTTCTATAGCAGCTTGATTGTGGCAACAGTGTCTGTATAAGAGGACATATAAAATGAAATATAATTAAATATAAAATAAGAACAGCTGGGGAACAATGGTTGTTTAGTTCATTCATTTTGATTTCCATTTGGTCCTGTTATTTTGGCACTAACCTCAGCTATCCCTAAATGTATGCCAGGACTAACTGAAAGTAGACCTGATGACCATGTCACAGGTAGCTTTAAGCAGAAAGCAATAAATAAAAATGGCTAATAAATAGTAGGAATGACTTAGAATAAAAAGGCAAATGGGAAAAAAAGATATAGCTTGCAGCAACATACTGGGTAACATCTTCCTTGTTGATAATATTCCATGAGCACAGGTAATTCTCAACTTACAATTTTTTATAATTTACATTTATTGACTATTCAAAATTACAAAGTGACTTATGACCATTTTTCACACTTATGATTTTTGTAGCATCCCCATGGTCACATGATCAAAATTGAGACATTTGGTAATTGGCATGTATTTATGATGGTTGCAGTATCCCAGTCATATGATCACCTTTTGCAACCTTCTGACAAGCAGAGCCAATGGGGAAGTAAGACTCACTTAACAACTGTGTTACTAACTTAACAACCGCAGCAATTCACTTAACTGTGACAATAAAATCACAAAATGGGGCAAAACTCACTTAACAACTGCCTCACTTAGCAACAGAAATGTTGGGCTCAGTTGTGGTTATAAGTCAAGGACTACCTATATCTGTTAATGGTTTTGTGTCAACTTGGAAGGAGGTCTTCAGTTTGAGTCCTGCAGAGCTTTTTTTCTAGACCCTGTATTGAACACCTTTTAATAATTTTATTACATTTAGAAACCATATCAGCAGAAGATCAAAAACAGTAAAATAAAATGGGACACCAGCATCAAAATACAGCAACTCTCTAGAGTCTGGCAGTACAGAACAACTTTACCACCCTTTAAAAGCAGAGTAAGCAGGCAATTACTCTTCCTTCAAGAGTTTCATAATTGGAGTATTATTACTGAAAAAAACATGTATATGCATACCAACCCTTTTTAGTACTAGCCTATAATAGAACTGCTGCTCTTTATAGTAAAGTAACTTAATGTGAAAAAAGGCACTTTCAGATTTCTTAACTCTGAATTGTTCAGGGTTTGTCAATTTGATTTGTGCTCAGAAACAAACAGGAAGCTAGTGAAATTGTTTTCATTCCCAGAGCAATGAGATCTCCAAAGTGTACGTCTGCTATTGTATTTTTTATTACCTTTGATTTTCAAACATCTTTCAAGGCAACAACCCACATTTGTCTTATTGAAGATTAGGAAGAAGGTTCATTCACAATAATACATCCATCTGCTTATCAAGGTCCATCTGGTATGTACTGGGTGCAATATTTTAATGGTATTAAACAGGGTATTCCCAGAGATAGGCAATCAGAATAAGTGATCGGGAAGCCAAGTCCTCTTGGGATGTTGAATGCTGGATATATTTTCAGCTTGGAAAAGAGTAAGCAGATAAGCTATTCAAATAGACAAGTGAGAAAATCGAAAATGAAGCTTTCGCTGTTGGTTCAGAGCAGTGCATTGACGATGTTGATTTCATCAGATGATGCTATACACTAACATTAATTTATATAGCAAATGAATGCCAGTTCCCTGTCCAGTTTACAATCTAAATGTTGAAGTGGTCTCATGAAGATACACTCTTGGAATACTTTTTCTTCCAAACTTTGAAATGTCAGAATGAGTATTTAACTGATAGCTAATTCAACAATGTTTCTTCCAAATTTGTGTATTCGGTCCCACAATCAGTACAGCTCTTGATCTAGTTGTTCAGATTCTAAACAAAATTAAAAATAAAATTGGGACTGTTCCTTTTTAAGTATGCTTTGCCTAAACCTTTTGGCACCAAACCTACAAATATGATTGGGAAGTATTACTAAATATAATAAATATTTATATATAAATATAATAAATATATAAATAGGCTTTGGTATTTGAGACCAACATGTGGGATAAAAATAGGAATAAAATCCTTTTTTGCTGAATTGTAAATTTTACTTCAAACATTTTAAAATATAAATGTTTCTTAAATCAGTTTTTAAGAAAAATACATTATTTTTTCTTCCACAGGGAGACAAATATTTGTTTTTTTTATTTTGGAGTCAAAACTGTTACATACTAAGCTTTATTAACTTGCTACTTGTTGCCAAACATGTTATTCTTTCAGTCTCCAGAGGATTTATGAAATTTTGTTTTTTGTGAATATATTCTGTATTTGAAATTCGTCCAAAATCTATTCATTTGCAGTGACTCCAGTAGGATACTAATGTAATAAAATCCTTCGATCCTAAATTGCATGTTGACTTAACTAATGGCTCTTGTCTTTTCAGAGTTTTTTTATTATTGCCCTTAGTGGAACTTTGGCAAAATGCAATTACTTGCAACTAAAAGACAGAATGTATGTCAAGAAAGTAAAGGAAGAACATGGTGAAAGTTTATAAAGTACTGCATGGATAAAAGTAGAGGAACTAGAAATCCATTATTTGGTCCTAAAAACCTCAGGTAAATAACTCCACAGGTATCTTAAGAGGTTGTTTTTTGTTGTTGTTGCAAACTATAAATGTTAATTACAGTTAAAAATATGAACATTATTAAATACAAGCTTGAAGAAAAACAGTATTAACTATATCTAATGTTCATTAAATGAACTGAATTTTAATTCAGTTTTGTTTTGGTTCCGCACACTGCTTTATTAAGTAGTGCCACTCAAAAGCCAAGTGTGATGCTTGGCCTACTTTCTGTAGAAGAAAACAAAAAATCATTTTTACAAACATATAACAGAATCTGGGGCATCAAATAGCTTTTAAAAACAAGAAAAAAGTTAAATTATGAGATTTCAGGCAGAGATTACAGCATACGCAGAGGGTTAACACTTCTCTCTCCAGCTGTATCTGCCTCTTGGAATCATGGAAACTTTTTAAAAAAGTTGTGTGTAGGATATTTATATTCTGCAAAGTCTCCCAGAACTCAAGGCAATATCCTTAAGCTTCCCCTCACTAATTCCGTGAAGTAGATGAGACAGAGAGATAAGGACAGCCTTAAATCATCTAATGAGCTTCATGAAAGAACAGGGATTGGAACACTCATCTGCCCAATCTTAGTCCAATACTCTAACCAATATGACACACTAGGTTGCACTTTAGTTGGGACTAAGAAAAGGACACTTGAAAACCAGACAGGAATGTTCCCCCACCTGTATTTTAAATGAAAGAAATTAGAAGTTTATTGGCATCAATGTAGAATCTGTCTTCAATCCATCCCAAAAGAAGTATGGGAAAAGACTCATTTTAAATACGAGTAGTAAAACTAGTAATTCAAATTATAAACAGCAATCGTGGAAAAATGGCTTGTTCACAAAGAAGTGAAATACATTAAATTCCACAGATAAAATTAGGTTAAAATGAAGTTTATTAGGTTTTTTGTGGATTTTTCCTTTTAGTTTTTTTTAATATATATATTTATATATATATAAAACTGTTTGTGAAACAGCTATTTTATTCCCATGGCAGAGTGATCCGTGAAAGATGCACTAACCCCTTCTTAAGGCCTTAACAAGAGAAAAAGTTTTGTTTTCTAAAACTCAAATGTTTAAAATTACACAATGTACAAACAAAGAAAAAATAACCATGTGGTGTAGGCTGCTAAATTGACATTCCCCCTTCCTCCTTTTGGGAAACAAAAGAAGAGAAGGGCTAACTGAATTTTCCTGGACAGCTTAACACACACTGATTATATCAACATTCAAACATCTGTTGAATGCCCCTTTCCAGTAGGCAAGCCTTATATAGACTGCCTTCAAAAAAGGCAGCAATTCCTTGGAATGATTTGGGAATATTTGTCAGTGGCCAACAATGACCCCAATCTCCCACCTTTTGGTACAAAGTTATGTATATAAGGTTAAAGTATCTGAATATGAAGCAAGTAGAAGACACTCTTTATTTCACAAACCACATGACATAGTAGTCTTCTGATGCTTCTCAGGCTTCTTTTCTTAATAAAAATAAATAGTGTTTTTCTTTTTTTTCTTTTTTAAGAAAAAAATGCTATTCACACATACACAAATACAAGCACCCAGCAACCATTCATTCCCACTCTCATCCCTGCAGACAATTTTGCCAGCAACAAAAAACTTGTATTCTTTAAAACCTGGATCTTCTATTGTGGAAAATGGAGCAGAGAAACAAGTTTGATTAAGAAAGCTCATTAACTCCAACACTCCTTCCGAAAGAAAAAGTGATTACATTGTAAAGGCCTTTTCTGACTTCTAGTTAATACACGTTTATGAACAACTTCAAACCTATGTGGGTCCTACAAATGGAATTTAATGCATAAAAAGGGATAGCGCACCTTTCATTTAAAAGAAGTCTATCAAGACTAAAAATAGATTTTTAATATATATATATTTATCTATATATATATTTTATCCCTCCCTCTTTAATTCTCCCACTTTCTCTTCTTTTCCCTCCCCTACCCATAGTCATTATGAAGAGTGTGTCCATGAAAATAGCTGGTTCAGACTCCTAGATCATATTCTGTGTTGTTGTCAATCAAATGTGATGAAAGAATTGATGGAGGAAGTGCTGGCATTGGTAGGCTTGTCAAAAGAGGGACACGACTACACAATGGGAAACAAACGAACTAATCTTGAATGTCCATCGCTTTTATCTCAACAGCCTAACCTGTAAGAGAGAAAAACAGAATATTACTAACATTTCCAGGTATTATATATCCCGTTAATGACAAGATTTCTTCCTTTAGCTTAAACACCATTGCATTTCTGAAGATTGCAAGTAGCTCACAAATAACATATTTTTTTAAAAAAAATCACCTATTAGGATGCGTATGTGTGTGTGCATGTATTGTTATTGAAATATAATATGAAGATGGAACAAATTTAAAACTGTCTGATAGAGTAGATGAGACAACCTCAGAAAAGTAACCACAATACCACAAGGAGAAGAGTAATAGAAAAAAAATCAATTAAAATTTACTCCAAACTATAATTTCAGAAAAAATAGTACAAAATTGTATTGATATGTAACTCCGTGAATAATTACCATAGAGAAATCATATAACAGTAAATGTTGGAAATACTACAATGAAAGAACATTCCATTGTATGGTCTCATAAGAAAATGCAAAAGTACTAGAAAGAAATACATCAACTTATTCAGAAAATTTGAAATGAACACAATTATTTTATTAAGTATAATTTTAGAAAACATAGGTGAAAAATACCATGGTTTGTTAAGATACATGTCAATAGCTGCAAGAATAAGTTTGGTGTAACAGAAAAAAGAAACTTTGGCTACGATACACAATTGAAAGAGTAAAATGGCAAAATGGTCAGGGTATAACCTTAATAAAAGTTTAACAATTCAAGCAGGAATGGCTATCTTAAATACTGCACTTCACATAGCAAGACAAATTCAGGTATTTGGAATATGGGTTTTAGGAAAAGGGTCATGAGACCAATTAAAAGTAATAGAGTCCTCGACTTATGGCCATAATTGGGACCAGAATTCAATTGCTAAACAAGGTGGTTGTTAAATGATTTGTGCCTCATTTACAATTGAACAACTGTCACAGTTGTTAAGCAAATCACTGTAACTATTAAATAAATCATGAGGTCTTTAAGCAACTCCGTTTCCCCCCATTGACTTTATTGGAAGCTATCTTGAAGGTCATAAATAGTGATCTCGTGGCTCCAGGACACTGCAAGCATCACAGATACATGCCGGTTGCAAAGTATCCAAATTTTGATCGTATGACCTTGGGGATGCTATGACAGTCATTTAAGTATGAGAACTGATTGTAAGTCATTTTTTTTCAGTGGTGTTGTAACTTTGAATGGTTGTTAAATAAATGGTTAGTAAGTCAAGGACTACTTGTAGACGAAATGACTTAAATAGCAGTAATAGCAGATAGATAATAGCAATAATTTTCAATTATTCAATGTTTAGTGTAAAGTACAAATATTTAGGTTGTGGTTAGTGATTAGGGAAATAAATAAGAAGGGGAGAATACATCATTAAAGTTTTTCCACAATAGTTTTTTTTACTCAAGTTTTATTACTGGGTTTTCCTTTTCTTTTCCACGTTGTTTCTTTGTATATTTTTTCTTGGGTTTTAAAGAAATTGTTGTAAAATAGTAACATGGAAAAGAATCTTCAAATATCCCCAAGTGTTTTTCTGAAGAGCCACGTTTTCATAGATCTTCAAAAAAGCATTAATGAAGCTTTCATCCTTCTGCCTTTCAAACAATTAATACTTAACCAAGGTAGCATAATCATTCAGTTACTGGATCCTGTGTTGGTTCATTATGTATACTTCCTAGTTGATAGCAGGTGGGTTAATAGAATATTAATTTGCAAGGTAGTCTTTAGATTTGAGATCCTAGATTGCATAGAGTAATATGCGCGTATTTGGGGAAAAGCTGGGCTTTGGCTCTGCTTATTGCATGTAGTCCAAAAGTGATGTCAAACTGTGCCAAAACTGCATGTCGCATTGGTATGACTAAGAATGGTAATCTAGTTTCCCTATCTTTATCTGACAACAAAAAAAATTGCTATTGGAAATCTTGTCGGACAGTGACGTCCAATATTCCATAGGATCTTTTTTGATAATTTGAGAGTTTGGCAAAGACTATGAAAGAAATGTGGATAAATTGTTAGAGAAAGGGGAAGGATATAATAAATGAAGATAGTCTGATCCTATGAAATGGAGTTGAATACCAGCCACAAGTGGAGGTAGAAGTTTCACTCTGAAAACATGTTAAAAAATGCTCCAGTGTAAGGTGATAATCAAAGAACCATAGATGAATCTTTTGGGAAAAAAGTTTGCTCAACATTCTGAATACAGCGATCAGGGGGAAAATGTTATTCTATTAGGTGACATGAATGGAGAGATGGAAACAAAAAGAAACTACAGAAAACAGATGATTTAAGCACACCATATTTAAATTCTATGGCAAATAGAATATTTATCCGATTATGATTGATTTAAGATAAAAGACTGGAACAATTAGCAATGATACAAGGATGGTAAAAAGTTCTGAATGTGACACAGAGCTTTATTTCATACTTGCAAAAGTAGAACGAAGGGAAAAAAACCAATGAAAATAGAATATTAACAGTATAAGACCTGCATGAAAAATTATTAGAAAATAAATTAATTGTCCAATAAGCTGAATGGAAAGTGGATATAAGAAGGCAGTTTTGGAAACTGAAGCACAGCAAAAATGATTATTTGATTGGTATCCCATCTTTCCTCCAGGAGCATAAACAAGTAGGCATCAACTTTTTCTCACAACAATCCTGTGAGGTAGGTTGGAATGAAAGAGATGACTAACTATATGACAGAGTCATAGAAGTCTGTAAAGTTACTGTAATGGGAAAAATAAAAAGCATGCTTGGTTAAATTACATAGATGAGAATATGAATAGATTGGAAGAGTGAAGGGATACTGTATAAAGAGCAGAAAGGAAAAGATGGCTGTAAAAATGTAGTCAAAGGAAAGGGAAGATGAATGTTAAAAGACATAGAAAATGCAGTTGTTCTGATAGAAATAAAAAATTGGAGGTGGGCAAAAAGGAATAAAAGTGCTCTCTGACAGTAATATGTTTTTATTGTTCTCTCATATACAGAGAAAAAGAAGACAAAAGCTACATTAGAATTCATTTGTTAACTGTGCCTGGGAAGAGCTTGATTGAAAGAATAAGGAAAGCAACAATAACCTAGGGCAGGAGTGTCAAACTCGCCACGTCACGTGACGTGTCGCAACATATTGCAACTTTTTTCCCATTGCTGGCAATGGGGTGGGCGCGGCTTCCATATGATGAAACCAGCCCGTGGGCCACCAGTTTGACACCCCTGACGTAGGAGGTGCAGCTTGACATCAAACATGTGCGTGTCAGATTTCTGCCTTTTAGCAGTAAATGAGAAATGTACATAGCCAGTAGTGTGGTGAAGGTTGATTACTGAATACAGTAAGAGGAATATGATGAAAGGGGCGTTGTCTTACCTGAACGCCTTTTCTCAGCATGATGATGGATAATCCACAGATGGGTTATAGACCGTACTTCCTGCCCAGAGACTAAGTCAATTAGAATAGCCACGCCTCCTGCTATCCTGACCCAGATACGACGAAGGCGAAGCTACGGACGAACGTCCCGCATGTTGGTTCTCCTACCCGACACAGGGCCTGACTAACCACAAGGGGCGGGAGTGGATTATCCATCATCATGCTGAGAAAAGGCATTCAGGTAAGACAACGCCCCTTCTCCAGCATGAAGATGGATATCCACAGATGGGACATACCCAAGCTGACCTGTCCCTAAGGGAGGGAACTAGTCTGGGCCTGTGTCCCGCTAGCTGAAATCACCTGCTGGAGCACCCTCCTCCCAAAGGAAGCCTCCGCGGAGGCAAACTTATCTATCCTGTAGTGCCTCACAAAAGGAGAAGGCGACGACCAGGTTGCCGCCCTGCAGATATCCTCAATGGACGCCTGCATCGCCCATGCCGCAGAAGTCGCTGCACTTCGCGTGGAATGAGCGGTGAGGCACCGACAGGGAATGAGATTGGTATGCCTTTGCAATACAGGCCTTAATCCACCTGCCTATGGTGGATGAAGAAACTCTTTGTCCCATGGCAGAAGGCTGGAAAGAAACAAAGAGAGCCTCCGATTTACGGAAGGCCGAGGTCCTCTTAATATAACAACGCAATGCCCTTCGAACGTCCAGTTTATGCCACTGACGCTCCGATGAGTGCGTTGGATTGGGACAAAAATCCGGGAGGACAAGCTCCTGTGACCTATGAAACAAGGAATTCACCTTGGGAACGAATGACGGATCAAGGCGAAGGACCACTCTGTCAGCATGAAAAACGCACAGGTCGTCTCTGACCGAAAGAGCAGCCAACTCCGAGATGCGTCTGGCCGAATAGCAATAAGAAAGGCCAATTTCATGGATAAAAACTGTAAGGATCAGTGTTTGATGGGCTCAAAAGGTGGTAAGGTAAGGGCCTGTAAGACCCGAGGCAAGTCCCAAGAGGGATAACGGTGTACCACAGGTGGTCTGACATTAGTTGCCCCTTTAATGAAGGAGCGTACCATAGGGTGGTGTGCCAATGGCACTGCATTATCGCAAGTCAAAACCGTAGAGAGAGCAGCCACCTGTCTACGGATAGTGCTTGGAGACAAGCCCTTGCTAAGCCCCTCTAATAAATAGTCCAGTATATTTGGAATTGTGATAGTAGACAAGGCAAGGTTATTGGCCGTACACCATCGACAAAAACTCCTCCAGGAGGAATCGTAGATTCGATTGGTGGAAAGACGTCTGGAGGCCTGTATCATGGAAATGACCCCTGCCGAATAGGACTCTCGTGTTAGGAGACGCCTCTCAAGTGCCAAACGGCTAACTGGAGCCATTGAGGATCCAGGTGGCGAAGGGTGCCCTGAATGAGCACCATGCGCTCCGGAGGAATCCTCCAACATGGGGAGATGGAAAGGCTCACGAGGTCGGCAAACCACGGATGTCCCGGCCAGTGTGGAGCAACCAACAGAACCTCTGCCTGTTCTTGTAAAATCTTCCTGATTACGGCTGGAAAAAGGGGAAGCGGAGGGAAGGCGTAGAGCAGACCCTTGGGCCACTGACTCCATAGGGCATCCGCCCGTTCCGCCCCTCGAGAGGGGAACCGGGAGTAAAACCTTGGGAGCTGGGCGCTCGCAGGTGATGTGAATAGGTCCAGAATCGGAGGTGCGAACCTCTCTGAGATCTCCCTGAATAGGCTGGGAAGCAGGCTCCACTCGGAGGGATCCAACGTGGCTCAGCTTAAGGAGTCCGCCTGTTGATTGGCTTCCCCCGAAATGTGTTCCGCCCTCAAGGAGGCCAGATGGCCTTCTGCCCAAGGTATCAGCAACCGGGTTTCCGTCATCAGGGACTTGGACCGAGTGCCCCCTTGCCGATTTATGTGGGCCTTTGCCGTCACATTGTCGTTCAGCACCAAAATGTGCTGACCCGACAGTCTCCTTGAAGTGGAGGAGGGCAAGGTAAATGGCACAGAGCTCCAGCCAGTTGATATTGTGTCTGAGGTCCGAAAGGGACCAGCGACCCTGAGCTAGTTGGGGTCCCAAGTGCGCCCCCCAGCCAAAAAGGCTGGCATCGGTTGTCAGGGTCATCCTGACCGGTTCCTTGAACAGGGAACCTTTGGACAAGGCTGGGGACGCCCACCACCGAAGGGAGATCAATACTGGGCGAGGGATCCGCACCCTCTGATGAGAGGAACCTGTGCCCAGCGCCTGGAATGGCAGCAGGAACCACTGTAGAGCTCTGGAATGGAATCCGGCCCATGGCACTATTCCCAGACAGGAAATCATCTTTCCCAGAAGCTGGGAGAGAGCCGCCAGGGTGGTCACTGGCCTTCCTTGCAATTGTCTGATTAGGGCCCGAATGCTCTCCTGACGGTCCCGTGAAAGATACACCATGCAAAGGCGGGTATCTATGATTGCGCCTAGATGGAGCAGACGGGTGGATGGAGCCGTCTGGCTTTTCTGAAAATTTATGGAAAACCCCAGGTTCTGGAGGGTTCTGATCGACAGGGCCAAATCGGACCGGGCATTCCTTAAGGAGGTGGACTGAATGAGGATGTCGTCCAGATAACACTGGACTCTTACTGGGACCAACCTCAGGTTGTGCAGCCAGAGCAGTCAAAACCTTTGTGAATGCCCGTGGGGCGGATGAGAGAGCGAATGGAAGAGCTCGGTATTGGTAATGGTGATGGTTGTAACAAAACCTGAGGTACCTGCGATGACTGGGAAGGATTGGAATATGTAGGTATGCCTCCGTGAGGTCTATGGAGGCCAGGAAATCGTGCCATCTGATGCTGGCCAGAATGGATCGAAGAGTCTGCATCTTGAATTTTTTGTAAACCAGATGCTTGTTGAGACCCCTCAGATCGAGGATCGCCCTCCATCCTCCTGACGTCTTTGGGACTACAAAGAGAATGGAGTAAAAACCTCGACAGGTCTGACCAGCTGGTACGGGCTCTATGACTGTGATCTCTAAGAGATGTCTCAGAGCCTCGGACATGAGTCGGGTCTTGCTCGGGTCCCTGGAAACCGGGCAAGAGACGAAACGCTCCGGAGGGAGGGATAGAAATTCGAGGGGGAGACCGTCCCTGATGGTGTTGAGGACCCACACATCTGAAGTGACTGCTTCCCACTCGGGGAGAAAAAAGGTGAGTCTGCCCCCAATCGGAAGGGACCTTCGAGAGTCACTTGTGCCTTCTAAAAGGACGGCCTCTCGCGCCCCGAAAGGGCCGTTTGGAATGGGGCTGCTGACGGAATCTGGGGGCAGGTCGATCCGTCTGGCGATCAGACCTGGGGAAAAATGGCCGGAAGGGCTGAGACCAATCTGATCCCGCACCTGGGCGATAGGATGGCCTGCGGGGGTAAGGTTTTGGACGTCTGTCCACCCTCCTATGTAGGTGAGGCAAGATCTTGTGCTTGTCCTTGTCCTCCACCAGGAAAGAGCCTAGGGCGTCTCCAAACAGCCGGCCACTCTCATAGGGGGCAGAAGCCAGGCGCCATTTTGACCTTAGGTCTGCCTTCCAGTGTTTGAGCCAAAACAACCTGCAGGTAGTTACATTGGAGGCCAAGGCTCTAGCTGAAAAACGAGCCGCGTGGAGCGAAGCGTCAGCTAGATATTCTGAAGTTGCTAATAACTTGCCTAGCGTTTGGTGTGGCCGAATCTGATCCGGAGGGATCAGGCCTGGAGCTCCCGGAGCCAAATGATAGAGGCCCTAGCGAAAAAGGAGGCCGAGGTTGAGGCTCTTATCGACCAAGCCGAAGCCTGATGAGACCTGCGTAGAGAAAATTCAGATTTTTTATCCTCCGCTTTCAGGACCTCTACCATGTCAGCCGGGGCCGTAGATGAAGAGAGGATAGGGGCCATGGCCTCATCTACTGTTGGGACCTCCAGGAGATCCGCTAGGGAAGGAGCTACACAAAATAACTTTTTATCTAAATTCCCAGGGGAAGGTAAAGTAGCTGGGGCTCCCCATTGTTTCCTGATGGTATCCAGGAAAAAGGGGGGACAGGGGATGTGTCTCTCATCCACCTGAGGCTCGGGGAAGAGAGGCTTAGGATCCCTGCTAGTAGAGTGCTCTGCTTGAGGTTCCTGACCTGGGTCAATATTGGCCGAGGCAGTGGCCTTCATCAGTAAGGACTTGAACAAGCCCGGATCAAAAAGACCAACAAAGGGAGGCGGATCCAGAGCGGTTTCCTCATCCTCAGACAACTATATGTCCGGAGCCCCATACTCCTCAGAGCCAGAGTCCCTGGTCCTGGACAAAGAGGCTGAGTAAACTGACTCCGGATATTGAGGGGAGACCCGCTGCCAACTAGGCTCAGCCCTGGGAGCTAATGACTCCGGCCTGGGCGTGTGCTGAAAGGACGATGCCATGCCCTGAGCAAAGGCCTGGGCAATCAAGGCTTGAAGCTGATCTGGACGCATCCCTAGTTCTGGAGGGTGAAGCCCGGCTGCAGTGGGGGTAAATGTGGCCTCAGGGACTGACATGGATGGAGTTGCAGGGGGAATCCATTGCAATCCCTGCAGTTGACCAATTGGAGAAGCTATGCGCTGACCTGGGTCGCCCACAGGAGACCAAGCTCTAGGTGTTAGGGAGCTGGGTGGGACCGGTTGGGGATTGAATAGTGATCCTTCCTGAGAAGGAGGGATGTGAGGCCCAGTAGTCAGAGATTGTTGAGCCTTGGAGAATTGTTTTTCCAGGGCTAAATGTCTCCTATCTGCCGCTTTCTCAGCTGCTTTGAAACCCTTTTTACCAGAACTGAACTTGCCCTTAGCCTTCAGGCTCCCTGTTGCTCTTGATGGAGCAGAATTGTCCGTCTCTGGAATAGATTGGGCACCAAGAGAGGTTTCAGGAACCTCCTTATCCGCCATTGTATTGAACTGCGGATTAAACGTGTAGCAGGCCTCAGATGGCTGGTGCCAGCGCCCGCTTGTCCCAAGAGACAGGTGATCTGTCTAGGGAACCAGGTGTGCTATGTAAGTGCCTGCAGGTGGCACGTGAATTGGTGGGTGTCAGCCCACGCGTGCTCCTGTCTGCTGTTTTTCTCAGCAACTTCGGCAATCTGAGAGAGGGGCGCCGGAACCCAGGACAGGTAAAAGTCAATCAAAGTAATACACAGGTCTGAATCAGACCGTGGAGGAATCAATGGCTACGGGCCTCAATTGGCTGAGCCAGAGCCTCTGCGCGCTAAGCACACCTGGTAGTGAAGCACAATAAATATCAAAGGCTATAATAAGCCTGCACAGGGGAGAAAAATGGCTGCCACTGTAAAGCGTGTTAGAAACTGACCACAAAATGGCAGATGGAGAGCCTGAGAGAGGTTTGATCCAAATAACAAGGCCAACAAATAAAGGGCCACTCTCAAGTGCTCTAATTAACACACGCTACTCAGAAAAAGAGGCCAAAAGCCTCAAACTCCCCAAATTTTAGAAAGCCAGGCTTGAATCTGGCTCAAAATGAAACTGCGCCAGGATCCTCGTGGCACTCAAAATGGCGGCCGTAAATTGCGCGCTTAAAACAAGGCCAGGAAGGATCTCTAAATGATCCCAAAACGGTAACTGCACAAGCAAATTACAAGGAATGAAGGGGGGGACGACAATCCTAGCACCCCCACCTCTACAATCAGAGAGAAAAAGAACGCTCAATAGCAGCGTTCGTGAGGCCGATGCCCAGCTGACTAGCGGCCGAAAAAACGAACCGCATGCTGCAGCTGATCGTCAGCAAGAGAAAGGGAAGAAAAGGCAGCAGGGAACGAAATTTGTGTCCCTGCAGCTTAAAGTTAGAGTTTTAGGGGGAAAATCCACAGATGGGAAAGAGATCTACAACCTGCCTAGGAGAACCAACACCATGCGACTTCACTGGGCTGAAGACTAAGTCGTATCTGGGTTAGGATAGCAGGAGGCGTGGCTATTCTAATTGACTTAGTCTCTGCACAGGAAGTATGGTCTATAACCCATCTGTTGATTATCCATCTTCATGCTGGAGAAGCATATGTGAGAATAAATTGAGGAGGGGGTCCTTGGTGCTCTCTGAGCTTGTTTTCTTGCAGAAGTTTCATTACCCAAACTAGATAACATCATCAGTGCTAGTCATTTTAGCACTGATGATGTTACTATTTGGGGTAATGAAACTTCTGCAAGAAAACAAAGAGCACCAAGGACCCCTCATGTCAACCCTGAGCTACAAATATTCTCCTTTATGAGAATAAATTAAATACTTAGCAAATGATTCAAGTCAAGAATTTGTTATACCCATACCTTAGTTGTTTAATATATTTGTAGATAATTATATTAGAGAGATGGTGCTGAGATCAGAGATATATTGGTTGGAATGGGAATGCCCGTGTACATTTGTATATAAATGATCCTGTGCAGTTTGTTGAGAACATAAATGTTAGATGTTATCAAAGTGCAAGAAAAAAAGTGAGTAGTAGTGAGCAAAAGAAATTAAAGGTATGAGAAAAACAAAGGAAATATAGATAAAACTAATTTATATCAACTCCATTCATTATATCTCTGTATAACTGTATAAGAAATATAATAATTTATTCATGTCTTTGACCAAATCAATATATTAATTTATATAATGCTTTGTATTCTTCTCACCTCTTCTTTTGAGGACTTCATTGGATAATTCAATAACAATTCTCTTGGTCTTCTCTTTCCTCTCAGTCTTTTTACTTTTCCTGCATACATTTGTTTTGCAATTCAATAATCATTCCTTCTCTCTAACCAAATCAATTCATCATACTTCTTTTATGGTTAATTATTCAGTACTTATTCTTGACACTTTCTCAATAATTTTCAGACCTTTTACATATCAGAAACTCACTCCCAGACCAAATATATTTCTCTAATTGAAAAAGCTCATTATTGAAGTCAAGCAGAATTGTAATAATTTCAAAAAAATAAAAATAAAAGAAGAAAATGACTGGCATTCATAATTAGTTATTGATTTTTCTGTTCTTTTCTGGAATAATTCAGAATATAAAAACAGAAGTATAATAATCAATTAAAGTACAAGTATAAGAGACGTGAAATACACATTTTTACTGTTCTCTTTTTCCATTCTTGAATCCAGTTCAGAGCAATAATCCCATTTGCATTTCATTTTCATTCTATTGTATAGGACTCCATCCCTATCAGTTCTTAAGTACTGCTTTTATAGGACACATACACAGCTAAATACCTATGTACTAAATCGAATACAAATCATTACAGGGAGTCCTCATTTAATGACCATTTGTTTAGCAAACATTTGAAATTATGGCAGTGCTAAACAAATGGTCGTTAAAACTGGTCTTGCAAGTTCTGGCTACTGCAGCACCTCCAGAGTAAGGCAATCAAAATTTGCATGCTTGGCAATCTGCTCAGACTTACGACCACAGGAGTATTTCAACTCCCCTCACTTCCTTATCTCCCCTTCCATTTCTGCCTTTTTGACCACCCTGCACTCTGACACATACCTCTCCTTCCCCCCGCACTGCTTCCCCAGCTGACCTTTGCCATTTTCTTCCTCCTGCTGCTAGCCTGGGATCCAGGCATTGGGCGAGAATGTAGCCTTGGGATGCATGTGGCAAGCAGAGCAGGCTGGCAGACCCTTGTCTGCCAAAGGGAGCTTACAGGGCCAGTTGGGGAGGAGGCAGCAGAATGGGATGGTGAGGTATGGTACTCTCTGCCACCAGATGAGTCAGTAGAAGTGGCACCAGCTCCCAGGCAAAGGTGAAGGCTGTTCAGGAGGCACTATTTGGGATGGCAGCAGAACTGAAGGAAGTGGAGTGATGAGGACTTGACATACTGTGCACACTGCAGTTGTGTTGGAAGTGCTTCCGGAGACTTGGCCTGTGGTCTTCAGCAGTGAACCAGCACCAGCAGAACTGACCCACAGGCCATCTGCTCACTCCTGATCCAGCCTTCTTGCAAAGCCTCCTGAAGGACCAACATTTTCCAACGTGAGGGAGTGGTAAGAATAGGCAGCAGAGTACAAGGCGGCCCAACTGTAGTGGGGGGAAAGATAGGCAGGGGATGCGAAGTGCTGGTGAGTGTGACAAGGCAGAAGAAGTGAGAGGTCCTTCCTAACAATGATGCAGTCCTGGACTAATGACCATAACTGAGACTACTGGAACTCTTGTTGCTAAGTAGCATGGTCATGTGCTATTTCTGCCTAATGACTGTTTCATTTAGTGATGGAAATTCTAGTCCCAATAACTATAGGACTACCAAGGACTACCCGTAGTTATATTTGTTGCCTTCTCTTTATATGTACAAATTCCAGTTTCTCAAGTCTGTTTGCTGTTTATGGTCTATTTCATTTTAATTTTTTGTGTTATCATTTATTATTGATCTCACAATAATGATTTACCTGTTTAGTTCTACTGCCTTGAATGTAAAGTACTGCTCCAATTGATCTGCATAAATACTAAATGCCTCCATCTATTAGGCCCATGAAAACTGACCTGCTTTCCTCCCTAAAAAAGATCCCATAAACAAGGTATAGTATCTTCAGCATATAAGACAAAACCACAATAGATGATTTCGCAATCATATGAAGTCCAGAACAAATATATCACATTATACCTAAGCAGTATGCATCTGCTTATGCATATTGCTTAGCTACATTGTATGCATAGACTACATTCATGTCTATAATTTACCAAATAACATTATACATAAAATAAATATTTTTTGTATCAAAGCAACTATGTAACAGCCAAAATATCCCCCTTTACAGGAGCTGGACTATATACAATAACTAGAGGAATAAATCACACAATTAGTTAATGTCTATTTAATTCAATCCTATCCCTGGTCTTTTCCAGATATTTTGATTACGATGACTATCATTCCCTAGTTAGCCATACTACACATCTTGAAGGCACCAGTCTTAGGAAAGCTGATCCAAAATCTCCTGCAAACTAATCTACAAGTGTGACGTTATCCAATTTAACTAATCAACTAAATCAATCTTCCCTACACAGTATCTTCTCAAAGTATTGGCTCTCAATTTTCCACTGAGAAAGCTGAATGTGCATTAAAAATAAAAAACACCTGGAAGATATCAAGTTAAAATAAAACTTTAACTAAAATTTTAATGCATTTATTAATTTAATCATACTGCATGTCCAGGAAACTGTTGTATTTTAAAATTAATTTTTCTGTGTGCTAAACTGGAATCAATGTATTTTGAGGGTGCTTTAAAACACAAAAATTGAACATAGAGTCATAACTAGAAAATATTCAGACACAAAAAAATGGAAATGTAATATTCTCACTCATTAATTTTTCTCCAGTTGTGCACTCGGCATTTTTTTTGCAATTTAGTAGTTTCCTATTCCTATTGTTTCAATTGAAAAAAAATTGTGAGAGCTTTTTGGAAGCCAGGAATTTAATCCAGATTTGGAAGAGGAGAGAACCAATAAATATGTGCACAAATGTCATTAGTAGATTTGGATCATTGTATCTAAATAAATTGCAAAACTGCTAGTCTTATTTCTCTGCTGCTGCCAAAAATCAATGAATGTCTGCAATGTAAGGTTTTAACAACATTTTAGAGACTTCAATTACCAGAACTTCTAAAGAATGAAACATACCAATTTGCATTAGAAATGATACCAAAATGAAGATACCCACCTACAGTAAGTATGAATAATGAATCAAAACCCATTTCTTGTACTAGATTTCCTTAGCTGTCTACTTACTGTGGGGGGAAAAAACCCTTAATAGTGATATAAGACAACAGATTAATTATCTCTATGCCGAGAGACTTGAATAGATGGAATTCAGCTTTGCTTCCCCTATCTCTCCCATAGAATCCCATTCATACAAAAGTAGAACTGATGAAAACTGGACTGCACCTTTGTAATTCTCAGGAGGTCAGATTTAAGATAGATAATTTCTAATTTGATGATCAGACCAAGACACATAAGAGTGCTATTTTTAACTGGACAAAGCAACAGTCTCTTCAAAATCCACACATTTGTAAAGTGCTCATAGAAAGAGGAGGAGGAGGAGGAGGAGGAGGAGGAGGAAAGCTACTTATAAGCAGATTATTCAGATGCTCTCTTCCCAACTATCTTTTTTTACAATGCAATGAATATGTGCTAAGTACAAGGAGTAATAAATAAATATATAACCTAGGCTGGATTATTTTGATTTGGAGATACGTTAGTGTATGTGTGTGTGAGAGAGATTGTTGCCTTTTCTTGCTTTCCTTATATTTTCAATTAACTCCTTTTTATATCTATATCTTATATATAGAGTTGGTATCATCCATTTTAGAAGGAAATACTTAATTAAAACCTTCACATGCAATATTGCAAAGTCACATAGCTAACCCTTGTATTTCAAGACGGAGGCATGGTTTGTTAGGTTTTGCATTTCTGGGCTCTGCCAGGAGGAGGTAAAACACTTTCCTTTTCAGTTTTCTAGTTGGGCTGAGGAAAGAAATCACAGGTAAGAGGACTAAGAACTTCCCAGCTGGATAGTGTATCAGTAGTTTCAGCCTGGCAGATGGCAGCCTATTGTAACGATTCTTTTACTGAAGAAAGAAGGGGCCTGCCAAGAAAATTTTAAATTATCTCCAGTGATGATTTAACTGGGAAGCAGCTATATTTTTACTATTGAATGGACAGAAAAGAGTAAGAAGTCAATATTAAACTATCCATAAAAAAAAAATACAGCTTCTGGGTTTACTAAGCTAAATCATATACCATTGTGAAAGATGATTGCAGGCCTTTATTCCCAGTCTTTTCTAAGCACAGACAAACTCTTTGGAGAGATATAATTTACTTATTGCAATTATGTAATCCCATTTTTATTATACAAATCCCATCAAGGTAGCTTACATGTGACATTAATATTTATTATTAAAATTAAAGTTTAAGTAAAAGTAATATCTAGAGCCCTGACTACCTTTTTACCCTCTCTCTTTTCAGGGATTGTTTCTATAGAGTTGTTAATAGTAATAGATCTATTTGAAGAGCAGGGAGCAGAAAAAGTCAGGAAAAAATCAGATTCTGAATGGTCTTCACCAGCCTTCTGTTTTGGACAAGTCCAAAACACAAAACTGTGACTTAGATGATATGCCATAAAGGCTGCTTCCTAAATATCCAGTTATCAATAGTTAGCTGAGTTACCTTTCTATAATTCAAGTACTGTTGAACTGCATGAACTACCTTGCTGAAACTGCTTTGTTTTCTGTCAATTAAAAAAGCAGATGATTTGATGTTTTCTCAAATCTACAATTTATTCTTCAAACAATTATTTGTGTTAACAAAAATAAATAAGGCAATAGTTCAGGATACTGAAGCAAAGTCCCAAAGTCACTGTTGTCCCAAACTAATGAATACAACTATTAATTATGAAATAATTAGATGACCAGCACCCTAAAGAAATAAGCTGCAAGTTAAGATATATGCCTATTTCTCCCTTAAACTGGAGAAAAGGTAGGAGGGGCAACTCAATGTCTTTCCTTCCACTCACCTGTGCTTGCCTTTATTTTCATTCCCACGAACACACTTCCACCCTCACCCCCGCTCCGACTGCTCTGTGCTGAAGCTGCCTTTCACCATCTTGTTCTGCAAGGGGGGAAGAGAGCAAGGGGGGAGGGGCTGTTGTCCAACAGACCAAGGTAAGATGAAAGAGAAAAAGAATATATAGAGCATGAAAGAGATAAAGCAGCATCAGTACCACTATCAGTTTTAGAAATAAATAGATTTTTCAGGCAAGATCTCTGCAAGATAGCATTTGGTATTTCTGGAAATCAACCAATATTTATTTTTATTTAGATAGTATTTTTATTTTGCTGAGTGCTGGATCTTCCTACCATAAAATCATGGAATTAGAATACATTATTTCAGTAAAGATTAACATTAAAATTAAAATTAAAAAAAACAGATTTTAGCAATTTTGTTGAATTGACTGCAGTCTCAAATCTTCAACGCCAAACTTTAATGCGCTCTTACAAATCAAACACTAAAGCTCCATTTTTTTTATAACTTCCTCCTGAATATCCTGAAATTACTTTTTGCTTGCCTCAAGAACAAAATATTCAATTTTGCTATTTAATTCAGGCACATAAAACTGGAAATAGTTTCATTTTGTGGATAATTCATTTATGACATAAACGTTAGCATCTTTTAACAATAATCTTCTCCCTCTCAGTTATTTTGAATTATATCTCTATTTTAAAACAGCAACCCTCTTTTCCACTTTAAAACAGCAAGACTTTTTTTTTAGTAGGACATTCTTGTAAAAAGCACAAACACCTTAGCATTCCACTGGAACAAATTGGGTTCCATGATATTTCAGCCATGAGCAAAACCAGAAAAAAGTAAATATTGATATTGGCAAAAAACTCAGTAACTTAGAGATAATATCTTATTTTTTTCAAACAAATTAATGAAACAAGCATTTTCAAACAAATTAGTGAAAATGAATGCAAATTTCAAACTCTGTTCAGATCTTTAGCATATACAAGCTATTGTATTAGGAGATAAGGCATTGAATAGTTTGGATAACTCAGCAAAATAGTGCAAAATTAGAAAATGCAGTCTTACTGCAACAAATAATTCAATATGCAATTATGATATAGATTTTATTTTTAAAGCACGGAGCAAAATTTTTGGAACTGCTCAGTGAAACGGTATATATTTGCGAATGGAAAATATTTTTTCAACACCAATGTCAATAACTGCTCAAGCTAAATGATAATTTCTTACCAAAAGTTTCAAGAAAATCTCTACTTCATAGTATGTTACAGTATCTTCTAATTTACCCTGAAAATATACTAATTTGCTTCAAAAATTCCATTCTTATTGGAAAATTATCAATTTTGTGTAACAATAGTAGTTTTATAAGAGTTAATATTATATTTGTCAAATGGTTTTTAAATCATATACATAACCTCTCAACATGGCAAATTAAGTTTATTCTCTCATAATATTAGATTTCATTCACCATGACAGAAAGCTGGTCATCAACGAATCTATTTTCTGAGATAAGAAAAAGAAATCCCAAGTATATATTTTATATTAAAAAACATTATTAACCAAGCATGTGCTGAAGAAGCTTCTTGGATGAGAAGTGAAACATCTTCAAAGAAAAGCAAGAAAGTCCAGTTGCTTTGTGAAAAAGCATCTTTGGGATTATGGAAGTATATTTTTAGCAAGCATTATGAGGCAACATTTAATTCTGAATCCAAGAAAGGGCAACACCAAGTACAATTTAGTTACCTTGTGCTTGGGGCACCTCACTGAGAAATTATCTTCATTTAGTAAACAATCTAGAAGAGAAGATAACAAAATATCAGAGTATGCCTAAGATCAAATGGAAACAAACAATTTCACAACCTGCAGGAAGAAATCTTAAAGGAATACTTAACAATGTCATTGAATGTTTTTCTTCACCTAAAAAATAACTGCAGCATAGTAAAAAGTAACATTTAGAGGGGAAATGTGCATCTCTAAAACCACGGCAAGCATACATTCAAGCTAATTGTATTAACCAATGTGCTAACTGACTAGACTGGTTCATATACAATTCTGAATCACAGTCTGTTACTTTTGGCTTGGTATAGTACATGAACCAACCCATTATAACTTCGCTTTAATGTGCAAACCAACCATTATAGCCTATTTAAACTTAAAAAAACCTTGGCTAAGCATTACATGTGAACTCAGCCAGTAATTCACCTCTCCCCTTTAAATATACTTTGTTAGGTCAAACAGAACTTTGCAAATAGATCTTTTTTTCCCCCTTCAATGCTGTGACAGGAGGTTTTTTTTTTAATAATCAGATTCCAAGCTCAAACATGCAACAATAAAAATGAGTATCCTAGACATTCTTTTCTCGAAATACACTTTCAGATCAAGCTTTAAAGATTTGTATATAATTTTTTCCACCTGTTCTCTAGGCTGAGCTGAATCTAATGCTAGTAGACTTATGGAATGGAGGCAGTCCTTGCAAAACCTTACAACCACCAGGCAATTTTCATGGTGATTAAAAAAAAAAAAAAAAGCATGTGGTGTATCACATATAATTATGTGATTTAATTATACCTTACTGCTGTTGGAATCTTTTGGAAAAGTTATAAGTCAGCATGAACCTGGCAAAGAAAAAAAATTATAACCTCTCTGATCCTGACTCAGCTTTGCTTCAATGTTATAAAATATATGTTATATGTTTGCTTTCAGCTGTAAAAAGAAAGATGGCAAAAGAAAAAAAAAGTAGTTTATTAAGGTAAAATTTCTTTCAGTTGGTAGCTAATTTCCAAACATAACATTAGAGATACTAAATGATTCTACAGTTTGCAGTATGATATCGTACACATAAAGACAGTTTGCACTAAACTGGAATCCTCAAAGATATTTATTAATTCCCCCCTCCCCAGAATAGTATTATAATTTAAAAAGTGATGGAAACTCAAGTATTTTCAAGCATGGACAATTATAAAATAAATCTGATCAGCAGAACAGTTTCTAGTTCAAACATCATTTTTAAAAAGCCAGCAAATAGGTCATTATCAGAACCTTTTTTCCTACCCTGATTGTTTTCAATTTCAGGACACTTTCCAATTAGCAGCAATTAGTTGCTTGAATTAAAGGCTGACTCACTTTTTAATAAATGACTAATAAATAATAATGTATTAGAAAAAGTTTGAATTAATGATGAATCAAGGTAAAAAAAACTGCTACAGGCTAGCATGAAATGTTTAAAAATATTTATTTTTAAAAAGAGCATTTCCCAAATTTTTGCAAAGCCAAGATATCTGAACTGAAAATGCCAGTTTAGGATTGTAGAAAAACCAATTACTGTTAAACACTATTTAGACCAGCTTTCTAAACAGAATTTCTAAAATAATTAAATCCTTTAATTCTTCTTGACTATAACTGTCAATATTCCAAATACAATTATCCTACTGAATCTTCTCTGCAAATGAAATAACTTGGGTATCATTAATTCCAGGTTTCAGTGTGCTGGTTATGATGTGGAAAAATTAGGACTGGTGAGTTTCAGGTTTAAGTCAACTTCAGCCGTGGGAGCAGTGATCTTGGGTCAGTTTCTGTCTCTCAATCCAAACTACCTCAGAGGGTTCTTATGGGAATAAAACTGGAGGGAAAGATATGTAAACTGCAGGCTCCTAGAGGAAAAGCAGTATATAAATCTAATAAATATATAGTTGTTACTGCAGATAGCAATTCGCAACAGATTTCATCAACTATTCAATTATTTTTTAATGTTCCAATCATATTTACAAGTTGGGTAAGAATCCACAAATGTAAGATATAGTTTGGGGATATGGTTTTATTTCTGGTAGGACAATGCCCTTATGATTAAAATACTAATACTAATACAAAATTATATTTTGTCTTTGTAAGTCATTCTGTGTCACTTTAGTAGCAAACAACTTTCTCTCTCTCTCTCTCATATTTTCATATCAGTAACTTCATTTTTTTTACCTGCATCAATGGCACATGGATAATGATACCGGAAGGAGCAGCCTTTGTTGTAGCAGCCTAAGGTGGCTCCTGGTTCCTGGCAATGAGAACATTTCTGGAAAAAAAAATGGAAATATAGATACTAGCTTATATAAAAAACTATTTACGTAAGCCATTATGTAAAATTTCATCTGTTGAGTCACTAAGTTCATCATACTTTTTTCTTTAAAACATCAAATCACCTCTATTTCCTTGTGGATCCATCTTTGGATGAGGTGGGAGGTAACAAGAATCTTTTAAATTATGGTGTCCTATCATTACTTTTCCCCAGGACACTCACTTAGTATATATTGATTTAAATGTAACTATTATATGCTTTTCCTTAAAGTTCAAGAAATATTGTAATTATTACTAAATAATTGTCACAAAAGAGCAACAATGCAAATATTTGAATTACTCATATTCCTTTATTATTGTTCAAAGAACGCTGTCTGGATATCCATCACAATTCCACAATGAGAAGCTTCAAGATGCTAAGGGAGGGCCTTCACAACACAGAAATTGCCTTGATTGTGGTCTTGGATGATGTGTAGAGAGTGTTAGGGGATTTGAATCCTCCTGGTCCTCCTTGTTCTCTTAGCAGTGTTCAATATCATTGACCATGGTATTCTTCTAGACCAGTGGTTCCCAACCTTTTCTATACCCCGCACCCCTAGAACGCTTCTGATATATTCTCGCACCCCTTACAAAAGTTCGAAATAACAGCAACGAATTATGCATATACACTATCATTTTGAAACTTTTAAACCCAAGTTTTCACACCCCTTGGAATATCGTCTCGCACCCCCGGTTGGGAACCCCTGTTCTAGACCATCTCTGAGGGACTGGAGTGAGGGACACTGTCCTACAGTGCTTCTTCTTTCTGAAGA
Source organism: Azemiops feae (assembly GCA_023970755.1). Taxonomy (NCBI): domain Eukaryota; kingdom Metazoa; phylum Chordata; class Lepidosauria; order Squamata; family Viperidae; genus Azemiops; species Azemiops feae. The sequence continues at coordinate 1,325,569 of JALGBA010003460.1, forward strand.
GATAATTCCAACAGAATCTTGGAAACCTTACTTCTAAGATGATAGCATTTCTGCCCTCCAGAATTTCTCCCATTTGCTTATGATAAATAATTGCTAGCTTTGTAGTGATTTTGATCATCAGTGGAAAAGAGGCTTGTGTTTGGCGACAGAGCCTGTTATGTTTTTTGTGAAGTAGTGGAGCTATTAATTGGGAGCCTTCCATCATTACTATGAAAAACATTGATGACCCCACCTTGATATGATGGGAATAGTAGATACATTTTCTATCTTTTTTCCCCTTCCCAGTTTGCTGTCATTCATTCAATGAAACAAAATAGTTCAAAACTATGGACCATGGTATCCTTCTAGACCAGGACTTTTCAACCTCTTCACAGATTGTACCACTTTTAGGACATGAAAATATTCGAGTATCACCAGTGCTTAGCAAGGTGTCAAAAACTTGATGACTGAAAAAAAGGGGGGGGGGATTTTGGGTTTCACTGCTTAGATTCATTTGTTGCTTATAGAAATGGCTAGTTTATAATATTATGGAAAAGTAAAAAGTTGAGGTTCGATGTTAATGCTTCATTCTACTGCAACAGAGGAAGTCGGAAGTCAATGCCTTTTCTTTTCCCCTTCTCCTCACTTTTTTTCCCTTTCTTCCTGCCCACTGTGTCCTACTATTTGCTTTTGTATTTTTGTATTTCATTCCATAATCTAATAAAATGTTACAAACTGTAAAAAAATAAAGGAAAAAAGTATCGGTTTTAATTTCTTTGGTGGTGGTTCCTTTGCTCTCAGGCAACGTGGAGGAGCCCCAGCGGTCCAGGCTCATGATGTGTGCGGGAGGGCAAAATGTGTGGGTCAGAGGGAGGCCCACTCCCTCTCCATGCGAGGAGAGCCAGCTTTGTAACCAAAGCATCCTCAGCTATAGGATTGGAGACCACCAGGAGAGTCAGGAGGAGGGGACAAGGGGATGGCAAAAAGGCAGCAGGGCTGGTTGTGGCCAAGTGCTATGGCAGGACTTCCCTCAGACCCTCCCTCCCTCTCATTATAATCTCCTTCCTTCCTTCCTTCCTTCCTTCCTTCCCTCTTCATTCTTTCCTTTTTCTTCCTTCCCCTCTTTCCTTCTTTTTCTTTGTCTTTCCTCTTTCCCTTTCTCCTTTCCTGTCCCTTCTTGGATGTTCAAATGCAAAAGGGGAAACATTTCTCGATCCTCCTTGCCTTGTGATCAAATGCCACTTTTGCCAGTAGTTTGTGGCCACTTGAAAGACCGAGAACAAACCAGGCTCAGTTTATCCCATGCTTGCATTTAGTGGGGGCGTCTAGAGACAACAGTACAGCAAAACTGTCAAAATGGTGGCTGTGATAGTTGATCAGAGCTCCCCTGTTTTTTAATGTGCAACAGCTTTAGTATTTATGAACAGAGGTAGCTTAGTTGCTTTTCTATTAATACATAATCCTTAAAAGGGCTCTCTTGTAGGGACCCTGCCTTGGTCTAATTCAGACTGGAAATATAGAAGAAGGAAAATATTTTCCCCACTCTGCTTTGTCCTGTTTTCCCCACTGGAAATGGCTGTTTGCAACACACAAGGAGGAGATACTTTCCTAAGAGCTCACAATTCAAGAATACCAATGTTAACTTGGATTGCCAACAAAGTTCTGTCTGTGACAACACAAAATTGCTTTCTCCTTTGAACTGGCGCATTTCCAACCAAATTACCTCCTTCCTTCCTTCCTTCCTTCCTGCCCCTGCTTTTTTTTTTAAACTGCCAGAGGCTCCGGGCAGAGGTGGCAGCAGGCAGGCAATGGTGGGCAGAGGCTTCACATTTTGATCTCTCCCCCGTCGTTGCCTTTGCGTGGCTCTCAGCTCACCTCTCCCAGACCCACGCACGTTTGTGTGTGTGCGCGCGGAGGTCTCACCCCTTGCAGCCCCGCACCCTCAACAGAGACCTTCTGCGACGGCAGGCTGCAAACTAATGAAAGCTGTTTTTTTGGAGTCCTTGTTTTTTTTTCTCAACGTGCCGCTGATCGCATCGTGCCCTGCGCCCCTCAGCTCCCGCCCCCGGCCCTGTGGAAGACTGCAAGAAACTCCCGTCGTAGCTTCTCTTATCTCTCCCGTTCTTTTCCTCCCCAATATCACAGTGTGGGGCTGCAAGAAGAAACCCCCCCTCACACGCACACACGCACGCACACACAAACACATGCGCGGGTCTGGGAGAGGCAAGCTGAGAGTCATGCAGAGGCCCTTCAGGCATAGAGGCAAAGACGGGGGGAGGGGAGGGCTCAAAATGGGAAACCTCTGCCTGGAGCCTTGGGCAGCTTAAAAAAATGAACCTGTGAAGCACTCAGAAGGCAGTCCCTTTCCCAGCTCCTTCCTTCCTTCCTTCCTTCATTCCTTCCTTCCTTCCTTCCCTGCTTCTCTTTCCTTCCTCTGCACTCAGGAAGGGATGGCGGGAGGGGGAGAGATTGCCAGCGCTGCCGGTGGCCATGCCGCCGGCCATAGCTATCCCACTCAGGCAAGGGCGGTCCCGGTGAGAGGGAAGCCTGGTGGCTGCAAGGCTAGGTCAGCGAGTGGGTGTGGCGCTGATCTACTGGTGGGGGCCATCAAAGCCAGAACGTGCTCAGCCTTAGATCCACGGGGAGCCCTGGAGCCAGCGAGGGCCCCCCCATCTCTGCCCCACCCTCTGGGGTGCACAGAGAAGGCGGTGAGCGCTTCTCTTGCCTTTTTTCTTTCTCAATGGTCAGCAGGGATGCCGGGTGCTTGCCGCCTGTTCGCGTGCCCGGGGGTGGGGCAGCCCCTCACTGGCCCTTTCCCGCCAAAACCTTTTATATCCTCTCCTCTCTCCCCCCTCCTTTTCTCTTCACTGCACCTCCAGCTCCCAGAAGGGCCAATCAGCTGGAGCCCGGCGCTGATCCTGGGGCCTCTGTCAAGCCTCGACAGCCCTGCAGCTCCAGCTGTCTCTTCCTCAGGCTTGTGAGGCGCTGCTGCCACTTCAGCTCATTCCTCTCCCCCCTGCTGCCACTTCTCTTGGACGGTCGCGTACCACCTGCCAGGTGCCAAAGTACCACCGGTGGTACGCATACCACCGGTTGAAAAGCCCTGTTCTAGACTATCTTCAAGGGATAATGCACGAAACCAATTACCTGAAATCCACATGACTTAATGATACTCTCTGCACACAGTGCTCTGGGGCTCCAGTTCCTGTGCCTTACTATCATCAGCAAATACTAAATAAATAGTCCTTTCTGCTAGCTAGCTCACAAAACCATAGGAAAGCTTTCTCCCTCATCCAATGTCATACTCTCCTTCTGTAGTTTTGGTTGACAAATATAAAAGGTAGCCTTGGCTGAAAGGCTCCGCCCCTGTGATTCTGGAGAGATGGGAACCACAGAATATGTACTTGTTCATTGTTCCATTTATACAGACATTCAAATAAGATTTATCCCCTCTCTGATCAGCAGTTAGCCTGATTGCTTAGATTTGACCTATGGCAGATGCTACTTATAGATGAATTGCTATTTATTACATGGCATATGGCTAGATTTTGTGCAGTAAGCATGTTACATCTGCCAGACCTTGGCAGTTCACATTTCTGCTACACAGATATATTTTATGTAACTTAAATATTACCACAATTTATATATTTTTAGGCATTAACTCATTTATAACCTTGTTTCTTTTGAATTTATTAACATCAGGCACAAGGGATAAGTGTTGAGTTCAAAGCACTAAAGTTTTATTACTTGCTAACTATACATGTAATAAATAATTTGTGTTTCAGGAGAACAAAGTGCCTAATCCCAGTTTATTAATGAATTATTAGAAGACATTTCTATTCCATAGCCAATACATTTTCAATTCACTATCTTTTGTTTTGGAAATACTTCAAACAGACCAATAACATAACTTTCTTCAACCTTCCCAAAATGTATTCAAAATTGCAGAGATGTTATTTGTGTTTCCTAACTTTTTATCCTTTACTTTAAAAAAAACCTATCTAGACTTTGATTAAAAAAAAAGTACAGAGATTTATATTTTTCTTTGAATGGTCTACTCAAGTTGCTATATTATTAAAATTACTTTCATCGACCCATTCAAAAGTAATTCCTACTGAACTGCAGTTCCACATACTGTACCAAGGACAGCTCATCTGTTGCTTCTTCCAGCTTCCCTACCCTCAAATAAGACTGCAATTTGACAGCTGTTGATGTTTTCCATGGTTTGCTGACAATATAATAGCTTCAATCTCTCCAGTTCTGGAACCAGAGACCATTTGCTTCTTTCAATAAACTATGGGGCACAAATCTCCACACAAAGTACTCTCTGACTGACTGAAAGGATCATTTGTTTAAAGCATCCTAACCTTTGTCCCATACCTAATATTCTTTATACATCAAACAAATAGCTCTACTTCAGAAATACCATTGATTTTAATCAGGGACAAGTATCCATTGCCTACTATATTAGATGAGTTGCATGACCTCCTCTATCAATCCATATACTGCTAGTGAGGATACTTGCTAGTGCTTGTGTCAGTATGGAAGCACCACCACTATTTTATTTATCTGCAAATGTCAAGGAAGAACATTTGTATTTATCATGGTGTTACAGAATTTAGCAATGAAATTTTTTCAGCTGGAAAACAATGGAGAAGTTGGAAGCAATGAATAAAACCTGGGGAAAGAATTGTTGCTTCCTTTCCTCATTAAAACCAATTTTAGGAAAAACTGAAATATATCCAGAACTTATTTTTAACATCTGAGGTGACCCTTTTTGAGTACATTATGATATGAATAATGCATTTTATAAAAACACTGTATATAAAATGAAAAACACAATTTATTGATTGAATTTAAAATGTTTTCATTTGTGCTGCAAATGGAGATGCTAACTGTTGCACTCTATAGCACCAGTATTTTTTCCCATATCAAACTCACAACTCCCTAAGTAATATTCTGTAGCCTACTACAACAATATGATTCCTGCCACCCTGCGCTCTTTTGCCCCAGATGCATTTCACTGTCTTCTTGTTCCCACTACTGACCAAGTATGTTGGGCCTGGCTGCTAGGCTGCGGAAGAAAAAAAGATACCAAAAGCAGCTCCAGAACCATGATGCACAAATAAGTCCCTTTGTGTTGCACTCTTTGGTGAGGCTGGGCTAGGCTTTGGCTACAAAAAAAAAAAAGAAAAGCAAAAAGCAACCCTTGAGCTACAGTACAGCTTCCCTTGCAAAGACTTGCCCCTGGAAGTGCCTCCTGCAGAGCCTCAGTTGGTGAGGTTTCGCCAGAGGCAGTTTCAGGGCAAGGCTTCCCAGGAGTGCTTCCAACATGAGCTGCAGGATGTGTGCTGTGCCTTGAGAAGCCTGCATCCCTCTACTTCCTCCAGTTGTGCCACCACCCAGAACAGCACTTCCCATACAGACTCCAACTTTGCCTAGGGAGCTTCTGGCAGCTCTCCAGCTTCGCCCACCAATGGGGATCCCACTGTTTGTCCCACTGCTTCCTCCATGTCTGGGCCTGGCAAGCTCCCTTTGCAGACAAGGCTGCGTTGCCCTGTCACGTGCACATCCCAGGTCTGCACCCTTGCAAAGCATCTGGATCCTGGGCCAGCAGCAGGACGAAAAAGATGGCAAAGGTTAGGTGTACACAGTGCGGAAGAGGGATATAACTAACCGAACCCCCATATTAACACCACTCTTTTTAAAATGGGTAAGCTGCCATGTCTTTTTTTAACATTATACAACAACTGCAGAGGACAGACATACAATCCCAGGAAAAGACACTTTAGTTTTGCAATTTGAAGCAGTTTTTTGATAATGAATCTGAAACATCCATAACTCTAATAGATGCAATATACAGTAGAGCTTTTGCTTATTCCTTTTTTTAAAGATCATATAGTGTAATAAATTTTACCCACATATGATATTCCTGATATTCCACATATGATCCATCTTGGAAATCTTTATGGTTCCTTAAGTCCAGAAAGCAATATGCATGCATAACATGTTTTCATCCTAGCAGTTTCATTATAAGTTGCATAACTAAGAAATTATGCTGGCATTTGCTTTATTTACATATTAATATATTTGTAAGAGTTATATTACTTCATGAGTTCAAAGTAACATAGGTAACTCCCTATCTTTTCCAACAGCCATTGGCAAAGTAGACTGAGCTGACAAACAGCAATTGGCCCAAAGTCATCCAATAAGCTATCTTATTTAAGGATGGTCTTCAACCAGGGTTTCTTAGACTGAGTGCAGAGAGAGCAACAAAGATGATTAGGGGACTGGAGGCTAAAACATATAAAGAACGGTTGCTGGAATTGGGTATGTCTAGTTTAATGAAGAGAAGGACTAGGGGTGACGTGATAGCAGTGTTCCAATATCTCAGAGGTTGCCACAAAGAAGAGGAAGTCAAGCTATTCTCCAAAGCACCTGAGGGCAGGACAAGAAGCAATGGATGGAAACTAATCAAGGAGAGAAGCAACCTAGAACTAAAAAGAAATTTCCTGACCGTTAGAACAATTAACCAGACTTCCGGTTTTGCGTCACGGCGAGATGGGACGTAGGAAGGCAGAGCTCTGCCTTTCCCACCTGATTTCGCCCTCCTGGGGGCCCTGAAAAGGGCCTAAAGGGGTGCCTTGTCAATCGCAGAGAGACGGGCCGTCTCTCCGTTCGATCAAGGAAAGCCCTCTAAACCGGCAGGGGAAAAACTGGCCACACCTCTGCAGCTGGCCGTTAGCTGCTGACAACCGAAGAACAAAGCTTTAATTAGCACATCATAAACAGCATGTTTGGACTGGGTGAGAATACTGATCCTTTCTTTACTATTTTACAACTGAATTTCCTGGGAAAGGCTCCCAAGAAGCCTAAAACCTTCGGATGTGAACGGAAGCAGCGTTTTAAATTTGTTATGGGGGACAGAAATACACAATATTGAAGTGAAAGTAATACAAAGCTACCGTTTTGATAAATCTGAGAACTGAGATAATTAAGATTTTCTCTTTGAAAAAAAATTATTGAGGTGAAATATAAGAAATCAACCCTTTGTTTTAAGAGTGGAAAATACACTTTGAATGACATCTAGTGGTAGATTTGAGTACAGCACCATAACTAGCTCCTTGGCTGCTTGGTACAGCTGACAATAAAGGAAAATAATTTGGCATATTTATCATCCTGACCTTCTTGGACTATAAATACCTACTGAGCTTGGACTTTTAATCTCAAGAGCTAGTGGGAGAGAAAGAAAAAAATGACTTTTGAATACGTCTGGCTGCAGGGAGATTGAGCATTTTTTTTTAAATTATTATTATTATCTCAAAAATTCAATTTCTGTATTGAACAGTGTGTTGTCTAGGTATACAAGTATTCGAATATAATAATCATCACATTCATAATAATCTTATCAAAATACAATCATATACTAGGAAGTAGCAGTCATATTATTAAAAATAGTATTTCCCACATTTTAATTGTATAACGATCAAAGTATTTACTAATCCATTATAAATCTTCCTCACTTAATCCACATTTTCTCATATTTCCAACTTTCTAACCTGTTTTTATCAGCTAACCATTGGTGAAATAAGTCCCACGTCATATAGTATTCAGTTTCTTCTTTTTCTTTAATTTTTAACGTTAACCTATCCATTTCTGCGCATTCCAGTATTTTTTTAAATTATATTGTCCTCTGTAGGGTTTTTTTCATTTTTCCAAAATTGTGCATATACTATCCTAGCTGCTGTTAATATATGTAAAACTAAGTAAGTATTATCTTTATTATAGTTTCCTGGTAACATGCCCAATAAAAATATCTCTGGTTTTAAATCTATATGTTTTTTTATCATAGCTTCCAACCATAGGTGTATTTTATTCCAATATTTTTTTGCTTTGGGACATGTCCACCACATGTGATAATACAAACCTGGTATTATCTTTGTACATATTCACTAGTCTTGCATGTGAAAGATGCCATCTGTAGAACATTTTATAAAGATTTTCTTTGTACGCTGTTGACATTGTAAGTTTATAGTTTCTATCCCTCAATTTCTGCCATTTATCTAATTCTATCGTATAGTCAAAATTCTTAGCCCATCTTACCATTGTCACCTTTACTTGTTCTTCTTCCAATTTAGTACTTAATAAATAATTGTATATCCTTTTAATTAATTTCTTATCTATCCCCATTAGCATCTGATCCAATTCAGTTGGTTCTTTATAAAAAACGTATATCTTACTGTCTTTTTCATATCTGGATTGTATCTGTAACTGTATCCATCATGGTAGGTCAATCCCTAGTCTATTAAGTTCTTGTTTAGTTTTAAATTCCCCCTTTTCATTTAATATATCATTGTATCTTATATTTTTTTCCATGTTAATTACATTCGGATGTATTAGCGCCTCCATTGTAGATAACCAGACTGGTATTTTCAAATACTGTTGTTCTTTAATTTTTGTCCATACTAGCAGTAATACATTCCTAATATAATGTCTTTGAAAGTAGCTATGTATCTCATTCTTCCCGTACCATAAAAACACGTGCCATCCCAATTGAAGATCGTGACCCTCCAATGTCAACAATCTTATGTTCCTCAAATTAATCCATTCTTTCACCCATGTGAGTACCAATGCTTGATAATATAGCTCCCAATTCGGAAGGCCAAAGCCTCCTCTATTTTTGGTATCTTGTAACATTTTTACATTTATTTTTGCTTTTTTGCCTTGCCATATAAATTTTAATATCATTTTATTTATTTCTTCAAAGTATTTTTTTTCTATTCTTATTGGAATTATCTGAAACGGGTACAGTAATCTTGGCAAAATATTCATCTTAATTGTAACTATTCTGCCCAACAAGGACAGTTGCAGGTTTTTCCAGTTTTCCAAATCTACTTTGACTTGCGTTTTCAATTTATCATAGTTATCTTCTTTGATAGTTACACATCTTGCTGTTAATTGAACTCCTAGATATTTAACTTTCTTTGCAATTTGCATATCCATCATCTTTGCAAATTCTCTTTTGTTTGTTCGTAAAGTTTTTAACTAATATTTTAGTTTTCTCTTTATTTTCAGTCCTGCAACTGCACCATATTCTTCTATTTTCTCAATTAGTTTAGGTCCTGTTTCTTGTGGTTCTTCTTGAATGAACACTACGTCATCAGCAAATGCCTGTAGTTTATACTCCTCTTTATTTTCATACCTTTTATTCCACTGTCTTGTCTAATATTTCTGTTTAACACTTCTAGAGTTAATATAAATAACAATAGCAATAGAGGACATCCTTGCCTTGTACTCTTAGTTATATTAAAGTTTTCTGTTAAGTCCCCATTTATAATCACCTTTGCTGTTTATGGTATATTGCCTTAATCGTATTAATAAATTCCTCTCCAAAGTCCATATACTTTAATTGTAAAAACATAAACTGCCAATTCACATTGTCAAATGCCTTCTGTGCGTCAAGGAAGATCAGTGCCATTTGTTTTCCAGGATGCATCTCATAGTATTCCAATGTATTCAAAATCATCCGCATATTATTTTTAATTTGCCTCTTAGGTAGAAATCCATTCTGATCTACGTGTATAAAATCATTTAAAAATCTTTTCAGTCTCTCTGCTATTATTGAAGCGTAGATTTTATAATCTACATTTAACAATGAAATTGGCCTATAGTTTTTTATTTGTAATAAATCAGAATCTTCTTTGGGTATCAGTGTTCTATTTGCTTCCGTCCATGTTTTAGGTACCTTTGCTTCTGACAATGCTTCATTATAGACTTCGAGGATAGATGGGCCTAATGTGTCTTGTAAGTGTTTATAAAATTCTGCCGGTAGGCCATCAGGCCCAGGTGTTTTATTATTTTTTTGTCTCCAAATTGCTTGTTATTCTTTCATTCAGCATGGTCTTCATTTCTTCAGACACTTTTGGTAATTTAGCTTTTTCCAGGTATTGTTTTATCTTCTAATATTTTCTCTCGGCTATATGATTTTTCATAAAATTCCTTTATTATTTTTTTCTTAGCTTCATTTTGGTATTGAATAGTACCAATCTCATCTCTCAATCTTTGTACCAACTTTTTTTTTCTTTCTTACACAAGAAAATTTTAGAAATGGAATATGATAATATTTGTATTGTGGGAGACTTCAATGGAATTGTTGATGTAAAATTGGACTATAAAAGTAGTAAAATAAATTAAAAATATTAGGAGAACTTTACCAAAGACCTTTTTTAAAATGGTGGAAGAAATAGGAATACAAGATTTATGGAGAGAATTAAAACCGGAGAAAAAACAGCATACTTTCTACTCTAATAGGCACAAATCATGGTCGAGAATCGACATGATATGGATGTCATTGGAGCTACAAGAAAATATACAGGAAATAGAATTGGAGCCGAATACCTGGGCAGACCATAACCCAATAAAAGTTAAATGGAAAAGACAAATAAGAAAACTAAGATGGACATTAAAGCAGTCAATATTAAAAGACAAGGAGTTTATACAAAGAATGGAGAAAGAAATGGATTTCTTTTTTAAAGAGAATAAAAATGGAGAAATGTCCTTGCAAAATGTATGGGACACTGCCAAAGCGTATTTTAGAGGATTAGCCATCTCTTATACAGGAAGGAAAGACAAGGAGAAAAAGCAAAAACAAAAGGGGTTGGAAGAAGAATATAAAAGATTAGAACTAGAACTACAGAGAGAACCGCAAAAACCAAATCTTAAAAATCAAATGGAATTAGTAAAACATAAATTAAATATATTAGAGAAAGAGGAATTGGCACAAAAAATCAAAGCAGCAAAACAGGATTTTTTTGAAAATGCAAATAAGCGAGGAAGATAGCTTGCATACAGACTTAAAAAAGAGAAAGAAAAGGAGGTTGAGCATTTTGAACACTTGGAACATTGTGGATTACAACCTTGCCTGATTGATAATTTTCAGGATACTTGAGACAAAGGATTACCATAAAATATTGCTATTAGGACTGTATTATAAAGGCTACATATAAAGACCAGAAAACTAGAGGAAATTTTGTTCCACTCTTACTGAGACTGGTGATACTAGAGGATTTCTAGGAATGATGCCTCAAGAAAAAACAAATACCTTTCAGAAGGAAATACTCTCTATGTTACAGCAAATTCATAAAATAATTGTTGCACAAAGAGGACATAAAAAGAAACCATAATGAGACTAAAAATAACCTAGATGATATAAAGGACCAAATCTCCAAACTGAAGCTACAACTGGAAAGCTCCCAGACAATGACTACAAAATATGAACAAATAAACCAGAAATCAGAGGATGAAACAGAAGAAATGGATCTAGAGATGGAAGAGATAAGAGAAGGGAAATATGGACTGCCATATACAAATAATATACTGCAAGACCTACCTATAACAATGAAAATACAAAAGATCTCTTACTTCCTTCTCCAAAATACACCTGAGGACAAGGAAGAAGATTCTAGAAAACGGAACATAGAGCGGGCAGGGGAAATGTCTAGGGAATGTGGATGGGCGGAGTTCCCCCCCCCAAAAAAATACTCTACCTAAATTGCCTTTCTGATGCCAAGCAGTTTGCACAAAAATAGAAAGAAAACTTTGGGCGATTTAATTGCCTTGGCCTGGAAAGCTACTTGGCAAAGAAAGAAAGAGAGAGGTAGACTTAAAAACAGAAGATTTGATCTATTAGAGCGGGCACTATCTGTTTAATATATCTGTTTGAATATGATTAAAAGAAAGGATGACCCTTAGATATAACTAGATTTTTATAATGGAAGATATGATTTAGAATTAAAATAGCATTTTGTTTTTCTTCTTTTGATATGGGAAATTTGAAAATAAGAGGATTGGTATGAATAATTTTTTTTAGTTATATAAATGCAATTAATATGAGAAAATCATAACTGATAAAGATACTGTAAATATTGATGGGAAATCAAACTTTAACAAGAGCATGAAAAACAGGATATTGACTTATGAATTGATATTATTGTTATTTCTATAATATTAGTAAAATATAATGAAGATGTCTGTATCTAATTTTGTATACATCAATAGTAATAAGAATTGTAATTGTTTAACGAGGGGAAAAGGGAAAAAATATGGGGAAGAAAGGAAGATCAAGGGAAAAATACTGGATTGTACAGTACTGAATAGATTTATATTGAAGGCCAATTGGGTGGGCGTGGCTGCGGTGGTAACGGCAGACTGGGTGGGACTAAAAAGTTCAATCAATCAATTCCAACTCTGCAAGATCTTTTTTTTCCCGCGAGAAGTTGAAATTGACTGATTGAACCTTTTTTTTTTTTTGCATATGGCGGCAGAGGCCTAAAGCGAAAAGATTTTATAAAACCCAGCTGAAGGCCTAGGACTGGGGCGACGGCGCGCGTGCCCACAGAGAGGGCTCTGAGTGCCACCTCTGGTACCCGTGCCATAGGTTCGCCACCACTGGTATAGGGTTTCCTCCCTGAGCAGGGGATTAGATTAGAAGACCTTCAAAGTCCCTTCCAACTCTGTTATTCTGTTCTGTTCTGTTCTGTTCTGTTCTATTCTATTAATGATTTCCTAACTATTTTTTGTGTTTATAAAAAAATCAATATGGATTTTTTTATACTACTGATCCTCCTGAGGAATCTTTTTGCCAAACAACAGGTTAATAGTGTATTCAATAAATTTATTTATTTATTTACCAAATTTTAAAACCACCCATCTCCATCATAGAGGGACTCTGGATGGTGTACACATAAATTGTTAAAAACAAAACAAAACAATACACACATACATAATCACAATTTTAAAAAGGTAAGCACTGTTAAAAATTAATTAAAAAGCATAGGGAGGGCTTTCAGGGTGCTAACCAGCCCCACAACTTCATGTTCCTCTGTCTACATTCTGAATTGGCTGAATCTTCTAGATACTTTTCAAGGGTAGCCCTATGTAGAATGCACTGCAATAGTCCAAATGGCAGATGAGCAGGGCATGAATGACTGAATGGAGAGCTATCCTATCCAGGAAAGGATGTAATTGGCACACAAAAGGAAGTTGCACAATAACTTCCCAATAAAATCCAATACTTTATATGACACCACAGAATGCCTGACTTAGTATATTTTAATTATTTTACTTTTAAGTGTTAGGCATGTATTAAATAGAATTTCTGTGAGTACAAGCCTGCTGATTTTTTTTATTTTTTTTTACTAAACTGGCTTTTATTGCCTACTACGTGTAGAAGTTAAAAGTTTGCATTCAAAATAACCAAAGATGAAGTCAACAGGAAACAAAATGAACTTCACTATATAGCTAGAAGACAAAACTCAAACTTATTTATTTATTAAATTTATATGCTGTTATCTCACGTTGCAGCAACTCTGTGACTTGTGGCTCAAGCATTGGGAAGTAGATCATCAGTAATGATCCTACTAAGTTCTTTTTTGGAGAGAGAAACAGTATTTTGGAATATTATTGACAAGAGTCCTAGTAGAAAATAAGGACAAAAAGAAATTCTAGCCTCATTTTTGAAGAAGAGCAGGTACAAAAGAACATCAACTTTATCCTTGTAGTCTAGAGAACCCCAAACTTTTTTTTCAAGTAGTAAGTATAGAAACAACCACTGGAGCTTTCAGGTCTGCTAAAACAGACACAACATCACCAGAGAAGACAAGAATCAAGGAAAACATTACCCAAATTGATATCATCACTTCCAAGGTGGGTGGATGACTACAAAAGTTTGGCAAACCTGAGAACATGTGTGCAATGATAGACGAGTGCTTGAAATAGTCCAGGGATAGTCCAGAAAACAATCCAGTCTCCAAAATGTTTTAATTTTAAAAATGTGCATTATTTACAAATAATGCAAAAAAATTAAAAAGTACTTTAAATTAATCTTTTTCTTTTGCTACTTGATTAAAGCCATACTATTACATGCTTCAGAGCTGGTTTGGTGTCATGGTTAAGGTATCAGGCTAGAAACCAGGAGACCATGAGTTCTAGTCCCACCTTAGGCACAAAGCCTATTGGGTGACTATGGGCCAGTCACTTTCTCTCAGCCTTAGGAAAAGGACAATGGCAAATCATTTCTGAAAGACCTTGCCAAGAAACTGCAGGGGCTTGTCCAGGCAGTCTCCAAGAATTTGATACGACTGAACAGAAGAAAAAGATATTATATGCTTAAATGGATGTCTGCTTAAACAATCAAATAATTCCCATGGATTAAAAAAAAACATCTTCAATAATATATGAGAAAAGGTGACAGCAGCTTTCATTTGACTATTAGCATACAATTGTATCAGTATAAAAGTTTTTAGACACACAAAATTTACCAGGTATTGTGCAAAGTAAATATGTAAAAAATTATATCTTAGCATTTTTAGAAATTTATTTATATGGAGAATGCTACAAATATATAAGGAACAGGATTTTTTCCAGGAGTCCACAAGTCCAACAATGTTTTTCAATATGAATAAGCTGGCTTCCTTCTGTGGTATTCTCCAACTTTTATAATTTGACTAATTTGTGGAAATTCAAAGTCTCCCGATAATGCAAATACAAATGCAGTTGCAGCTACTTTTTAAATTATTATTTGTCTTCATCAGTAACTTCTGACTTCTGAACTACTTTCATCATTTTTCATGGCATTCTGCTTTTCTCCTCAATTTTGTCTCATACTGACAACAGTGAAAATACTGAAAACAGTAATAACCTAAATTCCACTGCACTAACCCATTTCTGAAAGGATAGAATTATATACTGTTCAGATAGATAGTAATTTCTCAATCTTTGTATTGTCCGACCTAGGAGAAACAGCAATGACAATTCAATTTTCCAATATGAATTTAACAGTACATTTCTACTAGTAAGCATGAATCTTACAATTAAAGATATCAAGCAGTAGTCCTTTGGCTATGTCATGAACATACATTCCATAATTATTATTACACTTTCAGTGCTGATTTACATACATACATGAATGAAAAGAGCAATATTGCTAGACTTTATATTTAATGAAATGAGGCTGACTCCATCCATGATGATTTTCTAGAAGTCCTCAAAATTTAGTTGTGCCACCAGGTCTGGGTAACCCGGGGGACTGGTGAGATATTGAGGTAGTTGCATTGTTATTAACATCTGGTCTTTGCATAATATTTCTCTTATAACCTTGACCATCAGTCAAATGCAAAAGCAGCTTTACTTGGAACAGCTTACATCCTGCAATGATACCTTTAACATCATCAAAAAACATCTTCTGTCCCAGCTCCTTGGGAAGGACTCAATAGGTGGATAGAAATGCCAAATCCAATCTAAACAGCCAACTGACTGTGCAACAAACCATAATAATAACAAAAAAATTGTATGTATAGTTTTTAGCCATGTTGTACACCACCCAGTACCACTTGTTTTGCGAGAAGGGTGGCCATAGAAAATTGATGAATAAATAAATAAATTTAAAATAACAAAAAAATATATAATTAAGCAAGATGCCACACAAATCAGTAAATCTAACTTTCCGAGCCAAAGAAAGAAAAAATGTCTGAGTAGGAATGGAAAAAATTACTTACAGTCCAGAATAGCAATCGGTTAAGATATCTTAAGACCTCTTAAAATATGCAATGAAAATCTATTTCCTTCTAAAGCATAAATTATCTAGACAAACTAAGAAACAGCTACAGCAATTGGCACAATAACCTCCCATTCACCTTCTGTGGAAAACAACAGCTTGACAGCACAAGAGTTCAGAAGTCCTTGCAAGTTTGCCTTTATTATGTCAAGATGTCAGAACTCATTTGCACTATCTGATTTTTAAATATATTCTCTATTCTCTCTTCCACCCTGGCTAATATCTGGATAGATCTAGAATCTGAAAAAAGTATTTCTGCAAGGAACAAAGCTAATAAAGTCTATCTTCTGCAGATCAATGAACATGTGGAATTTTAAAAAAACCAACCCTCTGGA
Organism: Azemiops feae; assembly: GCA_023970755.1. Taxonomy (NCBI): domain Eukaryota; kingdom Metazoa; phylum Chordata; class Lepidosauria; order Squamata; family Viperidae; genus Azemiops; species Azemiops feae. The sequence goes on from JALGBA010003460.1 coordinate 1,341,496, forward strand.
GAAGATAAAGCATGTGGCTGTAATAATACACACAGACTCACAAAGTCACCCAAGCTTAATTTCAAATAATTAAAATGCAAAATTACCCTGAAATGTTAGCATTATATAGAAGCTAGTTGAATAATTCTGTTAACAATCTAAAGGTATCTTCTGGCAAATAATTTGCTTTTCCTCCCAATCCTTATATTTGATCTAAACTTTATCTTATAAAATGTACTTCTTTCACAGATTTATCATTTGAAAGAAAAAAGTCTGAGAAATAATGAAGATGTTTTTAATATGCCAACAACAAATGCTTCTTTGTATATCAGATTATTAAGACCAGTTAAGCGATTCCCATTAACTAAACGTGGCTGATCTAAACTAAATAGGACCAGTCCTGGTTATTATTAAGATGTAAAACTACCAAGAAATTACAGAGCTGCAAGGTAGACTAAGAAGTGAAAAAAATATCTTGGAAGAAGGCAATCATATCTATACTTTTTTGAGGAGTATAGGTAGCCCTTGACTTACAACAGTTCATTTAGTGACTGTTCGAAGTTACAACAGCACTGAAAAAGGTGACATGATCATTTTTCACACTTATGATCACTGCAGCATTCCCATGGTCACAGGATCAAAATTCAGACTCTTGGCAACTGACTCATATTTATGACGGTTGCAGTGTCCCAGGGTCATGCGATCACCATTTTTGACTTTCTGACAAGCAAAGTCAATGAGGAAGCCAGATTCACTTAACAACCATGTTACTAACTTAACAACTGCAGTGATTCACTTAACTATTATGGCAAGGAAAGTCATAAAATGGGGCAAAAATCACTTGTCTCACTTAGCAACAGAAAGTTTGGGTCCAATTGTGGTTGTAAGATGAGGACTACCTGTACAGTACCACATGGACATATCATTATCATATCATATGAACAAAAATTCAACCTGTCCAAAATGAAATGTTATCTTTTACAAGCATTAAACCCAGCAATCTCATTTGTTTAAGGAAATGTATAGCCTAATAAGAATACAATAATCACAGCATAAAATGATTCTATGAATTTCAATCCAAAATAATTCTGAATAATGTAAAATTATGAGATTTGCTCACATAAAGAATCCATAAAATTACAGTGGGACAAATATGTTTAAGACATGGCAAAAGAAGAAAATCAGAATGCAATAAATATCATGACAGTTGTAAAAGACACATTGGATTGTGTATATATATATATAATACTCACCATCTCTTTAGCTATTTCCACAGCTTCTTGCAGCCCATAAAGCCTGCCACAGACTAGGTAAATCCCATTGGCCCAGAGAATACAGCCCTCATGGACCCAAAATTCATTGCTATCAAGAGGTAGTTCAGGAATTTGTAGCTCCAACTCAGGACCACCTTCAGAAGTAGGTATGGGGGGTTTAGAGTCTGAGGAAGTATTTTCACCAACACTGCCACCCTCCGTGGTTGTTTTTTTACAAGCAGCACCTCTTGAAAGTGACCGAGAAGCCCCAGCACAGTCCTCAGAGCGATGTCGTCTTTTAAAACGTGGGTGGGCAGCCAGGCTTCTCTGTTCTTTTTGCTGTTGCTCCTCCTCTTCTTCCTCTGTGTCAGTCTTGGAACCATTAGAAAGACTTTTATGTCGTACTTTGATCTTGTTTTGCATCTCTGTTGACTTCTTAGGAGGGGGATTCTTAGGCAGTGTGGCTGCATAATCTTGTGGATAGAAAGGTCCAAAGAGATCACCCATGTTGCGATAGCTGGCCCACTTGCCACAAAGGCAACAGACAAGATGGCCCATAACAGATGACTCTGTTACAACAGGACCTTGTAGCATAAAAGAGGAAATAGGCAGCACTTTACTCTCAGCATTGCTAGGAGGTGGCGTGGATGATCTCTGTCCTTTTTGACCCCTCATCAATTTATTCTGCTCTTCTTCTTCTGCATTAATTATTGTGCATACAGCACCTAGCTCACATTTGTTTACCACATGAATATAAGGGAAAAAAGATTTATTCCTAGTATCAGTTTTATCAAGAGATTGAGTAGCATATTTTAGTTTGATTTCTGGTTCTTGAGGCTCCACAATGGGAGCAGCTCGTCTTGGTTTCCGCTTTCGTGGCTGTGCTGTAGTTTTCCTCCTCTCTCTTCGCTGTCTCTTAGGTTTTGGTTCACCATCTACTGCCTCCTCTGACAGCTGCACTGCTTCTGGCACTAATGGAAGTGGTAATTGTTGTTGCTTCTTTTGCTTGTTTACACTACCGATAGGTCTTCCCTTTTTCTTACCAGAAGGAAAATATCCCTTTGGAGGAAAAGGATCTGGCTTGGGTGTCATAATTGTACCTCCATCTTTTTCTTCTGGCTTTGCACTTGTTTCAGGAGCCAAAATATTGCTTGGGGGAACTGATTTTGATTCAGAAAAACTTACAGATCCATCAATTCTTACTTGACCAACAGATTTCTGCGAAGATGCTGGCATTAAGACAGGCACTGAACCGTCTATGCCAACAGTGGCATGTTCAGAAATCTCTTTTTTCACAATCTCATCTCCATCATCACGCCAATCTTCAGAAGATATTGTCCGAGAGATTTCACTGGGCAGCACTTGATTTTCTCGATCTAACACAACTTCTTCTTTTATATTTTCTGCTTCTATCTCATGATTGGCCACATTCCCACTGTCTGGGCGGCCACTCTTCAGGGACAGAATGTCATCAAGAGTGACTGCATCTGCACCAGCCTCCGCACAATTTGAAGATGCACTCCTCCTAACACTGGGAGAGGTGATTTTTTGAACAATAGCTTCCAACTTTAATCCACGACCCTTTCGTGGGGGAAGAATTTTTGTTTTAGCTGGGCTTGTGATGGAAACACCAGAACAGTTTCTATTATCAGGACTTGAAAGATTCCTAGATGATTCTCCTTTTGAGAATGATCTGCCAACATCTTGGTTTTGAGAGGAATGGGCATAAGAATTGAGAGTTTTATCAACTCCATCCTTTGATGAAGGGAGCATGCGTCCTTTGTCATCAATGCCACTAGTTTTCATTTCCTGCAACTGCCTCTTGCTTGGAATAGGAGAAATGAATGAGCGGACTCGCCTTCTCATTATTAAAGGATTTTGAGGAGACTGATCTTCTTGGCCAGGAATTCTTACCATGGCATTAGCAGATTTAAGTACATCACCAACATCATCACGCCTATGTGCATCACTATTTTGTGAAATAAATCTCTTCTGACTTGTCCCTAGAGAGCCACTGCTCTTTCCAGGGGTTACCTGACGGGAAAGATCCCAACCTGATTCATGTTGCTGAATCTTTTGATTCATGTGTTTAATTTCCACACACTTATTCTGAAGAGTGCTTTCACCCCCCAATAAACAACGGCTGGTTTCTTGGCACCCCGCATCATGGTAAGAACCAGAATGGAGATACATCATTCCATCCTTGTCATTTTTTAAAGGACTCCTTACTCTATCTAGGAATTGTTGCTGTCTTGGGCTCTTTCTAGCCGTTTCCTGCCTATGCTGAGCTGCAGCAATCACACCCTGAGCAGAGCTGCTACTCCAATCTTTATAATCTTCTTGCTGTTGATGGTATAGCTGTCTTTTATAGTGATACTGAGAATTCAGTCCTTGATTAGGATCACCATAAACATGGGATCGAGAATTACCATGATATGCTGAAGCCAAAGATGAACTTTCAGAATTTGAAGAGAAAGAAGCATGTAAGGAACTTCGGTTGACCCTGTCAGAAAGCACCATATGTGGATTCATCTGGTGAAGATCTGTCCCCGGACCTCTGTTTCTTCCAGGTGACATCTTTAACTTTTCTGCCAGATCATGAAATTGAGAGGGAGATTTACCTCTCATTCCTTCCCGGCTGCTTCCTATTCTGCTAGGTCCTCGTCTCATCTGTGTTGTTCGGCTATCCTGTTGTAGCAGGTAGTCTGATGCAGAATCAAATGTTGCAGCTCCAGGGCTAGCATTCCCTCGGTAAGATTCATGTTTAAAACTGGCATGGTGACAATGATCTCCCGATTTTTTGTTGTTAACGTTGGCAGAGGTCTTAGGTTCGAAATCCTCCTCCTTAATCTGCCCACTGTGAGATTTTAGCTTGGCTTCTATGGCTACGAGGCCACCAGGGAGGATGACTGACTGATTTAAACCAGAAGTCAGACGGTCACTTCTTCCACTCCTGCCATCAGCACTCATATGCCCTCCAGAATGTGGCCCAGAATCTCTAGCAATCTGCCTCAAAGGTGATATATCACAAATAACTGATCTTCTCTCAGAGACTCCTCCACCTTCATGAGCTGTAGAATCTAAATCAAACTTTCTAGGCATAGGATAGTCTACCAAATTTATCTGTTTCATCTCAGCTGTACTGCCACTTAATTTTCTATCCCAGTGTCCCCAGTGTGAACTTTCCATAAGAGATCCAATACTTTTATTTAAAAGACCTCGGTTACTTAGTTCATTTGTTTGATTAACCAGAACATTGGGTCTCATGCTACTTTCTAAACTTCCACTGATTCCATGCTGATCTTGGGCATTTCTAGAATATCTCCTGTCAGGATGATGGTGATAGCCTTGTAGAACTTCCTGCAATAGACTGGGAAATTTTTCATTCCTGCTCTTTCGCTCACTATGCACTGAAAATTCCCCTTTATCCTGACCTGAAGGATATTGTGAAAAGGTACCAGAATTTTTTTGCATATTAACCCCAATACTATCTTTGAAGCTGTACCTCAAACTACCAGGGGATTTAGAAGGCTCTGTTCTGCTTGAAAAACTAGAGCCAATAGCAGCATGACCAGGTGGATTATTTCCATCTTCATTATGATTAGTGGTGCTGTTCCCAGTTCTGCTCCCTTTATTTCCACCTTGTGGCTCTTGCTGTGCTCCTACAAGACTAGTCTCTTTCACTGCAGAGGCAGAAGGCAGTACTTGAGCACTTGTAGAAGCATCATCTTGCTGGGATTTATCCTGTCCACTTGATTTTTCCACTCTTCCTGACATAGCTTCTCTGGAGACTATCACACCAACTGTCTTTTCATTGATCTTTGGGGGGACCTCCACAGAAATCAAGGCTTCTTTTCCATCAGGAGGGGAGGCCGCTTCTTCTTCAACTGCAGAGCTGGTAGTGATTTTTGCAGGTTCATTTTGAGATGGTGGTGCTGGTGATGACTGAGATTTTTCTAAATTACCCCCCTTATAAGTGGTGTCAGAACTGGTGCTCTGACCACTCAATTGTCTCACCCTTTCTCCTTGATCTTCTGAACTACTGGAACAACCACCATCAATGGACTCTGCTAGTGGAGACTTAAGCTGTTCCTCTGCCTGAGAGGAACCTTCTGAGTTTGTGCAGCTCTCTGTTTTTTTTGATGATTTTTTTGAGCTTTTCTTCTGAGGCACCAAAGCATCTGAGAGTAACATGTGCTGAACTGTATTGGGTAGATTAGCTACTTGACTACTCAGGGCACTTAAACTGCTTAGTCCTGGATCTGTAAGTCTTTTTTCCTGCAAGCCTTCAAGCCCAAATCCTTTGAATCCTGCACTCTGAGCACTGGGGCTTGGCATCATGGATGGTGTTGGACTAAGCTGAGGCATCATTTGTAAAATGCGGTTTCTAGATGCTACTGGAATGTTGCTTTGTCCACATTGAAGATTCTCACCACTTGGCATGAGAGGAGATGGTGTGGAACTGCAGCTTGGAGACTGAACCACAGAGGCAGCTGGTGATGGGTTAGATATAGGACTAAAATTCTGATGGAATTGCATGGGTGATCTTACAGGGACCTCAGCTTGATTGTACTGCCCCACTTGACTTTGAAGAGAGAGTTTGGAAGCAGTATTTGAATACTGCATTACATGTTGTGAAGAAGCCTGCTGTTGTTGTGACTGTTGTCCCTGTCCTTGTGCCTGTTGACTCCCTTGGGTCAACTTTGACTGCTCAAAGTTTTTAATTGGCTGTGTCTGAAAGCTGTAATTTGACTGAGTCCCATAAGCTTGTGCACTTGAACCAACAGCATGTCCTTCATACTGTGAACCAGCATTCACAGTATAATTACCATCATAGTTCTGTCCAGATTGACCAAACCGTTGCGAAGAAGGAAATGAAGAAGAGGAAGAAACAGGAGGCTGATAGTGCTGACTATACTGACCTATTCTTAACGGATAGCTAGAAGCAGATGAAGGCAGATTTGAAGGGCGTTGAATTGACTGCAAATGAGGTGTGTTAGAGGCAGATTGGTTAGAGGCCTGTGGTAAAGGCTGATGAGATTGATAAAGCTGCTGCCTCATTTGCTGCACTTGTTGCTGTTGTTGGCTAGATGTTGGCTGCTGGTACTGAGCAGTGCCAGGAGAGAAAGGACCAGTATAGTCCTGCTGATAATGTGTTACTCCACTAAGTGATGAATGCTGTGTTTGAAACTGGGTCACGTGACTTTCACTTCCATACTGACTCCCAAAGCTGCTGCCTTGGGGTGGTCCATAGCTCTGTACTGGTCCAGAAGGCCTACGCTGAGGAAGCTGTTGTCCTCCTCCTGCTACAGGATCCTTACCGGAAGCCATATAATAGAATTCTCCTGCTTCTTTTCTGAAACCTTGATAACTCTGATGTCCAGAGCTTTCACTACCCATAGATGCAGAGTTTCCTGTTGCTTCACGGCGTCCACTAGTGCTGCTACCTCCTCCAAAGCTCTGAAACATCTGAGCTTGCTGGCGAGTGCTAAATTCCTCTAGCCGGGATGTACCATGTACTTCCTGTGGGTAGTTCTGTTGGTTTCCGTGGTAACTGCTCTGCTCCCGAAAGGACTGCATGCTGTTCAGCTGCGTATTGACAGCTTAACAGCCTGCCTGAAAGAGAAAAAAGGATAAATAAATGAGCAAAACAGTTCACGTCCCCTAAGTTACAGAAATATACATATTATCAACTAACTGACCTAGTACTGTTTTCCCCTCAGGAAACTAAGAACATGAATTTCTGCTATAAAAATAGAATAGGATGCCAATGACTGTATTTTATAAGAACATTTTATAAGATTGTTTTTATTAGTAATTTCCCACCTACTCCATGTTAGTGCTGCTGTGACAGATACCAAGATGACCCCAGCCCCAACAGCAGTTCTATATTGCTTACAATAATATGTCACAGCAAAGGATATTTGAACTGGAGAAACTTTGAAATAGTTTTAAAATATTTATCTGATTTGAAAACACAAGTATCTATGGTGTGAAAAATACAGAATGTACATCAATATTAATCAAGAAGCAAATACCATGTTCTATGAAGAGAATTTCAGCTTCAGAAAAATAATCAATAAGTTGAGCATAACTTAAAATGACAAGTGAGAAGTCACCAATGGTGCTTTTGGATTTTATGAATTTACTATATTCCCATTTTCCCACTGTCCCAAAATTCAAATAATAATATCACATAAACAGCAATATTAATATTTGTACACATTCATGCATCTAGCACAGTTAAAAATCTGAATATAAAAAGTGGAACATGTAAACCAAATTTCAATTTAAGCAAAACAAATTTAATGTAAAATAGCTGGATACTCCCAAAATGCTTCCCTATGACTTTGTAAATATTTAATACGGGTTATGTCTATCTTCAAATATATGAAATCATATGAATGATTTAAGCATATGTTCATCAAAAACTATAATTTGTTTTAAATCACCAAAAGTTGAGGCAAGTACTAAACTAAATTGTTCTAAGACCTGCTAGTGAAACCAAATCAATCGTCAAATATGTAACTGAATAAACTAATTAATTTACTTCGTCAACGATCTTTACGGACCAGAACTTAACCAAACTTGGCTGATTCTAGAAACTAAGAATGTTAACACTTGGATGGGAGATACTCAAGAATTCCAGAGCTGTTGACTATAGTAAAATAGAATATATGTTTTTGAAAGCTGGTGCTGGAGAAGACTCCCAAGAATAGCATGGAGAGCCAAGAAAACAAGCAAATGGGTTATCAAACAAATAAATGCAGAATTCTCACTTAAAGCATAAATGACCAAGCTGAAATTAACCTACTTTGCGTACATTATGCAAAGATGTAGTTCTCTTGAGAAAATTCCAATGCTAGGAAAGGTGGAAGGAAAGAGAAGAGGATGACCAGTAGCAAAATGAATGGACTTGGTTACAGCGACAAAGGGTGCTCCACTGGTAAATTGGAAAAACCAAGTTACGAAAGATCATAGTGTTGAAAATCTGCCTATGTGGTAACTAACAATTGAAACGATTTAATGACATATAATCAGGCAAGAGTAAAACAGTAAAGAAAATATCCTAAAACAAGGCATTAGCAAACTCTTAAGTAATTTTGCCAATAACTTTGAATGGATATAGTTAGTTGGAGTTAAGCTCACCTTTACTACCCAAGAATATATTAACAGATATATTAACACAATGGCGTGTGATCAAAATTCGAGCAATAGCAATAGCACTTACTTATATATCGCTTCACAGTGCTTTACAGCCCTCTCTACGTGGTTTACAGAGTCAGCACATTGTCCCCAACAATCTGGGTCCGCATTTTACCGACCTCGGAAGGATGGAAGGCTGAGTCAACCTTCAGCCAATGAGACTCGAACTGCCAAACTGCTGGTAGCCACGAGTCAGCCTACAGTACTGCATTCTAACCATTGTGCCACCAGCACTTGGAAAACAGCATGTATTGATGACAGTTGTAGCATCCCGGGATTGCCATTTGTGACCTTCTCAGCTTGCTTCTGACAAGGAAAGTCAATGGGGGAACTGATTATGTAATTCACTTAACTGTAGTGATTTGCTTAACAAACATGGCAAAAAGTGTTGTAAAATCAGGAATGAGTTATTTAAAAACTGCCTTGAGAAATATCAGCAGAAACAATTTTGGTCACAGCTGTGGGCGTTAAGTTGAGGACTACCTAGACTGCCCATCTATCAAGTTATACTACACAGCAAGAATATGTGGATTCGGTCATATTTACTTTTTTGAGTGAAATAAATTATATATACATTTTTAGTTTGCTGTAAAATTTGTGGAATAATCTATTTGAATGAGCTCTGTTTTAAAAAAAATTAAATAAGAAAGCTATATCCTCTCTTCCTATTATAGAAACCACTTTTCTGCAAGATTTTCTGTAAAAAAGTTATAACATTATGAGATATACAACCACATTGATTATAGGAATATAATATAATATTGATTATAGGAATATTTCCCACAGAAGCCACACTCCAACGGAAGAGAACTTCTATTGACTTCTCTTGAGTATGGTGTACTACAGGTAGTCCTTGACTTACGACTAGTCATTTAACAACCATTCAAAGTGAAGACAACTCAGAAAGGATGCTATGCTTCTTCAGTCCAGAGAATATACATTGGGGGGGGGGAGAAAGAGCATGGATGGGAGGGGAACTCCTATGGTAGGCTGAAGAAATGAAGCTTATATTCTGAAGATCTGAGCTCCGTTCCTATATCCCACCAATGTTCCCTTCTGCACATGGGGGGAGCTGCTTGCCTTCCTTTAGCTGGCAGCTCTTTCACTTTGTCTCCTTAACAACCGCAATTGGAAAAGCCACGATTGTGGTCATTGAATGAAGTGTACGAATAAATTGTAAGCAGCTATTTGAGAAAATAAAAATGTGGAAAACAAATTTGTGATTAAAAACACTATACAACAGAGCCTATATTGACATTTTTTCTAGATGCTCAGAGAAAAAATGTAATTCCTCCCACCCACCTTTTTCAATCCTTGATGTGAGACAAAAAATAAGGCTTGGCTTAAAATTATCTAGTCAGCTTTATTGTCAAAGAAGGATCAGAACCAAATCTTCCCAGTCAGTGTTAGTCCAACATTTTTACTAACCTAATACACGATGAGTGATGGTGATTGTGACTGATGAAAGCTGTAGTCTAACATATGGAGGATCTCAAATAGCAGAAAGTTACAAGTCTGTGGGAAAATCTATACTTTTTTTCCATTCAGACTTTGGAGTAAAGTCACATAAGTTATGAAAGATAAATCTTATCTACTGTATCTACTGGAGTGTTCTAGGAAATCTATGATTTAAGAAGTCTCATAAAATATATCACATCTATTTTATATAGTTCAAGAGTTCTAGTCTAAGTCCAGCTTCTAAACAAATTAAAGTTAAAAATGAATTAAATTACATTATGAGAAATAGAAGGGCCCAACAATCAGCCTTACATCTTCTATTGACAATAACATTCTACCTTTTTTTACTTATATGTTCAAAACGAATATTCAAGCTGGCTTTCAATTTAAAAGTTATATAGAAAAAGCACAAAGTGTGAGCTAATAAAAATAAGTTACATCATAATAAAGTCATTTATCAAATTCATTTACAGGCGATTCTCACTTAACAACCACTCACTCAGCAACTATTCAAATTTATGAGTGATGAACAAGTGGTATTTATGACTGATCCTTGTACTTACATTGCATGTAGTCATGTGATCACATTCTGGGGACCCAACTCACATGATCAGAAATTTGCTGACTTCCTACAAGCAAACTCAATGGGGAAGCTGGCAAGAAGTCGTGATCAGATGACATCTTTGTTTAACCACCTGCAGTGATTCACTTAACAACTGAAGTGTCAGAATTTCCATTGGTAAATGGTGCGATCACTGATGTTGCACTTTATGATCCTATTGCTTACCAATGGAAATTCCAGTTCCAATTATCTTCATTAAGTGTTTCATTGTTGGAATAATGTATTTGAATTCTTATAAGCAGCTAAGACTAGAGTTAAAACACTTGCTTGCACAAATAAATAATACTTCCCAAAGTTGCAACAGACGGCATAATTTTATTTTAAAAATTCAGCAGTAAGAAGATAAAAACAATACGATTGCTTGAGATTTTAATATTTCTAATTAGGCACTACACAGATCACATTTTTCACAAGTAAAAAATATGAACTCTAAACATCACTACTACTCCCCTCACACATACACACTGATCTACTTCATTTAATACAACTAGAGGCTACTATTGACTTTTTTATGTTACTGCTTTAAATGATGATATTCTTGCAGTTACTACTGTTTATTGAAATGTCAGTTTAATATGGCTGCTTTCATCACTGTTGCCACTGGGAGGAAAAACACTTTTTACCATTCTCCCAATAGTCTATTATCAGTGACATTGTTTTCCCTGGAGGAACAAAAAGGTGGAAAAGAAGATGCAGGAAGGAGAGCAATAATAAAGGTGAGATTTTAAAAAAATAAACTTGAGAAAGCAAAAGAAAGGAAAAAAGAAGGAAAGTGGAAGATAGGGACTAGAAGGAAATGATTACAATTGATGAGAAATCAGAAGAAAAGTACACTTTAGCTTCTAGGGAAATCTCCCTAGCTTACCTCACATGCTATGACAAATCAGAATACAAGAGTTAGTGTAATGTGTAAACTGCAACACCAAGCCAGAAAAGAAAGGGACAACAAAACAAATTAGAGATAGCACATGTGGATAAATGAGTAATTCCAGATCAATATATTGGCCAATTTTGATTTAAAAAACACTTCATCTCCTAAACTGGAAGGTTTATCCACTGCAATATTTCTTTATGCAAACAATGTTGCAAATACCTCAATAATCTTAACTAGCTTCAGCAAAGATAATTTGCATGCCTTGGTCTATTGCTGTATAGAGGAATAACTATAAATTATCAAAAACCAAAGGTTATTCCCTTTATCAAAGAGGCCATTCAGAGTCACACTTGGCAAATTAATGGATACATATGGAAGAGGTTATATTTTTTAAAACATGTAAGACCTCTTTTATTATTATTCAAGTTCCTGGAATGCACAACTAAACCCGCTATAGAGACCCCCCTGGTCCTTCCTCTTCCTCAATTTTAAATGATATATAAAATGGGGGGAAATTGAAATACACCAAACCAAGAAATAAACTAATATGCTAAATGGTAAAGATCCTAGTCTCCATATAAGCTTCAAACCTCCAGCAAAAAAGGTAAAAATGAATATGCAAAAATAGAAAATACTGTTCAAGTTGCTATTGTACAATTTTCATTTTTGAACAAAAGTTATTGCAGTATCATAATTTAATGCAGTTTAATAAAAGTGATTCACTTTTATTAGTACTTGCACCCTATAATATTAAACAAGTACTCTATAATATTGACCACACTGACTCCTATTGTTTGGGATGGTCCATTCTCAAAATATAAGCTTATGTGATTATTCTCATACCATTTCAGACGTCTCTGATAGCACTGTTTTGGGCATATCATGTCAGCAAAAAGATCTAGTACATCATCTACACATGCAAAAGAAAAAAAAACCCTCTATACTGCAAAAACAGCAATACATAATTGTAACTGGTAAAAAAACTGAACAAAAATAAACATCAAGGCATTTATTTTACAATAATAGTTTCATCCTTAAATTACGTATTAAAATCTCCATCATGTTGCTACATTACACACACACACACACTTGTGTGTATATATGTGAATATGGAATAATTCAACACATTAACATCTTTAACATTAAAAGATTTCTCTACAAATTTAGTCACATATATTAATATGTTATTTCAAAAAAATGTCAATGACTAACAAGACCAAATCATATGAGTCAATGACTCCTCATATTTTTTACATTGACAACCAAATTACATGGCAATCCTTTAATGAATCAATTTTAAACTGGAATCCACTGAAACCAGTTTAATTATCTTTAAGACCAGCAATCACTATATAATATTCAATACTTTAAACCCAAAACTGTAAATGCCATTATATCAACTCTGGAATTATTCTTTAGTTTTTGATAGAAATATAATGTGGATTAAGTTTTAGACATCGACTCCATCAAAAACAAAAGCACTTCAGGTTTCTTGGAAGAAACCAAAACATCTGGTCCATACTGAGCAAACAAAACATGCCTGAGTTGATTATGTGCCACTGTTGTGTAATAGGTAGGCCAAATTTTAGTGGAAATGTTGCAAATATGAAATTCAAGTTTTCCATTCCTTCACATACAGGTAGTCCTCAACAGTCCAGAGTTAAGAGCCTCAAAAAGAGTGTTTTACCACCTGGCTGTCATAAAACCACCCCACCTCACATGACTGTATTTCAGGTGCTTGGTAATTGGCTTGCATTAAAACTGGTTGCTAAGTCATTAGAAAGTCAATGGGGAAGCCAGCAGAGAAGATTGCAAAAAGAGGATGAAGGGGAACTCAAATCCTTTGGTGAGCTCCAGGAATGGGGCCAAAATCATGAAGATTTCAGCTCCATTCCTGCAATCCCACGAAGGATTTCCCTTCTGTGCATGGAGGAAACCCTTTGACGGGCTGCAGGAATGTTTGAAAGTGAAAAGGCTGCCTGCCAGGAAGATTTAAAATTCACATGAAGCTGAAATCCTGCCAGCAAGCAGCCCTTCGCTCCATCCATTTAATGATCTGGGACATTGCTTAACAACTGCAACAGGGAGTTCTGTGATTATGGTCATTGCATGAAGCACTTAATGGGTATTTCATTAATCACTGCTTCCCTCAACAACTGAGATTGCAGTCCAACAATGGTCATAAGTCAAATACTACATATAATAGTAAAAATAATTTACAGACTACGCAGTTATATAGCAACTAAAACATCAGAGAAAATATCTTAAAAGTACCGCAATGAATAAAAGTGATCTAGTAAACAGGAATTCACTCTACACAGGTAAAAACCCAGAAAATACAAAGAGAAACATGTTATTATTCAAATGAAAAAGCACAAATAAAAAATATCCAGCAACATATATTTTCTAAGAAAATTTAAGAGGTGGCTGTGAACCAACCTCCAAGACCCAGTCTGGCATAGTGGTTAGGGCTGCAGGCTAGAAATCAGGAGCCTGCCTTAGGCACAAAGCCAGCTGAGAGTGACCTTTGCCCAGTCACTCTCTCTCAACCCTAGGAAGCAAGCAATGGCAAACTATTTCTGAAACCTTGCCAAGAAAATTGTAGGAATTTGTCCAAGCAGTCACCAGGAATCAACAATAAGTCAAAGCACAGACATGCACAAAAACATAACCAACCTCACGTTAAAATAAAAACCACCTCCAGCTAATTGCAGCAAATATGAATTTTATCATTCTCTACATATACTTAGAACAACAATCTCACTACAATTACTTCTCAGCCTCCTCTGATTTGCAGTATCTAGTTTTAAGCTAGGTACTTAGCCTCTCAGTGATGAAAGCAACAATATTTCTCACAAGAACAGACTTTCCATAACAGTGGTGTCAAAATACATAACTAACATTGCCACTGGGAATCAAGGCTGTTTATAGCTACTATATGAACCGATTCTTAGTCCTGCTAATTCTTTATCTAGATTCTAGAACAAAGACAAACCTTAACAGCTAGACTGAAACCTATTAAGCGAACTGGGGATAGGCAACATGGAAGTAATGGACACCTCTCAATGTGGCAAAAGGGTAAACTCCTGATAATGATATTGTGATTCAGCTGACCCCCTAGGTCACCAAGAGTACTGTAGTGTCTGCCTCCTTTACAAATTGATTCTGGACCTTAGTGGATTCACAGACTTTCTTACTTAGATGGAAAATGTGAAGCATGTTATATCACTTTAGGTAACTCAAAATCCAAAAGAGAAGGAAAAAGTAACTTTTGGAAGATGCTATGTGCTACAGGAGAGGTCAGGAATTTGGACGATGATGTGACTAAGGGAAAAAGTGCCAAGCAAACTGCTGAAGACATCATCATGCAAGATTAAGTAGAGTCAGTTCAACAAAAACTGCAGCATTATATACAAAATATATGATATGTAGGTTGTAGAGTAATATTCTGCTTTTCATTAAGAAATTCAATGTACATAGTTCAACTATAATCACCAAATATAATCACTGCAAGATAGTTATGGCAAACTTACCACTAACACAGCTTAATGGCTGAACAGAAACTGAAGTCACACTTTGGTTAGGACAGTTTGCCATTGTGAATTATGTTCTCAATTATATAACTACAATACCTACAATTAAAGTGTTATATTACTTCACCAAAGAGAGCATATATATTTTAATAATTTTATAAAGTGAAGCAATAATAACAACAACCACAACAATAGCAGCAGCAACAGCCGTGGTGGTGCAGTGGTTAGAATGCAGTACTGCAGCCTAATTCTGCTAACTGCCAGGGGTTCAATTCTCACCAGCTCAAGATTGACTCAGCCTTCCACCCTTCCGAGGTTGGTAAAATGAGGACCCACATTGTTGGGGGCCATATGCTGACTCTGTAAACCTTAGAGAGGGCTGTAAAGCACTGTGAAGCTGTATATAAATCTAAGTGCCATTGCTATTAAATCTCATAAAAAACTGCGTACACAAACATCTACCACCTAAAAGCTATTTTACCATTCATGAACTCTCATCCAACTGTATCTCTATATTTTCTGCTGTATCAACACTAAATCATTAAATCTTTGATATGACTCATCTTAGGCAGATTGATGGTAGTGTCAAAAGTCATGGGATATATTATTAGTTCAAACAATGCAGATCAGTCTGAAAAAATACCAAATCTGTGGTTATAATGGTTCAGCTACACAACTAAATGTGAGGGGTAATTTTACTTTAATTTACTCCAGTAAACTATTTTTGAAGTTAGTATTTTTAACTAATAATCAGTAAATGCTGTTATAAAAACATCCACAATTATTTTTATAGAAGTACATACAAGTGCTTAATTTACAACTGGTGCATTAAGACTAGGACTATTGCCTTAGAAAAAAATATTAGGAAGAGTAATGAGACCCAACTATTCCTTCTCCCGCATTAAATCCTTGAATCCCTTCATTATACTTTCCTCTCAGACCCCTTTCTTCCCTTGAGATGTACATACGTAAGGAACCAAGCACGGAAGTATGACAGGGAACTGAAAGGTCTGTAAAGGAACTCCCGAGGGGCGGATTTAGCCGAAATAAAGGACTTTCTGCTGTCTCCCCACTTCCGATCCACTCGAAGTGTTCCCTCTCTTAGTAGCCCGCGTTTCTGGTCCAGGCATCTATACAGGCTGGGGGAAGGACACCGATGCTGAGGCCCAGAAACTGCCTGGCACCGTCTCCTTCTCCCACCCCGCCCCTTCCATCAAGGCCCGCAGGACGGCTTTAAACGTATGGAAGTCATTACCCAAGCCTCGTTCTCCTCCCCGCTCCCCCAGAGGGGAGCGCGGAGTGGACAAGATTTTTTCAGTGGCGCGTGGGGCAGCAGGGATCTGCTTCTGTCCGGAAGCGGCTCCGCAGTAACAGACCGAAGGTTTGTCTCCCCATTCTCCGCTCACAGAGACACACACGCAGGAAATAACACAGGGTCAGCTGACAAAGCCCAGCCAATGACGACGGGGCGAGACAGCGCGCGCAAAAGGGAGGAGTACAAGACAGCGGGCGATGCGGGTGGAGTTGTGCGTGCATGCGTTCGTGCGTGCCTCAAAGGCGCATAAAAAAGACAGCAGCAGGCGCCTCCCTCTAGATCAAGGATTTAAAGAGGCAGCGCCAGTTAAGCGCACCTCAGTCAGTAATGAGAAAGCAAGCTTACAGTTGTACTAGTAGTTGCTTGTCACGAAACGCTGTGAAAACGTGGCATTTTGTCGCCTCTATAGACACATTAACGCCGTAATGCGTAATGCGTATTCCGCGCAGAATTACTTGAAAGCAAAACTTTGAACTACGGCTTTAGAGAATGAAGCTGCAAGTATGGACAACAATTATATAGCTGAAGTTGCTGCTTCCCACTCAATAACTTCACACCACCAAGAAGTTGTGAACAGAACATTAAAATGTGTGGTTCATCCAGCCTACATTTGAAACCCCAGGAAGGTAAACTTTGGGATTTGTTGGATGCTCTCGGAAGTAAGTGGCCAAATAAGGTATTCTTTTGCTAAGTCCAACATACATACAACTATGGAAGATAGCACTGGACAGTTACACTGAAAAAGGCTGGTGTACAAATGGGACATGTTCTTGGAGGCCACTCACATTTCCAAGTTTCTATTTTGCAAACATTTACTGTGAACGTTAATTATTCTTGATGTACCAAATATACTGTCTTCTCTAAAATCTAAACTTAGAACTTTGTCCATAATGGTAGCTTTTCAATTGGAAAGTTGATGTACAAGTTATAGGGGACCTGTAATAAGAATATATGATACAGTAGTTAAAAATGAAAAGGAATCAGGTAACACCTTTTTGGCAGATAAGAGTATATAGAGTTATTCCTTGACTTAGGACCATAGTGGAGTCTGGACTTTCTGTTGTAAGTCATGATGGTCATAAGTTGAAGCACTCATGTGACTGACCTGATTTTATAACCTGTTTTGCAGTAGTACCAGTAGTTAACTGAACACCACAGTGCTAAAGAGAATGTGCCAGTCATTAAATGAACACCATGGTCATTAAGTGAGTCAATACATTCCTATGAGCATTTTTTGCTGGAAATGTAAATTGTGTCAGATGACCATGGAATGCTTCAATTGGCTGTAAAAGGGAGCCAGTCGCTAAGCATCCAAAGTGCAGTCATGTGACTGCATGGGGGGGGTGTCTGTTAGCACTCCAGAACTGGGTCATAGATACGTTCTGGGGATCTGTTGTAATCTCAAACCATTGTTAAGTGATTGGTCATTAATTGAGGACTATATTACAGTATTCATGATAAAAATACATTTTGCTGAAGTCCTATTTTGAAACTATTTTGAGAAGGTTCAGGAATTTACTGAGGCAAAGCCAGCTTTTCATTCTCTCCACTAAGCAAGACCTGCAGAAAATATTCTACCATCAGAATATTTTTTATATTTGTATCCTAATCCTAGAATTATTTATTCAGACTAGTAAACTTTATAAGATTGGTCCCATGGTACACAGCATACATTATGCAGTGTTTTGTTTAAACAGCACGAATTATTTGAAAAACAGGCCTAATACACCAACATCTTAAATTCCCGAGATACATGGTTTGCTAATAACTTAGTTAATACCAGTATAATATGTAAAAGGAATCTCCCCAAAACATGTACTAAGATCATGATAAATATGATTATACAAAATAATGATTAAGTTAGCATAATTGATCAAAACATCTCCAAAAGAATAAAATCAGAATTTCCTTAATAGCAGAAGGACTAGTAATATCTGTGTAGGACCTGTAATGGTTCATGAATTTGGATCACTCAATAATAACAATATGGGAGATCAAGGCCTAAGACCCAAAGAGGAAAATCACAACCTAGTACCTGTATTGCATCATGCGTGAACTACAGTAAATATCCTGCTGAAGGCTTCGTTTTTTGTTTTTTTGTTTTGCAAGTTTTACGACTGAATAAGTTCTTTGAGCTTTGTTTGAGGAATTTGTTTCTGGGATATTTTTTATGTTTCCAGGTATATGTTTATTATGAATAAGTTTAGTTTGAAGAAAAAAACTGCAAGCATAATTCATGTAATCAGTCATTTGTAATTTCAATGTCAGAATCTGAGGGTTATAAAACAATAAAATATTAATTTACCTAGTGTCTTAGCAATTTCATACAAAGGAGAGGTGTATCAAAACACACTACACTTTACACTTCATAACTGTGCAATAATGTGCAGAAGGTGATACTACATTTTTTTCCATCCTAATTTCTTTTTTCTTTAATCACATGATTGGTATTGGGGTAACAAATACCACTAGATACTGGCTAACCTGAACACACACAAAAAGTATCACAAGTTGAAATGAGAAACTTTCTCTTTTCCAATAGTTGCCAGAACAGCAATAATTTTTTCACCCAAGATTTATAGTTAGCTGGCAAAAATTGTCCTCATAATGGCAAAAGAGGGCACTAAGTCAATAAATCTCCATTATCGAAATCATTAGAAGCATCCCTAGTCGGCAGTATACAAAAATGTTACTATTATGAATACTTCATCTTTTTATACTGTCTCTTTTAAAGGCATGCTCAATTACAAAATGTTTTTATGCAAACATTGTTTTGGAGATTTAAGCTTTTTTAAAAAGCATAAGTAATCAAGTCATGGTTACCTTAAATATAATTTTAGAGCAGAATAACTCCATCAGGGAGAGTGGAGGAAAGGTTTTGTTAATCTGTGACAAGAAAATAAACACAAACTGAGCAGTAGCTCACACTAGCTTATGACTTGCAAAGTTGAAGTGAGGAAAGCTAAGGATTGCAACAAAGTGAATGAACCAAGACTTGTAACAAAAGTCAAAAATAACAAAAAAAGCTTCTTTCAACATGTAAAAAACAAGAAAAAAGTTAAGGAAATGATTGGTCCATTAGTAGAAGAAAGTGGCAAGAAGATGACAAGCAACAGGGAGAAAGCAGAACTACTCAACTCGTTTTTTGCATCCGTCTTTACACAAAGGGAAAAAACAGTCCAACCTATCAAAAACAGTACCATAAAAAAACAGATTAGAAACACAAGTTAAGATCGGCAAGAAAATGGTAAGAGAGCACCTGTCCACCATAGATGAGTTCAAATCACCAGGACCAGATGGACTACACCCCAAGGTTCTGAAGGAACTGGCAGATGTGATCTCAGAACCACTGAACTATATCTTTCAAAGATCCTGGAGCACTGGGGAACTACCAGAGGACTGGAAAAGAGCTGATGTAGTTCCCATTTTCAAAAAAGGGGAAAAAATGGATCCAGGAAACTACAGACCTATCAGTCTGACCTCAATACCTGGGAAGATCTTGGAAAAGATAATCGAGCAACGAATCAGTGAACACCTAGAGGCAAACAAAGTCATTACCAAAAGCCAACATGGGTTTGTCAAAAACAGATCATGCCAGACAAATCTTATTGCATTCTTTGACCAGGTGACAAAATTAGTGGACCAGAGGAATGCTGTGGATATAATTTACTTGGACTTCAGTAAGGCATTTGATAAAGTAGATCACAACCTACTACTCGATAAGATAGAAAAATGTGGGTTAGACAGCATCACCACCAGATGGATTCGTAGCTGGCTGACCGGCCGTCCTCAGCATATGGTCCTCAATGGAACTGCATCTACATGGAGGGAAGTGTGTAGTGGGGTGCCGCAGGGCTCTGTTTTGGGCCCAGTACTCTTCAACATCATCAGTGATTTGGATGAGGGGATAAATGGGGAACTCATCAAATTTGCAGACAACACCAAGCTGGCAGGAATAGCCAACACTCCAGAAGATAGGCTTAAGATACAGAAGGATCTTGACAGATTTGAACATTGGGCGCTATCTAACAAAATGAGATTCAATGGTGAAAAAAGTAAGGTTCTACATTTAGGAAGGAAAAATCAAATGCCCAGGTATAGTATAGGTGGTACCTTGCTCAATAGTAGCAGTTGTGAGAGGGATCTCGGAGTCCTAGTGGACAATCACTTAAATATGAGCCAGCAGTGTGCTGCAGCTGCCAAGAAAGCCAACACAGTGCTAGGCTGCATTAACAGAGGGATAGAATCAAGATCACGTGAAGTGTTATTACCACTTTACAACGCCTTGATAAGGCCACACTTGGAATACTGCATCCAGTTTTGGTCACCACAATGTAAAAAAGATGTTGAGACTCTAGAAAGAGTACAGAGAAGAGCAACAAAGATGATTAGGGGACTGGAGGCTAAAACACATAAGGAACAGTTGCTGGAATTGGGTATGTCTAGTTTAATGAAGAGAAGGATGAGGGGGGACATGATAGCAGTGTTCCAATATCTCGGGGGCTACCACATAGAAGAGGGAGTCAAGCTATTCTCCAAAGCACTTGAAGACAGGACAAGAAGCAACAGATGGAAACTAACCAAAGAGAGAAGCAACCTAGAACTAAGGAGAAATTTTCTGACGGTTAGAACAATTAATCAGTGGAACAACTAGCCTCTAGAAGCTGTGAATGCTCCAACACTGGAAGTTTTTAAGAAGAGACTGGACAGTCATTTGTCTGAAATGGTATAGGGTTTCCTGCCTGAGCGGGGGGTTGAACTCGATGACCTCCAAAGTCCCTTCCAACTTTTTTATTATTATTATTATTATTATTATTATTATTATTATTATTATTATTATTATTATTATTATTATTATTATTATTATTATTATTATTATTAAATAAACGTGGTTAGTCTTAAAGGTGCAACCAGACTTCATGTTTATTTCAGTTAGTGAGGAACAGGGGAAAAAAAGAAATTCTCTGTTGTGAGAATTTCACAGCAGCTGAGCAATCAGCTTTCTCCTGAAATCATACCCGAACTGAATAGAAACCCACAAGCACTGGTAATATTCTAATTTTTAAAAAATCAAGTGACTTAAATGGTACAGTGGAACAACTGCTGAAAACAAAATATATTTTGTAATATTTCCATTCATAGCTACAATATTCTATTTATTTTAAAAAGCTATATGCCACTCATTTTCATTAATGGACTAGGCAACTTACAAACACATACAATACAAATTATTAAAAACTCTAAAGATATGAATAAAATGAATATAGTCCTTGACTTACAATAGTTCATTTAGTGACCATTCAAAGTAACATGGCGCTGAAAAAAGTGACTTATGACTGTTTTTCACAAAGTCAATGGGGAAGCCAGATTCACTTAACAACCCTGTTACTAACTTAACACTTGCAATGATTCACTTAACAACAGTGGCAAGAAAAGTCGTAAAATGGGCAAAACTCACTTAACAAATGTTTTACTTAGCAACATAAACTCTGGGCTCAATTGTGGTCATCAGTTGAGGATTAACTGTACTTTCAGGCCTCTTGCTAAAATGTAACAGGGGTAGGTACTGCCTTCTTCCATAATCAGGGCCTGTAACAAAAATGAAGTTATTGATGTTAAGTGCATCCATCTATCTATCTATCTATCTATCTATCTATCTATCTATCTATCTATCTATCTATCTATCTATCTATCTATCTATCTATCTATCTATCTATCTATCTATCTATCTATCTATCTATCTAATCTTATCTATCTATCTATCTATCTATCTATCTATCTATCTATCTATCTATCTATCTATCTATCTATCTATCTATCTATCTATCTATCTATCTCTATCTATATATCTATCTATCTATCTATCTATCTATCTATCTATCTATCTATCTATCTATCTATCTAGTTTATAGAGTGAATGTAAGCCAATCTCAAATGCCTGACTCTGGGCAGCTAATAATGATTTAAAATGAAACATTGTGTTTTACAATAAATCAGTAAATAACATATATGGCAGTTGAGATAAAAAAACATCCAATACATAATTAACACATGATAACACTTAACCACACATTGGGGGCACCAAGCTTTATGAAAGGCCAGAAGGATCAGAGCAAGTCTAATCTCTGGCAGAACTGATGTTTCAGATGGAAGGTGCCATGTAAAAAAAAGGCTCTTTTCCGGGTCACATGTTCATCCTACACTTAAATGTAACACTTTCCCCCCCCCTTAGGTAGTTAGATAATTTAAATGTGAATTATATAAGCTAGGCAAGAATTGAACCGTTCATGTGGGATTTAAGCCAGTGGTTCAGAAATACATCTAATATTGTCCACCGATTATGGGAGAAAACACAAACTAGTTTCTTTTAAGAGCAATTTGAGTTGTTGATTCACCAACTGAAGTGTTTTACAGCATGAAAATATGGGTTATCAGCTACATCAGATAAAATAATAGTAGTAGGATCCTCTAATGAATCTTTCCATTATTTAAAGCCAATTATTATTAGATTTTAAAAGCTTTTGTTATTCAGTCTGCCTTATAAGATACACTGTTTGACTGTATTGTAGTATCTCATAACTTGCTATTTGGAAATAGCCGTATAATTATATTCTGAAGGAACAGCTGATCACTTGGGTGCATTTGGAATACATAATAAAGGAAGTGTTTATATTACTGATATTTAAAGTTCTGCTTAAAGAGTGGACATTTTACAGACAATATTTGAAGGGCACAAAATAGAGACAACTACTAAATATGTTTTCCAGTAATAAAAGCCTACTGTAGTTATTTAGCTGCCTTTTAGCATAAATCTGAATTTTAATTAGTACATAATCAAATATAGCATCCACATGGGGCAATTCCTTTTATAAACTAGGATTATAATTCAAAATTCTTATCTAGGTGTCACACCAAAAGAACATACATTTTGCCCAACTCCTGACTCTGGGTAGCTCACAACACACTAAATAATATAAAAAAATAGAGAAACAACAGCCAACAAACCAGACTCAAGATAAAAGAAAAGAAGAGCAAGATGGCAAACTCCAAAACATCTTACCAACAACATCCATCAAAAGGGTAACAACCATCCTAGGCGAAGGTCTGGGAGAACAATTAGGTTAGAAGGAGCCCTGCCTAATTTCCAGGATAGTGAAGGATAGGAGGGGTACCTTCTAGTATTCCTGGTTATGCTCCTTGTCTGGACTACCTTGTAAGGCTAAAATCAGCTCTGAGAACATAGGTATCACATGGACATACCAAGGCATCCACATAATTGCTTACCTGGACCAATTGAAGCTTCCAAGTGGTCTTCAAGGTCAATCTCATGTAGTATGCATTACAATAGTTGAGCCATTGACTTCACCCATCATTTTAATGTAGATATTGAATACAAAGGGACAGAGTCGAACCCTTTGGCACCACACAGAGAATGGAGCTAGGGAATAACCTCTCCCGAAACCAATACAACTGCAACGGGCCCTGAAATAAGTCAACCACTGTAAAACAGTGCCTCCCATTCCCAATTCCAGAAGCTGGTCCAGAAGGATACCATGGTTGGTGGTATGAAAAGCAAAAGCCACTGAGATCAAGATGCACCACCTCCATCCTGACTCCACCACAGCTTATCTACAAGCAAAACCAAGACTTATATGTACTAAATACCTGCCTGAAATGAGTCCAGATAATCTGCTTCCTCCAGGGTTCTCTGTAGTGCACTCCAATTACTTTCTCAACAATGTTCCCCAAAAGGGGAAGACTGGACAAAAGGCAGTAATTACCTAAAACGGTTGGGTCCAAGGATAGCCTTTGAGAAGGAAGATTATTACCACCTCTTTATGGCTGGAGGCACCTACCTTCCCCCCCCTCCCCGCAAAGTAGTTACTACAGTATGGATCCAAATACAGATTAACTCCCCGATTGCTTTCCTAATTCAGAAAAGACTTGGATCTCATAAGTCATGTCACTTTTTTCAGTGCTTTTGTAACTTCAAATGGTCACTAAATGAACTGTTGTTAAGTCGAGGACTATCTGTAATGGCTAGATAACAGGGAAAAGAGAAAAGTTTTCTAAATAGACCACAGAGCTCAGAGCTATATGAATTCAGTCCTCGAGTTCAGCCTCCAGAATTCCTCCATATGTTAATTTTTAATCAACTTAGAGAACTTACTTAGAGAACAAATTAATCTAATTGTTGTAATTTTAATTAATTTACTTCCTCACCTCAATAACATGTAGATTTTCCAGCCATAATAGTTGGGGGAAAATAGCCTTCAAAAGGAGTTTTAGACCTGAGGCTCAACTTTTTTCTTTTTCTCTTTAACTGGCATATCAAATCCCAGGAAATCAATAGATTTGCCAATCAAGAATTCTGTTATTTGTGCATGTGTTACATTATAAGTAGTGTGTGTGCACATGGATGTGAATATTGCAGAAGAGAATGTAAATTGGAGAAACATGTGGGGCATATATGCATATATATGTATGCATAATGAAGGAAGGAAAGAGAAGGGACTCTAACAAACAGGGTTTTCGGGGAAGCATATATCAGGAAAAAGCAAAGAAAGAAACATACAAAACAGAATAGTATTCTGATTCAGTCTTTTCTGCTTTGTATTTCAAATCAGGTGTTCTGATCACCCAGGCAAACAGGAGAGGGGAAAGGCTGCTATTTGACATAAGTATGACAATCATCTATTTTTGTGGCAGAATTAGGAGTGTCAGTTTTTCAAGAGATCAATCGTCCTATTAAATTTAATAAATGCTGCCATCTAGAGATCATTCAGATTCATTTTCTACAGTCAGTTAAAGTTCAACAATAGCAGTCCTGAACAACACATACATACAATACATACATACATACACACACAGAGACACACAAACTCACACTCACTAAATCAGAAGCATATTGCAACCCAAGTGGAAAGGGAGACTTTTTCCCTACAGTATGCCAAAAATCACCTGCTAGCCACTTGCTCATGTTAAGACACACTAAAGCTACAATCCCACAATTATCCAAACATATTTTGCACTCAGAAACAGGAAAGGGTATCATCTGGAACTCCCGGCCCAATTTTATAAGTTGCTCTTGGCACTTTTCTCTCTGTGAGGGGTCCCAGCATATGCAGTTTTGTAAGGAAAGGAGAGGAAAAGGCCCTGCAAAGGGGAAAATTATGTCCTTTTCTTTCTCCTACTGGGACTGCCTGCAATGCATCTTCTTGAGTAAAAGCAAAGGAAGAGAAAGGACAGGGATGCTACAAGTACAAGTAGTACTCGAGATACAACCATAATGGAGCCTGCCCATTAGTCATGTCATGATGGTTGTTAAGTGAAGCGTCTCAGTTAACAAACTTCCCATTCCTGCTCTCCCCAATGCAATTGCTAAATGAACATGCGGGTCATAAAGTGGAGGTTGCACAGCATAAGGAAAGCTTCCAAAAGCTGTAGAAAGCTTTTGTAGCACTGTGCAACCACATTAAGATGGCAAAATGGAGCAGCCTATCCCTGGGCTGCACAGCACAATTCCAGAATCCCACCCTACAGCAAAGTGACAAAGCAACCCACTCCATTGCTATGGAAGGCTTCAGAGCTCTTCAAAAATTGAGTTAGGAGGGGTGTGTAGGACCTGGTGGGGGTGGGAATCAGGCCTAAGGCCAGCAGGGAGCCAGTGCGGGGGGGGGGGAGAGAAATAGGTGCAGGGAGATGCTGCAGCATCTCTGTGGTCAGCTGTAAGGGTGAATGAATGTGGTGGTACTGCAGCAACCATAAATTCAAGACTGGGTTGTTAGTAACTTTTAGGGGGTCTGCCATAACTTCAAATTTCCGTTACGTGACTGATTGTAAGTCAAGGCCCACTTGTAATCCAAATGCCTGCTAAAGGCAGAACTTATGAAATATTCATAAACTAATGGTCTCATATGAAATTGGTAGCCTGTTAGAAGAGGAATGGAATAATTAATAAAAATAAGGACTAACTAAAATAATATGGCTGTCCTGCCTATCCACCTCTAGGAAAGTGGTTGATGCTAGTTTTCCTAAGGGCAGGTAACACTGGGTATGATTGGAAAAAATAATAGGGAATCACCTAATTGCTGCCCTGAAACATCCCCCCCCCCCCCATTAGTTTGAAGGCACCAACACTCCCTGGCTATATTGCTTAAGTCTTCAACTCATGACTGGTTGTTTTGAAAGGCCTGTCTTCAGCATGCACTTAAACTGATACAATGCTCTGTTCTATAATTCTGGTACACTAGCTAGGAACTCAAAATGCTACTGTTTAATTAGGTCTGCAACAGCAAAGCATTCTTTTAAAGTTACAACATTTATTACTGAGAAGAGAACTCCAAACGTCTTTCTACTTTCCCATATGATTAATTAAAGGGAAGATAGGTTCATACACTGTGATATTAGAAGGCTTGTTTGATTTTGGCTCGGTCTATTGGAGAAATTTGAAAGCTATGCTTAATTCCTTAGAGCACACCAATTGTGGAATTGCTCTGGGTAGAAACCTCAAGTCAGAAAAATAGGCTAACACCGGGGGTGTATGATTGTCCCCTAACCAAGATGTTCAATAAGATCTGAAAATGAAGAAGGAAATCAGAGAAGCATCCCAAAAAACATGACTTGTAATTCTAGGATATTTCAATTGCCCACATATTGACTGAGTGAATATATATTTAAACCATGTCAAGTAAAATTCTAAAGATACTATAAATGACTGCACTGGACCAGTTGGTTGTAGGATATTTATGTAGTCCATCTAATTGGGAATAGTAATCATGATGCAATAAAATTAATATACAAAGAAGCAATAACCTATACACAAGTTCCACATAGTTATTTGACTTCAAAAAAGGGAACTTCTCAACATCGACTAATGAAAAAGAAAATCAAAGGAAAGGTTGAAAGTGCAAGCTCATTCCATAACCTTTGCTGTGGTTTAAAACCACAATAATAGCAGGTTTTTGGGTTTTTTTAGGAAAATAGCCCCAAAATCCAAGAAGAGGCCTGCATGGTTTACCAGCATTGTAAAAGAAAGCATTAAGGAAGTGTGGCAAAAGTGCTTTTCAAAAGGCAACTGGACTGCTGAAAACTGAAGCCTCTTCAGTTCTCAACTTCTTGTATGAGAAGTGAAACGTTTTCAAGGAAAAAAACCAAGAAAGTCAAGTTGTCTTTTGAAAAGCACTTTTGGGACAACCATGACGTGGATGGTTGAGAATCTCCATATACATTAAGAAAGCAGAAAGCCCGGTCTAATGAAGAACACAAAAGGAAACATAAACTCTGGCAAAATAAATGCATAGAGTCAGCAAGGGAGGCAAAAAGAAAATCCAAGGAGCATATTACCCAAACTGTGAAGATGGATAATAAAAGATTCTTCAAATACATTAGAAGCAGCAAGCTGTCAGGGAGATCATTGGTCTTCTGGATGGAGTCAAGAGTATGTTAAGAGGAGAAAAGGAAATTGCAGAGAAGCTGAACGAATTCCTCGTTTCTGTCTTCACAGGAGAAAAATTGGGGCAGATCCCTGAGCCATATAATGGTGACGAGAGAAGAAGTACTAGGCCTTATTGACAAAACTGGGCATCAATCAATCACCAGTGTCGGTATTGGTGGGGGTGGTCTTGGAGGTTCTTTGGTTGGACTATTTATTGTTAACTTGTTTGGCAGTTCCTTGATTGGGCTATTGTTTACTTCTTGACTTTTGGTCTGATGTTAATCTTGGTGTTAATCTATGTTCATATGGGTGCTGATTGTTGGTGGGCAGGTGTTTTGATCTTTTTGTTTCCTTTTTGGTTTGTTGATTGTCTCTTTTGCATAATATGTAGGTATTGTGTCTATGTGTCTAGTGATGGCTAATTTGTAAGAGTGCCAGGCTTCTAGAAATTCCATAGCATTTTTGGACTTGGCTTGGGCTAGGATCGCCACAGTTTCCCAGTTGGAACTATGTTTAAGTCTGTCCACAAGTTATGAAATTAAAAGAGGTTCATGAGTAGTAGTAGTGGAGAGGCAGGAGGCCCACATGCTACTGGGCTTAGCTGGCTGAGGCTTTCTGGCTTGCAGCAGGTTTCTGTGCACCAGTGGGCTTACCCGGTTGAGGCCTCCTGGCCCATGCTGCAGAGTGTGTGTATGTGTGTGTTGCAATTCTCATTGTTGTAAAGCAGGGGTGTCAAACTAGCAACATCACGTGACGTTTCGCGATGTATGATGACTTTTTCCCATTGCTGGCAATGGGGTGGGCGTGGTTTTGCCATGACGCATCCGGCCCACGGGCCAACAGTTTAACACCCCTGTTATAAAGGCAGGCACACTGCCAAGTGCCCAAACTTCAATCACATGATCACAAGAGGCTGCAATGGTTGGAACTTTGGGCAGGAGTACTAAGCCCCTTTGTTTGGCACCATCATAATTTCGAACAGTTGCTGAATGAACAGTCATATGTCATATTTATACAAGAATAAAGTGCATCTGAACACTTTATCTTGGTTACATTTTTATTCCTCTTTCATCAGATGAGCTTATAGATGTGATTTTATATTACCTACTAATTGAAATTCGGTGGGCATTATACAATCAATTAAAACATGAAGTGGAAAAACTATGAAAATATAATACAAAGGAAAACTAATAAACAGCATGTGATAAAAGTAAAATCCAGAAATTAAAACACAATAAAAATAAAACTGACACATAGAGAGTACAAAGCTCTAAAAGGATTAAACTCACCTAAAATGTTTTAGAATGGAATAATTTTAAAAAGTCTTCATTGGCACCCAGACTAGATTACAACATACGCACAATGCAAGCTACTGTGGGACAAATATGATATATTTTGTACGCAAGTTAGAATGCTGGTTAGAATGCTCCAATTCATTATCTAGGGCAGAGTTCCCCAACCTTTCTGGGTTGGCGGCCTGGAGCAGGGGGAGGGGGGAAAGGGATGATTTTATGCAAGGGGCAGGTGCATGTGTGTGTGCATGCACGCCCACCTGCAATGTTTATGGGACCTCACGTGACTGGGGCCACAATCACCTGCAACGAGGCTCACGCAAGTGGGACATGGGCACCTGCAACAAGGCTCACACGAGTGGGGTTGTGAATGGCACGCAACAAGGCTCACACAAGTGTGGCCGTGCACATGCACTGGCTGGCCACTCATGCGGCCCAAGGGCAATTAGGCCATGGCCCGGTAGTGGGCCGCGGGCCACAGGTTGGGGATTCCTGCTTTAAGGGTTTCTAAAGGGAGATGTTTAAAGTCTGAAAGGATAAATAACATTTAACTTAGGATATATGCTATCATAGAAAACTTGCATCTCCATCTTTCTGCTGTAATGATGCAGAGAGATTCAGATGACAATGCACTAACTCAGTATGATAGTATCAAGTACTATATTACAAAGGCTCCGCTTTTGGACTAAAATATGCAGGCAACCCATAATTCAGAATCACTGTTTTCATTACCCTACAATGCCTCTTGTTCTGTCATTCATACATTTGGAACTAAAATTGGACTCAGTTTGGAAGTAACTTCCAGGCAAGTCTGGGATCCACATAAGACCTCTATTTATTTGGAATCCCCTATCATCAATATTACTATCTTAAGTTTATGCAATGAATATTATTTGCCCTTAAAAACCAGGTCAATGCTGGCAAAGCTGGCTTTCTGCATCAATCTTCAATATACTGGCAAAATTGCAGAAAATATTAAAGGAAGAATAATAAGTGGCAGAGTAAGGACAGCCAGAAATCAGTTATCCTGGAGGATCTCACTTCAATCTAGTTAAGACCAAAGTCATCCCAGCTGCTACCCTATTTTTTTCTCTCTTTTTTTTTGGCCTGTTACCAGGATGCAAACAAAAGGACAGAGTGACTTTCTGGATGTTATGAAGGTAAAGCACAAAATATTGACAGATTAGTATGAGAATCAACAACACGACTATTTTTTATCAGTAAACTCCTTCCTAGATGTGAAGAAAGGACAGGGTCCTCTTCAGGAGAGCACCCTTCACTTAAATACTACCCTTGTTTAAACCCTTCCTCCCCAGCCATGCCTTTAGCAAATGCGGAGAGATAAAAGAACGTAGCGCATCCTTCCGCCTTGCGCTCCCTCTCCGTCTTTCTCAAGCAAAGCACAAAATGGTAATAGAAAATGACGGTTTTTTCTAGGCAGCCCCAAAAGAACACCACCATCCCTTGCTGTGTCGCTTAAATGCCTATGGTTTGATTCTCTCATACGAGTCTGGTTATACCGGAACGCTCAGGGTAAGCCACCCATTTGCCGTCCGTGCAACACCAAATCTCTTCTCGTTACAAATGACAAAAAACGGAGCTAAAAACGAGGAGGAGGGGCGGCGAAAGCTTAGGCAAACGCACCCGCCGGCAGGGGAGGGAAACCGAATGTTGCTTGGTGGCAGTTGCCGCTGCTGCTAGTGCATCCGCATTGCTATTATAATGTCGTCAGTCAAAAGATGGAGAACGAGATGTTGTTGTTTTTCTTTCTCGCCAAAGAATCGTCAGCCCCCCCCCCCCCGCAATCGTCACCCCCTCTCCCCAAACCGAAGACTTGAGGAATATGACCCCTCTCTTTCCCTGTGTTCTCTTTGCTCTTGGCAAATTGTTGCCACCCTGGCCCTAAGTAGCCTGCAAAGCAAAAGCAAAACAGAAAATACGACATCAACCTAAGAGGCGCCCAAGCGCAATAACCCATTTATGTCACATGCGCAAAGCCGCAAGACAGACTGCAGTGAGCAGCTGCGGCCTTTTGAAACGGACAAGGAGGAGGCTCGTCGCGGCCAGCCCAATAGGACGCTAGCTGCCTGCTTCTGAGAAATGGTCTAAAGCGGCTCGCTCGCCTGCCATCGCTCACTGCCTCCTTCCCCGTGCGCGCACTCTCTCTCTCTCTCTCTCTCTCTCACACACACACACACCCTACAGCCGATGGCACCGTACAGCCAGAGCGTCACTGGGTGACACGCGCGCACACACACACACACACACACACACATTACCCCCAGCAGCACCACCCCCCTCCCCCACGTGCGCATGGTCTGCAAAATCTGGCCTCTGCGGGGCAACTGGAACTTCCAACCAGAAGCCGAACCTAAAGCCAGTTCTACTGTACCTGTTTTGAGACATCATTCTCAGCTGTTTTTTCTGCTGCTTCTCCCCACCCGATTTATCTCAGCTACTGGATTTACAACGAAGAGAGTGAGGGCAAGGGAAGACGTGCTTTTTTTTCCTCCCCTCTCTTCTAAACCGTCTTGCACCTTCTGTTTGAGACTGCAAGTGAAGTCACAAGACTGATTCTGTGACATCACATGAAGTCTACAAACACTGGATTGTGACTTCACTGCAGGATGGAGCAGGGAGGATTTTTTAAAAAAGGAAAGGGGAGGGGGAAAAGGCTCTTATTCAAACACATATCTGCAAGAGTAACAAAGGATCACAAGAAGAAATGCTAGCAAAATATGTTGATGTAAATAATACACACAAAACATATTTGCACTAGAAAAAAAATTATGAAAAAAAACTAATTCAAAAATGGATTAAGGAAAAATAGGAAGAAAAAGCCCCCAAAGTCATCATAATTAAGGAAAACATTTTTCTGTGTCTATGTCTCCTCCCATCTTCAAGAGTAAGCCTAGATTACAGTAGCAGTCAACATCAGTAAACATTGAGGGGTAGGAAGAATTGGACAAAGAGAATCAGAGAACATATTAAAATCAGCATGTTAGATGACTAGAATAGTTGCTGTACCAACTATTGTAACAGTGCACAAGGCATATAAATGACAATAAAAGGTGCTGGTTTTTTGAAGGTCAAAGATACATGAAAACCAATCTGCTGCTACCAGGAGGACTAAAAGTCATGTACATACCAGGGTTCTAAATTCCAAGGCTCAGGTCTATCTGTGGAATGTATGTTGCCATCAAAAAAGACTGCAAAGAGATTTGTCCTCAACAGAAAACGTAGAACTGAGCCAAGGAAAGAAAAAAGCAAACAGCTTCAATTTGCTATTTACTAAGTGACATTCTTGTACTGTATTGGCTAGTGGCACTGATGCTAAGCGGAAAACACAGACAAGAGCATTTTCCAATAATATTTAATAGCTCTATAGAACATGGGTATACAAATTATTTCAGGCTAAGGGCAGCAGTTAATCTTTGAGTGGTGTACCAGGAGCCACACTTGAAAAAGTGGTACAAGCAAGAAGAAAAAGTAAATTGAGGTAATTATTTCTTGTTACTTTAAGACATGTTGCCTTCTGACACACTAAATATAAAACAGCAGCTTTGGGGGGAACTGTGGAGGCCAGCACTATAGAACAGAAGGTCACACTCACTTAGTATAAACTTTCAGTGCAAAATAAGAGAAAATGTGTACATATTAAGAGGGGAGGACAGAAGACAGAGAAAAGTTTTCTCTTTTTTTGCAAGGTTTTTCCAAATACACAGACATAGAATTTTTTTAAAAAAGGACTATTAAACAGTAATCTAAAGACTTCCCCTCTCATTTTCTGTCAGTTTAAAAATGTTCAGCTGAATGCCTGGACTGTTATCAATCCTTCAATTAGACTTTTCATTTTAGCATATTTTTAAACACCACCTGTTTTCTTACAGATGCCCTTCAATTAACTTCACTGCTATTCAGTGAATAGAAGCAATCTGATTAAGGTGAAGTATCAATTAGTGTGGTCACACAACATGCAAAGCCATTTGGTCTGGCTTAACGTATCATCTGAACCCAACTCTGGACTTGGACTATGATCAAAGTAGACTTCTTTAATTACAGTCCATGTTAATTAACTTAAATTATCTTACCTTAATCAAAATCTGACATGCAATCCAATTCGGGTAGGAAATGGTTGACTCTCCTTTCTGGCCTTCCAACATAGACATAATAACAGGAGAGACCATAAAGTATGGTGTCCCTGCTACTCTGGCTTTGTTTTCATTCCCTATGGCACAGGTGTCAAACTCGCCACATCATGTGACGTGACATATCGCGACTCCTTTTGCATTGCCGGCAATGGGGTGGGCGCGGCTTCGGTATGATGAAACCGGCCTGTGGGCCGGCAGTTTGACACCCCTGCCCTATGGGAAGATATTTAACCAAACAAAACTTGTGCCACATGTGAGCTAAGTTTCCACCCCCAATTTGGCTGCTGTGTATCTTTTACTTTTTTCATTTATTCAAACAAAAACAAATCCAGACCAAACCTTACTAAGGAATTAGGACAAGAAAATCTAAATTAAAACACTATTATGCTGTTTGTTACGTTATTTGTTAGGCATTCTTTAAGAAAATTATTTATGACTAATACTAAGCCATACTCAGCATATTCAACCTGTCATGTGTATGTGTGTGCATAATTTCCCAAGATCTAATTAGACAAACTACAGCACACAAAGACCTTCTTGCGAATTACTATTTTTTATTTATTTGTAATACTGTAATACAGAAAAAACTGGTTTCTTTCAGGCTTCAAGGCTAATCACATAAGCAGCATTTAGCTTAAGCAAACAAATCCCCATCTTTTTTACTAGCCCACAAAGACAGGCTGGAATATGGCAACTTGATTTATAGCTGTATTCTTTAAATTTCTTTAGGTTAGAAAAAAAGGGGGGCACATAATCAAGAAATAAAAAGCATTCATGACAATCCAAGTCCAGTTTTATCTCTGCCTTCAAGAGGCACACATCTGCTACTATGTCATGGTATCTATTCTTAAAGTATAGCTACTGGTATGTGTGCAATTATAACTAAAGTCACCTTCTTAGAGTCAATCAAGGGCTTTAATTATGCTTATCTGGGAATCTTTCATGGCTAAACAGAAATCCTTTTCTCCCCTTCAAGACTGTGGGCTTCCTTTAAAGCCATGCTGATCTTCTCATCATCCAGGAACTCTTTCAGCATACCCAGGAAACTGCAAATCTTCAGGAGCAAAATTACTGCATAGTTTGCTAACTATCATCATCTTTTCTAAATTGCTTTTTTGCCAGCTCATCAGGTCATTTCATTTCTGTTTCCTTCCACCCATGACGACTCTCTACATTTGAAAGGCCCTAATCTGCTCCAGGTCGGTGCTTTTCCAGATGAATTTATCACCCTCCAAATGCAAGCTTGTATGTCTGGAAGATTGTGTAACAGGATGGTAGATGGTGCTTAGCTGCCCCTTAAGTTACCAAATCCATATGTTGAATGTGTGTTGTAGAAAGTAAAGTAGTCTGGTTACTCACTTTTGGGTTTGTTTATTTAATTCAATTTGTAAAGCCACCCATCTCAAACCAATGACTCTGGGTAGTGAAAAATCATAAAAACAATTAAAACAGTTAAAATACAATGCAAGAAAGAAATTAAATTCAAATAGCAGCTGAGCAACATTATAATCTGTTGGTGTCAACATAATCAGGAAATGGTAGCCTTACACACACTCAGGATCCCAGGTCCAGGTACATAGCCAGGTCTTCAATGCCTTCTGAAAGTTCAGCAGAGTCGGGACCATCCTAATTTCTGGAGGGAAAATCTTCCAGAGGGCAGGGACTACAGCAAAGACAATACATCTCTTGGTCCTGCCAGACAACATTCTTTAACTGATGGGACATAGCCATCCCTGCTAGACTGGATTGGCCAGGTAGAAGCAACTGGAAGAAGACAGTTCCTCAGGTAACATTTACTATCCTAATTCTCTCAGATATAGAATTATCATTACCACCTCTTATTGAGTGATACTGATATTGGGTCTGCTGTTCTACTTATTTAAAAGCTAAGCCCTTGAGTCCTTCCAAGACTCAAAAAAAGTGTTCCCCCTGTGCACATTTTTACAATAACATTTAAAAAGCAATGATTCTTGTTTTAAAGAGTAAAGATTGTGGATTGGGATGTAACAATGTTGTTCAGGAGAAAACTATTCTATTTGAAAATTGTTGTGAGAAATATAGCTGTTTTAAAATTATGGCAATGATAATATAAAACTAAAAGATAGGACATATTTCTAAAACTTTCTTAAGTACAAGAAAGCTTTAGAAATAGGTCATATCCTTTATTTTTGCATTTAGTTGTAACATTGATGCTTATGTTGGACCCACTCTAAGAGATTTACAACTGGGAAAATAATCAAAAACAAAACTGCAATAAAATACCATTATATATACATTCCTTTCAAACCTATTAATACCCCACATTCTCAGAACTTTCTTATATCAATGTACTCTTGCACTGAACTCAAGCAAGATGGAGTTGCTGTTTGTTTTCTGGGGCTTTATGTCAGTTTCCACGTTGTCTCTCAAAGAAGCACTGCCATTAAAGGAATAGGTCCATGACCTGTTCCTCTTGGACTCACAACTGCTGTAGGTATCTAATGTACCAGGTAGTCCTGGTACATTACCTAAAATGGGAGGATCTTGCCATGTTAAATCAGGCTGTCATAAAGCCAGATAGAATACAGAAATGCAGTCTAAATGGAATTGCCTCAGAAAATCACTCAAAAACTGCAGGTGGTACAAAATATGATAGTCTAATTATTCACTGATCATAGTTCCTAGAAACATATTATTGTGGGCCCTGCACTGCTTGCAGTAGCTTTCCGGATATAACTCAAAGTGCTTAACTTAAAAAGTCCTATATAGTTGGCACCAAAATATTTTGGGACTGCCTTCTCCAGACAAAGTTGACCTATCCTATTCCCATCCTGGGAAAAACTGTTGATCATTCCCTACTTTTTTGAGGTAATAGAGAACAAGACTGGCAACAATTGTTTTTCTGCTATAACTCACTGTTGTGGATGTTTCCTTGGAACTTAGAAATTTTCCATTGTTGACTGCCTTCCAGAATCTGTATACCAAGGAGCCCCTGGGATCAGCAAAAAAGGGAAGATTATCTGGGAATAATTGTATCAGGTACTTCCATGTCTTTTGTATTCCAGATTTTCACTACGCCACGGGCCTAACAGCTCTCTGGCAAAATATTGTGAAATTTACTAAGTGCCCTTTGAAAGCTCATAATGTATACCAGACATATGAGGCAGACATTCCCCCAGCCTCAGAGATTGATAGCACCGGCACTTCATAGTTATAAAAAAATAATCTGCCCATGATAAGAGCCAATAGAAATGCCTTCCACCAACAGATTGCAACTCACCTATTTCAATATATTACTATATCTAATATGTAGCTTCCTGTTTGAGGGAGGCCCATAATAACCTGAAGCAGGCCCATCGTTGTAATACTGGTCATGAATTCCCAAGATCCAGCCTCAGCAACAATACTTTGCAAACTGTCATTCTGGCGATAAAGTAAAGCAGTTAAGAGAGGGATGCCACTGTATGGCTGGAATACTATACACTGTAGCATCTCTAATTTATCCCTTAATCTGACCACACAAACAGGAATTCATATTTTAGATGATGCAAAATGTTGTATACTGGGATCGGTGAGGCATTGATGAGACCGAAGGTTGAAGCAACAGTTCTTTATTCAATCAACACAGAAGCAGCTCTAACAGCCGCTTGGCTTCTATTTATACCGGACTGCCGCTAGGCAGCAGCCAATGAAATTAAAACACTATTTCCCACTTAAAGTGCAGGCTTGTAACAATACACAAACGGTTAGGGACTTTGAATTAACACATTAAGTTAACAGCTTATAACTGCCCTTATAAATCAGGTCAGTACACAACACCCCGTCCCCCTAAGTAATCACATATCACAATAATGAATATAGTCTTGTAAGTAGGCTGGCGGGTTCCGTGCCCGCTCTGATCGTCGGAGCGCCTTTTGATGAGCCGGGTAGACCGGGGCCGCTTGCCTCGGGTAGACCAGTACTTCTCTGAACGTTCCGGTTGGGTAGACCGGTGCTTCTCTGTATGTTCTGGCCGGGTAGACCGGTGCTGTCCAGCACAACCCTATTGGGTTGATCGGTGCCCGTGTCTCTGCACGAAGCACCTTCCGATAGTCCAGGAAACAAGTACGCCAACAGTTCCTGTTTGGTGGACATATTCTCAGAGGTTTGTGGTGACTCAGACGAGGCTAAGTCACCCTGCATCTCCCTGTGAGCCTTGCAAGACCTCGGGTCTCCTCTCTGTCAGCGGCCAGGGTTTGATTAGCCTGCCGCCGTCGCAAATGGTCGATGTGACGCCTAATCACACGACCATCTTCCAGGGCCACTTCGTATGACAGCGGCCCTGACACCTTACAAACCACAGCTACCACCCACAGTGCCCCTTGATCGTAGTTTCTTGCCCAAACCTTGTCACCGATCTACAGATTGCGCGGAGGTTTGGGTTGTGCTGTTTCCGCTGCTGCCCGGTCTGGATGGAGACGGTCCAACTTTGTGGTCAGCCGACATCCCCATCTCAGTTCCGCTGGGCTGCACCCCATTGAAGTGCAAGGAGTTGTGTGTTGGCAGAGCAAAAAGTCTGCCAGTCGGTGATGCCAATCACTAGTCGTTAGTCTCTTTAACGATTCCTTGGTCGTCCTGACCATATGTTCTGCTTGACCATTTGAAGCAGAATGAAAGGGGGCTGAGGTAGCGTGTCTGATCATGTTAGTCCTTAAAAAGGACTGGAATTCTGCAGCAGTGAATTGTGCCCCGTTGTCGGACACAATCACATCAGGCAAGCCGTGTGTGGCAAAGATTCTTCACAGTTCCTGGATGGTCCTGGCAGTAGTCATAGTTGGGACAGGTACTACCTCTAGCTACTTAGAGTAGCTGTCCACCACAATGAGGAACACCTGTCCTTGGAAGGGTCCTGCATAGTCTATATGAATTCTAAACCAAGGAGTTTGCGTGGTCTCCCAGCGATGTACTGGAGCTTGAGGCATTTCAGGTCTGGTCTGCTGGAAAACCTGGCACCCTTTTACTTGAGCCTCTATATCATTATCCAACCCTGGCCACCACAGGTAGCTTCTCGCGAGTGCCTTCATCCTGACTATTCCAGGATGTCCCTCGTGCAGAGATTCTAAGACCCTTGCTCTTAATGTGTGTGGGACTATAACCCGACTTCCCCATAAAATGCAGCCCTTGTAAGCTGATAGCTTTTCTTGTCTTCTGAAGAAACTGTGAAATTATGGCCCTGGACTGGCTTCAGGCCATTCCCTCAGCACCCAGTTCAAAACATGACTGAGTGTTTTGTCATTGGCTGTTTCAGCAGCCACATCCCCTGTGTGAAGGGGAGACTCAGGCAGATCCTGGATTGCCAGGATGCGTGCAGTAGGTGCGGGGTCGGGATCTGATTGAGGCAGGGGCAGTCTGCTGAGCGCGTCAGCGTGGCCCATTTCCTTGCCAGGCTTATGGACTAGCCTGTAATTGTAGGCTGCCATGAAGATTGACCACCTCAGCATCCTTGGGGAAAGGATCTGAGGGGTTTGCTTGTCTGGAGTAAACAGACCTAGAAGAGGCTTATGATCCGTGAACACGGTAAATGGGTGACCATGAAGGAAATCGTGGAATTTTTTTATTCCTGTTACTATTGCTAATGCCTCTTTGTTAATTTGTGCGTAATTTCTTTCTGCGGGGGAAAGTGTTCTTGAATAATACGCTATGGGTGCTTGCTGCCCATTAGCCATTAAATGACTCAAAACTGCTCCTATCCCATACGACGAAGCATCGCATGCAATACTGATAGGCAGTTTTTTGTTGAAGTGTGTTAACACTGAGTCTGATGACAGCAGTGATTTGACTGATTTGAAACTTTTTTCGTGGATGCTAGTCCACAACCATGGTGCCCTTTTATCTAGAAGCCTATGCAGAGGCTCTGCTAATGCTGCCTTGTGAGGAAGGAATGCATGGTAAAAGTTAAGTAACCCTAAAAATGCCTGCAGCTCCCCCTTTGACTAAGGTCTGGGAGCCTGCAGTATAGCCTTAAGCTTTGAGTCAGCGGGGTGGATTCCGGCAGCATCTATCTGGAATCCAAGGAACTCTGTGGAGTTCACACCTATCTGGCATTTCTCTCTTTTAAGTTTTAACCCCACTTCACGGAAGCATTGGAGAACCACTCTGAGACATTCTGCTAACATCTCAGCTGACTCTCCAGCAATTAGAACATCATCAAAGTAAGGACACACTCCTGGAATGTTTTTGAGTGTGCGTTCCATTACGCTTTGAAAAAGCCCTGGGGCGACACTCACCCCAAACTGCAGGCGACGAACCTTGAATGCCCCTCTATGTGTAACTATTGTTTGTGCCTCTGCAGTGGCATCGTCCACAGGCAGTTGCTGATATGCCTGTGCCAGGTCCAGCTTAGCGAATAAGCGACCTCCCTGTAGTGATGCCAGGATGTGGCTAACTACGGGGACTGGGTATGCATGCTGTTGAAGTGCCTTATTAATAGTGCACTTATAATCAGCGCAGATGCGCACTTCTCCATTAGGTTTAACAGGTGTGACTATGGGGGTTTCCCACAAACTGCTATCAACAGGTTGCAGCACTCCCTGCTGCACTAGCTTATCTAACTCTGCATCGATTTTGGGTTTTAAGGCAAAAGGCACTCTGCGAGGCTTGATCCTGATGGGGGTTACTGCTGGATCAAGGTGGAAGGCGATGGTGCTCCTTTGTATTTGCCTAAGCTGGGGCTGAATACATCAGCAAACTCCTTGCACACAGCTGTCAAATCAGCTGTTTGAGTCCTGTTGATGCCAGTCACATTGATGCCCAGGGCATCAAACCAGTCTAGGCCAATCAGGCTTGTGCGCTGGCCTTCGACTACCACGATGTTGAGGGAACCCTCAAACTCTTTGAATTTTACTTTCAATGTGGCTTCTCCTTTAACCGCTACGCGGAAATTTTGAAAGTCTGTCAACACTAGATTTGACAGCTTGAGTCTGACTCGTTTCCCACCATGTCTGCAGACGTAATTGAAAGTTTTGTAAGAGATTATGGACAGGGCTGACCCGGTGTCAAATTCCATGGAACATGGAACTCCTTGTAGCCTGACTCTGAGTCGTAGCTTTTCTTTGAGGGGGCGATGGGCTCCTGTTCTGAGGATGTTCCTCCTCCCGGAGCAGAATCCTACTCTGTTTTGCCCCGGGGCCCAATTATCTCTCCTGGGGAAATCTTCAGGTGGAGCTTCCCTCTGGCGACCTTTACAGACGATGGTGATGTGCCCGTTTGCCACAGGCTCAACACACGGCCGTGCGAAATCTGCACTCCGATCACTGGTGCCGTTGTCCGCAGCCAGCACAGCTAGGGAAGAAAGCTGCCTTGTCAATTGGCCGCTGCTTCCTTCTTGGTAGCTTCTGCACCCGGTCGATCTCAACGTCCTCGTCCGGGTTGTCTGTTCTATCTGTTTCTTCATGATGAATAGCCGTCTGCCTGGGGGGAGTCTTTGAGGGTCGTAAAGCCTTTACTGCCCCACCGGCGGCCTCTTTAGCCATCACTTCTTTCAAGGCATCTTGGAACGTCAAGGTTTCTTTTGCAAACAGCTTCTGCTGTAAGTCTCTGCTTCTCAGGCCACATACCAGTCGGTCCCTGAGCCAATCCTCTAAACCTGGAAAATCGCAGAGTCTGGACGCCTGTCTTAGGGCAGCCACGAATTCAGCAGCTGACTCCCCCGGCTGCTGTTTGCTCTGCTCGAACCCGTGCCTCCACGCAATGATGGACAGTCGGGGTTCGAAATGTTCTTTGAGTCGCCTCTTTAGGTCAGCGTAGGAGACTGACTCTAAACTGGCTGGTGCAATCAGATTGTCAGCTATATCAAAAGTCACCTGACCGCATACGCATAGCAATGTGGCAGCCTTCAGTCCATCTTCTCTGACCTGGTTTGCTCTCAGGTAATTCTCCACCCTGGAGACGTACGAGCTCCATTGCTCTGGGTGAGACACATCGAACTCGTTAATTTTGCCAACCTTGGCCATAGTCAAATCCTTTCAATGCCTTATGTTGCTAAGGGCTTCTGTGTGGAATCCTGGGCACGGATCCCTCAGGATAAGGATGCCTCCAGCGTGGCTTGCTGGCAGGCAAGGGGGGAACGTGGTTCCTACCAGGGCACTGATGCCTGGTCTCACCCCTTAGTGACTTCTGGCTCTTTCTTCCTTAGCAGCATATCTCACCTTCGTCGCCACTGTTGTATACTGGGATCGGTGAGGCATTGATGAGACCAAAGGTTGAAGCAACAGTTCTTTATTCAATCAACACAGAAGCAGCTCTAACAGCCACTTGGCTTCTATTTATACCGGACTGCTGCTAGGCAGCAGCCAATGAAATTAAAACACTATTTCCCACTTAAAGTGCAGGCTTGTAACAATACACAAACGGTTAGGGACTTTGAATTAACACATTAAGTTAACAGCTTATAACTGCCCTTATAAATCAGGTCAGTACACAACACCCCGTCCCCCTAAGTAATCACATATCACAATAATGAATATAGTCTTGTAAGTAGGCTGGCGGGTTCCGTGCCCGCTCTGATCGTCGGAGCGCCTTTTGATGAGCCGGGTAGACCGGGGCCGCTTGCCTCGGGTAGACCAGTACTTCTCTGAACGTTCCGGTTGGGTAGACCGGTGCTTCTCTGTATGTTCTGGCCGGGTAGACCGGTGCTGTCCAGCACAACCCTATTGGGTTGATCGGTGCCCGTGTCTCTGCACGAAGCACCTTCCGATAGTCCAGGAAACAAGTACGCCAACAGTTCCTGTTTGGTGGACATATTCTCAGAGGTTTGTGGTGACTCAGACGAGGCTAAGTCACCCTGCATCTCCCTGTGAGCCTTGCAAGACCTCGGGTCTCCTCTCTGTCAGC
Source organism: Azemiops feae (assembly GCA_023970755.1). Taxonomy (NCBI): domain Eukaryota; kingdom Metazoa; phylum Chordata; class Lepidosauria; order Squamata; family Viperidae; genus Azemiops; species Azemiops feae. Next base: position 1,383,466 of record JALGBA010003460.1, read on the forward strand.
GGCCAGGGTTTGATTAGCCTGCCGCCGTCGCAAATGGTCGATGTGACGCCTAATCACACGACCATCTTCCAGGGCCACTTCGTATGACAGCGGCCCTGACACCTTACAAACCACAGCTACCACCCACAGTGCCCCTTGATCGTAGTTTCTTGCCCAAACCTTGTCACCGATCTACAGATTGCGCGGAGGTTTGGGTTGTGCTGTTTCCGCTGCTGCCCGGTCTGGATGGAGACGGTCCAACTTTGTGGTCAGCCGACATCCCCATCTCAGTTCCGCTGGGCTGCACCCCATTGAAGTGCAAGGAGTTGTGTGTTGGCAGAGCAAAAAGTCTGCCAGTCGGTGATGCCAATCACTAGTCGTTAGTCTCTTTAACGATTCCTTGGTCGTCCTGACCATATGTTCTGCTTGACCATTTGAAGCAGAATGAAAGGGGGCTGAGGTAGCGTGTCTGATCATGTTAGTCCTTAAAAAGGACTGGAATTCTGCAGCAGTGAATTGTGCCCCGTTGTCGGACACAATCACATCAGGCAAGCCGTGTGTGGCAAAGATTCTTCACAGTTCCTGGATGGTCCTGGCAGTAGTCATAGTTGGGACAGGTACTACCTCTAGCTACTTAGAGTAGCTGTCCACCACAATGAGGAACACCTGTCCTTGGAAGGGTCCTGCATAGTCTATATGAATTCTAAACCAAGGAGTTTGCGTGGTCTCCCAGCGATGTACTGGAGCTTGAGGCATTTCAGGTCTGGTCTGCTGGAAAACCTGGCACCCTTTTACTTGAGCCTCTATATCGTTATCCAACCCTGGCCACCACAGGTAGCTTCTCGCGAGTGCCTTCATCCTGACTATTCCAGGATGTCCCTCGTGCAGAGATTCTAAGACCCTTGCTCTTAATGTGTGTGGGACTATAACCCGACTTCCCCATAAAATGCAGCCCTTGTAAGCTGATAGCTTTTCTTGTCTTCTGAAGAAACTGTGAAATTATGGCCCTGGACTGGCTTCAGGCCATTCCCTCAGCACCCAGTTCAAAACATGACTGAGTGTTTTGTCATTGGCTGTTTCAGCAGCCACATCCCCTGTGTGAAGGGGAGACTCAGGCAGATCCTGGATTGCCAGGATGCGTGCAGTAGGTGCGGGGTCGGGATCTGATTGAGGCAGGGGCAGTCTGCTGAGCGCGTCAGCGTGGCCCATTTCCTTGCCAGGCTTATGGACTAGCCTGTAATTGTAGGCTGCCATGAAGATTGACCACCTCAGCATCCTTGGGGAAAGGATCTGAGGGGTTTGCTTGTCTGGAGTAAACAGACCTAGAAGAGGCTTATGATCCGTGAACACGGTAAATGGGTGACCATGAAGGAAATCGTGGAATTTTTTTATTCCTGTTACTATTGCTAATGCCTCTTTGTTAATTTGTGCGTAATTTCTTTCTGCGGGGGAAAGTGTTCTTGAATAATACGCTATGGGTGCTTGCTGCCCATTAGCCATTAAATGACTCAAAACTGCTCCTATCCCATACGACGAAGCATCGCATGCAATACTGATAGGCAGTTTTTTGTTGAAGTGTGTTAACACTGAGTCTGATGACAGCAGTGATTTGACTGATTTGAAACTTTTTTCGTGGATGCTAGTCCACAACCATGGTGCCCTTTTATCTAGAAGCCTATGCAGAGGCTCTGCTAATGCTGCCTTGTGAGGAAGGAATGCATGGTAAAAGTTAAGTAACCCTAAAAATGCCTGCAGCTCCCCCTTTGACTAAGGTCTGGGAGCCTGCAGTATAGCCTTAAGCTTTGAGTCAGCGGGGTGGATTCCGGCAGCATCTATCTGGAATCCAAGGAACTCTGTGGAGTTCACACCTATCTGGCATTTCTCTCTTTTAAGTTTTAACCCCACTTCACGGAAGCATTGGAGAACCACTCTGAGACATTCTGCTAACATCTCAGCTGACTCTCCAGCAATTAGAACATCATCAAAGTAAGGACACACTCCTGGAATGTTTTTGAGTGTGCGTTCCATTACGCTTTGAAAAAGCCCTGGGGCGACACTCACCCCAAACTGCAGGCGACGAACCTTGAATGCCCCTCTATGTGTAACTATTGTTTGTGCCTCTGCAGTGGCATCGTCCACAGGCAGTTGCTGATATGCCTGTGCCAGGTCCAGCTTAGCGAATAAGCGACCTCCCTGTAGTGATGCCAGGATGTGGCTAACTACGGGGACTGGGTATGCATGCTGTTGAAGTGCCTTATTAATAGTGCACTTATAATCAGCGCAGATGCGCACTTCTCCATTAGGTTTAACAGGTGTGACTATGGGGGTTTCCCACAAACTGCTATCAACAGGTTGCAGCACTCCCTGCTGCACTAGCTTATCTAACTCTGCATCGATTTTGGGTTTTAAGGCAAAAGGCACTCTGCGAGGCTTGATCCTGATGGGGGTTACTGCTGGATCAAGGTGGAAGGCGATGGTGCTCCTTTGTATTTGCCTAAGCTGGGGCTGAATACATCAGCAAACTCCTTGCACACAGCTGTCAAATCAGCTGTTTGAGTCCTGTTGATGCCAGTCACATTGATGCCCAGGGCATCAAACCAGTCTAGGCCAATCAGGCTTGTGCGCTGGCCTTCGACTACCACGATGTTGAGGGAACCCTCAAACTCTTTGAATTTTACTTTCAATGTGGCTTCTCCTTTAACCGCTACGCGGAAATTTTGAAAGTCTGTCAACACTAGATTTGACAGCTTGAGTCTGACTCGTTTCCCACCATGTCTGCAGACGTAATTGAAAGTTTTGTAAGAGATTATGGACAGGGCTGACCCGGTGTCAAATTCCATGGAACATGGAACTCCTTGTAGCCTGACTCTGAGTCGTAGCTTTTCTTTGAGGGGGCGATGGGCTCCTGTTCTGAGGATGTTCCTCCTCCCGGAGCAGAATCCTACTCTGTTTTGCCCCGGGGCCCAATTATCTCTCCTGGGGAAATCTTCAGGTGGAGCTTCCCTCTGGCGACCTTTACAGACGATGGTGATGTGCCCGTTTGCCACAGGCTCAACACACGGCCGTGCGAAATCTGCACTCCGATCACTGGTGCCGTTGTCCGCAGCCAGCACAGCTAGGGAAGAAAGCTGCCTTGTCAATTGGCCGCTGCTTCCTTCTTGGTAGCTTCTGCACCCGGTCGATCTCAACGTCCTCGTCCGGGTTGTCTGTTCTATCTGTTTCTTCATGATGAATAGCCGTCTGCCTGGGGGGAGTCTTTGAGGGTCGTAAAGCCTTTACTGCCCCACCGGCGGCCTCTTTAGCCATCACTTCTTTCAAGGCATCTTGGAACGTCAAGGTTTCTTTTGCAAACAGCTTCTGCTGTAAGTCTCTGCTTCTCAGGCCACATACCAGTCGGTCCCTGAGCCAATCCTCTAAACCTGGAAAATCGCAGAGTCTGGACGCCTGTCTTAGGGCAGCCACGAATTCAGCAGCTGACTCCCCCGGCTGCTGTTTGCTCTGCTCGAACCCGTGCCTCCACGCAATGATGGACAGTCGGGGTTCGAAATGTTCTTTGAGTCGCCTCTTTAGGTCAGCGTAGGAGACTGACTCTAAACTGGCTGGTGCAATCAGATTGTCAGCTATATCAAAAGTCACCTGACCGCATACGCATAGCAATGTGGCAGCCTTCAGTCCATCTTCTCTGACCTGGTTTGCTCTCAGGTAATTCTCCACCCTGGAGACGTACGAGCTCCATTGCTCTGGGTGAGACACATCGAACTCGTTAATTTTGCCAACCTTGGCCATAGTCAAATCCTTTCAATGCCTTATGTTGCTAAGGGCTTCTGTGTGGAATCCTGGGCACGGATCCCTCAGGATAAGGATGCCTCCAGCGTGGCTTGCTGGCAGGCAAGGGGGGAACGTGGTTCCTACCAGGGCACTGATGCCTGGTCTCACCCCTTAGTGACTTCTGGCTCTTTCTTCCTTAGCAGCATATCTCACCTTCGTCGCCACTGTTGTATACTGGGATCGGTGAGGCATTGATGAGACCAAAGGTTGAAGCAACAGTTCTTTATTCAATCAACACAGAAGCAGCTCTAACAGCCGCTTGGCTTCTATTTATACCGGACTGCCGCTAGGCAGCAGCCAATGAAATTAAAACACTATTTCCCACTTAAAGTGCAGGCTTGTAACAATACACAAACGGTTAGGGACTTTGAATTAACACATTAAGTTAACAGCTTATAACTGCCCTTATAAATCAGGTCAGTACACAACACCCCGTCCCCCTAAGTAATCACATATCACAATAATGAATATAGTCTTGTAAGTAGGCTGGTGGGTTCCGTGCCCGCTCTGATCGTCGGAGCGCCTTTTGATGAGCCGGGTAGACCGGGGCCGCTTGCCTCGGGTAGACCAGTACTTCTCTGAACGTTCCGGTTGGGTAGACCGGTGCTTCTCTGTATGTTCTGGCCGGGTAGACCGGTGCTGTCCAGCACAACCCTATTGGGTTGATCGGTGCCCGTGTCTCTGCACGAAGCACCTTCCGATAGTCCAGGAAACAAGTACGCCAACAGTTCCTGTTTGGTGGACATATTCTCAGAGGTTTGTGGTGACTCAGATGAGGCTAAGTCACCCTGCATCTCCCTGTGAGCCTTGCAAGACCTCGGGTCTCCTCTCTGTCAGCGGCCAGGGTTTGATTAGCCTGCCGCCGTCGCAAATGGTCGATGTGACGCCTAATCACACGACCATCTTCCAGGGCCACTTCGTATGACAGCGGCCCTGACACCTTACAAACCACAGCTACCACCCACAGTGCCCCTTGATCGTAGTTTCTTGCCCAAACCTTGTCACCGATCTACAGATTGCGCGGAGGTTTGGGTTGTGCTGTTTCCGCTGCTGCCCGGTCTGGATGGAGACGGTCCAACTTTGTGGTCAGCCGACATCCCCATCTCAGTTCCGCTGGGCTGCACCCCATTGAAGTGCAAGGAGTTGTGTGTTGGCAGAGCAAAAAGTCTGCCAGTCGGTGATGCCAATCACTAGTCGTTAGTCTCTTTAACGATTCCTTGGTCGTCCTGACCATATGTTCTGCTTGACCATTTGAAGCAGAATGAAAGGGGGCTGAGGTAGCGTGTCTGATCATGTTAGTCCTTAAAAAGGACTGGAATTCTGCAGCAGTGAATTGTGCCCCGTTGTCGGACACAATCACATCAGGCAAGCCGTGTGTGGCAAAGATTCTTCACAGTTCCTGGATGGTCCTGGCAGTAGTCATAGTTGGGACAGGTACTACCTCTAGCTACTTAGAGTAGCTGTCCACCACAATGAGGAACACCTGTCCTTGGAAGGGTCCTGCATAGTCTATATGAATTCTAAACCAAGGAGTTTGCGTGGTCTCCCAGCGATGTACTGGAGCTTGAGGCATTTCAGGTCTGGTCTGCTGGAAAACCTGGCACCCTTTTACTTGAGCCTCTATATCGTTATCCAACCCTGGCCACCACAGGTAGCTTCTCGCGAGTGCCTTCATCCTGACTATTCCAGGATGTCCCTCGTGCAGAGATTCTAAGACCCTTGCTCTTAATGTGTGTGGGACTATAACCCGACTTCCCCATAAAATGCAGCCCTTGTAAGCTGATAGCTTTTCTTGTCTTCTGAAGAAACTGTGAAATTATGGCCCTGGACTGGCTTCAGGCCATTCCCTCAGCACCCAGTTCAAAACATGACTGAGTGTTTTGTCATTGGCTGTTTCAGCAGCCACATCCCCTGTGTGAAGGGGAGACTCAGGCAGATCCTGGATTGCCAGGATGCGTGCAGTAGGTGCGGGGTCGGGATCTGATTGAGGCAGGGGCAGTCTGCTGAGCGCGTCAGCGTGGCCCATTTCCTTGCCAGGCTTATGGACTAGCCTGTAATTGTAGGCTGCCATGAAGATTGACCACCTCAGCATCCTTGGGGAAAGGATCTGAGGGGTTTGCTTGTCTGGAGTAAACAGACCTAGAAGAGGCTTATGATCCGTGAACACGGTAAATGGGTGACCATGAAGGAAATCGTGGAATTTTTTTATTCCTGTTACTATTGCTAATGCCTCTTTGTTAATTTGTGCGTAATTTCTTTCTGCGGGGGAAAGTGTTCTTGAATAATACGCTATGGGTGCTTGCTGCCCATTAGCCATTAAATGACTCAAAACTGCTCCTATCCCATACGACGAAGCATCGCATGCAATACTGATAGGCAGTTTTTTGTTGAAGTGTGTTAACACTGAGTCTGATGACAGCAGTGATTTGACTGATTTGAAACTTTTTTCGTGGATGCTAGTCCACAACCATGGTGCCCTTTTATCTAGAAGCCTATGCAGAGGCTCTGCTAATGCTGCCTTGTGAGGAAGGAATGCATGGTAAAAGTTAAGTAACCCTAAAAATGCCTGCAGCTCCCCCTTTGACTAAGGTCTGGGAGCCTGCAGTATAGCCTTAAGCTTTGAGTCAGCGGGGTGGATTCCGGCAGCATCTATCTGGAATCCAAGGAACTCTGTGGAGTTCACACCTATCTGGCATTTCTCTCTTTTAAGTTTTAACCCCACTTCACGGAAGCATTGGAGAACCACTCTGAGACATTCTGCTAACATCTCAGCTGACTCTCCAGCAATTAGAACATCATCAAAGTAAGGACACACTCCTGGAATGTTTTTGAGTGTGCGTTCCATTACGCTTTGAAAAAGCCCTGGGGCGACACTCACCCCAAACTGCAGGCGACGAACCTTGAATGCCCCTCTATGTGTAACTATTGTTTGTGCCTCTGCAGTGGCATCGTCCACAGGCAGTTGCTGATATGCCTGTGCCAGGTCCAGCTTAGCGAATAAGCGACCTCCCTGTAGTGATGCCAGGATGTGGCTAACTACGGGGACTGGGTATGCATGCTGTTGAAGTGCCTTATTAATAGTGCACTTATAATCAGCGCAGATGCGCACTTCTCCATTAGGTTTAACAGGTGTGACTATGGGGGTTTCCCACAAACTGCTATCAACAGGTTGCAGCACTCCCTGCTGCACTAGCTTATCTAACTCTGCATCGATTTTGGGTTTTAAGGCAAAAGGCACTCTGCGAGGCTTGATCCTGATGGGGGTTACTGCTGGATCAAGGTGGAAGGCGATGGTGCTCCTTTGTATTTGCCTAAGCTGGGGCTGAATACATCAGCAAACTCCTTGCACACAGCTGTCAAATCAGCTGTTTGAGTCCTGTTGATGCCAGTCACATTGATGCCCAGGGCATCAAACCAGTCTAGGCCAATCAGGCTTGTGCGCTGGCCTTCGACTACCACGATGTTGAGGGAACCCTCAAACTCTTTGAATTTTACTTTCAATGTGGCTTCTCCTTTAACCGCTACGCGGAAATTTTGAAAGTCTGTCAACACTAGATTTGACAGCTTGAGTCTGACTCGTTTCCCACCATGTCTGCAGACGTAATTGAAAGTTTTGTAAGAGATTATGGACAGGGCTGACCTGGTGTCAAATTCCATGGAACATGGAACTCCTTGTAGCCTGACTCTGAGTCGTAGCTTTTCTTTGAGGGGGCGATGGGCTCCTGTTCTGAGGATGTTCCTCCTCCCGGAGCAGAATCCTACTCTGTTTTGCCCCGGGGCCCAATTATCTCTCCTGGGGAAATCTTCAGGTGGAGCTTCCCTCTGGCGACCTTTACAGACGATGGTGATGTGCCCGTTTGCCACAGGCTCAACACACGGCCGTGCGAAATCTGCACTCCGATCACTGGTGCCGTTGTCCGCAGCCAGCACAGCTAGGGAAGAAAGCTGCCTTGTCAATTGGCCGCTGCTTCCTTCTTGGTAGCTTCTGCACCCGGTCGATCTCAACGTCCTCGTCCGGGTTGTCTGTTCTATCTGTTTCTTCATGATGAATAGCCGTCTGCCTGGGGGGAGTCTTTGAGGGTCGTAAAGCCTTTACTGCCCCACCGGCGGCCTCTTTAGCCATCACTTCTTTCAAGGCATCTTGGAACGTCAAGGTTTCTTTTGCAAACAGCTTCTGCTGTAAGTCTCTGCTTCTCAGGCCACATACCAGTCGGTCCCTGAGCCAATCCTCTAAACCTGGAAAATCGCAGAGTCTGGACGCCTGTCTTAGGGCAGCCACGAATTCAGCAGCTGACTCCCCCGGCTGCTGTTTGCTCTGCTCGAACCCGTGCCTCCACGCAATGATGGACAGTCGGGGTTCGAAATGTTCTTTGAGTCGCCTCTTTAGGTCAGCGTAGGAGACTGACTCTAAACTGGCTGGTGCAATCAGATTGTCAGCTATATCAAAAGTCACCTGACCGCATACGCATAGCAATGTGGCAGCCTTCAGTCCATCTTCTCTGACCTGGTTTGCTCTCAGGTAATTCTCCACCCTGGAGACGTACGAGCTCCATTGCTCTGGGTGAGACACATCGAACTCGTTAATTTTGCCAACCTTGGCCATAGTCAAATCCTTTCAATGCCTTATGTTGCTAAGGGCTTCTGTGTGGAATCCTGGGCACGGATCCCTCAGGATAAGGATGCCTCCAGCGTGGCTTGCTGGCAGGCAAGGGGGGAACGTGGTTCCTACCAGGGCACTGATGCCTGGTCTCACCCCTTAGTGACTTCTGGCTCTTTCTTCCTTAGCAGCATATCTCACCTTCGTCGCCACTGTTGTATACTGGGATCGGTGAGGCATTGATGAGACCAAAGGTTGAAGCAACAGTTCTTTATTCAATCAACACAGAAGCAGCTCTAACAGCCGCTTGGCTTCTATTTATACCGGACTGCCACTAGGCGGCAGCCAATGAAATTAAAACACTATTTCCCGCTTAAAGTGCAGGCTTGTAACAATACACAAACGGTTAGGGACTTTGAATTAACACATTAAGTTAACAGCTTATAACTGCCCTTATAAATTAGGTCAGTACACAACACAAAATGTTATCCATTCATGGCCTATTTGCCTTCTTGTGTGGTCAGTTCACAAAGACAGTGCTTTGTGTTCTTATGTGGTTTCTTGTCCTCTAGCCCCCTAGATGAAAATTAAGAATAGCTGCTAAATTTCCCATCACTATCTCTGCCTTTCTCGTTTTGGCTACTGACTGGTGTCTAAATGGTGACACTTCCTTAGGCACAGCAGGCATAGCCACTAAAACTATACCTCTGGTACTATTTAAACTGTGCGGCTGTCCACATTCTTTGACCCAGCATGATTTCTACAGTATTTGCCTACTTTTTCCTCTTGGCCAGAATCACACAAGGTATAGCTCCTGGCCATAGTTCCTGCTTTTCCCCATTCGTTCTTAAAAAGTCTCCATTTCATATGTCTCCTTCCATTTTCCTATCTTGTCTTCTTCTTGCATCCATACTATTTCTCAACCATTCCAGATTCTGCAGTAAGTAATATAAACTGGCACTGTTCCATACTGAGCTGAAACACAATCATAGCGGTATTTGGGAAGTCTGTCTGTGATAATATGCCTACTTAGCCTTCCTCCAGATTTGTAACCATTGTTATGCACTTGAGACAAAATCCCTTTCACTTTTAGTCCTTTATCTCTAAATTCCCCTTTTTCAAAGCAAAATATACATATATACAGAGAGAAAGAGAAAGAGAGAGAACAAGAGCAGCAATGAAAGGCATTTCAATGCAGTGGTGCTATAGAAAAACACAGCAGAAGTTGCTTTTGCAGAAGCACACAATTGCTTTTAGGAGATAGAACCCCAACTATCTATCTCATTCCTTCTTTCCTCCTTATTTTAAAATGGCACAAAATAATAAATGATAACATGCTAAAATAATTTATGAGATGAAAATTGCTATCTTCCAAATGGCTCTCTGGGATTCAACAAGTACTGTCATAGATACATGTAGTCCTCATTTAGCAACAACTGCGACCAGTTGAGTCAGTCACTAAATGAGGACTACTTGTATCTATTATGAAAATATTTAAAACATATCTGATTTTGTAGAGATCATAAAGATGAAAGTCTTCCTTCCCCCAAAATTTATGTAGGTGCAGTAGATATGAGTCCTTTCTAGTCAGTACTAATAGACAAAAAGGAATTTTTAGTACCAGTGATGTATAGTTCTTCAACCACAGTGTTGAACAAGGATTTTATAGTGCAGTTGTCCTTTTTGTATTTTATATTTTATATAAGGTCATATATATATGTATAAAATTGTATATACATTATGTATCATATGCATTTATTATACACATATAACATTTATACATCCTCCTCCTCCTCCTCCTCCATTTGTAATTTTCTATTTTACTATTGTTTCTTCTGTCCTTATTCTCTCTGCTCATTTCCAACACCCCCCCATCCAAATAAAACCCAATTCAGGATATACATACCTACTTATATACATACATACATACATACATACATACATACATACATACATACATACATAGAAACTACTTACTGATAGCACCACTAAGTAAAAAAAAACCTAATACTGTTTATATAATATAATAGTGGCCTGTAGTTGAGGCATTTGTGTTGATTTGCAGAAATAGTAAATAACTGGCTATGTTCTTTATATGGAGATAACATCATTAATTTATTGAATGTATTTATTGAAATATGTCCTTCTATACCAGGGGTGTGAAACTGCCGGCCCACAGGCTGGATGCGTCATGCAGAAGCCACACCCACCCCAGCTCCAGCAAGGGGAAAAAAGTCGCAATACATCGCGACACATCATGTGACGCGGCAAGTTTGACACCCCTGTTCTATATTCACCATTGAAAATTGTGCGCATTAAAATTGTTAGCCATCAATATATCACAGGAAATGAAAATGTAAAAGCCTATGCCCTTAAAGGTGTTAATCTGTAAAAGTTAGAGCTTTGCTTGGTATTTGAATATTTATTCCAAAGGGACGATATTTGTAGATATAAATATTTCAAACTGATAATCTCAGACTATTATAAATATAAAATGGTAGTTAAAATACCAATTAGCATGTGGGAAAAGATATTAAATATTCCCACCTACCCGTGGGCTAATAGGGTTATTAATACTTTAGATCAGCTTATGTCAATCACATTTTTAAACCACTTGAGTTATTGCCAAAGGAATTTGGATTGTTCTAAAACTGCAGAATAGTATAATTAATTAAAATATCTTTTTAATTTTACAATTTCAGTCCAGATATATTAGTAATTGCTAAAACTTTTGAATTACCATCAACATTAATATATGTTTTGGATTATTCTAAATTTATAGCATTTTTAAAAGCAGTTAAAAGATACTGTTAACATGGATATAAATTATTTGCAAGAACACTGGAATAAAAAATTAAAACGCCTCTTATTAACTTCAATGATTACACATGAATTTTATTAACAAAATGTTTTCATGTTTGTTACCCACTTCAGCAAGTGTTTAAAAAGAATTGTCTGTTAAATTCATTACACTGAAAGAGTACTGTAAATTGGAGTATGCTTATTCATGTGATATGGACCTGCTTCACTACTGTTTTATCTGTAAACTTCTTAATATGGTTTGGAAAGAGTAACGTGATTGAAAGATGTGAATGTGAATTATATAGCAAAGATTTGGGAGGCATTAATATATGTTGAATTACGGATTCATTGAATCTGAACCCTAGTTTTAAAAAAAAGCTCTTTACAATGGAAAAAGTACCATCATGAATTTACATTTCTCATTTAATGATACGTATTTGTTTTATCAGCCTAACAAAAGAACCCGATCACTATTATTCTGTGTATTCAAGGTTTAATGCTGTTTTTTTAAAAAAAACACAGAATGTATATCCATGTATACATTCACACACACCTGCACACACATATGATAAAAGATTTATTTTTAGATACATATATAATTTTTTGTTGGATTATTATGCTCCTCCAATCTAACATATAATGTAGTATAAAAATGACCTTGCTTCTTTCCTTTTTTTCTCTTTCTCTTTTTTCTTTCTTTCTCCATATTAAAACAATAAAAATAAACAAAAAATAAACAAGAAACTAACAAGCAATAAAAGTTAAAAGTTACCATAAAATAAAATGCACACAGAAAACATTCATATATGGAAATCTCACTCCCACAGTGGGTATATTACTATTGGATTTAACCAAAGTTAATAATGAATAGGTAACTGGAAAGGATAGAGCCACTGAGAAATTAACGTCAGAGTTTAATTCCATGTTTAGACTTCCAGGACATTACTGGAACATTCATGTGAGCACTGAACCACAATGATTGCCTGCTCCTTCTTTGCCTTTATCATTAGTTCTTTCCTGAACAGAAATCCAGTAAAATACCTGAATCTGTCATATAGGTCAGCCCACTATTGATAAACTATATGTATTTTCCATGTTTGAATTATCAGATCCATTTCCTTTCCAGACAATGAATATTGCTGAATAAAAATGTAATCTTGTCTCTCATTTCAAAAATCTAATGAACACTGCAGGCATTTAAGAATTTACCTCTATATCAACAGATAGAGTGTATAGATAACTATATATTTATAGATGTAGGAACATTCACAGACACATATATTAATATTTCTAGATTGTGTATTTCTAAAAATACAGTGGGCATTAAAATTGGGCAGCAACTCTATGACAGAATTATGCTTGGAAAATTTTCCAAACAGCTGTTTGATTGAGTGGTGTAAATTTCTTTCAGATCACATATCAACACTTGGAGAGCTCATCATTCCTTTCCTTTTACTGTTACATTATTCACCCCCTTTTGCAATTAACACACTGCTTAACTTAAAACAAGTTTAATATAAATCCACTGCAGCAGTGTCTGTTAAACCTATATCAATTCAACAATGGCTCAAGAGGCAAGTTTCAGGGTACCTCTTATGCAAAGGTTCTACCTGTCCCACTCCCTTCCTTATACATAAGTTCTCAATTAATATAGAAGGAAAATATATTTATGCACAGAAGACAAAATAAACCCACTTATAATGAAAGATGAAATATAGAAATCTTAAATTCAGGAACATGGTGCTCACTTTTCTCTAATACAATGTTGGATACATACCTGATGCTATATCTACGGCACCACTCAACTATATTAGAGGCAATAATATTCCTTTGGCATCTTTTTACTCATTCACAGGACCATCTGTTTGTTTAGCTTAATCACTATTAAAGAAAGAACATAATTCCTCTAAACAGGATCCTTTGGCTTATAGTTACTTTTCTATGTACCAGTAATCTGACTCTTCACAGGAATGAAATCCAGAATTAGTCACTTTGAGAGATCAAATCAGATACTCAAGGTTTACACATTGCCATTCACCATTTGCTGAAACATGGCATTCTCTGATTCCAAGCCCACAACCAGAAACCACAGGAAATAGTTTGCATTTTAAAAGACGGTGAAATAGATCTAATGCTATAGGCAACTCTGTTTTCATCTTGAGGTCCTTATTACCTGGTGATTTGGCTTGCATAAGATGCTTTTCCATTTACCTTTCTAAAGATGTGCTTATTTGGTTTACCAGAAGGTTACTGAAATTGTCTGTCATAATGACAATATTTCAATAAAATGCATGAATTCTTCTCAGACCAAATACTGAGCTTCTATTGGAAGCATTCTGAATAATGCCAAATCAGTACTAGCTGGAATTTATTACTATCCTTTTCTTTCGTAGGCAGAAACAAATATGAGAGATTTCCACTTCTTCAGGCACTTTTCCCAGTAGAAGATAAACTGTAAGGCAATATTTCACTTACTGTTAGGATGGGTGGCTTATGAAGAAACCATGCTTCTCTGGCCATGAGAGACTAGCTGCTCCACTCTATCTGGTGCCTTTCTCACAGGAAGTAGGTGATTGCCCTGAAGGCCTAGCTAATATTGCAGGAGGTTTGAAGACACTCTGTGCCAAGGGTAGAGTTCTTTGAAGGGGAAAGCAGAGAAAAGAATGTTGTGCTCTAAGTAGAAATAAAAAGAAAACAAAGAATTGTGACCTACTGATGCTGAATGTTCTTCCCATTCAAAAAGAAAAAGAAAAAAAATAGAGTAGAATAGACCAGAACAGAATAGAATATAGATGGAAGGGACCTTGGAGGTCTTCCAGTCCAACACTCTGCTCCAGCAGGAGACCCTATACCATTTCAGAAAAATGGCTGTTCAATCTCTGGTTAGAAACCTCCAGTGATGGAGTGCCCACAACTTCTGAGGGCAAGCTTTTCCAATGATTGATTGTTTTAACTATTAGGAAATTTCTCCTTATTTCTACGTAGGTTCTCTCCTTGATTAATTTCCATTCATTGCTTCTTGTTCTGCTTTGGAGAATAGGCTGACCCCCTCTTCTTTGTGGCAGCCCCTTAGATACAAGAATACTGCTATCATGTCACTCCTGTTCTTCTTTTCATTAAACTAGACATAGCCAATTCCTGCAACCATTCTTCATATGTTTTAGTCTGTAGTCCCCTAATCATCTTTGTTGCTGTTCTCTATACTCTTTCTAGAGTCTCAACATCTTTTTATATTAGAGCAACCAAAACTGGATGCAATATTTCAAGTGTAGTCTTACCAAGGCACTAAAAGTGGTACTAACACTTCATGTGATCTTGCTTTTATCCCTCTGTTAGTGCAGCCTAGGACTATGTTAGCTTTTTAGGCAGCTGCAGCACACTGCTGACTCATATTTAAGTGATTGTCCACTAGGACTCCAAGATTCTTCTCAGTTACTACCAGTGAGTCAGGTATCACCTATTCTATATTGTGCAATTGGCTTTTCTTGCCTAAAAGTAGAACCTTACTTTTCTCACCATTGAATTTTATTTTGTTAGATGGGATCAGTGTTCAGGTTTATTGATATCCTTCTGTATCTTGAGACTATCTTCTGGAGTATTGGCTATTCTTGCCAGCTTGGTGTCATCTGCAAATTTGATGTATTCCCCTTCTATCCCTTCACCTAAAATGTTTGTGGAGACATTGAAAAGTACTGGGCCTAAGACAGAGCCTTGAGGTACCGCACTGCATACTACACTCCATATAGATGCAGTTCCATTAAGAAGTACACATTGAGCATATTTGGTTAGCCAATAACTAATCCATGTGGTGATGTCTAATCCACATTTTTCTATCTTATCAAGTAGTAAGTTTGGTCTAGTTCATCAAATGTCTTACTGAAGTCCAATAAATTATGTCCATAGCATTTTCCTGATCCACTAATTTAGTCATGTTTTATTGGTCTCCACGGGCCTATGCATTGATGTGATTTACCTGGTGAGAAGTGAAAAAAGATTTGAAACCATGACTGACATTTCATGGAATGTTTTATTTATTACAAATGCTTTTAAGCCATTCCAATCAAACAAACCTTACTGATTTTTAGATCATGCTGTATCTTTGTTTTTTCTGTGGTTTAAGAAATTTTTCCATTAGACTTTTAATATTTTCCTCAAGTGTTTCTATTAGTTTACATTTGGTATACATATAATTCTTGGGTGTGAGTACAAACATTGCATAAACTTTGCAAATTAGAACAGTGTCAGTCTTTGTTATTCATTACTGCTTTTGGATACAATTGTTTTAACCATATTGTCCACTCTACTATGATGCAAGCATTCTATGTTGTATTTGCCACCACCACCACTTTCATCATCTTTGAAGTGAGTTATCAGAATGAATTTAAAACTGAGAAGCTTAGTTTTTGCTGGGCCATATGCAGTTTTATACAGTGATGCTTAAAATTCCTGAACCCTTTTGAATTTTCAGTATTTCTACATAAATATGTCTTTGGAAGGTATTAATTACCATTCCAAAAGACCTTTCTGGTTTGAATCTGGGGTGTGGAATACCCCTGCTGCAAGAAATAAATATTTATTGATAGAAGTGACAATTAGATGGTTTAAGAATATGCTGCTCTCCGTTTTTTTACAGGGTAATGAGAGTTGTGTATGCAAGGAGAAACATAGGAGTAGATTGGATAAATACAGGTAGTCCTAGACTTATGACCACAATTGGAACCAGAATTTCCTTTGTTAGACAAGTTGTACCCAATTTTACAACCTTTTTGCCACAGATGTTGAGCGAATCACCGCAATTGTTAGGGCAATCATGTCATTAAGCGAAACCAGCTTCCCCCATTGACTTTGCTTGCCAGAATATAGCTGAGAAAGTCGCAAATGGCAATCATATGACACTGGGACACTGCAACCATTGTAAATATATGCTGATTGCCAAGTGCTCAAATTTTGATTGTGACCGTGGGGATCCTGTGAAGGTTGTAAGTGTGAGTACTAGTTTTAAGTCACCTTTTTCAGTGCTGTTGTTAATTTGAACAATTGCTAAACAAATGACTGTAGGTGGAGGACTACCTATAGAAATCTGGTACAGTACTTAAGAAATATATATAGTAAAAACAGGAAGTAAAGAATAAACATGGGTGACCAATATGTAAAAAGTACACTGAGGTGGTTTGGATATATACAGAATGAATGAAAATTAAATTGGAAAATAAATACAGTACATATAAAGGAACTATGATTGGTTTCAGAACAGGAGGAAGACCAACAAAGTTTGGATGAACCTAACATGATGAGAACCTGAAAATAGGAGAGACGTGTTTAATCCTCCTCCTCTCCATCTCAAAACATGAATCAGTAGCAACTGTGTTGACTAAGAATTCGTATTAGTCCTATAAATTCCTCTTTCTCCACTGCACAGGGGGACGGATACAGTGATGTTTTTAATGACTGCCGCTAAAAGACAGAAAACATTGCAAGATATCATTTATAACAATAGCTATGTTTTCAATTCAGAAATACTAGAATTGATATAAAAGGGGATGTGAAGGATCTTCTCATATGTCTCTTAAAATACAGCACGAATCTAGCCAAAAACAATTCTGTCTCCACCCTGAAGATTAAAAATCTTTATTCGGCAGTATATCTACTGCTGAATGCATTTATAAAACATGCTTATGCTTTCATCCTTACCCAATCGCTAAAGTATAATTTATTATTTTGGAAGACTTCAAGAAATGTTAGTTTAATGTATTATTTTGGCAGACAGTCCTGTTGTTTGTTATATAAGTGCAAAGTCATGAGACAAACTATATGATATAAAATTATTACAATATATTGCAAGAACCTGCAATAATTGTACCTTTTTATTGCCACATTCTTGTAGCACTTTTGGCATATCATTTCCATGTGCCACTTTAAGAAATGCAGAATACAATCCAATCTGAAGTGCAATATACAGTTAGGATTGGAAAAACTTGTCACCAGCCAATTTTGCTTTTCCACTCTCTTTCCTATTAAAACAGGAAATTCTTAAGCTTTCTGAAAGGAGTTTAATTATATGATGCTGATAAACACGCATGGAGCAGAAAGAGACAGAAATGATTAGGAGTTTGGGATATTTAGAGTGACATTTATAACTTTTTATATGAAAACTGCTGCAACTTCTTTGCTGATTCTTCACATCTGATTTTTGGCATAGAGTACACTTATATAATTATGTTATTTTAAGATAAAGATTTTGCATACTCTTTGCACGATAGGAATAACCCTACATTCACTATCCAGAAGAGACAATACTCATAAACCAAATCTAAAAACAAAGGATACTTACTTGCCACCAATTAAAATTTAGTAGAAAATATTGTAGTCTTTTTGTTTATTTTTCCTATCTAACCAATCAATCAATCAGTGCTTAATCTAAGCTAAACAAGAAAAAAAAAACTCAGATTGACTAGATCAGTCATTTTTTCAAATCTAATAGCCTACTACAGAAAGTGTCTGTGTGTATATGTGAACAGGTAAAGTATATTTTTCAGCCAATTAACTGGTAACTCTGTTATGCAGTAGGATGAAAGGATCTGCTTTGAAGGATGGTCTGGTAGATGAACAGATCATTAGCAATGCTCTAAAGGAAGGGCATGTGGGAGCTCTGCTTCAGGCAGGAGACTGTATTGGGTTTGATACCAATTCGGAACTAGGAATGGGATTTAGAAGACAACATTTAGCAAATTGATTTGCCTACCACCCACTTTTTTCTTTTTGATGTGTGAAGAAAGTAAGTCCCGAGAAACTAACATTTCTCTATGGCAGCAATTATTTAAAGCCATAAGGGCCTGTCCAAGAACCAAGGAGCATGCTCACAAACAGAAGGGAATAAAATTCCATGGAAAAAGTATTCCTTTTTATAAAACTTTATGAAAGGGAACTTTAAAAATGTATTAGTAGATCAGTCAAAGCTACAAATACTGAATAATGTAATTATTTTTATAACATCATATTAAGTCACACAAAATGTGAACATCTATTGAACTGGGAATGACAACACGTCATAAATCACAAATGCTGTGCTTTATGTACTTGTGTCAGATACAATGCAAATACGTAACTGCAGCATTTGTTTGACATCATCACAAACTTGCCATTTTGATGTCATTGTAATTTATTACAGATACTATCATGTACTGACAGTTTTTGAGTATTTTTATGAAATTTCTGGACTTGTTTATTCCTGTTTATTTCTAATTCTTGCCACATTTTGGCTCAGACATTACAGTCTGCTGCAATAAACCTTTTTCCCTTCCTCTCTCTCAACAGAGGTTTAGTGTTCTCTTTTCAGGTATGCATTGTTTATCTTCCTTACTCTTCCCCTCCCTTCCCAAATCTTTAGCAATATACAATCATGGTCACAACTGCTGGGAAAACATTTATTTGCAAAACTGCTCACACACTACTTTGCAAACTATACAAGGGCTTTTGAAAGTAACAAAGTACTGGTGCCATAGCACAATATAAACTTTAGGAACTTACAATTTATTTTTATTATTTTTATAATCTATCATACACCAGTCACTGATGAGTTTTCCAAATTACACATTTAGAAAAGCATGGATCATAGAGGAGGGTCAGCATTTTTGTTACTCCATTCCACTGATAGCTCAAATATGAAACTATTTATTCTATTTATAAATTTAAAGGTAGACTATTTATATATTCAACACATGATGGCGTTGTAATTGTGATGTGCTTTTTAACATTTTTGCCATATGCTAAATAAATAAATAGCTGAGGAGAAGGGCTCTGATTAGATTAAAACATTTCACACTCTCCTACTGATCTTCTAAAAGTGAGCATTAATTGGCTCATGATGTTGCCTGCCAAATATTGAATTAGATTCATAAATGCAGACCAGCATTTAAATGTCAGCAGCAGAAATTACAAACAATAAAAAAGATTATGGAAGATATAAATACTCGTGGTGTAAGATCAAGGGTCCATTGTGCCCAAGTTTACAGCAGGTAAATATTCTTATAGAAGATGAGGCCTACAACACAAATTAAAACAGTTAATGGAGTAACTAATGCAGACCTAGTGACTAAAACATTTGTAATAAATAATGTAGAGAATATAGTACGATGAATCAGAGAATTGTATATATTACTCCAGATGCAAATGTAACAAAGATGTGTATAAGGACATTAATGATGGAATGATTTGCTATACGCATCCTCATAACTTATGGTAGGTTTCTTAATAGAGGATTAAGCTGACATAGCTCCCTGCTATCATCCAATAACCAAGGCAAATATTCTACTTAGGAGACAGAGAGATTAAAGGGAGACTGGTAGCTACTGGAACCTATTGTGTTATCACTAGTCAAACGCTTATGTTACGTTGTTGCTCAAAAGAATCCAACACAAACCAAAGCAAAATATTCTTAGGAGGACAACACATATGAAAAAGATGTACTATCTGCTCTACCTTGAGTGGCCTGCTGCCCCTAGAGATGTTTTAACAACTTTCAGCCCATTAGTTCTTTGCATCCTAAAAAGAATTAGATGCTGCCTATGTTGTAATTAATTCCTCTTCTCAAAATAAGCAAAGCAATTGTTGAGACAAAAATCTTCACCAGAGTCCAGTCCAAGCTGGGAATAATCAAAATGGAGACTGCTTTAGAAAGAAGGTTGCAGTTTATTGAAGAGGAGAGCCAGACAGAAAGATGACTCTGGAAAAACAACTGACCACATGGAGCAGAGTAGTGGGCTTTTATACCTTCTGGGGCTCTTGAGGTTCTTTCCTGTTCCTGTTTGAGGCTTTGTATTTCCTGTGTCAGGTACTTTGACCTGAGTCTGAGTGTGCCCTTTTGGTATTGGTGGGTTAATCCTATTGTGTCTACTGTCCTTAGAGTTTGGGTGGAGTATGTAGATTTTAAGGGTCTTTGTCTTCCTAATTTCTTCAGTTTCTAGCTGGAAGGCTCCAACCTTTCTGAAAGGTTATTGAATTTGCATTTCTAAAAGCTGGCTTCTGCCTAGGGGCTGGGCTGATTTCTGGGGGCTGGTTTCTGTCTTTTTTTTAAGATCTTCTCCATTATTCCTTTGGAGAAATATATTCTGCCTTTTTAATATTTCCCAAAATATTTCTTTCTCTGGATTCTTCCCACACTTTGAACAGGAAGTGAACATTTCAAAGTCTGTTAGGAGCTCATGACGTCTCTATCACAGCCCATCCTCCCCTTGAGGCTTTTTTCCTTAGGTGTAGCTTCCCCCTCTTCTTGGTTTTATAAACTGGACGTTAATTCAAAATAGATGTAATGGTCTCTTTTCTTTTCTATAACATGAAATCTTGTACATGTATTATACTTTCTTGTTATATAAGAGCAATCCTGCTGGATCAGACATGCAAGTAACATAGGATCTGCAAGATCAATAGCTCTCAATACACCTATCCTCCATGAATTCATCAAATCTCCTTTTGAAGTCATCCAAGTTAGTGGCTATCACTATATTTTGTGGTGGCATGTTAAAAATTATGCACTGTGTAAGGAAGTGGTTTTTTTTCAATTTTCAATTTGCTTTTAAAAGGTTAATTGGATGATCCTGGTCCTAATGATCTCAGACAGAAAAAAACTGTTTCCCTGTCTACTTTCTCCATGCTATGCATTATTTTATGTCTTTCCATCATTATTCTCTGTTATACTCCTTTTTTCCAAAAGAATCCCAATCCTTCTAGCCCTTTCTCATAAAGAAGATATTAAAACCACCTCTAATCATTTTGGTTGTCCTCTTCTGCATTTTCCAATTCTATTTGCATCCGTATTTACACAAAAGGAAAAAACAGTCTAACCTATCAAAAACAGTACCGTAAAAAACAGATTAGAAACACAAGTTGATAGGAAAGAAAATGGTAAGTGAGCACCTGTCCAGCCTAGATGAGTTCAAATCACCAGGACAGATGGATTACACCCCAAGGTTCTGAAGGAACTGGCAGATGTAATCTCAGAACCACTGAACTATATCTTTCAAAGATCCTGGAGCACTGGGGAACTACCAGAGGACTGGAAAAGAGCTGATGTAGTTCCCATTTTCAAAAAAGGGGAAAAAATGGATCCAGGAAACTACAGACCTATCAGTCTGACCTCAATACCTGGGAAGATCTTGGAAAAGATAATCGAGCAACGAATCAGTGAACACCTAGAGGCAAACAAAGTCATTACTAAAAGCCAACATGGGTTTGTCAAAAACAGATCATGCCAGACAAATCTTATTGCATTCTTTGACCAGGTGACAAAATTAGTGGACCAGAGGAATGCTGTGGATATAATTTACTTGGACTTCAGTAAGGCATTTGATAAAGTAGACCACAATCTACTACTTGATAAGATAGAAAAATGTGGGTTAGACAGCATCACCACCAGATGGATTCGTAGCTGGCTGACCGGCCGTCCTCAGCATATGGTCCTCAATGGAACTGCATCTACATGGAGGGAAGTGTGTAGTGGGGTGCCGCAGGGCTCTGTTTTGGGCCCAGTACTCTTCAACATCATCAGTGATTTGGATGAGGGGATAAATGGGGAACTCATCAAATTTGCAGACAACACTAAGCTGGCAGGAATAGCCAACACTCCAGAAGATAGGCTTAAGATACAGAAGGATCTTGACAGATTTGAACATTGGGCGCTATCTAACAAAATGAGATTCAGTGGTGAAAAAAGTAAGGTTCTACATTTAGGAAGGAAAAATCAAATGCCCAGGTATAGTATAGGTGGTACCTTGCTCAATAGTAGCAGTTGTGAGAGGGATCTTGGAGTCCTAGTGGACAATCACTTAAATATGAGCCAGCAGTGTGCTGCAGCTGCCAAGAAAGCCAACACAGTGCTAGGCTGCATTAACAGAGGGATAGAATCAAGATCACATGGAGTGTTAATACTACTTTACAACGCCTTGGTAAGGCCACATTTGGAATACTGCATACAGTTTTGGTCACCACAATGTAAAAAAGATGTTGAGACTCTAGAAAGAGTACAGAGAAGAGCAACAAAGATGATTAGGGGACTGGAGGCTAAAACACATAAGAAATAGTTGCCGGAATTGGGTATGTCTAGTTTAATGAAGAGAAGGACGAGGGGTGACATGATAGCAGTGTTCCAATATCTCAGGGGCTGCCACATAGAACAGGGAGTCAAGCTATTCTCCAAAGCACCTGAAGGCAGGACAAGAAGCAACAAATGGAAGCTAACCAAAAGGTAGTCCTCAACTTACAACAGTTCTTTTAGTGATTGAAGTTGCCACGGCACTGAAAAAGTGATATTTTATGACCTTTCTTGCCACAGTTGTTAAATGTACTGCTGCAGTTATTAAGTTAGTAACATGGTTGTTAAGTGAATTTTGCTTCCCCAGTGACTTTGCTTGTCAGAAAGTCACCAAAGGTGATCATATTACCTCCAGGACACTGCAACCATTATAAATATGAGCAAATGTCTGAATTTTGATCACGTTACCATGGGGATGCTGCAATGGTTGTAAATGTGAAAAACAGTCACAATCCAGTTTTTTCAATGCCATTCTAACTTCAAACGGTCACTAAACAAATGGTTCTAAGTTAATGACCATCTGTACTAGCAATTCTTAACTGAGGAGAAAGAGAAATCCTTTATGAAGTGTTTTTGAGAAAAATAGCATAAATAAGATTAAATGGGATAGGAAAAGGAATGAGTATGGATTAAGGATGTGTGGCAGTTTTTCTTTATGGGAAATGTGTTAATGCCATTCTTATATTTTTAGCTTCCCTATTGTTGGTTTACCGATGCTATTTTTATTGTACTTGCATTTTGTTTAATATATGCTTTTACCAATGATTTAAACTACTTTTTTAATTCTATGGTAAACCAATTCAAGTTTTTTATTGGGATATCAATATAATAGAGACAGATGATGGATGGATATTTTTTTTCCTTTCTGACAAGTCCTCTTCTCCTTGGGATCACCTTTGTGAGGTCAAGATGAGCTGAAAATCCTGTGGATGCTAAATGATTGAAGTCTTGAAGCAGAGCACCAAAGAGCATGCTCCATCAAGATCTTCATTCTGAATAGTAGCTTGAACTGTTTATTCACCAAACACAGACAAAATGCCTGTGAGATTTAACAAGAATAGAGAAATTGGAAATTAAAATTTCTTTATTACAGACTTTGACCCGTATTACAAATAAGACAAAATAGATTGCTATAGCAAATCCATTACCTAGGAAATTATAAAATGATAGGACGACGCATCAAAACAAAGTTTTGTGCAGTTCTGTAACTCAGTAAAGGTATTTAGCAACTTAGAATGTGAGTATATAGTTAACATCCTTTAAAGGATATTGAACATAAAATCTATCTATATGACCCAAAAAATTGGAAATAAGTGAAGATGGTAAAGTGTATCTTCATATAAGGGACACTGTAAGAACATTTGACCAAGTGTTTCTACCTCTCTACAGCCACAAGTGCAAGTTTGTAAGAATAAGGAGCTCATGAAATCTATCTCCCCCACAACACACAGAAGGAAAAGCATTAACATGGGCTCTAGAAAAAGTTCATCTATATTTACTCAGTGTCAGACAGTATAAATACCCCACAATAGAAGGCTTGCAGTAATCTAACATTTGATGATGACATTCAGGAAGGTGAGGTTATTCTGATGATCAGTGTTGTAGTTTATTGCTTTACCACTGATTTGGTTCCCATAAGGCAGGCATGTCAAACCCGCAACGTCACGTGACGCCGCACGACGTATCACAACTTTTCCCCCATTGCCGGCAAATGGGGTGGGCGCGGTTTTGGCATGACGCATCTGGCCCACGGGCCGGCAGTTTGACATGCCTGCCATAAGGGTTGATTGACCTATATTTTGTGAAGAAAGACTGAGATTGCATAATTTCTTCATACAAGTTTGTTACCAATAAGATTGATCACTTTTTGTAAACAGCAGAGGTAACAGCCCATTAGGATCAAACAGGATTCAGAGCCATGAAGATAAAATCTTGGAACAAGCCTCAGAACTGCATTAGGGACACATTTTGAAGAAACAAAAGGAGTCCTAAGGAAGTTCAATTAAACAATTTCATATGCCCATAGATTTGTGAAGGGACCAAATTATATAACATAAAATAGCTGAGCAACTTTATTTTAGCAGTAAACAATTTAATTGTCACTGGGATGTGGCAGAATTATTCAGAGATGTTAGTGTCCTAGAAACCTGAAAGATTATTCCCAAATATTTAAAACATTGAACTTGCTCTAGTTTATAAGAATCAATTATGCACCTATGCCTTTGTCTTTTCTTGGAAAAATCTAAAAGTTTGGATTTATTGTAATTAATGACTATTAATGTTCTTTACAATAGGATTACAGGGTTCTTAGAGCCCATTTCTTACCTACTGGTAGGTAAGACAGAGAGAAAAAAAGGATTGGGAGGTCAGCTAGTTTGGGTACATGGATATTGACTCTTTTGAGAGTTTTAATTAGAGAGTTAATGTCTATATTATCAGAAAAATAATTATATCTTCACAGAAAGAGTAGTGGAAGTTTGGAACCCCTATGCCCTTCTGGAGGCCTCCAGAGGGGTGGTGAAGACTCAGGAGAAGATGCCTGAAATGGAGAAGCTGGCTGGAGCCGGGTCGGGATTGACCAGCGAGACTCCGGCTGGGCCTGAAAGCAGCTTCATAACCCCACCGGCCTCGACACGTCCTAAGGAACGAGTTGAATGTGAGGAGCCAACCCCGACCCTGGAATGGATGGGTGGAGCAGTGGCGTTCAACCGGACTGAGTTGGAAAAGTGGCGAGAGGAGTTACAGAGAGCCGCTGAAGCCGAATTCTCATTGTACTGCCCTCAGCCCGAATGGGGCAGAGAGCTGGAGTGGTGGGAGCAAGGAACCTTGAAGTGGACAGCCCCCAAGGAGTGCTACTTGCCAAGATACAGCAGCCAGTTGGTGGAGCAACTGAGGCAGAAGTTTAGCAGCCTAGAGGTTTGTGGAGGAGAGCCAGGGCAACATTTGAGGGAAACCCCAAGAAGCTGGCGTTGTTCCTCAATCAAGTCTGGATCTACCTCGACCAACCTGGAGAAAATCACCCTGATGACGAGGCCCAAGTGGATGTCATGGTTGCCAACCTCGAAGGGGAGGCGGTGGAGTGGGTAACAATTCTCCATGATGAAGGCACCCCTGAGCTGGCAGACCCAGACACATTTCTCTGTGGTTTCAGAGACTGATTCGGGGACTCCGCATAGACCCAACGGGCGGAGGTAGAGGTTCAGAAGGTCAAGCAAGGGCGTAGACCTGTGACCGAATACATTAGAGACTTCAGGAGGATTGCGGGGAGGCTGAGGCACTGGCCAGAGCAGCTCTTGACCCAATACTTCCGAGAAGGGCTGAGCCACGACCTATTTCACATGTGCCTAGCCTGGCTTAGTGACTGGTACCAGCTAATCACCACTGTAGAGCTAGACCTTGCAGTATACAAGGACTGCAGGAGCTTCAGACTACAATCGAAGAAGAGCCAGGAGAAGCATACGCTGGGGAGAAAACAGCCAGTGGCAGCATCCCCGGTTCCTGCAGGGCTGTCTGACCACGCTCCTACCATGTGCTTTCGCTGCAGCCAAGAGGGACACTGGGTAGTGATGTGTCCAGCATCGACCCCTCGGATGGCTTCCCTGGCACCGACCCCCTCAAAGTCAAAGAAGTTGCCGAAGGGGAAGAAGTCACGAGCAGCAACCCAGGTTGTTGAGGTCTCCCCCCCAGAGAGTGAAGGGGATGGAACTGACTGAAAAGGAGCCGCCAATGACCCTTTACAACAGCGAGAGCGAGGGACAAGGCAACCTGATGGTGAGTGGACCTGTCAACCACCTTGAAGTTAGGGTAGATATCAAGGCATCTCGCTCAGGGGTGAGGGGGATGGTTACAGCCCTCATAGACTCTGGATGCTCCCATTGCCTAATTAGTCAAGCCGCAGTGCAGAGGCTAGGACTACATGTAAGGAAGCTCAAGAAACCTGAAGTTTGAACAGGTTGATGATAGGAGGCAAGGCTGCTTCCCATCTGATGGAGCCGGTGCAGTGGGAGACCACCAAGAAACTATTTGTTTTATGATCGCCCCAAAGATAGTAGAGGACATGATCCTGGGCCTGGCTTGGTTAGCCAAGTGGGCCCCCCGGATCTATTGGGAGAAAGCCTCAAAGCATATGATTATTAAGAAGCAGGCCCTGAGCCCCCCTGACAAGGAAAAGGAGCAGAAGGGGGAAAAGAAGGGGGAGTGAGAAAGACCCCTGAATGCAGCAAGGGAGAAGAGCAGCAGTCCATCCCGAGGGAGTACTGAGACCTCATGGAAGCGTTCATGAGGAGTGTGATGTCCTACCCCCTCATTGCCCCAGACTCTGCTATTGAGATCCTGCCCGGGGCAAAACTTCCTAAGCCAAAGATGTACTCCATGACTCCGAGGGAGATGATGGAGCTGAAGGAGTACATTGACAAAAATTTAGCAAGGGGGTTTATCCAAACAGCAAAATCCCGAGTGGCGGCCCCTGTACTATTTAAAGAAAAGAAAGATGGGTCGCTGACATTATCCATGGATTTTCGTGGGATCAACAGTGTGTGTGTGGAGTACATGTATCCCCTCTCTCTTATGAAGGACATTTTAGGCCATTTAGCCACAGGAAAAGTCTTCAAGAAATTGGACCTGAGGGAGGCATACTACTGAGTGAGGATCAAGGAAGGTGACAAGTGGAAGACAGCCTTCAACTGCCCCCTTGGTAGCTACCAATTCAAAGTTTTGCCACTTGGACTACAAGGAGCCCCTGCTGTATTCATGCAACTCATAAATGAGGTGCTGCATGAGCATCTTTATAAGGGGGTTCTAGTGTATCTTGATGACATCATCATTTACACTGAGACCATGGATGAGCACGTGCAACTCGTACGACAAGTACTGAAAAAGTTATCAGTACCTGGGGTTTGCAAACTTTTACTGGCAATTTATCCCTTCTTTCGCCATGATCACCTTACCGATCACTGAGTTATTGAAAACTGGAAAAGTGGGGGGGGGGGAGAAGCCACAGCCGAATCAGCCCTTGAACTGGACTCTGGAGTGCCAGGCAGCATTCAAAAAATTGAACGGGCTGTTCGCTGCTGAACCTGTGCTAAAGCACCCAAAACCCAAAGAACCTTTCATGATCCAAGCAGATGCCAGCAATGTGGCTGTGGGAGCCGTCGTCCTCCAGCGCAGTGGGGAGGGGAACTTACAGCCATGTGTGTACACATCTCACAAACTTAATGAAACAGAACAGAGATGGGCGCTGTGGAAGAAAGAGGCTTTTGCAGTGTGGTGGGCGCTACTGAATTGGAGGCAATTCCTGGAGGGAAGCAAAGCCCCCTTTGAAGTGTGGACTGACCACAAAAACTTAGAAGCTCTCAACCCCCCTGCAAGCTTTCTCCTAAGCAAGTTAGATGGGTGCAGTATTTCAAAAGGTTTGAGTTTGAACTAAAATACATCCCAGGAGGGAAGAACTTCCTAGATGATGCCCTGTCCCGCATGCTCCAATACAAAGGCACTGGACAGGAGGTGGTGATTTCTGTTGTTCTCAATAGATAGCAAGTGGGGCAGGAACAACCAGATGGCAGGAGAAAAAGAGCTCACCCCCCTACTCATGCATTTGCACAGCAGCTGAAGCAAGCGCTGCAAACTGACACATGGTTTGTGGCTCATCAGAAAGAATTGACTATGAGGGAGGGGTTGGCATGGAAAGGGGACACATTGTATGTCCCAGACCATCTGCGACTGCAAGTCCTGCAATGCAGCCATGATGCCAAGCCAGCAGGCCACTTTGGATTCCTGAAGACACTGCATCTCACTAATCGTCAGTTCTGGGGGCCAAAGATAAAGAAGGACATTGAGGACTATGTGGGGAGCTGTGCTGTCTGTGAAGCCAGCAAAAGGTTACCAGGGAAAAGTCCGGGACTGTTGCAGCAGGTGACTGACCCAACCAGACCCTGGGAGGAGATAGCCATGGTTTTTATAGTGGAGCTACCAGAAAGTGGGGGAAACACTGTAATATGGACTGTGATAGACCTATTTTCCAAGCAAGCCCATTTCATTGTGTGTGCTGGACTCTCCTCAGCCCAGAAGCTAACAAAGATGTTTTTGCAACATATCTATCGGCTACATGGGGCGCTTAAACGCATCATTTCAGACTGGGGGGGTCCAATTTACTGCTACGTTTTGGAGGGAGTTCGTAAAGATGACTGGGTCTTCCCGGGGGCTCAGCTCTGCTTTTCATCTGAGTATGAATGGATCTGCAGAACGAGCTAACACAATAGTGGAGTAGTACCTGCATTGCTATGTCAATTATCAGCAAACAAACTGGTCAGAGCTTTTGCGTATAACAACACAGTGCACAGTAGTACTGGTTTCACTCCACTTAAGTTAGCCATAGGGGTGGAGTTTGTGCCAATTTCAGAGTGCCCACAAGAACCCCCCATCCTCAATCACCCTAAGTGACTGGGTGGGTTCTTTCTGAAGGGTTTGGAGTGATGTGAAGAAGGCTTTGAATAAGGCAGCTGAAAGCCATAAAAAACAAGTGGATAAGAAACGAGCTCCACAGGAGACATTCCATGTAGGAGATAAACTATATCTGTCTACTAAGTATCTTAAGTTGAAACAAAGTTGCAAGAAGTTAGGACCAAAATTCATAGGTCTTTTCCCTATCGTAAAAATCATAAACCCAGTGACAGTAGAATTAAAACTACCGAGGCTGTTAGGTAAAGTGCACCCAGTATTCCATTGCAGCTTACTGAAGCCACACAGGGGATTCACAATGAGACCAGTAGGGGAAGCACCCCTAGCCACAATAGTGGTAGAAGGAGAAACACACTATGAGGTCAAGCAAATCCTTGATTCTAGAACCCACAAAAGGAAGTTGCAGTACTTAATCCAATGGGAGGGTTACCCGATGTCGGAAGCTAGATGGGTAAAAGCCCAGCATGTAAAAGCAGATCATTTGGAAGTACCCCTGGAAGCTGGGGCCAACGCAAGGAGGAACTAACAAGCAATAATGTGTATTCCCTTTGTTTTCCAGGTACCCTTTCTCTTTTAGGGAGCCAGCCTGTCAAACTATGAACCTTACTGTCTTTAGGACCACCGTAGTGCTGCTAATTTGCCAACAGTTATGGGGGAGGGGGAAGGAAGAGTTTGAGATTCATAGGTGCTCCCTTCAATGTCTTAATAACAGAGAACAACTGTGACAAAAGAAAAAAGAAAACATCTTGGGCTTTCTATAAAGTGAGAATTATAAACTCTAAAAAAAAAAAAAAGAATTGACCTTTCTGGATTACAAATACTAACTCAACTGTGACTCTAAAGCTGTTTGCAGAGAAAGGAAAACCCTGACTTTTGGCTATCATGGAAAACCAGAGATCTGCAAAAAGAATATACCAAGAAAAAACAAATACTTTCCAGAAGGAGATCTATGCTATGTTGCAACTAATCCAAACAATAATAATTTCAAACCACAAGGAAATTAAACATAATGTTGAACACATCTCCAATTTAACTTTACAACATAAAAATTCTCAGAAAATAAAAATAGAGAGTGAGCAGAAAAAACTGAATACGAGACAGAGGAGAGAGATTTTAACAATACAAGGAAGTATGACTTAACCCAGATGGAAAAAAATTTACAGGAAACTCTGGACATGGAAAAGACAAAATACACTTTAAGATTACAAAATAAGTTTGAGGGCAAGAAAAAAGATTTGGCAAAATGGATTTTGCCAGAAGAATTACAAGAACTTGAGAGACAAAAAATAATAAAGAAAATCAAGAAAGAAAAAAAGGAAAAGATTTTCAATGAATACGAAGGGGTGAAACCTTCCTATAAAAACATCTTACCTGTTTTGGCTTTTGTACCTGCAACAACATTTATAAGATTATGTGAAGATTCTTTGATTCATCGAAGCATATTGAACAGGGAAGATGTTGGGCAAAAAAAAAAGGCTAAAGTGAGAATTAAGAAATTAGATGATGGGAATTACCAGAGGAGTATTTAAAAATTAAACATTTGTTTGAATGTGGTTAAAGAAATAGAAAGATTTTGAATATAAATAAAGATTAGTTTAAGAGGGATGAACCCCTCAAGTAACATGTATGCCCTCTTTCTTTTTTCTTTTGTGTTTGGTTTTTTGACATGAAAAATATAAAAATGTTGGGATGGTTTACATAAAAGAAATGTTTTTTCTGTTTTGTCTTTTTCTCTCTCTCTTATTTTTTCTTTAAAATATGAGAAATGTAAAAATGTGATGGCTTGTATGAGAAAAAAGACTTAAATACTTAAGTGTAACTAATTTTGAGAAAATCTTAACCAGTTAGAATGTTTTGAATATTGTGGGGAAAACAAATTTAAATAAGAATGTAAACAGGATTTATGACGAGGTAATCAAGATGATCAATGAAAAGAAACTTTATATTGATGTGGTTATTATTTACAGAAACATAAGAAAAATATTTATATTCAATTGTCATTTATTTAAATAAGAACTGTATTAATTTAAGATTGGCAAAAGAGAATATTATTGGAAGAGGAAATCACGTAAAGCTACTATATGGACTATAGAATTATAAAAATTGTTATTGATTGTTTTTAAACACTAACCCAGACAACACGACGTTTACCAAATATTAAGGTATATGTTAAAAATTAATAAAACATATTAAAAAAATAAAAATCAATAAATGCTGCAAATAAAGTCAGATCAGAATGATTTCAGTTTATCAGCTAGATGAGGTAGCATTATGTATGCATTGTCCTGATTGGAAACCCATTTGCTTGGTATTGCTTATTCCTTCATCTGTAACCCAGGAATTGAGGTTGCTGAATTACCTGGTAAGTAATTTGTTAATGATGTACAATAGGCTAATTGGCCTGTAATTAACTGTGTCATTCCTATTGCCCTTTTTATATAGGCAAACAATTATTTTTACCTTTTACTCCTCTGGGATCTTATCTGTGAGATTAATATATAAAAAGAGAGAGGTCAATACTGGTGCCCACCGATTAGAGTTAGATTTAATTAGTGGGGGGGGGGGGAAATAAAATTACCACACTTATGTTGGTTGATAATATTTTTCTTTCTTGCATGTGACTAGGATAGTGAGGATAAAGACACATCCATCACTGAGGTATTATCATGAGAATTGTACTTTAAATTTTGAAGTTTCATACCCAGGTATTGCAGGGAAGCTGCAATAGGTAACACTAGCATAGGAACAATTTGTTATAATATGCCACAATAGGGAAGGTATTTTTTTCTTTGTGCCTTTGATTAGTTGCAACCAATTTTTCTTCTGATCAAGAAATTTGTTTCCTCATTCCAAGCAGGGCCTTTTATTTTATTTTCTGCTCCTTTAGGATTTGAGTGGAATCTACTAAATTGGCCTGTTGGAAGATTGTGTAAGACTCCAAATGCTGCCTTAGATGTTATGCAGGTTTGTCAAACTAATTATTGGAATGGTGCCCCCTCCAGTTCGAATTGATATTTGTCCTCCTTACAAAAGGTTAGGTTAATCTTAACTCTGATAACTAGAGCATGATATACATGATATATATATCTTGGGTAAAGGATTCAGAGATCTGAAAAGTGTGCACCTCCTTCTTTAGAATGAAACTACTAAGACAATCCATTTCTAAAAGAGACATTCCATCTGTCTCTATGAAAGCCTTTAGGCAGTTTAAATGGGCCTTAACTTGATTCCTGATTCAATCTTGCATACATTCACAGGTAAAAATTAAGAGGAAAGTGATTACTTTTGGACTAGGGCCTATGATAAAGTAGTTAAGGCTTAAGGCATCCAGCCAAATTGCCAGAATTTATTAAATAATTATGGTAAAAAATTTATGAGCTGACTAACATATATATTGCCCAGGAAGCCATTTAACATTTGTATTTAAGACTATTTATGAGATTCATCAACTTTAAGTCAACTAAATTATATTTGACATCAACCAGATTAAAATGTTGGGCATAGGGCTTCATATAGAGGGGTTTGCTCTTTTATTCAACTCCTCAGAGTAGAAGGTCTCAATTCAACTTCAGACATTTATTTAAGGATATTCAAGATCAGTTTGTCCTTCTCTCTCTCTCTCTCTCTTCTCTCTCTCTCCCAAACAGACCTTCTAAATCTCCCGCTGGATACTTGCATTTACAAAGATAGATGGGAGAAGATAAAGATTCCATGATGCATATCTTGGTACAGTATATGAAAGTTGCTTTTACTTGAGGGGGGGGGGTTAATAGTCTAACTGGCTCCTAAGTAAGTTGGAATCCCATATTTTGTTGTGAATAACATATGTAAGGGAATGCAGTTACTTTAGATCTCTCTTCAGTACTATCTACCAGTTATTTGGACATTTGTATCCACAATATGGTAACTTTATTATTTAAGGTGAATAAAATTTAAATGAATAAGTACATAATTTCTCTTGACTTCTCATAGATATGTTATGATTCTATTGATGAGATAATCTAATGGTAATCTTGAATTCAGCCTAGAATTTTTATTAGAACTGCAAACAGAAACACATTAAAATAAAAATAAAGTAAAAACAAGATAAAATATTAAAATTGGTGGTGGATTTATCAATGGACAAAGTTTGTCCACTTTTACAGACAGCATAACAAAATTTAGATACATTAAAGGAGACTGAATCATACTGTTCTGATAATAATAAATGTACATATAAAAGATCAAAATTTCCCAATGTTTTACCAGGTAAGGAGTTATAAGGTGGGTCCTTGGATGCTTACAGAGGTGCAGTATAGCAGGACATGACCTCAATAGTCTCTTGTCCATATGGGCACAGTCTCAGCTCACAGGGAACTTTTTTGTATCAGCCCTCCAAAACTCATTACCCTAAATGCAATCACGTGACTGCAGGGAGGAGGAGCACAATTGTTGGAATTTGAGAACCAGATCATAACTCCCTTTTTCCAGGTAAGTTTGAATGGTCTAAGCAAGTGATCGAAAGTTGAGGACTATGTGTACAGCACCTTTGGTTGGATGGACAGTGTTAGGATCTAAATCAATAGAACTCTAGTATCTCTGGAAATAATTATATCAGTTATTTTTATTTTATTGTTTTACTATTGTTATATTTGTTATATTTACATATATTTACATTCTACTGTTACATTTGTTATATATACATTCCACTGTTGCTTGTCACCCAGAATAGCCCCAAAGCGAGATGGATAGCAAATAAATTTAATAATAAATAAAATTATACAATGCGGTGCCCAAAACATCTTCCACCAAACTGTGACCCACTCAAAACATATTGTGAATTTTAATTCATATGTATATATATTTATCTTTTGTGCTCCATAATTCATTCAGCTGAGTTTAAAAACCATATTTCTGATATGTAATCTCAGTAAAACCTTACCCTTTATTTGAAATGGCAGTATTACTCCCCTTATGAAAAAATAAGGGTATGAGTAACGACTATACTGTTCTAGCTTGCACTGAAGTCACTTTCATACAGGATTTTTGTTTTATTAAGAGTCAACTCTAGACCCCCATATTTGGTACCGTAGCTGACCTCATTTATTTCTGGTTCAGTTTCAGTATACCCACATTTTCAGTACAAGGTAGTCCTTGCTTACAACAGTTTGCTTAGTGACCGTTTAAAGTTACAATGGCACTGAAAAATGTGACTTATGATTGTTTTTCACAGTTACAATCTTTGCATAGTCACATAATCAAAATTTAGAAGCTTGGCAACTGGTTCATATTTATGATCGTTGCTATGTTTCAAGGTCATGTGATCAGCTTTTGCAACCTTCTCCCAAGCAAAGTCAATGGGGAAGCAATAATCCCTTAACAACTGGATTACTAACTTATCAACTGCAATGATTCACTTAACAAGTGTGGCAAGACATGTCATAAAATGGGGCAAAACTCACTTAACAAATGTCTCAGTTAACAATAGAAATTTTGGGCTCAATTGTGGTTGTAAGTCGAGGACTTCCTGTACAAGAGTGTAGTTTTCACAGCAGCTAATTGTGAGGTTATTTCTGTTTAATCCACAGGAGACTAGTATGTGCAGGTTAATAAAATTCATTGTCTAACATGGCATTACACAGAAGTAACTTTACCCCTATGCTACAGCTCTCCAAAACTTGTGATTTATTTTCTCACTAGAAGGAACACCTTGTTATCTCCACCCTCACACACTTCCTGGCCCTTGATCTACTGATGTAACATCTTGATCATGATGGTTTCCCTCACATTAGCAGCTCAGATTTTTTGGTATACAATCAATTAAATGAACATCATCTTGTAGTTCCACTTTAAAATACAACCAGGATTCATCAGGACTGTTTTTAGTTTTGGCAGATAGTGAAAACTGTTTTGGCAGATTCGGTAGCACAGTCAAAGCAAGCCAAGGTGACATTGATAAGAGTTTTGTTGGTTTCTTGGTTTTCTTCTGCAGGAACCAGAAGGGAGCAAAATATTCCCTGGTGCTTTTTTAAATAGCTTTAAGGATGGAAGAAATGCTAGCAATATATTTTTCTATTACATGGAGTGGAAAATGGGGGGGTTGCTCTCCCTTTTCCCCCCTTCAGCATCTATAGACATTACTCAAGCCTTCTCCTCCTCTACTCAATCCACTGCAGCAATGTGCCACAAATCCAGCAGCAATTTGGAAAATTGTCCTTTTACATGGATAGCTAGCAGAAACCTTTTAAATGCAACAAAGGAATGATGGCTCACAGCAATCCCTTTACACCAATCACTGAGGAACAGAAAGGGATTTGCCAATGACCAGAAAAGCACACATCATGTGTTCTGGAAACATATTGGGACATACGGATAAAGGCACTAGCAATTTATTTTATTTAGCACTAGATGTATACTGGGCTCTCCTTAAAAATCACTCAGAAGTTACAACTGGTCCAGAATGGTACATGCAATGTTGGACATCCCTCAATTTGTCCCATTACAATGTTATGCAAGCTGCACTAGCTCCCAGTTTCTTTCTAGATACAATTCAAGGTTCTGACTGTCACCTTTAAAGGCCTACATGACATGGAGCTAGGTTATTTATGACACTGTCTCTCCCTAAGTGTAGTAGTAGTATTTGAGGGAGCAAAGAAACTCACAAAGATTTTTAATCCAGGTTTATTGATTACTTTCAGATGAAGTCATCTGATATCTCTGCACATCATCACTTCTCTTCCACATACATCCAAGCATGCACTAATTTGTTTCGGTTCAAATTTAATTCACATGTAATATTCTAACCTTATTTACATGCATTGCTTTTGTATTACAGTACTGTCATTCTGTGGAAAATCTACTAAACATATACAAAAGATATAGTGTACATAGAACATACCGTATTCAGAGGGGAAAAAACCCCTTCTCTGACTGATTTGATATAATAATAATAATAATAATAATAATAATAATAATAATAATAATAATAATAATAATAATAATAATAATAATAATAATAATAATAATAATAATAGTTGGAAGGGACCTGGAGGTCATCGAGTCCAACCCCTGCTCAGGCAGGAAACCCTATACCATTTCAGACAAATGGCTGTCCAGTCTCTTCTTAAAAACTTCCAGTGTTGGAGCATTCACCGCTTCTGGAGGCAGGTTGTTCCACTGGTTAATTGTTCTAACTGTCAGGAAGTTTCTCCTCAGTTCCAGGTTGCTTCTTTCCTTGACTAGTTTCCATCCATTACTTCTTGTCCTGTTCAAGCGCCTTGGAGAATAGCTTGACTCCCTCTTCTTTGTGGAACCCTGAGATATTGGAATACTGCTATCATGTCACCCTAGTCCTTCTTTTCATTAAAACTAGACATACCCAATTCCAGCAAACGTTCTTGATATGCTTTAGCCTCCAGTCCCCTAATCATCTTTGTTGCCCTTCTCTGCACTCTTTCTAGAGTCTCAACATCTTTTTTACATCGTGGTGACCAAAACTGGATGCAGTATTCCAAGTGTGGCCTTACCAAGGCATTGTAAAGTGGTATTAATACTTCACGTGATATTCCAAGTTTACCTTTTATTTCTCTTGTTCCTTTCACTTCATCCCTTTAAATATTCAGCAACAATAACAGAATAACAGAATTGGAATGGACCTTGGAGATCTTCTAGTCCAACCCCCTAATCAGGCAGGAAATCCTATACCATTTTAGACAAATGGTTGTCCAATCTCTTCTTAAAAACCTTCTTTGTTCTGGAGGAAACTCGTTCCACTGATTAATTGTTCTAACTGTCAGGAAATTTCTCCTTAGTTCTAGGTTGGTTTCCATCCGTTCTAGTTTCCATCCATTGTTTCTTGTCCTGCCTTCTGGTGCTTTGGAGAATAGGTTGACCCCCTCTTCTTTGTGGCAGCTCCTTAGATATTGGAACATAGCTATCATGTCACCCTTACACCATCTTGTCATTAAACTAGACATAACCAATTCCCGCAACCATTCGTCGTTTTAGCCTCCAGTTCCCTAATCATTTTTGTTGCTCTTCTCTGCACTTTTTTAGAATCTCAATATCTTTTTTATATTGTGGCAACAAAAACTGGATGCAAGTGTGGAATTATAAGTGGTATTAACACTTTGTGTGGTCTTGATTCTATCCCTGTTAATACAGCCTAGGACTGTTTGGCAGCTGCAGCACACTGCTGGCTCATATTTAATAATAATAATAATAATAATAATAATAATAATAATAATAATAATAATAATAATAATAATAATAATAATAATAATAATAATAATAATAATAATAATAATAATAATAATAATAACAACAACAATAATAATAATAATAATAAGTTGGAAGGGACCTTGGAGGTCATCTAGTCCAACCCCCTGCTGAGGCAGGAAACCCTATACCATTTCGGACAAATGGCTGTCCAGTCTCTTCTTAAAAACTTCCAGTGTTGGAGCATTCACCGTTTCTGGAGGCAGGTTGTTCCACTGGTTAATTGTTCTAACTGTCAGGAAGTTTCTCCTTAGTTCTAGGTTGCTTCTCTCCTTGATTAGTTTCCATCCATTGCTTCTTGTCCTGCCTTCAGGCGCTTTGGAGAATAGCTTGACTCCCTCTTCTTTGTGGCAGCCCCTGAGATATTGGAACACTGCTATCTTGTCCCCCCTCGTCCTTCTCTTCATTAAACTAGACATACCCAATTCCAGCAGCCGTTCCTTATATGCTTTAGCCTCCAGTTCCCTAATCATCTTTGTTGCTCTTCTCTGTACTCTTTCTAGAGTCTCGACATCTTTTTTACATAGCGGTGACCAAAACTGTATGCAGTATTCAAAGTGTGGCCTTACCAAGGCATTGTAAAGTGGTATTAACACTTCACGTGATCTTGATTCTATCCCTTTGTTAATGCAGCCTAGCACTGTGTTGGCCTTTTTGGCAGCTGCAGCACACTGCTGGCTCATATTTAAGTGATTGTCCACTAGGACTCCGAGGTCCCTCTCACAGTTACTACTATTGAGCAAGGTACCCCCTATACTATACCTGTACATTTGGTTTTTCTTGCCTAAATGTAGAACCTTGCTTTTTCACCACTGAATTTCATTTTGTTAGATAGTGCCCAGTGTTCAAGTCTGTCCCGATCTATCTGTATCTTAAGCCTGTCTTCTGGAGTGTTGGCTATTCCTGCCAGCTTGGTGTCGTCTGCAAATTTGATGAGTTCCCCATCTATCCCCTCGTCCAAATCATTGATGAAGATGTTGAAGAGCACTGGGCCCAGAACAGAGCCCTGGGGCACCCCACTACACACTTCCCTCCATGTAGATGCGGTTCCATTGAGGACCACACGCTGAGTACGGCCGGTCAGCCAGCTACGGATCCATCTGGTGGTGATGCTGTCTAACCCACATTTTTCTATCTTATCAAGTAGTAGGTTGTGATCTACTTTATCAAATGCCTTACTAAAGTCCAAGTAAATTATATCCACAGCATTCCTCTGATCCACTAATTTTGTCACTTGGTCAAAGAATGCAATAAGATTTGTCTGGCATGATCTGTTTTTGACAAACCCATGTTGGCTTTTAGTAATGACTTTGTTTGCCTCTAGGTGTTCGCTGATTCGTTGTTTGATTATCTTTTCCAGAATCTTCCCAGGTATTGAGGTCAGGCTGATAGGTCTGTAATTTCCTGGGTCCATTTTTTCCCCTTTTTTGAAGATGGGAACTACATCAGCTCTTTTTCAGTCCTCCGGTAGTTCCCCAGTGCTCCAGGATCTTTGAAAAATATAGTTCAGTGGTTCTGAGATCACATCTTCCAGTTCCTTGAGAAGTGATTGTCCACTAGGACTCCAAAATCCCTGTTTTAATTACTACTATTGAGCCAGGTACCAGCTATTCTATACCTGTGCATTTGATTTTTCTTGTCTAAATGTAGAACCTTACTTTTCTCACCACTGCATTTCATTTTGTTAAACAGGGCCCAGTATTCAAATCTATAGAGATCCTTCTGTATCTTCAGCCTATCTTCTGAAGTGTTGGGTATTCCTGCCAGCTTGCAATATTTTATCATAACAATCAACTCATTGGTTCACTTATGTTACTTCTATCACAAAATACTTTGAAAAACTTTGAGAGAAGTCAAGCTGTATGCATATGAAATAATGGCAATCATCTTTATGTATACAACAGGGAAGGGGTCCATTCACCCCTCTTTTTCTACCAGCTTCCATATTATCTGAAAACTTTGTATATTAAAAATATTGAAAAGATATTGGAAAGGGATACACTTCTAGAATCTTATCAACAATTGTTTTTAATTAACTAGAGATAAAAACATGTCCACCTTTGGTTGTCTGAATATTTAAATATGTTAAGTGCAAATGCCAATATATTACAACTTGCTAATACATGCCTTATATTTTGTACCAACTCTGGTCTTTTGAGGGGGAGGGGGAGACTAGATCTCACTCTACCTGTACCATTCTGAGGAGTTATTTCAGGCCCAGTTACCATGGAAACCACAAGGCCTTCACACCAGTTAGCAGTTCAATATATAATTTACTCAGTTTTTTCCACTCAAGTGATTGAAGCTCATATATAGCAACTGCATGCATACATGTATGCATATCTTCCTACCAATTTTATTTTACAAAAATATATATAATTGTATGACTATAGAAATAGTTAAAAAGTAAATTTGTTCCTTTAAAGAAATTGCATGGGCTCACAAAAGGAACATTAAAATTTAGGACCTGATGTCAGTTTTTCCCAAACTGAAAAGCTCCCATATGTAATTAGAGACCCCCACTGTGATGGCTACACAGAATCAAAATGGTAGAAGTTTGGTAAATAGATGTATCATAGCATCTTTAGGAAGCTTCATTATATTATATGCCCAGTACTTTCAGAAACAATCAAGCAATTGGTACTGAGGAGAAATTCAGTGTGAAATATACAACAGTGCCAGGTGAGCTAAATTAGGCTTGAAACCACAAAATCTAGATATGTAATATGTTAGAAGAAGGGCAATAATGGTCTGAGGCATTCCAGAGAAAAGCAAAGCCTTTCATAGGAAAGTTGATGCCCTCTCTCATTGCTAAGGTGATGGGGATGGGGAGGAAGTAAACTTTTATTATTTTAAGATATGTAAGATGTTGTAATTATGAAACGTGTGGCATGGGTTAAAAGCAGTATTTCACTTTTCTCTGTGGTGAGAATTGTCATGTAGAAACCATGAAGCATAACAGCCATAACCACATGCTAGAGAGAAATTTGGAGGAAAGGAAATAATTATTTTGCTTCTATAGTTCCAGTCCAACTGGAATTGGGGAGTAGAAGGGAGGCAGGATTTTAAAAGCAGAACTTAATGTCAGATGAAGTACTTCTCACAATCACAACTCCACATTGGTGGAAATGGACCCATTTAGTTGTAAACGCAGGCAATCCAACCCAGGGAGTTAACAGAAAATTTCTTCTACAGAAAAGAGAATTCATGGATTTTTCCCATCTTAATGATACAGTGACACAAGTTCCAGACAAAAATTCCTCTTTGGTGTAACACATCTTTCAGAATCTGAGCTGATCATTTTCATTATAAAATATAGATTTATTTTTAGTCTTAGCCAAAGAATGTTGAATGTTGTTACTGAAACATTTTTCCAATTCTTAAGGCAATTATTCTTCAGTCCCATTTCACTGAGTCTTTGTGAATCTGAAGAGATTGATAAAATTTGTGTAAACAGACATGCACCTGCACATCTGTACTCAGATTTTGACTCATGTATTTCCTTACACATATCAGAATTAAAGCAGCATTCAAACATTAAAAAAATTAAAAGATCTTCAAACTGCAACTTTTCAAGCAAAAGAAGTTTTCATATATTGGTTATCCCTGGATTTAAAAAAAAAATTAATTCAAGAGATATTTTTACTGTTTTCATTAAGAATTATTATTTACTCATGAGCCTCTGTACAAATTCAGTGAAATGTAGCAATTCCCATATAAATCCAAGAGGGGATAGTAATAGACATTTAATTAAGCTTTGTCTTCTGATAACAACAGTCTTGTGGAAAATTTAAAACATTTGAAATGTTTTAAATAATTTGTAAACTGGCCAGTCTCTGGGAGTCAGGCAGAATATAAATTTAATAAAAGCAAAACCTAAGGGAAAATCTGTGGGCATGCAAAGCTATAGAGAGATCATGCTTTTCAATATGTGAATATTAAAAATATCTAATGCAGACTTTTCTTAGAAATCTTTTTATCTTGACGTATCAGTTGTTTCTTATCCATATTTCTAAGGTCATTAATTGTATAATCTGATTATATTCATGTTTAGTCTGAAGTTTAATGTTCTATGTCAACGCTGCTAACATTGGATGTTCTTGCTTTGACAACATATGAAGATGCAGCCTTTTTCTTTCTTATGCTTTACTCTTAGAATTAGATGATGCTTGGGGGAGGAGGCGGAATGTGGTGGGAGTTAGTTAGACATAACAATATTGTACTAGTGTGTGAATTCAGAGCTTGAAATAAGAGATGATTTGGCGGGTTGCAGAACAGGAGGGAAAGCCTGCATTTCAAACTAATTGGAGAATGTGATTTATGACTGTTAATTGGAGGAAGGAATTGTGCTTTGATACTATGTGCTCAGGGAAGGGGAATCCAGTTTTTGGCTTCAACTATGTTAGTGCCGAAGCTATGCTACTCCCATAAAGATTCTTTAAGGTAAACAATGCCTCAAAGTTCTTTGAAGAGTTTCATCTGTCGGAACCATGACATTCTATTTTGAATGAAGAATCTATGAGACTATAGGCTAAGGCTCCAATATAGTATAAACCTGTTTATATCACTATCAGCTCCCTTATAGGATTCTTGTATGGAAAAAAAATGGACAGGAAAATGCTATGTACATTATTTTGAGCTTCTAAAAAAGGCAAGATATACATTTAATAAGTAAGTAAACAAACAAGTCCTATCGAATTCGGCTTGCTCTGAATATTTATTTATTTGTTTGTTTGTTTGTTTGTTTGTCTATTTATTTATGTAACAAGTACATAAGTAACTGCTTGGATTTTCTAGGTCCAGAAGTGATTATACCGCCAAATTTACAAATCAGTTCATAAAAATATAATGATTAACAAATATATTTTGGGGAAGAGAATTCAATCAATTTTCCTCCCTTTCATGACCATTTTTTCAAGCTTGAATCTCTAAGCCTCTGTGGGAAGCAGAGGAAAAGGGGTTTAATATTTCACACCAATGATCAGTTTCAAAACCTCCCCACCCCTAACTTGATATCATCTGATGTGTTCACTAGCATTCTAACCATCCCCAATGATAAAAATTGAATACGTGGAAAATATTCAGGTTGGGAAAGACTGTTTTAGGAACTGAAGGAATAGGTCTCGCTATAGTTCCAAATATTGATATAATAGATTGGAAATCATACTGTCCCACTACTGTACTACATTTGCTGTTCAGAAATTTTCCATATTTTGGGTTTTATGTATGGAAGAGCTCTTGTTTACAGACATTGCATGACTATCTACTATGGATCCTGAGATAGGTGATCCCATAAAGTATGGTTGTACAACCTTTCGGCTTGCTTGGGCTGCATTGAGAGAAGAGGAGTTCTCTTGGGCCACATATAAAATATATAATATTAATGTATATGATAACAAACTTCCTTTATTTTATAAATACTTTTTATTATCTTGTGAGGCCGGCATTACTAGCTGTCTGGGGCCGCATGTGGTTCATAGCCCATATTTTTTTTTAGTTATACTTGGTTTTTTTTAAAAAAAATTAAATTTATTTGTATGGTGATTCTGTTTTATTGTTCTTCTAGCCATCAAAATACTGATGAAGATCTAAAAAACAATTTAAGATTGTTTTAAAAAACTAGTCATGTATAGTCCACTTTGTTCAGAAATGAAAACAATTGGTAAACAACTACTGCAACCAAGGAAACCATGCATGCATAACACCCTAAATCCAATGTAATTTTAAATCATATTTCCATAATCTTTAACACAAATTAACAGATTCAGATAATAGTTCTAAGAGAGCAAGAAATAAAATCAAAGCAGTAGTATATATTCTAAGAGTAGACAAAATGGTTGATTCATAAAAGCAGTCATGAAGATTAAGACAATAGTTTTACATCTGCTGAAATGTGCATTCACTTCTATCCCTAGATTTGGTTTTGGGTCATTACTGTGTTATTGAAACTAAAAATGAGGAAAAACTATAAACAATTAAGTTATTCTTCCACAGTAGTTTCCTCTTTTCTATAGTGCAGAGATTTCATACCATGCTATTGGCTTAAATGCAACAGAAATAACACAGAGATAGAGGGAGAAAGTTGCTATCTTGAAAGTTACTATGACATCCATTCTCACCTGGTTTCTGAACCTGTAAAAACAGTGGAAGCTGCTGGAAATATTCTGATCCACTGTTGTCAGGAAAGTAAGTATGATGTTTAACACTATAAACAGATCACTCAAAACTGATAGACACATACATATTGCATATTTTCAGAGATGGAGTCTCCCTCTTTCTCCTGCTACCAAGCTGACGATTTGCCTGCCTGTAATTCTCTCTCCTATATAATTTTTTTTAAATGAGAATATTTCTGTTTCTTTCCTTTACTTTGCCCATGGGTATCTGAAATTACAATGAACAAAAGTGAAGGGAGATAGGAGGGATGGAAGTATTTAACATTTAGAGAATGTTTGTGATTAAGGAGGTGAAGTAGAAATGAAAAAGACAGCAAGAATATATCTAGAATTAAAATAATAATAATAGGCAAATACGGCACAGCAAAAATATTTGTTACTGATAACAGTCCAGAAGTTAGGGAGAGGGTTTATTCCATGCTCACTTGGGAGAACAGCAATAAATGGAGCTAACAACTATGAAAAAAGCAAAGCAGAATTTGTTCTTTCAGTCTTTCTAGTTTCTAGATTTCACATCCTCGGTTGTTGTATTTTCAAGTTTTATCTATTAATCACAAGCAGTTCATATATGTTTATTCAGAAATATTTCTCACTGAGTTAAATGTATAGACTGCAACACTGATACTTACCTGATACAAGGCTCATATGATTCAACGTGATTTACTTCTAAATACAGAAGCACAGGAATGCATTGAAACTAGAAATGAAGAAAAGGTGTTCAGTGAAACTTATAATCTTTTAGGGACTGGTCCCCAGGAAACCTCTAAGCCCCTGTAAAAGAACTTACTTTTTTGAAAGATAAAATGAATTTGAAAGTTTGAATATAAGGGCAGTGGCTATTTGTAATCCTCAAACAATAACTTTTCCTTTCCAATCCAGAATTACCAACATCATGGCACAATTTTTTATGACAATCTGATAATGACTAAAATCCTGTAGTCTATTGAACTTTGCTATTGCCATCAGGTTGCAATTATGCATTACTTTGGAGTTCCACACATCCCAGCAGAATTTATTTCTTTAAAAAGCAGCTAACTCATACATCCCTATATACAGTTTTGAAGACTCATATAAAGAATTCCCCAATGAATGTTCAAAATTTTATATCAGTGTGCAGAATAACTAAATTCTAATAAAACACAGCACTAACTCAGGATGTAAACCTTTCAGAGCTGTTTTTTCTTTTCCTTTTAAAAAATATACTTCTTGTTTCACTAACTTTGTTATTAAGATCTTAAGATCATTTACCATATAAATACAATGGGTATTACTATGTGCATAGGCATCCATAGTGAATGTATAGTACCGGTATATGTCAAGCTCAATACAGTGCCATCATGACTAAAGCTCTTCCGTATCATGACATCATACAAAGGGTGGAGCTTTGTCACAACAATAGAACATTACTTTCATTTTCATAAAAGGATTGGACACTGTCATTTCCCCTTTTTTTCTTCTTCTCCAATTTCTGCTTTTTGTGGAATAGATAATTCAATTTTTTTCTTCAAGTTCTGTAGCACTTGTCCAATGCCTACTTAATGTAACAAATTGTATTTAATTTGTGACATGGGCAGATTTAAGAAAATGCTT
Source organism: Azemiops feae (assembly GCA_023970755.1). NCBI lineage: Eukaryota > Metazoa > Chordata > Lepidosauria > Squamata > Viperidae > Azemiops > Azemiops feae. Next base: position 1,428,236 of record JALGBA010003460.1, read on the forward strand.
TCTGGAAGCAGTGTTAGTGGTTACAATAAAAATATATAAAACTAATCTCAGTTAGTTATGAGCTCTTTTGATGGTTTTAGACAGATTTCTGTATTTCCCCCAGAACCATCTATGCAGGCATTCATATTCACCCACCTTATAAGCCTCTTGTACAGATTTATAATTATATTTGAAACACCTTAAGCAAACAGGATATACTTTGTATAAACACTGAATATTGTTACTGTAATACATAAATATTACATGTCTTAGTAAGTAATGTAAATGCATTTTAAAGGCCATAGTGATTACAAGTGTAAAACAGCAAGAACTATTCCTATAACATCACAATATCAATGTCTGTCCAAGCCAATTATTACTATTATTACTACTACTACTATTATTTTATTGTTCTTATTATTATTATTCAAACATAGTTTCTGCATGTTCATCTTCCTGACATGAGGTACTGAAGCAACTTCAGTTTCAATGTACACTACAAGAGATAGCAAGGTTTTAAGTCATTATAGAAATATAAGATACTTATAAAAGAGATGTTAGTGATATGAAAACCCTGTGAAATAAATGAACTATCTTATCTCTCTTGGAAGACAAATAAGAAGACAACAAAGGTCTTGTTTACCCACATAAATACTAGTAAAATTTCAGAATCACTCTTCTATTCTAAACATAAATCTCTGACTATGTCTAAGAGAAAAAGAAGGCATCTTGTTTAACCATCCAATGCTTGTTTAACCATCCAATGCTCATTGTTATTCCAATTACTTACACAGAAACAGGAATGAAAAAGAACAGGAACGGGAGGAATGTCTGATCAGTTGTCTGGACAGGAATCACTTAGGCCTCATTTCACAGAGAAAAGGCGGATGTTTAAAGCAAGAGTTTCAATTTTCCTGGCTGTCTAGATACTCAATTCAGCCAAGGAAGCAACAGCACCTGTTTCAAGTGCCTAGTTACAGATAGTGCCAGGCAGTTGTGAAACAAATATTCTGAATTCGGCCCAGATTCTGTAGTCTCTCTGTAATGTACAATTCAGTCTATTTATGGACTGTATCTAGCCTTGAACCAGACTGAAGCAGACAATACAAAGCCCCAGTGTATCAAGCTTTTGTTTATATCTTAAACAGTTCTGTGTCCCATTGCTATAAAATGCATTTACATTAAAAAAACCTCAATTCATTCCACTGGGGACTGACCATAAGCATGTATGGACTAAAAAAGGGCAAGAAACAATAAACTTCCCTGTCTGTGATCCCCTGAAATCAGAGTTCAGACAGGCAGTGAGTGTCATACCTGTATTTATGGATAAAGAACTCCAAGATCGAGAGCTGTCATATCTGCATCCTTCCACTGCATGTAGAAAGAGGGGAGGAGGAAAAGGGAGAGGAGGAGCAACTAGCTTTAACTGGATCGTACCGGTAGCAGCTCCATCACAATTCAATCTGTCAAGGGCTGTATAAGAAATATGTTTCTTCAAGATTTAGACAAAAAAAGGGGGGGGAGGGAGCATTCTCTTACAAAAATGCAATCATTTCCATACTGAGCAGCTTGGGCTAAAGCAAACTTGCATGCATATAAAATCAGGCACTTATATGCATCAAAAACAAAAGAGGGGGTTTAAGAAAGACAAAGATTTAGTATGAAGGAGTTCAGATGGGCTGGAAGTAAAATTATTGGGATCATAGAAAATAAGCAAAAGAAAAAAGGCATGAGAAGAATTATTCCTTTCTGGTTACCCTGAAAACCCATATAATGAAAGGGCTGCGAGGGTAATTACTCTCACTTGTTTGGCATGGCAGGGCATCATGCTGCCACGGGGCCAATTTCCTCTCTTCTTCTCCCAATTAGCATGCCAAGTAGTCCAAACAGCTCATTGGGTACTGATTGGAGAAGCAGACCAGCAGCCAAATACCTCTTCATCCAATGAGAAGGCAGCATGTGTTTTGCTAGAAAGCTTCAGCTTCCTTCATTTTGTGTCCTTCTCCGCTATCATTCTCTCTCTTCTCCTCAGGAGACACTAAAGGAGGTGATAAAAACAGTGAACCCATCCTTCCCCTCCCCAGCTGGTCTCATTCACAGCTCACAGTAGTCGTGGCTTCCTCAAGGGACCTACTAATGAAGACAGCCGATGGCGGACATTAATCTCCCCCCCACCCCACCCCTGTCGATTTATACTTCCACAGAGAATCCTGGCTCCCAGCCAGAGGGCTCAGCACATTCTTCTTGTTCTTAGACAGTAAGAGAGACTGCCGCACTCTCATACACACCCATTTCTTTCAAATACACATTGAGATAGTCAATTTAGGAAGACAGCAGCTTGAAGGAAACATTAGAAAGCCAAAGAGATGTTGAATAACACCTTTACATTCCTAAACAATCCTTTTAGTCCAAAGCATTTTTCAGGCACAGCTTTCCAACTGTAGTTCTCTTTTTCAGCTATCTATATTATAGCTACAACGCAGGGAAGATTATAAACTACTTTCCAACTGTAGTTCTCTTTTACAGCTATCTATATTATAGCTACAACGCAGGGAAGATTATAAACTATCAAATGGAATTTGGGGCAGTAAGAAATTATCCCAACTAGAACTTCACCAGGAAAAAAGATTTTAAAATACATTTTGCTTTCAGACTGAACTCAAGATGCCTCATTCTGTTTAGTTACCTGTTTTTCAAATTCAAATATGTTACATACAAGAGACATCAAGAGGATTGGATTTTTTTCACATTTTCAATTCACAAACTAGAGATAGTGATTGTTAAGAACAAAATTAGATTGCATACATATTCCAGAATGAACCTTTTTGCTAGGGCAAGTTTTTCAACCTTGTTAGATATTATGCAGAAGAGCTTCAAAGCAGTCACAAAACAAGGTTTCCAAGACAAAAGGCCAGAGTGCTTTCAGCACACTGAAAAAGTATTATAATGCTACAATCCTTCTCACTGTTTTGATTTGTGTGTTAACAATGCTTTCTTAAGCAAAAACTAAAAACATCTATATGATTCTAAATATATTTACTCTGAATTTCAGCTTTACCAAATTCAATATGAAAGCACAGAAACAAAGGCTTTTTAAAAGGTTTGCATTTAAAATATTCACAGTGCATGCATGTCCCTTCAAGTCAGTTGTGGGCAAGTCTCTGCAATTTTTTTTAAAAAAGTGATTAAAATTATCATAATATAAAATACAAATGAAAATAAAGATAGGAAAATAGGAAAGGGAAGTTTTCTTGGCAAAGGTTTTCAGAAATGAGTTGCCATTGCTACTTTCCTGAAAGAGTGACTGGCTAAAAGTCACTCAGCTGGCTTCATACCTAAAGCAGGATTAGAACTCATGATCTCTGTGTTTCTAGCCTGATGCCTTAACCACTACACCAACTGGCTCTAATATTGAGGATTCTCCTTAAAATTTGATCTGTGTATTAGACAAATGTGCCTGGTAATGTATATTATATAGCCGTGGTGGCGAACCTATGGCACGCGTGCCACAGGCGGCACGCGGAGCCGTCTCTGGTGGCACGCGAGCCATTGCTGGGCTGAGCTGCTCCCTCCTCCTCTCCGCGCATGTGCAGTCTGGAAATAGGCAAGAGGCTATAAAAGGAGCAACTTTCGGCAGAAGCAGCATTTGCTGCAGACAGCAAGCAAGCGAGCGAGCACAAGCCGACAGCTCGGTGGCCATGCCCACTCGGTGGCCACACCCACCCGGCACCCAGCGATGCATAAGTCGGTTTTGGGTTGCAGTTTGGGCACTTGGTCTCTAAAAGGTTTGCCACCACTGTTATATAGGTATGTTAATCATAGTGAAGAAACAATATTTATTTGATGAAACATCCACTCCAATTTTCCATTAATAGGAATATTATTTTCAATTCCAAATTGTAACAATTAGATTGTAAGTAGGACCAAGTCAAAATGCTACATTTCACTTTCCAATTTGTAGTGAAATAATATGCGTAATTGGAAACAAAATCTTACCATCCAATGCCAGAACTCCTTTTAACAATAAGGAATAGAATTTCCTACTAACTTATAAACCTGCGGTACCTCTTGGATCTGAAAGAGAGCAAAACCTAATACTATCATAAAAATACAGTAGCCACTTTTGATTGTGCTTAAGAAGGTAAAAGTAAAGGTTTTCCCTGTCCAGTCATGTCTGATTCTAGTGGACAGTGCTCTCCTCTTGTGTTTACCAGCCTCTACTATTGAATGGCATACTATCTCTGATCCTAGGATATATAGCCATTATAACTTGTAATGATTAATAGTCTTATCCTTCATTAATTTCATAATCCCTTTTAAAGTCCTCCAAGTTGACAGCCACCAGTAGTATATCCTCTTCTCACTGCTCTGCTGTGCTTCCTCTTTTCCTCTGATTGCTTGTAAATTCTTCTTTCTTAAATTCTTCTTTTCCTTCCCTTGACATATCTTGGTAATGAGGGCAAATAAACACTTGGGCTTTAAACAGCAGAATGTACAAACCTAGCTTTCATAAGCAAGCAGTATTTATGTCTCAACTACAATAAACAATTAAAAGAGATTGTTATTGGAATATATAGCAATATAACCCCTTTAAATACCTTTTGTCACCACAAACCATGACCACGGACCACCAAGACTTAACTCAAGATTTAAATCATAACATTTCTTCAAGCCTTCGCGGACCCCCATGACAATATTGCAGATCCCCAGGAGTCTGTGGACCACAGGTTGAGAACCACTGCTCTAGATTATTTATGCATTCCTCCATATAGGAGAAATACTGCTTCGATAGATCTTTCTACAAATACCTGATTTCCTTATCTTTTCTTCTTTTTTCCTAAATTCACTGGGTCTTTTCTTTCCAGCTTTGAGTTAACTTTTTCCCAGACGTGGCAAAAGATCTCTTTTTCTGGTTGTCTTAAACAAATTCCCCTACACTTTTCCTACTCCCTCCCTTTTCTCTCAACTTTCTAAAGCTGTCCTGAGTTTTGACTTTTTCAGGGTGATAGCCAGCTTCTAAACTCTTTAAATATATAATAATATAAGATAGTCATTAACTTAATGACCACAACTGGGAGCAGAATTTCTGTTGCTAAGCAACATGGTTAAGTGGGTCGTGCCCAATTTTATAACCTATTTTTGCCCTGGTTGTTAAGCAAATCACTGCAGTTGTTAAGTGAATCATGCATTTGTTACGCAAATCTAATTTCCCCCTTGACTTAGCTTATTGGAAGCTGGCTGGGAAGGTCACAAATGGTGATCATATGACCTGGGACACGACAGTCATTGTAAATACATGCCAATTGCCAAGCACCTAAATTTTTATCGCAAGATTGTGGGGCTGCTGTGATGGTCATAAATGTGAGGACCGGTTGTAAATAACTTTTTCAGTGCCACTGTAACTTTGAATGATTATTAAATAAATGGTTTTAAGTTGAGAACTATGTGTGCTTACAAACTATTCATCATCTTATGACAGAAAACTCTTCTTGTGGATTGAAGTATTCTCTTTAACCTGCCCTAATTTCTTACCATTCAGTTTTATAAAATGAGTTTTAATATTGTCAGTTAAGAGAGTTAAGCCTTTTCACTTTTTCCATATCAGAATTTTGTCTATCATACATTCCCACTTTATTTTTTTCTATCAAACATCCCCAAACATTCTAAACGTTACACACAGGAGTCACTCCAATCTCTTAATAAATTTCTCTGTTAGTATTGACATTGTTGTTATTATTATTGTTGTTTAAGTGCTGGAACAGTATTTCAAGTCAAGTAATGGTGTCAAGTAATATATATGTAAACACTGAAAGTTATTTTAGAGTACATTGCCATGTATAAGTCACACCGAAATAGTGCTTGGCTTTTGATTTACATTGATAGTAAACACACTACAGGATAGCACAAGTATCTGCAGGTCCATAAGCTCTTACTCTCTTGTTGCTTAATGCTAAAAACTGGCTCTCTTTGAAATAAAAAAAATCCCATTCCTCAGACTTTCACAATCTGGAGTCATCCAGATGTGCTGGGATTGCAGTTTTTAGAATTTTCTGCCAAGCAGTTGTTGGTACAGATAACTCTCAACTTAGGACTACAATCAAGCCAAAATTTCTGCTACTAAGCAAGATAGTTGTTAAGTGAATTTTGCCCCATTTTATGACTTTTCTTGCTGCAGTTAAGTGAATCACTGCAGCTGATGCTAGTAACACAATTGTTAAGGGAATCTGGCTTCCCCATTAACTTTGCTTGTCAAAAAGTCACAAAAGGTGATCACATGACCCCAGGACTTTGCACCTGTCATAAATACATGCCAGTGGCCAAGTGGCCAATTTTTGATCACATGACTATAGGGATGCTGCAATGGTCGTAAGTGTGAAAAACAGTCTTAATTCACTTTTTTCGTTGCTGTTGTAACTTTGGTCACTAAACGAATGGCTAAGTCGAGGACTACCTGTAATCCCAATACTATTTAGGCAGTAATAAACTGAAAGAACGAACTGGATATTTTTGATATTTATTACTCTTGGTGAATGAGAAGTAAAATGCCCAATTTGAAAAATATTGTAATTTGCTAATTTTTGCTAATTTTTATGGAAGCAGTACAAGATAATAATTAATTTGCACTATTTTATGGCTGTTTATGCTCCATTTCTAGCTACTGACTCATTCTGTTGCCATGGAAGAAAAATGTAAGTTCTTATTCTGCCATATATTGCTGCAACATTCCCTCATTATTTCAAGATACTTTATTTATGAAAATAATTTACTTTGTTTTATATGTTTAAAATTAGTTTACATTAATAGTGAACTAATCAGTGAACTATTAGTGAACTAACTTTCCAATTACATACATGTTATTAATTAAATAATTCCTATAAAAATACTATGGCTTACATGCCTTTGAAGTCTAAGATAGGCATTTTTCATGCAAAAGATATATATTCTTCATACCCATCAGAAGAGTGATTGTTTTTTCTCCACTTAATGTTTCTTTAAATATTTCTTTAGTCATCATAATTGATAGGGTCAAGATTGCCTTCCTAAATTACTGCTCTTCAGATACTTTTAGCAAGGCAAGCAGTGGATACTGGGAGTTATGGTCTGGAGAACACTGGGTTGCTGCGGACAATATTTCATTGTTTTGATACTGCTAACCATACATAACTGCTGCACAGAAATATCCACTCACACTAAATTACATTAAAACGAGACAATATATGAATCACACATGAAGTTACATAGCAGAAAAAACTTACATAATATGCATGATAATTCCAAATTTTTAAGAGATACCGACTAAATTGCCCTACTTTCCTGAATGAATGCTACAATTCCTCTCAAACATTTAGTGTTACCCATTTTCTGCTTCCCTCTAGGTCAGAGGTCCCCAACCTGTGGGCTGCAGCCTACTACTGGGCCATGGGCTTTGGCCACTGGTCCGCTTGAGTGGCTGGCCAGTGCACGTGTGTGTGTGCACGTGCACCCCCCCATTCGTGCGAGCATTTTGTGTGGGTGCTAGTGATACAGTGTCATACAGGCGCTAGTGTCACGAGCGCACCCCCACTTGCGCTAGCATCACAGTGGCGTGTGGGCTCTATTGTCGCTGCGAGCACACACTCCCCCCACTCACGCTAGCATCACAGCGGCATGTGGGCACTAGCGTCGCTCGAGAGCTTGTGGCCCCATTTGTGTTGCACACGCAATCGTGGCCCCGTTCGTGAGCGTGCTTGTAGCTCCGTTCGTGCATGCATCTGTGCATGTATAAAGGCATCTCCACCCACCCCTCCGCACTGGGCCACCAACCAAGAAAGGTTGGGGACCCCTTCTCTAGGTCCATGTCAGAAAAATAGGGAAGACAGACAATGGCTTTTTTTTTTCTAGAACTGCTGTGAGCAAATCTGGTGTGAGTGTCAATCACTGCAACCAAACCTAAATATTAGATATAATCATTAAACACTATGATGAAGATAAAAGTATTTGTATTCAACCTTGATGATAATTTACATTATGGCATCAAATGCATGTAGACCTAAAATAGTGGGTCTTAAATTAAGCAAGGCATCATCTTTAATTAAGTTTGCTTCCCCACAACTTTTTACCAATATCAAGGGGGGGAAATAAATAAATAATTCATAGGAATATACATCAAAGAATAGTCACCATAGGTAATGAGTAACAAAACCTAACAGAACTTGAGGTTGCTCTTGGAGAGTGTTGGAATAAATGAGAAAATGCTACTTTTAGCAACAGTATAAGTTAAGGATGTTGCTGTCATGAACTAGAGCAGAAATGAAGACAAACTTATTTCTTCCATGAGCTTTATTTCTTGTCTTTAGTACAAAAGACATGTACCTGAAGGTTCTCTTTGAAAAAACTCCCTACACTGAGAGAAAATATGCTCCTCTTTTTTTCCTGGTTGGTTTTATTTTCTGGCTACAGAAGCTGCTGCAGTACTATACTACCTACCTACCTTCTAATCTATAGAGTTCATGAAGTCTCTAGAAAGAGTCATATTAGATGAGATCAATATGGAAGAAATTTCCATTTCATTCCAACACTCATAGATTAGTATACCAAAGAGCTGTGGCCTCAACCAGTTGTCTTTTTTTAAAAAAATTAAAACTTTTCCCTGTTAATATGTAAGAATGGTAGGGAAAAAAATTGCTTGGCTTTCTCTGATTCATTGTGAGCACAACTATGTCACAGTACAATGGTCTTGTTTGCATTCAGGATGCTTTTATTTTCTGTTTCTAGAACAGTAAATGCATTGATAAAAAATGGAGAACTACAATGATTTTTGTTATTTTATTCACATTCCAAATAACAGGTAACAAGCCACATAGAGCCTTATAAATCAAAACTAGCACTTTGAATTATACCTAAAAACCTATTGATAATTAGTGTATGGACTCAAAACAAACATGTAATGTGCTCTAAGCAGGTAACACCAACCAGTAGCAAGACTGCTGCATTTTGGACTAATTGCAATTTTCAAGTGATCTTCAAAGGCAACCTTATGTAGAGCACACTGAACAAGAAATCATGAGGGCATTGGTCACCATTATAAGATCCTCTCAATCCAGCTAAGTCTACAACTGGTATCTATATACTATCAACTCTCTCATTGTCATGACCTTTTAATAGGCAAAACCGTGTGCCATTGGTCAACAATTTTTCAATCAAAGTACCTAAAATGGGCTAACTTACAGAATGTGTCCAAAATCTGGGACCCATGACTCCTGAGAGAATGTAATTTGAGAAAATTATGGCTGTTTCAGTGCTACTGGCTACTGCTGCTGCTCTGCTGCCACAGTCACATGATCCCTATTTTCAACTTTTCATGATAGTCTTGCAATCTCGTTTCCTCCACCACCTAACAGCAGCCTGCTAGGGAGAGAGGGGAGGGAGGAAGGAAGGATGGATTTCCAATGCTTCCCATCAGATTCTCATAAGGAAACAATGGGAAGCCAGCAGGAAGTCAGAAGTTGCTTCCATTGCTTTTTTGCCTACACTTGGTCATTCTGTTTCTCTGTTTAGTTAAGAATATCTCTGAAACAATGACCCAACAAGGCATGAGTTGTCTAGTACCAACTGAGGCTGAGCAAAAGTGTTTCTGACCACAACTTCCATTCATCCATTCGGTATTAGCCATATTTACAGAAAGATTCTCAGTTTGCAGAAATGTGCCCTCAGGGTCACTGCCACTATACAGAGCAATAACACTGGAATTAACTATGAATACTCATGGACAAATAGTAGTACATCTCCATCCCAGACTAGATAAACTAGAAAAAACCACAAATGTCTTGATCAAGTTCTAGAGCAGTGGTGGCGAACCTATGGCACGTGTGCCAGAGGTGGCACTCAGAACCCTCTCTGTGGGCACGCACGCTGTTGCCCCAGCAGAGTTTGCCAGAGTAGCAAGCACGTGGCGTTTGGAAGTGACAGGGCAGGAAGTGAGCGAGCAAGCGGCGTTGGCCGCCCGGGGATGCCACGCTCACCCAGTCTGCCGTGACTACTGCAGCCATGCCCACCCAGTGGGCCACGCCCCTCCAACCCCCGAGGGCACCACAATGCTGATGCAGCCCTGGCACTTTGCGATAAATAAGTGGGTTTGGGGTTGCAGTTTGGGCACTCGGTCTCTAAAAAGTTCGCCATCACTGTTCTAGAGCCTGGATCTGATAAAGCAGGCTGAATGTAATCCCTAACAAGACATAACTGTTTGAGACCCATTGGCTCTCAGCCTGCTCGTATTTTATCTATGGAAGGGGTGACATTCTCCACGAAGGAGCAAGTCTATAAATTATGGTCTCAGGAGCCTTTGACCAGTTTTTGGCTGGCATGCAGCCAAACAACAGAAACTCATGACTACCAGATGAAGCTACTGCAATGTGGTTTACATGGGTCTATGTCTGAAAATTGTTCAAAAACTGTGGTTGGTGCAAAATGCATCAGCCCATATACTGGTGGTAAGAACTGCTTAGAGTTGTACTGTAGCACCGCATGTTTTTCTGATGTTTCTAGTATAGTTCAGTGCTGGTTTTAACCTACAAAACTCTATGTTGCTTGACTCCTAGATTTCTTCAGGAATGTTTTTTGAGGAGAAACCAGTTGACGCTATGTATTATGCCTAGGTATGAATGTGCATCATGCCCAATATCTATGAGGTATAAGAGATCAGGGACAATGTTTTTCCTTACTTTGGTACAGGCTTTCCCAAAGGCTTGGCTAGTCTGTATCCTGGCATCTTTCCAGAGAACTCATTTAGAAAGACTAAAATTATTATTTGCTGTCATTTAGATTGGATTTGACACTATGGTCAAGATAACAATTATTGCACTAATCTATGAATATTTTGCTTGCTATTTTGATTTCACGTTTGCATTTCATGTTATATTTTTGATTGCATTTGTACTGTAAATGGCAGTGACTTGGTTTGATTTGATGATACATAACTATGATAAGCAAATTCATTACTAATAAGATTACAGTCTGCTTTATATAGCAGAAATATTTTCCAGACTCCCAAGGATTCAGGGTTATATTACCGAAGGGGTCAAACTGGACTTTTTTTGTGTAAATTAACCTCATCACAGGCTTAACAAACTACTGTACATGTTGGGTTTGATTTCTTTAAGAATAGCAGAAACCATGCCGTTTAACTGAGTTTTGATGGTGCAGTCTTGGGAGGGGGTTGTCACATATAATCCATGATATATGTGATTTTGCCTGAACTACAAATTGGAGCATATGTGCCACATAGTGCTACTTTTTGCTCTGTATGATAATTTAGAAGAATAGAGTGCTTCAAGGTCCCCTGCCTTTCACAATCAACTTCCCTCAGGAGTATTTGCCAGATGCAAGCAAACTCTTTTGGAAAAAAAACTCTCCTTTTCCTTGGAAAACTACAGGAACATTTTTCTTAAATCTTTCACTCCAAAGAATTAAAAGCACAAAATAACCCTAACACTCTTATTATATAAGATAATACTTAACCGCCATGTTTATTGATGTTAAACTAATCTTCTTTCCTTCTCCTACCTTAAGCAATATGTTTTATTTCAAAAGTGATATCTGTGTGCAATCATATGCTTTTAACTAGTTCATACATGCAATTATTTGTGAATATACTCAAGGATTAAAAACAATCCATCTGACCTAAATCAACAGAGAGAAATATTAAAATTATCAGCAACTGTTAATTATTCTACATCAGGCTGAGATGATGGGATAATATCAGAATAGCCAGTGCCAATATTAAGCAAGTAAAGCCTTACTGATCTCAATGTTTTAGTTCCAAACCTGTAAAATCAAAATCCCATGCTACTGGATGATTTGTTCTAGCTTAGTGATACACACAGTGAAACTGAAATATTATAAAAATCATATAGATACCTCATGTTGATTTAGGTTCTTTCTGTCAATCATAAATCTTACCTACTGTGAGTAGAAAATTCTACTATGTCAAAAATAAACCTTTGGGAACTAGTCATAATAGGATAAGCAAAAAAGGAAAGAAAGAAAATATAAGGAATAGTGACATGAGAAAAACCATAGAAAGCCTGTGCAGCATTGAAGAAAGGACATATTGCCATAGCAACCAAATACAGACTATTTTAGCAAAATTTATTTGCATAAAATTGATCTGAAAGTGTGAAGGATCTTTGCTTTCCAAGGACTGGACACACTATAGTGTAGCAGATCTGTAGACATGTTCACAAACCTTGCTTTTTACCCTACTAGATTTTGTAGGGTAATGTTGCCATGCAATATATCTTTAATACTCAGTTTTTTAACACTTAGTCGTAACAAAAGACCCAAAGTCTATAAAGTACTACACGATTTTTGCTTTCTTCCAAAAATTCTTACACTACTTGGGATAAGGTGCTGCCTCAGTGCATTGGTCCCTTTCTGGTTGCTGTCAATATCTCAGCACAACTCCAAGCTCCAGGTAGGAATCCCATCTGCTGCTCACTGTAGCTTGTGGTCCTGGCAGTTGACTTGCTTGTCTGGAATAGCTGCCAATCTCCAGGCATCACTTCAGCTTCCCCATCTGCTTGTTGTTTTCTTATCTCATTTAACTACACACTACCCCTTCTCTGACTTTAACTTTTTCATTTGTAAGCTAAGGGCATGGGTGGCATGTGGCTGCCTCTGGACATCAGCACATCCTTGAAAACACCAGAATGTGGCTCAATTATTACAAGCATCTGGAAAGCTGATGTGGATGCTTGTGAGTAGTGACTGAATTGAATGAATGCATGAGGGAGCAGGGTGGGAAGCATTTCTGTGGGGCTGCAGCTGTTTTCCCAACAACAGACAACAATCCCAGCTTCATTCCCTCACAGAAAAGTAGAGCCCCTCCTTGAAAGATCAGCCTCAGCAGTTATTTCATAAATACTTGTACAGAAGATTTCTTTCTTTGTATATGTTTATTAAGAGTTTGGAAAGAAGATAAAAACTTTTCCCAGAGAGCCATAACAACTACTAGGTTGGCAACTGACTCCCTAGCAGAAGCGTCGGTTGACCAAGGAGTAATGGATGTTATGCTGCAAGGTCAGGATGGAGAATGAAGTGTGCAGTTTGGTGGCAATGGTGCTTTAGTTGGTGCAACACATGCAGAAACTGACACAGTCAGCACCTTTGGTTGCTCTGGCAGCTGCAACAGCTCCAGTAGCACAACCAGTGTTGCATGGGAGTTTATCAGAAAGATTTGGAGGAGAATCAGAAAACTTTCATAGTGCAGTATGAGTTGAATATGGGAACTTGAGCAGCAGAATTCCCAACCAGCTGCTCAAGGGTGTTTTTTTGCTGATTCTGCTGACGATGTCAGCAGCTCAGTGGGCACTTCCGATCACAGAAGGCAATGATGGATAATTACCAGAACTTCATGGTCAACTTCAGAGGGTCCTTTGGAGATCCAGTAAAAGGAATGTCAATGGCCCACTGGATCCAGCAGCTTAAAAACAACAATAAAAGGAACAGATTGTACATAGTGGAATTCAATTTAACTACTGCAGACCTAGACTGGAACGAGGCAACTCTAATTGCTCAGCTTAGGCAAGGACTGAATGCTCAAATCAGCCCTGAGCTCATAAGGCAAGGAGTTTCTCAAAATCTGGGCAAAATCTACCAACTTTGTGTGATCATCCACTCTCACATTGAAGAGATTCAAAGCCAGTTTGAACAGCAAAGACAGCAGAATTCAAAGACTAACTACTCAACCTTTCCCTCACTGATGCTGATGGGAACTGAGTTGGGGGAGGCAGAAACCCAGCAAGGAGAACAGCAGCTGCTGAAGAAAGACATAGATGAAAAGACTTGACACTCTGTTTTTACTGTGGAAACTCTGGGCATCTACTAAGAAACTACAGTAGCCTACCAGAGCCTCAGAAGAGGGGAAAGACTGTCCACCATAGCACAGGAGAACACTGCACTGAGTGCAGTCTAAGCCCAGGGAAACAAGAACAGCCACTCCTGCAACAGCTTGTAGGAGAGGCTATTCAATCATTAAAGAGGGCTATGTTGCTGAAAATTTCTGTTACTTTGACTTTACTCCATGGGCAGGAAGAAGAGCTCACAGCATTAGTGGATTCTGGAGCAACAGCCAATTTTATAGACTTCACAACAGTCAGAGCCCTGCAGATCCCCACAATTAATCTGGCTACTCCAGTGCTAGTAGAAACAATAGATGGCCAAGTCTTAAAAGAGGTCTCAACTACAGAAAACATGATCCCACTGCAGATGGCATTAGTCTAGTATACAGAACTTTTACCCCTTTATGTCATGGATCACCTTCTCATCTTAGGATCAGAGTGGCTGAAGCTTCACAACTCCACAATAATTTGGGAAATAGGATCTCTGTCTTTATCACCCCAGCTTGCCAACTTCACCATATTCAGCCAACAGCCCCTTTGTGTCAAACGGGGAGAGGCAAAGTTACTGGATAAGTACACAGATTTCACAGATGTATTCAAGGAAAAGGAAGCAGCAGCCCTTCCCCAACATAAAGACTGCAATTGTGCTATTGATTTGGTCCCAGGGAGGGTGTGTGTGTAAATTCCCTGCTAAGAGACAGTATCCCACATTGGCTAAGGAGCTATCAATTTTGAAGCAGTATTTAGACTCTAACCTACAGAAACGCTTTATCAGACCTTCAAAGTCACCAGTTTCTGTGCCTACTTTCTTTGTCCCTAAGAAGCAAGACCCAGGTTCCTCAAATCCAAAATGTGAGGTCGCGATGTGAACCATCCACAACTACAAGACCCTTACCTATCCTCTCATATCAGACACTGGATAGATTGTAAAGTGCCTGCAGTTTTACCAGGTTGGACCTTCGAAATGTGTACAATCTCATCAGAGTCAAAGAAGGCCATGAAATTTTAACTATGTTCGGGTAGTTTGTACACACCATAATACTGTTTGGATTAGGAGCGGTGTTATCTAGATTTATGAACCAGTTTTTTTCTGATATAATTGACAGATTTATGGTGATTTTCCTAGATGACATCCTAATATACTGAAAATGAAACACTACATGACCACCATGTGCAGGAGGTCTTGAGTAGATTGAGGGAAAATCACCTCTGCTAAATTAGAAAAGTGTGTATTTGATTTCAAGCAGTTAGATTTCTTGGGTTACCACATTTCCATACACGGGGTCCAAATAGATCTCCAGAAAATGCACAAAGTACTTTTATGCAGTGGTGGGATTCAGCTGGTTCAGTAGAACTGGTAGCTAATTTCTTTTCAGTTCGGAGAACCGGTTGACGTGTCGCAGAAACGCCACCCCCTCCCACGCCCAATCGGACCCATGCAACACCTTCTTTCCAGTTCCGATGCGGTCCTCCGTCACTTCCTCCGTCGCCGTGAGCAGTCCCACAAACAAAAGTTTATGGGACTAAAAGAAAAAGTTCAATCAATCAATTCCAACTTCGTGAGATTTTTTTTTCACAATAAGTTGGATTTGATTGATTGAACTTTTTTTTTTTAGTCCCACAAACTTTTGTTTCTGGGACTGCACATGGCACAGAGGAAGTGACGGAGATGCTGGAAAGAAGGTTAGAAAAGAAATGGTTTGGGAAGGGAAGGCATCTGGGCGGTGGTGGGTAGGGCAAGATCTCCAACTCCATGGCGGCAGAGAAATGCTTTCCACCTCCAGCACTCTAACTGCCACTTTGGTGGCTGTGTGGGCAGAGCTGTGAAGAGGGCTCAGAAGGGGAGTGAAAGGGAAGAGGATGGGTAGGCAGGTGAGGGGGGAATCTGCCAAAGCCGTCCAGAGGAGAAGACGAAAAGCAGCCCTTGCCTCGCCCGCCGCCAGTTCAGAGAAGCCGCCTGTGAGCTGGCTGGCCGGCCGGCCAACAGCTGAGGAGGTGCTGCAGTGAATCGTGCCCGGGAAAAGGAGGGCATGTGAGGCTGGGATGGGGGGCAGGGAAACCAGCCATGCTAGGATGAGACTAGAATGGGACTTCGGCGAGTTAGCAGGCGGCTGGTTGAAGAGAGGGACGGTTGCGGTTCTGCCTGCTTTATTACACAGCAGGCTATTAACAGGCAGCCCGCTCCATTTCATTAAAAAAAATTAAAAATAGATTTTTTTTTAATGAAATGGAGCAGGCTGCCTGTTAATAGCCTGCCCCGTAATAAACAGGCAGAACCCCGACCGCCCCTCTCTTCAGCCACCCGCCCTCTAACTTTGGTTCCATAGGAAGAAAGCAAGTATCAAATGGCGACTTATTTTTTCTCCAACCGCCTGTGTCCGGTGTTAGAACTGATAGCTTTCTGGGAGACCGTGTGGTCGAAGAAGGTACCACTTGTAATCAAAAACATAAAAGGCGCTGCCCTGCATCATGGCGAACCAGCCACGGAGCCCCATCGGCGTGGGTGGAGACAGCCCCGGGACGGCCGGAAGGGAGCCCTCGCCCGGCCCTCGCCCTGTTTTCTGGGCAGCTCTGATGGGGGCGGCTGCTGCTGCTGCTGCTCTGAGCCTCTTGGCCCGCCGGCCACACAGAGAAGCAGGAGGTGGTGACGATCCCTGCATCGCCTGGCCTGGCTGGCAGTAGCTCTGAAAGCGAAGCTGTGCCGCCCGTCCTTGCGCTGGTGGGGTGGTGGCTGATGGGGTCCCAGCAGATGCTGTGCTGTGGAAGGGAGATGGCATGTTGCCGGCTGGGCCTGGCGATGCAGGGATCGCCGGCACCT
This sequence comes from Azemiops feae, assembly GCA_023970755.1. Taxonomy (NCBI): domain Eukaryota; kingdom Metazoa; phylum Chordata; class Lepidosauria; order Squamata; family Viperidae; genus Azemiops; species Azemiops feae. The sequence goes on from JALGBA010003460.1 coordinate 1,444,910, forward strand.
CCTCCTCCTGCTTCTCTGCGTGGCCGGCAGATGGTACGCTGCGATGCCTGGGCAACGCACAGAGCTGGGAAGGAGGTGCCAGCAGCAATCCCTGCATCACTAGGCCCGGCCAGCAGCATGCTGTCTCCCTTCCGCAGTGCAGCATCTGCCGGGATGTCGGTGGCGAGGGGCCACGGGATGATGTGGAGAGGAAGCAGCGAGGGGTGTGTGTGCCAGAGCCCGCCTTCCCCCGCCCCCACCAGCACGAGGATGGATGGCACAGCTTCGCTTTCGGAGCTGCTGCCAGCCAGGCCTGGCGATGCAGGGATCACTGCCGCCACCTCCTGCTTCCCTGTGTAGCCGGCTGGTTGAGGGGCTCAGAGCAGCAGCTGCTGCCCCCATCAGAGCTGCCGAGCGGACGGGGCCCAGGCCGGGCAAGGGACCACTTCTGGCTGTCCCAGGGCCATCTCCACCCGCGCCAATGGGGCTACACTGAGGAAGGGAGATGGCGGCTGTTCTGATTCCCCTCCTGCTGGCAGCTCCCCCTCCAGCCCCCTGCCCGGCGCCCCTTCTATGCAATCCTACCTGACTGCGGTGTGGATGACAGGCTCGGCCAGTGAGGGTGCGGCTTTCCCTGGCGAAGGCGTCCCAGCCCTCCCGCCCCCCCTAGCTGGACCCCCTCACCTTCCCCCAGACGGGACCTGCTGACCCCCCCACCCTCCTGCACCCACCCCATTCCGAGATTCCTGCAGCCCCCCACCGTACCCTCCTGCCCTCCCCAGCTGGGACCTCCAGCAATTCCATAAGCTGGAGCTCCTACCCTCCCCCCCACTGGGACCTCCTGCCCCCATCCCAGCCTACCCCCCGAGCAGCCCACCCCGACCAAGGTGGAAGGAAGGCGAGGCAGAGAACTGGTTGTTATATTATTTGAAACCCACCACTGCTTTTATGGCAGAACCTCTGTAACATAAAGAATGCAAAGTTTCTTAGGCTTTGCAATCTTTTACAGAAAGTTTATTCTAAGCTTTGCAAGTAGGGTTCAGCCCCTAAAAAAAAGGAGTGAAATTTACTTGGATGAGTACATAGCAGGGGTGGTATTTCAGGAATTAAAACAACTATTTGCATAACAACCCCTTCTTTGGCATCCTTATCCATCCAGGAAATTTATTATCATGTACAAACTTTATGTTAATGTTCATGATATAGGAAATGGCTTTTAGAATTCACACTAAATTATATATCTATTCTTCTTTCTAGAATAATAAAAAGTTATACTTTAAATATTATTATGATAAACATTCCATTAAAGTCATACTTTTATCCTTTATAAAGAACGCAAAAGTCCTTTAATCCTCATTGTGAAAGAGAACCAGAAGAAAACACTAAAAGAAGAAGAAACTCTATAAGGTATGGATTACATTACAATGAGTTTATTTTTCTATATAAAAATAAACAATGTCATGCAAATATTGACTTCATTTCATATGAGCATAGCTCATCTAGCAATGAGGTTCACTGGGTGATGTTGGGTCAGCCATTATCTCTCAACATAATCTACTTCACTGTTGCCTTATTGGTGAGATGGACAGCAGATAAATGTAATAAATAAATAAATGAAATAAATAAGTAAAATTATTTATGAGATAAAACACATACTAAGAGCCGGTTTGATGTAGTGATTAATGTACCAGGCTAGAAACCAGGAAACCGTGAGCTCTAGTCTCACTTCAGGCCCAAAACCAGCTGGGTGTCCTTGGACCAATCACTCTCTTAGGAAGTCTTAGGAAGCAAGCAACGGTGAACCACTTCTGAAATGTTGCCAAGAAAACTGCTGGAGTTTGTCCAGGCAATCACCAAGAGTAAACACTGATTTGAAAATCCCAAGTACTACAAACCGGGATACACAAGTTTCAAATCTGAATCACTTTGAATTTGAAACAGCATTTTCCCAACTATGCTAGAGAAAAGAAGCAAGAAAATATTTCATTGGCTGTTTCTGACACTCACAAAATTTGACTCTCCTCCCCCAGAAAAAGAATTCTTAATCTGGGATTTAAAAAACCAACCCTAGAAACAAAAAAAAAGTAATCAACCACCATCACTTAATTTTCATATTGCTGAGTGGAGGGCTATTTTGTTATTTTTAAAAAATAATCAACGTAATTTTGCTTCCAAATCATGGCACCTTCCAGTCAACTTGACAGCAAGTCACAATGGTAACTCTTTTGGTAACTTTCTGTAGTAAGATCCTGACACAGACTCACAAAGCCTCTGCAATTTGCATTTTCTCCTTTCATCTTTTGACATGAGTTATATAGCATTACATTCTACAGAAACCTGTAGAAATTTTCCATTCCATTTTCCATTCCATGCAGTTCTACAGTTTTCAGATCAAGTCTGTAAATATTCCCACAACTTTCAGGTCTCCTGTCATCTTCTCTGGCTTCCACTTCTCTTAAGTTACTCTCTCAAGTAAGTTACTATTGCCCTGTTCTTGATTATCTTCTGAGTTCAGTCAACCTCCTTCTCCTGGGAATAATATGTAGTAGTATGATTAGATTGGGTGAAAAAAGCCCCCCTGGGAACAATTCAAGTAACCGGGATAATTTTATTTGCTATCTAAAATAGCATTGCAGCAAGAAGTGTAGTCAATGTTTTTACAAATAGAAATACAATCCCCTGCTTAATCTATGTTAAATGTGTAAACTATTTCCTTCCTTCTCAGTTACACAAGCAAGACATTCATTTTTTAAAATAAATAGATATGCAACAGATTTTAGAAATCAGGTCTCTTTGCTATTAGCACAAAAATCAATTTCTGACAGACAACCCCTCCCCCCAATTATCACAGGTTATGGAACATTTCAGAATTCATGGATATTGGAATAAAAGCATATTTAAACCAACTGTTACAAACTGGGAGGGGAAATAGTTTTTTGTTCCCCTCTATATAGTTTATATAATAAAATGTATTTTATTTTAGATAGTCTGTCTTTATCTCTTTTTCCTTAGTGATCTGTCCTACTTTTCACTTTATGTATGTATCCTTTTCTATTTTCAGAAACAGCTTCTTCTGCTTCCCTTTTTCCCAGTGGAATTGTTTGCATTTTAAAAAAAAATTACTGCAAATAAAAATCTTAGAAATACCTATTCATCTTAAGCTTGTTTTCCCATTAGTTTTTTATGTGGAATCGTAATTATTTATGTTCTGACTTTATTAAAATCCAGTTTTTTGAAGTCCAAGATACAAATTCAATTGCACTGTTTTAGTTATCCTTGAATGAATGGTAATGATTCCTCAATGTTAATTTTTTGCTCACTTTGTTGACTTAGTTTTCCCTTTTGGTTAATATCAAGTGAAAGATTGCTTATCCTCTAGTTCCCCTCTCCTTCTTTAAAGAAAAACTGGTTAACAAGTTGGGAACTCCTGAAAGAACCATACTTGCAATATTTCTCTCTCAACAGATGTAGAGGTAATTCAAGTCCCCTACCACTATTACTTCAGGCTTGTTTGAAAGATCTGCACTTTAGTTTTAGAAAACATCATATTCTCACTAGTTGAACATGCAATTGTAGACCTCAATAGTGATTTTGCTTTTATTCTTTTCCCACTTATTTACTAGTCCTGGATTAACAGTTAAGCAAATTATGTATGTGTATAAGGCAGGGGTAGGCAACCCAAAACACTCAAAGAGCCACTTGGATCCGTTTCCCACCGAAAACAAAACACTGGGAGCCGCAAAACCCTTTTGATATCTAAAATGAAGATAACACTGCATATATCCTTTTTTACCTTTATTATAGATGTATGTACATATATATATATATATGTTCGTTTATATGGCCGGCTGCCTCTGCGCCCTGCTCCTCGATCGCGTCATTGGCTGGCTCATTTCAACCGGTCGTATTATTCTTAAAGACCCGCACCAGTCAGTGTGTTGGTGGCTTCCAAGGCTGCTCTCCCAGTCGCAATCGCTGTTATTCCCCTGGCGTGCATACGAGCGCCCAGGGGTTGGCTATCCAGTCGCTCTCGCTCATCCCTCCCCACCCCTCTCGTCACCGGCCGAACCTGTGTGTCCGTCATAGAATTGCCTGCGGAACGTGCTTCCGACGCCGTTCTCCCGCTCGCAAGCCTTGTTGCTCCCCTGGTGCGTGTGCAAACGCCCGGGGGTTGGCTGTCCAGTTGCTCTCGCCTTTCACTCCCCTCCCTTCTTGCTGTCGGCCGAACCCGAGCGTCCGCCAATGAGTTACCTGTCGGACACGCTTCCGAAGCCATTCCCCCGCTCGCAAATGCTGTTACTCCCCTGGTGCGCGTGTGAGCGCCCAGGGGGTGGCCATCCTGTCACTCACACTCGTTCCCCACCCCTCTCGTCACCGTCCGAACCCGTGCATCCGTCATAGAATTGCCTGCGGAGCGCGCTTCCAACGCCGTTCTCCTGCTCGAAAACGTTGTTGCTCCCCTGGCACACATCCAGAGGTTGGCTGCCCAGTTGCTCTCGCCTTTCACTCCCCTCCCCTCTTGCTGCCGGCCGAACCCGAATGTCCGCCAAAGAGTTGTCTGTAAGACGCGCTTCCGAAACCATTCCCCCGCTCGCAAATGCTGTTACTCCCCTGGTGCGCGTATGAGCACCCAGGGAGTGGCCATCCAGTTGCTCACACTCGTTGTTCCCCTCCCCTCTCGCTATTGACCGAACCTGAATGTCCGTCTTGAGGCTGTCTGTAGGACAGCAGAGGGGAGGGGAGTGAAAGGCGAGAGCAACTGGACAGCCAACCCCTGGGCGATGTCAAAAGGGTCTCTCTCTCCCTCCCTCCCTCTCCCTTTCTGCCCTTGGTCTGCCAGTCCTCTTCCCCCACTCAGTATGTGTGTGTGTGTGTGAGAGAGAGAGGCACTTGCGCTTCCCCCCCTTTTTCTTTCTCTCTTTCCTCTCTCCCTCCCTCTCCCTTTCTTTCCTCTCTCCCTCTTTCCTCTCCTCCCTCTCTCTTTCTCTCCCTCCCTCCCTTTCCTCTCCCCTTTCTTTCTCTCTCCCTTTCTCCCTTTCCTCTCCCCCTTTCTCTCCTCTCCCTCTTTCTCTTTTTCTCTCTCCTCTCCCTCTTTCTCTCCCTCCCTCTCTCTCTCTCTCTTTCTCTCCCTCTCTCTGATCTTCTGCTCACCTGGCAAGCTGGTTTCAAGCTGTTCTGCAACAGGCTAGCTCTCTCCTCCCCTTCCTGCTTCCTGCAGAGACGCAGCAGAGGGAGGAGCCCCACCCAGTACGCTTGTCAGCTCGTTGAACAGGGTGAGCCCACTCTCTTTTTTATAGACAGAGAGAGAGAGAGAGAGAGAGAGAGAGAGAGAGAGAGAGAGAGAGAAGGGAAGCGCATGTGCCTCTCTGTCTCTGTCTCTCTCTGCAAATGGCAGAAGAGGCTGGGAGCCGCATGCGGCTTCGGAGCCGCAGGTTGCCGACCTGTGGTATAAGGCAAGGCGCCAAGGTAAGGGGAAAGCCACATGTTTTTTTTTCTTTAACTCTTTCATTGCCACATTCGACTAGCACTTGAGTCTTAATTTCTTATCAGGCTTTAAGCAATGAAAGAGCAAAGGGGCACCATAGTTAAACTATGCTTAGGGCATCAGTTGTTCTTAATCTGGTCCTGATTTAATTCCAGAAAATACTTATAATTATCCAATTAATTCATTTGGGTTTCTGAGCAAAGGAGGATAGTTCTAACATACTGTGCAGATTATTTTCCTTCTATGGCTTCTCTACATTTGAATAAATTTTATTTTTCAGTTGCTATGTGTGCCATTTATGGAAGAGATCTTGCTATGTTTCCATTATACCTCCTAAATCATGTTTTTCTTCAAATGCTAGAATTTGGAACTCATTTTCTTTATTTCTTATACTCTGTGTATAAATAAACCCATTATTATGAGAATATTCTTCTTTGTCATTGAGTGGTTTAATGGGTTCTATTGCAGCAACACTATCATTTCTGTCTACAGTGCACAACTATACAGCTTACAATATAACCAGGGATCCAGACATCAATGTCTTCTATCAATATTAGAGAACTCTTCTTTTCCAGTACCTTGCATGGATTAGAAAGATGGATAAGAATTCTATCTAAGTTTACAAAGTTCTTAACTTTCCTTCCCAGAATTTCAAAATTTACAATGGTATGGTTGTAATTGCAATATCATTTGTCCCCACATGGATTAGCAAGAAGAAAGAATTGTCAGTGGTCTTACTGATTTATCTTCTTGCAGAATAAAACTGCATGCAGTCTGCCCTTCAGGGACTCACGGTGTCTCTTTTCCCTCTCCTGAAGACTCAGGGCCTACTTTCATCCCTGAGAGGCTGATATCTGTTTCTGAGTAACAATAATGAAAATATCTTTTATTTTCTTTGTTTCTGACTGTCATTGTTGTGCACTGGGCTTATTCCTTTGATTCTCTTTCTTATGGAGAATTACTTCCTCCATTGCTCTTCAAACCACAAATGTTTTTCTGATATTATAAAAAGTAATCTTGTGTCAGGTGAAGTATAGTTGCACTCTACTTCCTTTCTTCAGTTACTGTTATGAGATTGAACATGCTGCAAATATATATCAACTTGTCTCAAGTAGGATTACAAACATGCCTGAAGCATGTAACTACAAACTCGTCCATTTCCATTCACTTTCTTAATGTACCACTACTAGAACTTTATATCTTTCTTCTTTCTCAGGCTCCCAGAAAAAAAATCTGGTGGGATCTCCCCCTTAAATTTTTCAGCTATGAGCTTTTTGGACTTTTCACTTAAGAAGAACATGTAGATTGTTGCCACTTTGGAAAGACTTTATCCCAAAAACTATATGTGCAACCTCCTTTAAAAAAAAAGACTTTCCATTATGAACTGATTGAAGACCTATAACAAGACCATGGAATGTTAATGGGGTTCCAGGTATTTCCTAAAAGGCTTCAGTCACCCAAATAAGCATTTATAGGGAGAAAAGGCAGAAAATGAAGCCAGAGAAGTTTCAGCTGGTGTTCAAGTCAATGTACATATAGATAGCTAAAGGCCCCCTTTTAATTTATTTACTTATTTTTTTATCCTACTTGTTTTTTTGGGTGGCAAAGTGGTGGGGCATATCTAAAACTCCTTCCTTCTTTCAATTTTCCCCACACAACCCTAGAAGATACATTGGGCTGAGAGAAAGTGACTGCCCAAAATCACGCAACTGGCTTTCATACTAAGGTAGGACTGGAACTCAAAGTTCCATGATTTTTAGCCTGGTGCCTTAACTACTCAACCAAACTGGCTCTAACCATGGCAAAGAATATGTACAGAAAGCAAAACTGACCTCCTAAAATGCCATAAATACAAGAACAGTAGGACATTTTGCAGCTGCCTCTCATACTTGAAAAATTGAAAAACACGGGGCTAACAATGAATGTTTCTTTCTGGAACTGTGCTTTCTGGCCATGGACTGTAATCTGTTTCTTTGTAAGACTTTGCAAATTAATAGCTATGATACTGACGTTGATGTAACTGATTTCAAAAATAGTTTACTGAAATGTCCAGAGCCTGCTTCTTTTCCAACAGTTCATCAGGGTGTATTTGGCAGCCAGAATTTATACACAATTCATACCTGGTATAAAGTCAGAAATATAAGCTCAAAGTTTATAACATATGATCAAACAGCTTTCTAAGCCAAAAGATACCTGTCATAATGGAACTACAGGTAGTCCTCAACTGATGACCACATTGAGCGCAATATTTCTGTTGCTAAGTAAAAAAATTGTTACGTGAGTCTTGCCCCACTTTACAACTTTTCCTGCCACATTTGTTAAGTGAATCACTGCAGTTGCTTCATTAGTAACACAGTTGTTAAGTGCATCTGGTTTCCCCATTGACTTTGCTTATCAGGTTGCAAAAGGTGATCACATGACCATCATAAATGTGAGTCAGTTGTCAAACATCCAAATGTAAATCATATGACCACGGGGATGCTGCAACGATCATAAGTGTGAAAAACGGTCATAAGTCACTTTCTTCAGTCGTTGTAACTTCAAACAGTCACTAAGCGAACTGTTGTAAATGAAGGACTATCTGTAGTGCATCATGTAGAACACATCACCAGAGAATAATACAGAAGTAGAAATTTTAAAGATAATTCCTATAAAGGAATTAGTCTATCCCAGTGGTTCTCAATCTTTTCTTCACCATGGACCCCCTTTAAATATCTTTGGTAGCCACAGACCATGGTCACGGACCACCAAGACTTAACTCATAACATTTCTTCAATGCTTCATGGATCCCGTGATGACATCACACGTTGAGAACCAATGGTCTATCCTATAACAGTGTATAAAGTCAAAATGATATTAGTCTTATAAAGCCAAAAAGGAAAAGATGGTCCAATGTGAAACACACTGTACCAACAGTGTGCAACAACTATATCAGATCCCCAGAAAAATGGCACAACCTGTATATACTTAGTCTGAACAAAACTGAACATAGCAGCTCTTTCTTTCTATAGATGACATTCTTCCTCACCCTGCAAGTGCTCAAGTTACCTTATGCTTGATGACTGCCGTTTGACTGTTTAAAAGTTCCCCAGTAACTAGTAAGTCACTCAAAATTAAAAGACCCCCTTAATTAATTATACTCCCATCTTTCAATTGAAGTTGAAGGTAAAGAGTATGCCAAAAGAGAGCCTAACTTATTATTATAGTTTCTTGGATGTAAACCCAAATCATTTGTTAGTGAACTTTCAGGAACAGTTTAATAATTATAATATTACATGAATACAAATAGAATATGTAAACTCAGATGTTGTCTTCATATGGCTCCTGAATAGCATATCGATCACAAAGTTAATTTTGTCCTTTACAAAACTAAAATTATATCCTTGCACAACCATATTCTTGCAACCATCAAAATACAGAATGTTTTAGCTACAATTAAAAGTCGTAACTGCATAGATACTGACTGTATTTATTTTTTATTTATTTGATTTCTATAGCTACGCATCTCAATAAGTGATTCTGGGTGGCATACATCATAACCAAGATAACCAACAAGTCACTCGGGGAAGCACACATTATAGCCAAGATACAACTTCTCCAAGAAACATTTCAAATGCACTGAATGGAGTAGAAGGTAGTGTGTATTGTGTTTGTTTCATGACCTAGGCAACAATTTATTTGCCAGTCTTCTGCTTTCTGAGATTCATGGTATTTCATATAATCCTTTCAGCCAAATGTTATCTGGAACATCCTTTTCCTCAACTAAGTATATCAAGATATTAATCATCAGAGTTTCTCCTGCACAGTAGGGTTTATGAATATTCACATCATGAACTCATGAGTTTAAACTGGATTCCTAGGAACTTGCCCATATATTTGCCCCCTCCCTCCTTGATCTAGTATGACCTTTCCTAAATTTTGGGTTTTGTTTGCCTTGACTAGCCAGGAAAGTTAGAATCAAGACTTCATTTGCTCTTATTTTCTAGCAGTTGATATTCAGCCGTATGTGTCCCCTAATTCTGGAGTTACAGTTCTCATAAGTTAATTATCCATGAATTACTTGGACCATATTTTAAAACTTCCACTGTTGGTAGCAATGTCATGTCTCAAATTGAATTCTATATCTAAATTATGTGATCCCACAAAAGTATTTCCTTGTGTCTTTCGTGGATCTTCAATATTCAACCATTTAATGTCTTTGGGTTCCAACTTTATGAGAAGAAAAAGAATTCTACATTATGTACTACATCAGAGGTCCCCAACCTTTTGGGCACCAGGGACCGGTTCCGTGGAGAGAGGTTTTTCCACGGACCAGAGGGGGTGTGGTTTTGTGTGCAGCCTGCATCTCACGAATGGGGCTTTGCTTGTTTGTGCGGCCCGGTTGTTGGCATGCTGCGGCCCGGAACTGGTCCATAGACCGGGGGTTGGGGACCCCTGTACTACATCATGTAGATTTATATAAAGGAATTACTGTATAAGATTGTAATGGGGCCTGCAGGCTAGCTGAGTGGCCTAGTGTTACTACTATTTCTTCTTTCGTAGCTAATGTTTCCTCTAGCTAAATCATTACTAATTTAAATGTTGAGACATATATACAGAAATCCAGGTATTTGAATAACTTGATTATAATTTATGTTCCTGTGCACTTGGCTCAATTGTGCATTCAGGATCATTTAGTTTTCCTTTCATGTGAGAAAGGCTACAAACACAGGTCCCTGTAGCTTTTTTGGTAAGGTTTTTCAGAAGTGCTTTGCCACTGCCTCCTTCCAAGGACTGAGGGAGAATGACTGGCCCAAGGTCATCTAGCTGGCTGCATGTCTAAGAAAGATTAGAATTCATGGTCTCCCGGTTTCTAGCCTGATGCCTTAATCACTACACCAAACTGGCTTTCATAACCCTGGTTAAAAGAAAAAAATGGGGAGAGAGGTTTTCCTATTTTGCTTTATTCAGACTCCAATTAACAATAGCACCCAGACTTATACAATGCTTCACAGTGCTTTACAGCAGGGGTCCCCAACCTATGGTCCGTGGCCATGGCGTGTTGGCCACTGGGCCGCAGGAAGAGCTGGCGAGCCCTCCCACTCATGGTAGCACCACTGCGCGGCCGCTAGAGGCCCCATTTGTGCATGTGCGGGTGCGCTAGCACCGCCACCAGCATCACACGGGCACCAGTGGCCCGTTTGTGCGGGTGCCAGTGGCCCGTTTGCACATGCATGTGGGCGCCAGCACCCTGCCGCAGGTGCATGTGCCCGTTTGCGCATGTGCGTGCCCATTTGCAGCACCGCCATGCACGTGCCCATTTGCGCATGCACACGCAGGCCATGCGCGCGAACATTTCCCTCCTCCTCCCTTTCCTTCTGGGCCGCCAAGCTGGAAAGCTTCAGGAGCTCTGCTTTACAGCTCTCTCTAAGTGGTTTACAGAGTCAGCATATTGTCCCCAACAATCTGGGTCCTCATTTTACGGACCTTGGAAGGCTGAGTCAACCCTGGGCCACTAAGAATTGAGGAGAAACATCTAGCCATTCAAGCACACATAGCGGCATTGCAAAGCTACCTGCCTGGTGGAACTTTCATGCTGGAAATATACCCGGATTCTCAAGGAACATCAGCTTCTATTGATGTTTGACATGGAAAAGTACAACCACCCTTGCTACACATCTGTTTTTTTAATCCCCTAATTATTCTTAGTATGGAATTTGCATTTTTCACGGCTGTCATGGATTTTTCTCCTTTAAAGTTAGAATTTTCCTATTCCTTCCTTATGTTGCTAAAATTCCCAGAAATGTTAAATCTTTACTCTTGGAAAGCATTTAATGGTTATTTTTCCCTTCAAATTTTGCTAACACCTCTCAGATCATAATCATAATCATAGTTTTTACTTTGATTTTCCAGGCAATCAGTGAGAATACTAGGCATATTCAATCTCTTCTCAGAATACCTTATTAACTACAAGGCACTGTGCCAAATCTCAACAAGGGTAATCTCGGATGTCATCCAGAAATTCATGTAAAGGCAAAACTCTTAGGTAGTACACTAAAAAAATATTACTGCTAGATCAATGACTGAACAGTACTGAAAAACAAAAGACAAATCCTATCAGAGAAAAACCATGGGGTATTGTGCTTGCTTCTCTGTCAGCAAATAACTCTGACATCTGAAAGCATCTATTACTTTTATTTATTTGTTTTGATTAATAAAACACACCATTCAATCACAGGGAGCAACAACTCAACTATAGTCCAATTCCAAAGACAAGTTGGGTCTGGCTAATAAGAAGAATGTTGATAGCAGCTGTGTTTTAACAGGTTATGAATATTTTTGTTGCACTGTGTATTTGCCAAGTATAATGGTTCAAAATATTTACCTCATAAAACTCTTATTGCCTCAAATACAGTTTTCTGCATGTAAAAGAGAACATTAATGAAAGAGCACTTAAGCTGTTGCTAGATAAAAGAAGAGCCTGAACTAATATAGGAAAAGGAGAAAATGCCCTGGTGGAGGATAAGAACCTGAAACCCATGATTAAAGCAAATCTTTGGGAACATTTCTTAACAATAATCTCTAAAAGACTGCTATAGCGATTTTGAAGAGATGAAGCAAGTTATAAAAGTCAGAGTTCAGGATACAAAGTCCACTAGTTCTGCCTATCTGTCCAAATATTTATTAGCTGGGTTATTATTCATACTAACTAATATCAGTGGCTTTCTAATCATGATAATAAAGTATATATTAAAGATTTTGTAATCTGAAAGCTGACAGAAATATAGCAACAAAGTTATTGAAATTTTCTAACTTGAATTTGTTAGATTATCCATTCCGAAATTGTGTGGGATGTAAAATTCAATAAGTATTTGTCTTCATTCTTCTGGTACTGGTCATCAATCCACAATATTAAATAGAAAAGATTTTGAATTTCTATAACCCATACACTTGTGGGACACCAAAGCCTGGGAAATCTCCTAAATAATCCAGAGGCATAAGTATTAAAGGCAAGCTGGAAGGAACTACACTGTCAGCTAATCGGGTCTGCAATGATTGCATGTCATTTTAAGTGAAAGGATTTCTCCAACATGGTGATTACATTTTCGACTGGCTGTATGAATACTGTAATGAAGGAGGATATTGTTTTTATTATATTTATTCTGCCAGTTAAAAGGTCAGTGGCAGAAAAAAGCTAAATTGAGCCATAGACAGAGCTTTGCCTAGGAACCATTCAAAACGGGCATCTTAGCTAGCTCATGCATATTCATACATACAGTAAAAGCAGGTTAACCAAGAAAATGGCAGTGTTGCAAGGACAAAAGTAGGTAAAGGAGTGTATGTAGAACCCAAAAATAAAAGTTGTTCTTTCACCTACATATTATCCATGTCATATTTGAGGATACACTTTGCCCTAACTCAGCTCTATGCATTGAAATCATCATTATATTTGGTCATAAGAAAAAGAAGAAACCAGTTAAACAAGTTACCAACAATTATTGAAAATATATACCCAGGGAATAGAATTTTTCAGATTCATTCCCTGCCAAGAATGGATAGAAAGGAACAACTTAACCTCAATAGGAGAAATCTGATTCTTGAAATCTATTTCCAAACCTCTGCAGTTGTTCTTGGAGACATCAGAAAGGAAGGGAAAACATTATTGCAGTTGGCCCGGGGAGCTGTGGATCTCAGATTCAAGACTTTCTGGAAGTGAAGCCTCTGAGTAATTGCTCATCTATGTTAATCTGGGAGAGTCTAATTATCCCTGTTTAGGAGAGAATGTACCAGTAGAAAAACCAACATAGTGAACAGTTTAGGTTGGGAAATGACTGAACTAAAAAAATAAGTGTTCTCAAATGAAAGCAAGCCCCTATTAACTTCATTATCAAAAACTAGTTCCAGGAATCTAAATGGAAACATTGCATAGGCTTAACAAAATAGTTACAGTTAAAAGTGCAGGTACTCTTTGACTTATGACCATTGAGCCTGGAATTACAGTTGTATGTCATGCTGGTCATTAAGCTGGTCATCATGTGACCACATCCAATGGTATTATCTTTTGGTGGGCAGTCATAAAGCAAACACAGTGATCATTAAGTGAATGCAGCCATGGTCAAGCGAACCCACTGTTTGCTTGGCATTTTTTGCTTGAAAATGGAAGTAAATGCCTATTCTGGCAAAAAACATCATAAATTATAGTCACGTGACCATGGTATACTGCAAATAGCTGTAAATATGAGTTGGTTGCCGAGTGCCCCAAATTGGGATCATGTGACTGTGGGGGAGGCATTGGAACTTCGAATCCAGTCATAAGTACATTTTTAGAGATATGTTGTAACTTCAAGCAGTTGCTAAGGGACCAGTCATAAGTCAAGAACTACCTGTGCTTATGATTATTCACATTCTTCCAGCATAAGTGATTCCTGCAGTTGCTCCCTAAGATCATGATGTGTGGAGAAAGAGGACAGAACAATTAAATTTAAGAGCTTATGAACCTTTTTGTCCCAAATTTATATACTAACTATAATAACAAATCTCACAGGATAATTGTTAAAAATTAATTGTCAGATATAAATACTATTTCCACTCCCACATCTGATGGTATCCTTTCAACAAATATAAGAAATCCCAAATTATTACAGGTCTGTACGTTTATTTCTTTTTCAGGGATGGTCCCTTCTCATCCTTGAAATGTAAATCTTTTTTTACTTTCCCACTCCTAACTCTAATTCTTTTGTTGACTTCTTCAGAGCAACTCATTTTTTAATCCTCTACTCTTTTCAGCAGTTTTCTCTCAAGAGTTTCAAATGTTATTTTTTCCATCACCTAGGTAACCAACTTTCTGCCTGCATTCTCTGGTGGATTTATTTATTATGTTCTATTACATATTATATTTCGTATATCTGGTAAGCCTTCTGAGAATGCAGGTTACTTTGGGTACCTGAAAAATCATATAATGAACAATTTTCATTTGAAGTGAGGACATACAAAATTGCTTATATGAATCAATTTGTACAGGTAGACCTTGACTTATGACCACAATATTTCTGTTGCTAAGTGAGAGGATTGTTTTGCCCCATTTTATGACTTTTCTGGCCACAGTTGTTAAGTGTGTTAAATGAATCCCTGCAATTGTAAAGTTAGTAACATGGTTATAAAGTGAATCTGGCTTCCTCATTGACTTTGCATGTCAGAAGGTCGCAAAAAGTGATCACATGACCCCAGGACACTGCAACTATCATAAATATGAGCCAGTTGCCAAGTGTATTTTTTTTATATAATATTTTATTGGTTTTCCAGTTTTACATTTGAGTATTTGGAAGGCAATGTGGTGATTGGGTTAGTCAATAGTTCAGTAACAAAATCTTTAGTACATATCTCAGGTTACATCATCAAATATTTCTTCTCTGTTTCCCTTAACATTTGCTATATCATATTTAAACTAATAAATTTCTAATTGTATCAAACTCAGTTGAAACTTCATTATCACATTTATCAATATGTTTTTTGCTTATACATATCCATATCCTGTTTTTAAGTTTTATCTAATTTTTAGTTTTTAATTGCAGTGCTCCAATTTAACCTTTAATATCCATAGTATTTGTGTTTCGGGTAACCCAAATTTCCTTTATCTCACTACATAAAAGTTATAATATGTAAAATACACATATTACTTACTTAAATATATTCTTATTTTATTTGATAAACATTTTCTATTTCTCATCCCACTACATCACCACTTAATAATGGAGTATCCTTTGTTATCTCAAGTCCATCATCTGTATTATCTGGGCTAAACAATAATTCAAACCTATTTCCTAACAGTTAAGTTTTCATTTCCCTTATAAGTCTAAATCCTCAATATTAAGCCAATTAATCCCTTATTTTTTATTATTTACCAACAATTTTAAGTCTAATAATCAAATTTCCCCTTATCTCAGAATCTCCCTTTAGCCCATTAGTTAAGACTTTAGGATCCTCTCTAATAAATCAAAAGACCCCATTTTTTAAACCTAACTCTAGCTTTCTTTTTATGCCACCCAGGTTTCCATACCAAAACTTTTAGATTATCAGATAGATCTCCCTTCATTCTTGTGCATGTTACTTGAATTACAGGAGACCATCTAGTTGTGAATTTTCTGGAAGAACTGGCCCATTTATAATCATTAAGTTGTCGCCCTGGTGGCTCAAATCCCCATATTTGCTCTAGTATAGTTGTCTTCAATTCGATCTGGTCTTCTTCTTCCTCAGGTTTCTTCTGGTTTGAGTAGAAAGTCATTAATAATAACAATAACAATAACAATTTTATAATTGTTATTTGATTGCCTAAGTTTTCAGTAAGCTGTACTTGTTGATCTTTGAAGTCCTCCGTCTTGGTATTGCTTTCTTCCGCTTCTGTTGTTTTTTTGAGTTGTAGGTTCTTTAGTTGCAATCAGGGTTTCGCTTTGTAGATTTAAGCTGGCGCCTTGGTCTTTCAGTCTGGATTTGATTATCTCGGTGGCTTCAAGAATTTTTTCAAGTATAAGTTTATAATTTGGCGACATTTGTTGCTGGTCCTCCTCCATTTCTGACATAGTTATAGATGGTTCTTTAGTGAAGGCTATTTATTAAACAAGAGTCAGTAAGTGTTCACCTCCACAATTTCTAGAAACCAATTTCACTGCCCAGCAGTTCTCTCAGCTTATAATCTCTCTTAGATAATACCAAGGTCAAAACTGGGTTATGAGCAAGTCGCTTGTCAAAAATAATAAAAGTAATAGATTGCTGTACCAAGCTTCACCACAAGATGTCCCCGATAGCATTTAAAGTCTTTTCCAA
The DNA here is from genome assembly GCA_023970755.1 of Azemiops feae. Lineage (NCBI taxonomy): Eukaryota > Metazoa > Chordata > Lepidosauria > Squamata > Viperidae > Azemiops > Azemiops feae. The sequence continues at coordinate 1,461,174 of JALGBA010003460.1, forward strand.
ATCCCGAGCTAGGTTTTTATCCAATTTAAGTTCTTTTTCTTCTTTTTTATAAGTAAATAAAATAGCAGGTCCCTGTAAGAGTAGGAACTTTTTGGGTCCCCAGATTCCAAAAAAAATATATGTAAATCCGATTATATTAAGTTGTTCTTTTCAATGCTTTGTTTCCCCAGGTAGTCAAACGCCGCCATTTTAGAGGGTGGGGAAAAAAATTCCCTTCCCTCTCTCCTCACAGGGGGAATAGTTTCAAAAAAGCTTTTAACAGGAAAGGTACTTGGGGTACAGAAAAGGTAAAATCTCACCCAATTCCTCCGTGTTGCTTTCAAAGTGTTTGTTAGTAAATTTGGCCTCGGCTGGTAGCAGCTTGGTGATGGGCCATGTTGATGGCTGATCTTTTCCCCGTCAGTTAGAAGAGCTGCCACGGATCAAACGGGAGGGCTGCCGCCCTTCCACAATCACTCAGAGGTCCTCTTCATGCTCGTCGCCCCTCCAGGGCTACTTCCGACCCTCTTCAGGGTCCCCCGGCGGGAGAAAACCGGACGGCGGAGTGATCGCCCTGCACGTCCACCTGCGCCACGATCGCAAACTGGAAGCCGCCAAGTGTATTTTGATCATGTGACCATGGGGATGCTGCTATGGTTGTAAGTGTGAAAAATAGTCATGTCACTTTTTTCAGTGCCACTGTAACTTCAAACAGTCACTAAATGAATGGTTGTAAGTCGAGCACTATCTATATAATGAGAAAACTGAATTTGCTCTGAGTTTTGTGGAAAATCTATTCATAGTTACAGTAGTATTGTCATTGGTCTTTGAAAGATTTCAGCATATTTAGGTACTATTCAATGATAGAGTTCACATCATGCTAAACCGTGATTTCTTAAATAAGTGATTATGGGGGAGGATTCACATACTACAGCAAACCATAAACTATGGCCTATAAATCAGGGAGTTGGGATTCATACCACACATCAAGTCTATATTATGGTTTATTTTGAAGTGCAAAATAAACTAGTGACTGCAGCATATTGACTTGCTAAAAATTAGTGCAAAGGTAAGACTGTTTGAATTAGGATGATCACTTTTTAATTTTTTTAAGTTATTAATTTACAGCTAATCCCATCAATGCATGTAGATTGTTTCTTCTGAAGTTTATTATTATGAAGGCAATAATGACAGGTAAGGTTAATAAATGGGAAATATGAATGTATATATATAGAAATAGATAAAAAGAAAGACTAATCCTATTTATGCTTGTAGTAAGATACAGATAAATACTTTTCCTGCATTGGATATACAAAAGTAGTCCTTGACTTGTGACTGATCACTTAGCAATTGTTTGAAGTTAAAAAAGTTACTTATGATCCCATTTCAGAGTTATAGCCACTGCAACAGCCCCATGGTCATTTGCCCTTACAACCAATTGCAGGAATGCTGTTGCAGATTCCTCCCGGCTTATCTCTCCCCTCCCCATTCTACCAGGTCCCCGCAGCCCTTGGGCCTGCTGGGTCCCACACCTTCCTCCCCACCCATCACCCATTGCGCACTTATCTTTTCAAAATCTCCAGAGCTCATTGAAAGGAGGACAGGCCACTTTGTCCCTCATCATTCCTAGACTACATCATTGCATCCCAGAAGTGGCCATTTTCAAAGCAGCCACAATTCACTGCAGTCACGCCAAAATGGTGTCCATTTCTACGATTCAGCCATGTGACTTAAGGACAAAGCAGTTCACTCTGCTTCCCTAACATGGTCTGTGCAGCGCTGCAGAACATTTCTGTAAAGAAATCTCTCTTGCATCCCCTATTTCTATTTGTAAAAGTATCCTTTCTACTGTTATTTGTTTTCATAATTTTACCCTCTTATTGAAAGAATTCACTTCATTCATTCCACTTTTATACAATTTCTGGAAAGCTGCAAATAATTTCCTACTACCAAATCAAGGAAGCCTCTGCCTGGACTGAGAGGCATATCTTAATTCCAGAATTGTTCTTTTTATAATTAAACACAAGGATTAACACCCAGACAAACAGACATTTTTCATACTTTGGGGGCTTTTTCCTGTCCTGATTCCAACACTATCATGTTGCTTTTTCTCCTTAGGAATTTAGTGCTATTTGTCCATATAACAATTCCAAATTATTTACATTCTTGCATCATGCTGTTCTGAGTAAATCATATTTCAGCAGGGCCAAAGACTTATTTAATTCAGAACTGTTTCTGTCTCAGCTGCTTTAATCCAAATGGGGATGCAGCCTGTTTGAAAAGTCCCACCCACAGCGCACTGTTTTCAGAATCTCTGTAGGAACTCTGGGATAAGTGCCCAGAAAGTCTGTAAACGGAATCTAAAATGACTTCTAAGTAAGACAATCCAAATGTGAATGCAGAGCAAGCCCTAACAGTTTACACTACACCATCTGCATTCAAGATGTGGCTACACAGCTAGCTAAATTTTCTAGGGTCACCCAGCCTCTTATAGCTTTATCCACATATACACTGAATCACAAGTCATTTGGACTGACTTACATAATTTCAAACAACATTATGAGGTATACAGTTAACACTGAAAGACAAGGAAAGGAAATGGAACTATTGTAGTTGACTACTTTTAAAAATTTATATCCCTCATTATTAGCAATAGGGCATTCAAAGCAGCCCACAAGAGAAAATAAAAATATAGCAAACACTCAATTGGAACAGTATTTTAACAGAAGATCTTAGTGTCATAAATTATTGTATTTATGCATTTGGACTCTTATGATGTTGCATATATTGGGAGAATAGTTATCAATTAGTACTACTGCTCCACAGTAGTTAATGTATATAGTGACATACCTATAAAGCTAGTTACAATTCAGAAGCTCACCATTCAGAAAGTCTAAAATTGGTTGATCTTCTGGACAGTGCCATTCCTGCAAACATGTCAAGGTCAAAGGTAAGGGTAAAATTTGTTCATTATTTGGATTTCAGTTTTAATATAATGCAACAAAAAGATTTGAAAATCAAACAGTTTTGGATAAGAAACATATTAATTTCAGTTCCACAAGTTTTTAGGAAAACAAAAGTACTACCCTGAATTAAAAAATTATATTGTCTGGAGCCACTGAAACAATTTTTGACAATTATCTAGAAAAGGCTGTTAAACTTCACTTCTCTCTGTCATCCACCCAACTCTCAGATTGCATTAATATACAGTATGTATGTGTACATCTCTGTATACAACTACTATCTCTGTGATTAGCTCAGTATTTATAATCCTGCTTTCCATTAGTGAAACGTCAATTTTCATTATGCAGCAAGTAAAAAAAACAACGTCATGTTCGCTAAATAAATAGAAATTTCCACACAACATATTATTGGCATAAAATCCCCATTAGTGTCACAGGGAGAGGCCACTCAAACCAAAAACACTGAAAACTTTTGTTGCAAACTCTTCAAGTCTTAAGATTCCAGCCATATTAGATTCTAAGACAGTGATGGCGAACCTTTTAGAGACTGAGTGCCCAAACTGCAACCCAAAACCCACTTATGCATTGTCGAGTGCCGGGTGGGTGTGGCCCATTGGCTGGGTGTGGCCAATTGGGTGGGTGTGGCCCATTGGGTGGGCGTGGCTGCAGTGGTAACGGCAGACTGGGTGGGACTAAAAAGTTCAATCAATCAATTCCAACTTTGCAAGATCTTTTTTTTCCCCGCGAGAAGTTGAAATTGACTGATTGAACCTTTTTTTTTTTTGCACACGGGGGCGGAGGCCTAAAGCGAAAAGGTTTTATAAAACCCAGGTGAAGGCCTAGGACTGGGGCGACAGCGCGCGTGCCCACAGAGAGGGCTCTGAGTGCCGCCTCTGGCACCCGTGCCATAGGTTCGCCACCACTGTTCTAAGAGAAGAAAGGATGGGAAAAATCAAGTTAAAAATTTGATTGCCTTGAGGAGGAAACGATCACCATAGAGCAGCTTGAAGTGAGACTAATTTTAAATATCACAATTAATGAACAACTTCAAGAGAATATTCCATCAGACCAAAACCTAGAACTACATAACATTTTCCATGCTGAAAAACAGAAACTGAAAATTATGGAGTTGAGAGCAGAATTTGATATTTTACATCAGGACCAGGAACATCTAAGAAGAAACACACCCAAGAATTCCAAACAAATCACTATTTGGAAAAACAGTTCTAAATGAGATCATATAGTGATTGGCAACAAAAATCGAACAGCAGATTGTGGAAGATCTGAAGTCAACAAGATTTCACTTTGTTACTCTGGACTGAATATCTTAGCTTCTATAGCTATACAGAAAAATAGTATGTGAATTGTGATTTATAATAACAGAACTTAAGAAAAATTTAGCTTCAGTGGCAATAGTCAATGAGCATATTTTAGAATGTACTGAAATTGATACAGGAGCTAGAGTAACAAATGTCATTTTTCAAATGCTAGTAAGTATGTTAATTGCTATAGCAGTCAGTAAGAAGTGAGGGCAATATGAAAGAAAAAAAAAGGAATGCAAAGATTTTTCTCTGCACTCACTCATCAATTGCAATTTTGAAGAAAAATCTGGAAATATCATCTCTATCACAGAAACCACTGAATACCATATAATGAAGTTAAATGGAGATAATATAGCCTATCAAATATCAAATTGTAAAGATACTCAATAGCATTTTAAAAAATTTATATAGGTGTCAATTCACATATAGTTATGCTGGGCAGCTTACAACATAGTTCTAAAATATAATGCTTTGACAAGAACTACTTATGGGAGAAAAATGGCACAAGGAAATGCAATCACCAGAAATACACATAAACTTCACATTTTAATGTGGCTTAATGTTGTGGCATGACATACTTATTGAAGTAAATGTAGTAAACAAAAGATTCCCAAATGTTAATCTTGAGCAATGAACAGCAAAACAAGGCAGTCATATTTGTCTGATTACCCAACAGCTAATGAAGTTGCAGAGTTACAAGGTGAAGAGGGAGTTTTCTTATACGGTATTGTGCATCCCCCACCCCATGCCCATCAACTCTTAGGCAGACTTGTTTTAAACACAGTTTTAGAACTCTTAATGAATAAAGAATGTTATTAAAATAGCTCCCAAGCAGCCAACCTTTCTTAAAAATAGCAGCTAACCTAACAGCTGATGTAGGACTTGGTTATCTGCAGGACTGCCTTCTGCAAGAATATCTGCCTGCCCCACCTCTTATGGAACCTAAGAAGGGTGGCTTCCTCTATTTTCTGGAACTATCTCCCCTCCCCCCACACACTACCCTCAACTTTGCTTGCCATTAGAAAAGCTATTAAGGCCAGGCTTTTTCCTCAAGTGTTTGGGTCCAGTTGGGAGGATTCTTGTTTCTTGTCTAATTATCTAATTTGGTTACTCTTTTATATATTATGTATTAGGTTGTTTTTTAATATTGAATTGTTATTTTTGTTCTTGTATTGTATGCTGCCCAGAGTCAGATTCAGTTGGATGGTCATGTACTGTAAATCCATAAACAAACAAACAAACAAACACACACACACACACACACACACACACATACAATGCAGGCTCCATTTGTAGAAGTAAGGTCAATGTTTGTATCTCTTTCTTCTTCCCATGTAGCACAACAATTAAGGGCATTATATTTTTGGATTGGTAGGAGCAGTGGATAGCTATGTTTTTTTGTGGTAACTGATGGGGTTTGTTTTCCAGACGTTTTTCTCTGACTTGACAAATCAAGCCCTCACAGATTCTCAAGATCAAACAGCTAATCTGGCTCTGTTGTTATTATTATTAAATCTATAAAAATGGAAGAGCCTCCTGGTCCAGATAGTCATATATACATTTTATTCCTGTTCTTTTGAAGATGCATGATGCTTTTGTCAAGCTGGTATACCAAATATAAAGCCAGGCAAAAACTTAGTAGATTGTACGGTTGGTTTCTTTCCTAAACACGGACACTAAAATTTTGACATCTCCTGCATAGAGATTGCAGATTACATTCTGACAATAAATTTTTAATACTCTTGAAACATGAGAAGGCATCTCTGGAATCACTGAAAATAAGTATCGGTATGCCACAGGACTCACTAAGATAAAAAATATTAAGAAGTGCTAGTATTAAGAGAAACAACTAAAATATATGGCTGTGTCTATATCCAACTCTTGACAATTCAGTTCTAGTCCTATTATCATGGGTCAAATTAGATTCTGCAATATGAGAAGAGATATTAAAAAAGGAACAGGTTTTTCAAAATTCAAGCTAGGAACTAGTGTTTCTGAAAATATTCATTATTGGACAGCATGCACCCATAGATATCTTGCTATTCCCTTTTGCAATTGTAGCCACTCCCAAGATGGCTCCAGCTTCGGGCCAACACATGGTAGCCACTGCCACTCCCAAAATGGTGCCTGTTTCTGGGAGGGCACCATATGGGCTCCAAGTGGATCGGCCATAGGTGATATAATCAGAGAAGACAGAACAAGCATTTTTTACTGACAACATACACCAAATGATAGATTGTGCCTATACTAATGATTTTGAAATTAAACAAAATCTATATAAACACATAGCAATATTTTTTTTACAATCCCACCCCCCAAAACAAGAAAATATAGCTGCTCAGTGGTTTTTTATTTACACAGTGACTTTATATCTTCCAATATTCAACCTGCTCCTGTCATTCTGAAACCTGCAGAATTGAAAATATGCACAACTGCAGGAGAATAATGTTCATAATAGTCACCATTTTCTCTGGAAGTTAAAGAGTTCGTAATGGAAAACAGTATTTAGGCCATATTCAAACATCGGTAGTCAGAAGAATGGAAGTCAGTTTGGGAGAAAGCCTTTCATACCTAAATGGTGAACAAGATAACATGAAACACGTGAATAAATGCAACTGTTTATTATTTGTATTTTCACTCTCCTTGTTAAAATAAGGAGATAGCTTCCTCCATTCACTGTTGTACTGCTTCAATCATTATGCTCTTCCATTACTTGCAAAACAGTTTCACAGATTCAAAATGGCTGACAAAAAAAATTCTCAAAGAAAGCACAGCATAAAAGCAGCAATTTACTGCAAGAAATTACATAGTGCACTGGATGGACTAGCCAAAGTATTTTTGATAAATTCTATCAGTCTTCAGTTGTGGCTCATCAGCAACACGACTCTTTTATCTCGAAATCACTTTTTCTCTCTCGTTTAGCATAATGCATGAAAAGCTGCACTAATTCAGATTTATTCTGTCTTCCCATTTGATGTCTTTTAAGCAACATAAAGCACGTTCAGAAATAAAAATTGATGCATGACTAATGCACACCACTGGTATGCTGTCACAAAACTGACAATGTAGCAAAGCTACCTACTACATTTGGCTTTTATTTCTATGCACCCACACCAATTAACTCCCAAAAGCTTTTTGGAGAACAGGCATTTCAGCTTGCAATCAATTTTTTAGGGTATGTAGTACTTCCTTCTTTGGTTCAGTATGAATATATGCAAATCTCTTTACAAACAAAACTATTTGGAATCATTTGAACAAATAATCAACCTGCAGATTGAAAAGTCAGGGACTTTTTTTTTTAGTCCCTCAAGTATTACTGTTTTTCCTTGCTGCTTATAACAAGAGTGGAATATACGGATAAGCTGAATGATGTATGGGTCTTTGCAGTTTCCACAAACATCCTGTTCCATGTTTTAAAGCTCCATTCTCACACTGATTTTTTTCCACCTCAAACATACAAAATTACAGCATTTGCATATAGAAATTAGAATCTTCAGAATATAAAAGCTATATTGTTCAAGAACAAAAAGTGTAGCATTGCCAAGTTGCTATATAACATGCGTGCGCACCCCCCCACACACACACAGTATTTAAAAAATAGGATTTATATACCACCCCAATCAAATGACTAATAATAATATAAAACAATCATTAAAATACATTTAAAAAACACCAATATAATATAAACTGTGGAACTGTTTCACAAAGGGGGAAATTGCTATTGTTGAAATATATTCATCAGTATTTAACTGGGGGCAGCAATCTATATGTATGGGGGGGGTTTTCTTGTTTTTGTACACATTTTTTCTTGTCCTCTTTTTCTTTGTTCTTATTTTCTTTCAGAGTTTGTATTTTAACTTTGGAAATATTTTTTTTTTTAAAAACACACAAATATAATAATAAATTAAAATAGAACCCCACCCTACACAGCAAGGCATAAAAACCCCCAAATAAAAATAAGTCTTCCAAATGATTTCCTAAAAACCTTATCTCCAAAAATAGTATATTTCACAATCTGGATATTAGCATTGAGAAAGCCTGTCTATATTGACCTACAATTCCTAGTTTGGCCATATAAAAACCTGGAAGACATAACATTACAAACATTCATTTTACCATTCAAAGTTATGACAGTGTTTAAAAAAGTAACTTATAGCTGTGCTCAAAGTTATGACTTTCACACAACTCCCCATCACATGTTCACAAGTTGGATGCTTGGCAACTGGCTCACATTTACCACAATTGCAGCATCTCACAGTAATGTGATTATGACCTTCCTAGCTGGCTTCCAACAAGCAATCAATGGGGGAAGCCAGATTCACTTAATGACCATGTGATTCATTTAACAACCTCAATAAAAATGGTCATAAAATTGGGTCCAATCACATGACTCATTTAACAACCGCATTGCTTAGCAACCCAAATACTGGTCCCAATTTTGATCGTACGTTAAGAGCTACCTGTACATAACTGATGGAATTGAATTCTTTTGACACATTTCCCCAAGGATGACTACCCCAGGTAGGTTACAGACCATTATCAGATGGACCCAATTAACTCTTCTAATTTCTAATTTCTGTGAATTAGAACGTTTGTAATGGAGGACTGAATGACTATGTGGTACTAAAGTAGTTGGCATGTTTGACTAACCTGAGATTTCTATTTTCAGATACTCTCTGTGTACAGAGAATGTCACTTGGGCTTTCAGAAGATCGGTAAACCTGTGCTCAGAAATAGTCCAAATAACAAGTAATACTGCAAAGAACCTGTGACTTGTCACTTGGGCAACTTGAAGGTGGTCAAAACTTCTGTTCAAGGTATCCATTGACCCTTGTCCAAGCAAACCCCAACAAGCAAGTCTTCAAGTAATTGGCACCAGAAGAGATGTTCCCACTTCTCTCTCTTTCCTTACCTCATTTCTTATATAGAAAGAACCACTATTCTGCTTCAGTTCTTCTGCAATTTTTTAAAGCTGGTGTACTTTAAACCAGATCCCCACTACATAACAGCACTTTAAGGTTAGCTCTGGATGAACTCAATGTCAAGAGTTCTATAATGTCAAGAGTTCTATAATGATATGATTAAGTATATTGGACTAGACTAGTTTAATGAAGAGAAGGACGAGGGGGGACATGATAGCAGTGTTCCAATATCTCAGGGGCTGCCACAAAGAAGAGGGAGTCAAGCTATTCTCCAAAGTGCCTGAAGGCAGGACAAGAAGCAAAGGATGGAAACTAACCAAAGAGAGAAGCAACCTAGAACTAAGGAGAAACTTCCTGACAGTTAGAACAATTAACCAGTGGAACAACCTGCCTCCAACACTGGAAGTTTTTAAGAAGGACTGGACAGCCATTTGTCTGAAATGGTATAAGGTTTCCTGCCTGACCTCCAAGGTCCCTTCCAACTTTATTATTATTATTATTATAACCTGAGCAGTATGCTCTTTCAAAAACTTGGCATTGAGCAGTTCAGACACCCTTCCATCATTCGAGTGGGTTTTTAAACTTCTGACTAAATCAAAAACACGACTACTGCATCTTTTTTTAGTTCACTGATGTCCTGAGATGGAGCATCCACATGCATTCATCAGGTCTCCTCTACATCTTCAAACTATCTTCATACAGAAGTTACATCCTTCTTCTTTCTCTTAGTTTTACAACATATCTACACAAGCTAGGATGACAAATTTAGATACTGTCTTGTTAATGAACATATTATTGCCTTATCCCACCTACTTGAAGTACATGCAATGTACTGCCACAAACTCTGGCTTTAAAAGGTAATCTGGAGAAATGATGGGTTTATCTCTAGTTGATAAATTGGAAACATTATTAAAACCAGCATTTTAACATACTGAAGAAGATGCCATATACTGAGGAACAAGCTGCTCTTCTGCAAAAGGAGGATCTTCAGTACATTTAGGATACCAGGAGTTGCTCAGGATTGTGCAAATTAGTCAGTATTATAATCCTCACAGTCCAGCAGCAATGGGATGGAAAAGTAAAGACACAATCCAAATTCATGCCACAACCAAAATTTAAAGTAGGATGTTCGTGGATCCTAATAACTCTTTACTGGGACCTTTCAGATACATACATATACTTACGTAGATTCTTGGAGCAGGATATAAACCCAAATAATAACATAAAAATGAAGCAACAATAATACTTCAGTAAAGACAACAGTTAAATAGAAGCTGAAAATGATAAGAAAAGAGCACAATTGCTAATTTAACAAGTAATTTATAAGGCAAATGGAGAAGCATTGTTTTCAAATTACTAAATTGGCAATGCATTCATGCAAGAAAGTTGATCAAAGCTGGCATTCTGGAAATATAGCGGTGTGGTTCTTGAAGAAGAAAATGCAAAAAGAAGAAGAAAACATAAGAAATAAGAAATGTTGTAAGCTGCCCTAAGTCACTGGATACAAGATGGGCAGCAAATAAATTTCATAATAATTAAATAAATAAACATGTAAGATAGACATTTACACTGAACGTTGCAACCTCAGAAACATGAAAAGTATCATTGGAAAAGGCAAGACAAAAAAATAATTAAAGGATTATGAGGGGTAAAATGTATATGTGGAATGTAATTACAATGTGTAAGGAATAGATTAAATTTAAAACTTAGAATAGAACTGTAAATATATACCTCCCATAGTATTTCATATACAAGTAGTTCTCAACTTACAACCAGTGACTTTCAAAGTTACGACAGCAGTGAAAAAAGTGACTTATGACCATTTTTCACACTTATGACCGTTGCGGCCTCCCCCCACAGTCACGTGATCAAAATTCAGATGCTTGGCAACTGGCATGCATTTATGATGGTTGCAGTGTCCTAGGGTCGTGTGATCACATTTTGGGACCTTATGAAAAACAAAGTCAGTGGGGAAGCGAGATTCATTTAATAACCATTTACTACTGTAACAACTGCAGTGATTCACTTAACAACTGTGTCAAGAAAGGTCGTAAAATGGAGCAAAACTCACTTAGCAACTATCTTGCTTAGCAACAGAAATTTTGGGTTCTATTGTGATCATAAGTCAAGGATTACCTGTATAGTCATTAAGTGATTTTTTAAAAAAAATCCCAATGACCAAGGACAAAATGAGGAACAATAAAGTGCAGTTAAATTGAGAATTTTATTTTATAAAAAAAAAAGATTTGAATCTTTGCTCTTTCTTCAGTCTTTATCATGTCTTTGATATTCTGGACCATCTGCAAATTTGTTCAGAGTGTAGCAGTGCTGACTACTTTTGACAAAAATTCTCTGTACTTTACAGAAACACTATGTATTAGAAGCAATATTTACCAGTTTTCTCCTCTATATGTGCTTTCATACAATTCTATATCCGTCCAGAACTTCATTTCACCTCTTGAACAGCACTTTTGTAATTTAGTCTTCTATAAAAGTTCTCAATATTCAAGTTCCAATTTGATTAAATGGACTATAGAAACAGAAAGCCAGCTGCATGCTAAAGTGAAAAGGTTACTGTATGTTGAGTGCAACCCCCAATTTATATTCCTTTACCAGTTTTCTGTCAACTTGTTAGCATGCATCATTTGCAGCATGCCTAGCAAGTAGTAGTCACACAATGTATCGTGCACCAATATCAGAAAAAAGACAAAGAAAGCCCTATTAAACATTTACTGTTGGTATCTGTATTGGGCAGAGAATGGGTGATAAAGCTACAATAGGAACATCAAGTCAGTCCATGAAAGTAATTCCTCAAAATGTGTACAAATAGTCCTCACCTTACGGCCATAACTGAGCCCAAAATTTCCATTGCTAAGCAAACAAGTTGTTAAGTGAATTGTGCCCATTTTACAACCTTTTTGCCATAGTTGTTGTAGGAGATGACCAGGCTGAGCCCAAAGGAGGGTCGAACACATAAGTCACGAGTCCCTGTGCGCCTGCAAGAGATCTAAGTCCAGCCTACCTTGAATGCCTTTTTATTCCCGCTTATTTCCCTTGACCATTAGTAGGTCAGATTTTTGTAGAGAGCTTAAGCTTGCAATAAATCTTTATACATATTTGAACTCCATGAATCTCCTGATTTCCCTGGCACTTGACAGTTATTAAGCGAATCACTGAAGTTGTTATGTAAATCATGCGAAGCTGGCCTCCTCCATTGACTTTCTCGTCAGAAGCCAGATGGAAAGATTTCAAATGATGATCACATGACCCTAGGACAGTCAACCGTCATAAATTCATGCAAGTTGCCAAGCACCCAGATTTTATCACGTGACTATGGAGATGCTGCAAACAGTCGTTAAGTGTGAAAACCTCTCATAAGTCACTTTTTTCAGTGCTGTTGTAACTTTGAATGGTCCCTAAACAAATGGTTGTAAGTTGTACAGTATGTGTTTGAGTTATACACACATACCTCACTCCAGAGACTCCAGGTTGTATATAAAATCAAAATACAATACAATGAATAATGTAATAAAAAGTCATAAAACCGTGTCCAATAATCAACAGTAACGGCATGGATCTTCCTGTAGTGGTTAATTGTCAAAGGTCTTCCAGAAATGCCAGACTTTAACTATTCTCCCAAAGGCTAAAAGACTGGATCCATTCTTGCCTCAAGAAGTGAGGTACTCCAAAGGAGGGAACAGCCACCAAGAATGCTTGCCTCCATACTTTCTCCAATCACACCTGTGAAAGGAGCTCAACAGATGCTCCCTATTAACCCGTATTGGGCAGGCAGATTTATTTGGAATAGGAAGTCTCTAAAATGCCCAGAGACCAGTTTAGTGTAGTGGTTAAGGCACCAGGCTAGAAACCAGAACACTGTGAGTTTTAGTCTTACCTCAAAGCCAGCTGAGTGATGTTGGGCCAGCCATTCTCTCTCTCAGCTCTAGCAAGCAGGCAATGGTAATCCACTTCTAAAATCATGCCAAGAAAACTGCAAGAACTAGATCAGGCAGTTGCCAGGAGTCCACTGACTCGGAGGTGCACCGAATTAAATATCCTGGTATTGAGCTATGTAGGGCTTTATAAGTGTAGCGGGGCTGACCGAAAGGCTTTGGGGAGCCTGGCCGGCGAGAGGGAAGTGGAAAGCTTGCACAGCTGCTGATGGTTTGGGCACGGCGGGTGTGGATCGGGCAGAAGGGAAGAAAAGGAGAAGGAGAAAGGGGGTGGGTGTGGTTGTTGTTGCTGTTGGGGAGAGACCAGGTGAAGCCGAAGAGAATTGGAGTTTTAGGTGATCCCTCTCCTCTGGAGTAGTAGGAAGGAGAGGAAGAGAGTGGAGTTTTATTGCTTTCTTTTTGCAAGGGAGCATGGGGAAGAGAGAGAGAGTGAGAAAGTTGCCTGGGGCGTTAAACCAGGTTTTAACTAAAAAGGGGGGGAGGGGGGATTTGGCATAGAGAGACCTGGGACGACGGGTCCCAACAGAAGAGAAGGAGAGGCGGGCCGCTACTGCTTCGGAGACCAGCGGCCATCCAAACGTTGATTATTACCACCTGTGCATGCTGTAGACCAGGGCTTTTCAACCTTTTCACCCACTGTACCACTTTTAGGATATGGCAATATCCGAGTACCACCAGTTGCCTAGCAAGGTGTCAAAACTTGATGACCAAAAAAAAAAAAAAAGGAAAAAAGTGATAAAGTACAGGTAGTCCTCGACTTACAACAGTTCGCTTAGTGACTGTTCAAAGTTACAATGGCACTGAAAAAAGTGCCCCCCAAGCCACAGCCGAGCAAGACACCTGTCTGCCCACCTGGCGGCGCTCTTCCTCCTGTCTGAGGTTTTAATTGTTGTGAGCATTTCTGTTGAGGATTGGCAGCGGGGGTTGGGTGGAGGGTGTTTGGTTTTTATTTCCCCCCGTCTGCTGGGTGGTTGCAGCAGGTTTTGGTCACTTCACCCTGGGACACTGTGACCATCATAAATATGAATCAGTTGCCAAGCATATGAATGTAAATCACAAGACCCTGGAGATGCTGCAACATTCCAGCTGATCAGCGCTTCTTCTGGGCTCAGCAGAAGCGCCAGGATCAGTGCTGCTTTCCAGCTGATTGGTGCTTCTTCAGGGCTCAGCAGAAGTGCCAGGATCAGCGCCGAGCTCCAGCTGGAGCCTGGCGCTGATACTGGCGCTTCCACTGAGCCCTGACAATCCCGAAGAAGCGTCGATCAGCTGGAAAGCGGCAGTGATCCTGGCGCTTCCACTGAGCCCTGGCAGCCCTGCAGCTCCAGCCATCTCTCGCTCAGGCTTGTGCGGTGCTGCCACCGGTTCAGCTCATTCCCCTCCCGCGTTACCACTTTTCTAGGATGGTCGCGTATCATCTGCCAGGTGCCAATGTACCACAGGTGGTACCCATACCACTGGTTGAAAAGCCCTGCTGTAGACATTGTGGGGAGTTGCCCTGGCAAAGCGAGCTGTGACTGCGGGGCGTTGATTATCTCCGCTCGTGGTTTCTGTTGCTGCTTGGAGCCGGGGAGTTCTCCCCCCCCCGTTCCTCAAATGGCTGCTACAAACTATTGACTATTATTGCTACGACTGCCCCAGGCTGTTAAGTACTGTTACGCACTGACCGCCGTGCTTAGGGGTTGGTCACCCTTGTTCCCGCAAACCCCTCTGACGATGAGAACCTGCCATCTCTTCATTCCGTGTGAGCTCCCACTAAAACTGGACATTCTGTCAACACCTTGAGAGCGCAGCTGTTGAGCGGGACTAAAGGGGGAGGTTTAGGAGGGCCTGGGCTTTGGCGGCTTCTGAGGGGGTAACGCTACATAAGTAATAAACAGCATTTAAATTGCACTTGAAAATGGAGCAGGATGTAAGCTGTTATTATTATTATTATGGTTTGTCACACAGTCAGCCAGATGTTCAGACTGGATTTGGCATTTTTACCCCCTATTGAATCTTTCCCAACGATCTGGGATAGGGAGATGTTGATGTTTTATGGTGTTAGAGGGGCTACATTGGGGAGACCATTGAAGAACACCTGTAACTGGTCCAGAGCACAGTAATGTGGACAGTGATAGGCATGCCTTGGAATGCCCATGTAACACCTCTACTTTGAGAGCTGCATACATTGCCAGTTTGCTTCCAGGGGTGATTCAAGATACCAACCATCTCTTAGTTACTTGAAGGGCCACCTATCTCCCATAATATCTATCTGATCAATTCAATCTAACAAATTGGTGGGTTCCAGGTTCCTTCAATTTAACAATGCCATGTATCAGGATCCTGAAAATATTTTCTTCTTTGACTCTGCACCTGCTCTCTAGAATGAAGTACTTCCTAAGATCCAGATGGCTCCCACCCCACTAGCATTTTGGAGAGCCTTGAAGACTTGGCTTTTTGCCCAAGCTTTTGGCTAGGGTGGTTGAAACCCTGGCTGAGTACTGTTGTGTGTAGACGTTTTTGGTTATTGCCTGGTTTTCCAATCATCTTGCTTTCTTGTCTTTATTGGTATATAATTATATTTTCTGTTCTCATCTGTGAACAATCCACAGTCACTAGATATTGGGTGGTATATAAATTTAAATAATCATGAACATCTTTATCATCTCTATTTGCTATCGGCTGTATTGGATGGAGTGACAGAGCCAAAGCCAAAAAATATCTGGAGATCACTAGGCTGGATAATTCTAGGATTTGTTGATTACCATAGATTATCTTAACTCAAACACTGTTTCTCTGTAAGAGATAATCTATGTTATTTCATAAACCATAGA
Organism: Azemiops feae; assembly: GCA_023970755.1. Taxonomy (NCBI): domain Eukaryota; kingdom Metazoa; phylum Chordata; class Lepidosauria; order Squamata; family Viperidae; genus Azemiops; species Azemiops feae. The sequence goes on from JALGBA010003460.1 coordinate 1,477,126, forward strand.
ATTATTTTCTATTATTTTTCTCAACCCAATACATTATATTTCAAGGTTCAAAGAAATGGTCTTATATTTGTGGAGAACCCAATAGTGAGAATCCCTATACTTTTAAACAAGAATTTTTGAATAAGTCACAGTTGGTGGAGTTCACACAATATACTAAGTTATACATTGTGCTTTATAAATTAAATGGTTAGGTTCATACAATACCACGAACTAAAACCAAAATGAACATGAAGCCTTAGCATGATACAGTTAGGCTCTTTACATCATAACCTCAAATAATTGCATAAAAGGCAATGTTCCTTTCCTAAAATCTAGAAGAAAAAAAAACCCAAGCACAGCCATATGCAACATCACTTTAGGCACAACTTCCAAAATTTCACATAAGTTGTGGTTGAGAAAGATGTACAGAGGAAGAAGTGGTAAACTGAAGAAGGCTTCACAATAAGCGGAGTCAATGACTGCAACGAAAAACTAAGCTAATAGACTGGTTCTTCAAATCTTTCCAGATAAGGAGGGGACTTGAGTTCACTCACAAGAGCTCCAGACAGCTGGTCCTTCTAAGGAAACTGCAAGTATAATGGTATATAGGAAAAACCTTGAGAATATGGGCCTAGGAAACATTGCCTACGGAAAGATCAGACAAGAAAAAGCAAAGCCTTCTGCTGGATAATGGGAGCAGTAAGAGGCTGAGAAGAGATACTCTCTAGTTTTTCGGATTCTTAAAGAGAGGGCAGGAGAATTGTACTTTCAGACTTGTAAGATTGAGGTCAGCCATACTAGATAGATCAGACAGGAAACACAACTAGATCTACTAATTCTGCTTTACTGTAAAGCCAACAAAATCTTGAAAATATGATCTGATCGTTGTCTAGGCAGGTTTTTTTGGCCCATGCTCCTAAGAACTTTCTCCCATACTATTACAGCAATAGCGATCTTCATAAGGTTAGAGCTCTGGGACATAAGAGAATGGTGCTCAAACCACCAGTGGCGCCTTTGAAAGGACACTACGTTTGCATACTTCCTTTCTTAACCAGTTTCAAAAATTGCTTGTTAACTGCTTTTCAACTATTAAAAACCTTTGATTGACAAGTTTGACACCACCAGATTAATTTTCCTTCAACCCTTAGTGAAATAAAGTTTTAACTACTCATTTAAAAGCTTCTTTTGAATAAACAATAAAAGAGCTATTAAAACTTTTATTTAAGGAAGTTACCAACAGAGTAAGGGATCAGATACATTTGAAATAAGATTTTGGAATTACTTATACAGAATCCTTCCCGTGGAAAAATGCTTTTATTTTGAATTATTTTAAAAAATTAGATACTAGAGGGAACTAAAGATTACAATTAAAAAGAACATATAAACTCTATACAGAATTAAAGAATGGAGCAAAATATTCTAACATTGAAAGATGTTTTTGAAGAATGGAGTCAGAGGTTAATATTTTTAGTGTTAACAGGGACCTTTATCCGTATGGAGAGATCATGTCCACAATTTTTTATGGAAGAGGAACAGGTTTTACTTGATAAGATCGAGACAGAGTTGAAAGTGGATTTACAAATGACAGGTTATAAAAATTACTTGGAAAAAGATGTTACACTGGACATACAAAAGAAATTGGGTGGTGTTTTAATAATAAAAAGGGATATACAAACAATAAACCAAGAGAGTGACCTGGTTAATTTTCTTATAATGGATTTACAATGGAGGCTTAAAGTTTTGAAGAATCTTGTGAGAAGAGACAAAGAAAAAAATGGGGAAAAAAATCAAGTTCTACAACATTTGAATGAACCAAAGACTAAGATTGTTAGAAGTAAAAGAAAGAACTTATAGTTGGTTTATTTGATCAAATCTAACATAAATCTTATTTCTGAATATCCTTAATGGTCTTTTGCTGACACCAGGACTGAAATGATGATTGTTTATGGATTTGTTTATAGATAAGAGATAGGATAAAGAAAGAAGAGATAATTTGTTGTATTTTAAGAGGAGGTGATAAAAAATTGTTGTGATCAAGGTGAGAAGTCACTTCCTTATATATTTCTTTTCTTTTTCTTTACTATATTTCCAGTTTTCTTTCTTGTCTGTTTCTATTTTTTTCTTTTTTGCACATTATCTTTATCTTAGTTTGTATTAATTTTTACTATTGTATTTACAATTTTTAGTAAAATTACTATGAAACAAAACAAACAAAAGCTTGCTCAAGATGTAACGGGATTCTAGCCATTTTCTTCTGCAGTAGATAACCAACAATTTCATCACCTATATAGTTCAGGTGCCTAACAAATGCACACAATTATTTTTACCACAAACAATCCCAAAAGACTTAATATGGATTCAGTCCCTAAGAAACTAGGCTTTTTACCAACAGAGAGATGAATTCTCAAATCAAGACACCATTTGTTTTTTAGTTTCAAGTTCAGGCATGAAGTCAATAATCAACATATTTTACAAAAAAGGGCAGATGGACATTTGAATAATATTTTTTTCCAGTTAAAAATCAAGTATAAAAAAGTAAAAGAAAACCCTTGCTTTTTCATTCTGCATTTCCATTATATCGCACTGGAGTTTTTAATCTTTTGAAGACTACTAAACACTTGGTTTTTATGATAATCCATCAGCAGGTATAAATTAAACGGATTAGAAACATGTTTCAGAAACTGTGCTCTACCATGTATTATGGAAAACCCATTAGAACATTGTTTAGTTCCTAGGTACTTGAAAGAAGCACCTCAAGTAGTGAAAGATTCATTGAGAATCCTTCTAGGTTAGACAAAAAAAAATAAGATTTTAATCCAACCTCTAAAATAATTAGAGCTTATTACTGAATTACATCCTGACACTTGAATTAATTTCTCCAGATTAAATTAATTACAAAAGACATTATTACATTTTCTTAAGATTGGACAAAATGAACATAGTATGCTACTTCTACTCTTTGGTGATTTTTCCTTAAAATCAAAAATATTTAGGTTACCTAACATTTGATATATGCTTTTTAATTCAACTGACCTAGATAAATCAGAGCTTGTTGCCAAGGTGAATGATTATGTCATAGATTGTATATACATTTTAGTTTGGGGGCAGGATCAAAGGAAGAAAGCACAGTGAAGGATATGTAATTACAAATATCTGTTTTAAAGGCAAATGAGTTTAAGGCACAAAAACATTATTCTAGAAGCATAATTTTTAAAAGATGGGTTGCAAAGGTCCTAAAAACATAACAGATATTTTCCTAAAACCAACAATTATTAATAATCCTTCTTACAAAAGTTGTTTAAAACTGCTTACATTGCACGGCCCTTGAAGAGAATTCAGAAGCTGGTTTACAATGCCACAGTACATATTTTGGTGGCTCTGATGCCCATTAACACCACTGCTCTGCAGCTGCACTAAGTCCCAACAGACTTCAAGGTGTGATTCAAAGTACTGATTGTCAGCTGTATAGTGCTGGTTGTCAACGTAGTGGTGGAGGACTGGATTACTTGCCATCTTCCTTCTATTGTTTTTGCTAGACCCACCAGATCCCACACAGGAGACGTTTTGAGTTCCCTCTATTAAACAATGGCATTTTGTTGGAGTCAGGAGCTATCCTCTCTCTGAGACAGCACCTGCTTTGTAGAACAGCCCCCCCTCCCCCGAGATCAGGATGGCTTTAATCCAATTGTCTTTTTATAAGATTCTGAAGACCTGGCTGTTTCCCCAGATGTTCAGGCCAGGAGGTTAGGCTAGCCCTGTTATGGATGGGATTTTATGACTGGAAAATGTCATTTACCTGGAGCGCTATGAATTATAGTTTCAATTATTATGTTTTAATCTTTGTATGCTACCCAGTCACCATTGTGAAATGGATAGCCATATAAATTATTTAGATTAATATATTTAAATAAATATTTTAATTGTCAATTCTAAGGCTGTTTGCTGTACTTAGCGTCATTAGTTTGATCTTTATATTTAATCTTAGTCCTATTTTTTTTTACTGTGCTCCTTGGGTCTTTTTATAATTTTATTAAAATATATGAGTACAAAGATAAAAGACTAGTACAACTAAAGAAAATATAAGAAAGAAAAGAAAGAAAAACAGAGGTGCAAAGAGACAGAAAAAGGTAAATAAGAAATAAGAAAAATATATATAAAAAATTATTCCCCCCCAAACAAATAAAAACATTTTTAGTAACTAAACACCTTTAGAATTTCAATTAAAAAAACTTTTCTTCCCATATCTCATCCTTTATCAATAATCATTGAAATTCTGTACAAAATTTCAGTACTTTTCCATTTGTTTTGTTTTATGTTCTTGGAATCTGTCATCTTTTCGCTGACATCTTTTAATGTGCAAATTTGAGGTTGGAAGCTCCTTCTGAATTCAGAGATCTTTTAGAAGGCTTTCCTTGTTTTTTCTGTATCTGTTTCCATCTTTGATGTTATAATTAGTCCTCTGGTTATGACAGTAATTGGAACTGGGATTTCCATCGCTAAGTGATGTGATCATAAAGCATGATATCAAATGACTGCATTGCTTAGCAATGGTAATCCCAGCATACTTTAAGGGAGATGGGTCGTAAAAAGCGAAGATGTGGGAGTCCCAAGTAAGGACTATGGGGGTGCCACAGGAGGGTGGGAAAAACCCTGGGAGGGCTGGCACAGGCCACCTGTGACCTGGGGCAGGGGGAGTCTTTGAAAGGACCAGCACAAGTTTTGCACAAGTCAGGGGAAGCTAGGGATGGACTGGCACAGACTACATGTGAGTTGGGGGAGGGTTGGCACAGGGTGCATGCAAAGCTGGCGAGGAAAGTTACAAATGGCAATCACTTGATTGCAGGGTGCTGCAATGGCTGGAATTTTGAAACCAGTCAAATGTCCATTTTTTGGTACTGATATAACTTTGAATTGTTGCTGAACAAATGAACATAAGCTAGGGACTTATATGTATTGTAATCCTGCTTCTTATATTTTGTAAACTGATATTCTATTATATGAATGTTCTCTAAGCTACATGTCTTCACCCTGTCTCCAAAGGTCTTTCCAACATACCATTTCAATTTCAGATTGAGCTTCATCATAATACTTAACCTCTTCTGAGTTAGCAGTTAAAGCATAAACTTAAGTAGTCATCATATTAAATGGTAGTCCATTAAATCTAATTGATATGATTTAGTAATTGATTGTATGTACCCAAGTCAACCTATTTTCCAGAGCAGAATGGGACAACTTGCCACAGCCAACTCGCTGCAGCCAACTCGCCACGGCCAACTCACTATGGGACAACTTGCTGCGGGACAATTTAACAATTCTATTTAATTATCTAAAATAAATATATTTTTTTAATTTTTGCCATTCACATTTCATTCTGTCACTCCTTTTGCATCCTTTCTTTAATGATTCTATTTCACTATTTCTTTGATATTAGTGTAATTCTTGTCCTGCAGCGAGTTGTCCTGTGGCGGGTTGGCCCTGGTGAGTTGGCTGTGATGAGTTGGCCGTGGCGAGTTGGCTGCAGCGAATTGTCATAGACCCTTTCCAGAGCAGCTGAGGGCAGGACAGGAAGTAACAGATGGAAACTTATCAAAGAGAGATCCAACCTAGAACTAAGGAGAAATTTCCTGACAGTGAGAACAATTAATCAGTGGAACGGCTTGCCCCAGAAGTTATGGGTGTTGCCTCATTAGAAGTTTTTAAGAAGAGACTGGACAGCCATTTCTCCAGAATGGTACAGTGTCTCTTGCTTGAGCAAGAAGTTGGACTCCAACTCTGTTACTGTATACTGCATACTGTTACTAACCTTTACTATATCTTTCCCGATTGCGAAAGCAATGCCATGCTTTCTTTGGCCTTATAGTAAACAGTATGATCTTCTGACTCAAAGAATCCAGTTCCAATCTATTTCAATTCATTGAAGCCTACGAGGTCAATGTGTGGTTGATTCATTTCATCTTTCACTGTGATGGGCTTTCCCATATTCATGCTTCTTACATTCCATGCTTCCATTGTAATTCTGTCTTTGCAGCTTTGGATTTTCATTTCCGAAATGACAACATCAGCAACTAAATATCCCAAAGACTTTAATCTAGCCACTTCAGAGACATCACTAATACTCAATTCTACTTAAGTAGCATGTTTAGTGCCATCTAGCCTGAGTGGCCCATCATCTGGCTTTATATCATTTTTATTGTCTATCCCTTTAGTTTTCTTGGTAAAAGTGCATTGTTCAAGAACAGTAAATACCACTATCTTCTTCAAGGTAAACTGTAGCAGTCTACCTAGTTGAGAGAGGTATTAATTACTGAGCAATATACCTTCCTCAGTGGCAAATGTCACTTCTGGCAAATATCAACCAAGAGAGGACACGTAGTAGCTTAAAATTATCCATGCATTATGTCCATATTTTCAAGGTGCAGGGGCATAAACTGATCCCAAAACACTAGATAACTAAGAAGCCTCTATGACAGGGTGGCTACAAAAACAATGGTAAATGAAGTGGTGGGGTGATGGTGGCAGATACAATGTTGAGCAGTGATTCTCGAATGACTATGTTCTTCTTTCTTTTCTGGGGTCTCTGCCAATTGTCTGGCAATATGAGAGGCCCAAACTTCAACCCTAAATCCCAAATCCTTCATGGGGGATGGTTTCAGATTTAAATAAACCTATATTCTACACAAACCATGGCAGCAGCTATTCCTTACTGGAAGCAAGTTTCCCCCCTCACAATTGTTAAACCAGATTTAGTCTTTATGAATTTCACAGTGAACACCCTTTCCAGAAAGCCACAAAGGAAGAATGGCTGCTGTTTCAAATGGTTTAACTTCATATATACTTTTCCTCCCCTCTTTCTCACCCAGAAGCACGATTCATCCAGAAGTTTCTTTAAAAACAGCAGAGATAAATGTATGTCATTTTTGGGTATTCTGCTAACTACTCATTCTATGCAAAGTTAGCTACATATGGTAAAAACCATTGATATCAAGAAAATTAAGGTGCAACTGTAAACCACTATATCAGTCACTAATTATAGTAAGGGATCCAGCATAAAAAAGCCAGCTTGGTGTCAGTGTTAAGGTGACAAGCTAGAAACTTGAAGACTGTGAGTTCCAGTCCTGCCTTAGACATGGAGCCAGCTGGATGATCTTTGGCCAGTCACTCTCTTAGCTCTTGAAAGAAGGCAATGGCAATCCACTTCTGAAGCCTTGTCAAGTAAACTGCAGAGCCTTATCCAGGCAGTCACAAGGAGGTGCACGCGAGAGCACCCACACCCACATATTGAAGAAAGTGCACTCTTTGAGTCTCATGCCATTCTATTTCAGTTTAAGAAAAAATATGAAAGGGAGGAACTTAGTGCCAGGGTTCTGATTAATGAATGGATAATTTCCCACTACTACATAGAATCACAGATATTGTACTATCTCCTGGGGAGCTAGACAAGAACTAAAATACTGATCATTTAAAATTAAAAGGAGGAAGGAAAATTTGGGACAAACATCACAGCTGTCATAATGCAGGGGCAACATTACTTGGCAGAAAAGCATTTACTACAATGCTCAGTCACCAACAACTCCAGGTAAGTATTGGCAAGATTTCTTCTGTTGAAATCTGCTGCCAGCCATTTCAAAGTAGAGGTGAGCAAGCTTTCTGCACACCTGGGAATTGCAGCAGTGATATTATCAGAGGCCATAGATTTTCCTTCTTTCCTTTTTCTGTTTTGGTGGTGCTTTCCACCCTAACCCTAACTTACTGAAAGCTTAACATACATACTTTGATCTGCTAAAATCAGTTTCATTGCAACTAAATTAATCCCCCACACGTATGTTTTAAAAACAAAATAATACAGTCAATGCTTTTTTTTCTTTAACCAACCCAAAATAATTTCACACCAGATTCTACTTTCCTCTTTTTAAAAATCTGCTTCCAATTTTTTCTCATCTTATTTTCTCCAACCAACAATACCTGTAATTTTTCACACAGAGCCATTACCTCTGTCTTTGTAAATGGAACTAGTACTGTATCCAAAGTTCTCCAACTGCCTTTAGTAGTTAAGAGCACAAATCCTGAAGGTTCCTATTTTCATACTGAAGTCCAGCCCTTGATGAGCATATTTATTTATAAGCATGGTACAATGGTTTAAATATTAGAATGAGAGACTCAGATTGAATTTAAATCTTAATACAGCAATTTAGTTCACTAGTGAACTGCATTTGACTTAATTTCTTCACAAGGTTCTTGTGGAGAGAAAAATGAAAAATTATAACATCAGCTGTAACTGTTCAGGTCTTCTCCACTGCAGGTACCTGAGGGTCAACAAATGAGGCAGACGCAAAACAATCCTATGAAGCTTTTTAATGCCACTTCCTGGAAAGCAACATTTGTTTTTAAATAGGCATATGCTTGTTGATTATATGATCTTGACATTTAAAAAAATAAGTCAAGTTTAGCCTGAGATGTATGCTAGAAAGAAGAAAGGCTGGAATATTGCATGCCACTCTTCTTTTACTTGTGCACATCTCAATTCTCAAACAACTTTATTTCAAATGTAGTACTTCCAGCATTACAAATCAAACCATTCATAGAAAATCAGTTTCTATTGTGTATCATACATAAAGGAAAATATATTTTCATAGAATATCATCCAACACAGCAAGGAATAACTAAGAGACAAAAGAAATGTAGAGCAATTATTTTTGAAATAAAAAACTGTTTTGAAACTGAGAGAGTGGGGATAAACAAGGAGCTTCTAGGTGAAACTGATGCTAGGAAGAGGAATTTTAGAGATCACTATGGGAGTGACAGCAATTTGCCCAAGACTGGAATGGAAACAAATACTACAAATATTGGTTTTGAAGAAGATCATATTTATGCAATCATAAATGCTGTGAGAAGATTGAAAAAATAATCAGGCTGCATATGTACGTGGCATAACTGGAGAAGTGTTAACATGTAGACATGGTTTGCTTATAAAGTGGCTATGTGGTTTCTTACATGTGTGAAGACTGCATCTCTGCCTGATGATTAGAAGGATATCATTATTCTTTCTCCGTATAATAGGAAAGAGCAAATGAAAAAGCTATGAGATTAGTTAAATATGTTTGAGAAAATGTTTGGTTCTGACAGAAAGAGTTAACAGTGAGCAAAATTTGGACAGTGCAGTGTGGCTTTATGCCAGGAAGCTGGTGTACTGATTAATTTTTCATTCTTCGGGACACGGAAAAAATGTACAAATGTGTGAAAGTTAATTGTACATTTCTTGATTTAGAGAAAACATATGACAGAATGAACAGATTTGGACTATAGAATGATGCACATGAATATTAAGTTGAAGGTTGATTGAGATAAAATCAGTATAAGATGGAAGTAAAGCATGTATAAATGAAATGTTGAGCAAAAGGTTCAACATTCAGCAGGGAGAAAGACAAGGGTGTGTGATGCTCTCTGCTGTTTAATATATATTATATTAAATATATATTATATATACATATATATATATATATATTATATTATATTTTATTAATATATATTATATATACATATATATAAATGCAAATTCATGTAAATTAATTTATGAATAAGAAATACCGACATTACTGCAATACAAAGTGGGGACATAAATGCACATGTATTCTTTGTATGGAGACAATACCATGTTATTGGCTGAGGATTTAAATTCTTGCAGAAAATGTTATGAAGTATGATGTTGCAAGGGGAATGGATCTAAAAATTAATGTATCAGAAAATCAAGACAGCTAAGAACAATTACAAGTTATATATAAATGGCAAAAAACTAAAGCAAGTAGATACCTTTGTGTACCTTAATAGAATGTTTACAACATTGTACATTTTCAGATGTATAAATGCTGGCAGAAAGGTGTTTAGTAGCATGTTACCTAATGTGAAGAGTGCTATGTGCCAAAAGAGAATATTTATCTGGCTTTTGCCTACTTTGTTGAATGAAATGAGTTATGTCAGGACAAACATAAAAGTTGAAAGCAGTGAGAATGGAGTATTTAAGAAATGTGTGCAACTAAGATAAGAATAGAACCAAGAATGAATGGGAACTGAATAAATGTTGAATGCAATGCAAAGTTGAATGGTGAGTGTGAAATAAGATACATTAGGTAACATGCTACTAAACACACCCTGATCTGGGAAGAACTATACTATAGATGAGAAAGATTGAAAAGTCTTAGATGAATTGAATTGATGAGATTATTAAATCATGTATGAATTAGCTGAAGCGGGTATAATTTACAAGTAGGGAAAGATATAGAAAGGTACATAGTGAATGATGTTGGTAAAAATAAATTTAATTATACTTTCCTTTTTTACTCTCATAATTTAAATTATTTGGGTTATTTCTTCAAAAATGCAGTGATTTCATTAAGTTATATTGTTCTTCTGTATTTTTAAAAGATCCATAGTTAGTGTTTTAATGTTAATGTTCTTTAAGTGTGATATTCTAGTACGAGACAGCTGCAACTTAGATTGCTGTAACATAGAAGATCGTCTTTTAAGACAGTGCAGTGAATCCATACATTGATAACAGTAAGTTCTACTATTCCTTATAATTCAGTTCCAAAAACCCTGGAATGTTGCCTAAATTCAGTGTTGGACAAGACAGAATGCTGTTCATTAATAAAACAATTGGACACTGGGATGGAGATTCAGCTTTCTAGGATCAAGTTATTATTCTTCCACACAAAAACAGTCTAGGAGTTGCCCCTAATCTTCATTTTGACACTGGATTCATGATTGGAAGCTCTGATAAGATACTTGTTTACCCAATTACAGCTCCAAAAAGTTGCTGATATTTTGCAATAGTTATTCATACCCTTACTACACAGACTATTTTTCTAAATTTATGGAACTTGCAAATGGGAAAAAATGCATCAAACAATTTACTAAATTGTAGAAGAAATAAAAGTTGAACTGAAAGGTCTGCCAGCTATTTACTGAACATATGTTGTTAAACTTTAGAATCTGACTATCTGACTGCCTTTCCCATTATGAACCTGCTCAGGCAATAAGATCTACAGGAGAGGTCCTTCAAAAACTACCTCTCCTATTGGAGGCTCCATTATCTGGCATACAAGAGAGTTTTTCCTGTCTTGTTCCTAAATAGTGGAATACATTTGGTCTCATTTCTGCAACTTTTATGAAATTTAGGGTCCTTAAAAATTTATATGGCCACCTATCTTGTAAAATACAACTCTGGGCAACTCACAATAACAGTAAAACCAAATGCAAGAAAAATGCCTGACCTGCCATCTCCAATCCAGCAATCAATTCAATCCTTAGGCTCCAACCTTATCCTATCCCAGCCTGGGGGAAAGTCAACTCTTTACAGCTTTCCAGAAGGCTAAAAGAGTGGAGACCTGCTGGATACTTTTATATCCCAAATATGAAAATAATTCAAAATGTTTTAATTATCAATTTTAATAATTCCAATTTAATATTTAATTTTGCCAAGTTTGTTTTTCTGTACTTTTTCTGTGATTTCACTATTTCTGAAGAAGATTGGGTTCACTTATTTTTTAAGCCATGGTATAATTAACTTTTAAGGAATTATCACTGATTAAACTTACCCAACAGACTAAGACTAAGACATATACATAAGTAGTATACTTAAGACTTCAGTAAGGCATTTGATAAAGTAGACCACAACTACTCCTTGGTAAGCTAGAAAAAGATGGAATAGACCAGGGGTCCCCAACCCCTCGTCTGTGGACCAGTAACGGGCCGCGGCATGCCAGCAACTGGGCCACACAAACAAGCAAAGCCCCATCCACGAGATGCAGGCAGCACACAAAACCACGCACCCTCCGGGCTGCGGAAAAACCTCTCTCCATGGAACCGGTCCCTGGTGCCCAAAAGGTTGGGGATCTCTGGAATAGACAACATCACCACCAGATGGATTTGTAGGCTGGCTGCCAAACCGTACTCAACGAGTAGTCCTCAACGGCACTACATCCACATGGAGAGAAGTAAACAGTGGGGTACCACAAGGTTCCGTCTTAGGCCCAGTACTCTTCAATATCTTCATCAATGACTTAGATGAGGGAATTGAAGGGGAACTCATCAAATTTGCTGGTGCACTGATTAATTTTTTATTCTTCGGGACACGGAAAAAATGTACAAATGTGTGAAAGTTAATTGTACATTTCTTGATTTAGAGAAAACATATGACAGAATGAACAGATTTGGACTATAGAATGATGCACATGAATATTAAGTTGAAGGTTGATTGAGATAAAATCAGTATAAGATGGAAGTAAAGCATGTATAAATGAAATGTTGAGCAAAAGGTTCAACATTCAGCAGGGAGAAAGACAAGGGTGTGTGATGCTCCCTCTGCTGTTTAATATATATTATATTAAATATATATTATATATACATATATATATATATATTATATTATATTTTATTAATATATATTATATATACATATATATAAATGCAAATTCATGTAAATTAATTTATGAATAAGAAATACCGACATTACTGCAATACAAAGTGGGGACATAAATGCACATGTATTCTTTGTATGGAGACAATACCATGTTATTGGCTGAGGATTTAAATTCTTGCAGAAAATGTTATGAAGTATGATGTTGCAAGGGGAATGGATCTAAAAATTAATGTATCAGAAAATCAAGACAGCTAAGAACAATTACAAGTTATATATAAATGGCAAAAAACTAAAGCAAGTAGATACCTTTGTGTACCTTAATAGAATGTTTACAACATTATACATTTTCAGATGTATAAATGCTGGCAGAAAGGTGTTTAGTAGCATGTTACCTAATGTGAAGAGTGCTATGTGCCAAAAGAGAATATTAGGTTAACATGTCTACATGTTAACCTAATCCAAAAGGAGACATCCTCCAAAAACCAAGACACAGAACAGGACAACGGCATCGCCCTCCTCCCTTACATCAAAGGCACCACAGATAAAATCAGCAAAATTCTCCACAAACACAATATCAAGACAGCCTTCGGCACTGACCAAAAAATAGCCAACATCTTAAGAAACCCCAAAGACAAGATCCAACTAGAATACCAAGGAGTCTATGAAATACCATGCAAAATCTGCCCAGCCACATACATTGGACAAACTAATAGGAGAATAAATGCACGCATCGCAGAACACAAGAACGCAGTCAGAAAAGAAGAAAAAACTTCCTCCCTTTTCCAGCACCTTAAAGCAACAGGACATGAAATTGATTTTGAAGGTACCAAATTAATCTCCAAAACTGATCACTTCAACAAGAGAATAATTATGGAAGCCATCGAAATAGAGAAACACCCCCACAACATGAATAAACGGGACGATACCTCCCGCCTACCAGACATCTGGAAACTAGCCCTAGTCAACAAACGAGTCCCAACCATGAAAACCGACACCGGACCCAGAACAACACAGGACACCACCACCAATCACCCTCACCAGACTCAAACCCAAACCATCCCATAGACGAAATGCAACCATCATCCAGAATCCACACCACGGCGGCATCACCAACTGCTGCACCCCCCACCGACCCCCACACAAAGCAAACTGACACATGCCATAAACACATGGCCAGACCGCAAACTCGGAGCCAAACCAAAGCCCGTGATGTTACATCACAGCCATCTACTCAGGACATTACATCACAGAACTCAGGAGGTTACATCGCAAAGGCTCAGTATGTTACAACGCAGCCTATCTCCCATGATGTGGCAGCACAGGACTCAGGATATCACTATAATAGAGCTCAGAATGTTACCACACAGCCCATTACCCAGGTACAAAAGAACAATGGGCACACAGCCAGTACCTCAGCCACACAGGATGTTACCAAACAACTGACTAATTTGCTTACATCAATTCCATCTTCCAATCAAGATGTAACAACACAGCCAACCAACCCGCTTACAGCTACATCAGCTAATTTGCTTACATCAATTCCATCTTCCAATCAAGATGTAACTACACAGCCAACCAACCCGCTTACAGCTACAAAGCCAACACGCCACACCCCCCCTCCAATATTTATAGAAGGATGGCAGCTCCGATCACGCTTTGCTCGCACTAGCACGAAGCCGAAGACACCAGCCTGAAGATGGCGAGTGGGACCTTGCCGAAACGTCGCCAAGATACTCTCAATCTTACACGGGAAAAGACCCGAATACGCCAAGACCTGCACATATATATATATATATATAGCCAACACCCCAGAAGACACTCAGGATCCAAAAAGATCTTGACAAACTTGAACAATGGGCCCTATCCAACAAAATGAGTTTCAATGTGGAGAAAAGCAAAGTTTTACATTTAGGTAGGAAAAATCAAAGGTACAAGTACAGATTGGGCAAGACCTGGCTTAAAAACAGTAACTGTGGGAGGGACCTTGGAATCCTAGTGGACGATCACTTAACCATGAACCAGCAGTGTGCAGCAGCAGCCAAAAAAGCTAATACAATCCTGGGTTGTATAAACAGAGGAATAGAATCAAGATCACGCGAGGTATTAGTACTGCTTTATAAAACCCTAGTAAGACCACATCTGGAATACTGCAGCCAATTTTGGTCAACATATCACAAAAAAGATGTTGAGAGTTTGGAAAAAATTCAGAGAAGAGCAACTAAGATGATCAAAGGCCTGGAGACATACGAAGAACGGTTGCAGGACTTGAGTCTGGCTAGTCTAAAGAAAAGAAGAAATAGGGGAGACATGATAGCAGTATTCCAGTATTTGAGGGGCTGCCACAAAGAAGAGGGGGTCACGTTATTCACCAAAGCACCAGAGGGCAGGACAAGAAACAGTGGTTGGAAACTGATCAAAGAGAGAAGCAACCTGGAATTAAGGAGAAACTTCCTGACAGTGGGGACAATTAATCAGTGGAATAGCTTGCCCCCAGAAATCGTGGGCGCTCCATCACTGGAGATTTTTAAAAACAGGTTAGGCAGTCACTTGTCTGAGATGGTATAGGTTCTCCTGCTTGAACAGGGGGCTGGACTAGAAGACCTCCAAGGTCCCTTCCAGCTCTATTCTAGTTTGTTCAATTATGGTTAAGTTTGATATTTGAATTTAACCAATTTTCACATTGTATGTACTATTATTTGCAGAATACCATAACCTTACTCCAAACAAGAGGCTTTACTGTATTTAAAACATGTCTGACTGAAATTTTGAAAATTGGTTAATGCCTGTTTTCTGAAATTTAATGCCCATGTGTCTTTCCTCAAAGACCTTTCATTGCTCATCAAAGTTTTCAATATCTGACTAACTTTATAATGACTGTGATGAACTCTGATCTTTTTAAACATGTTGTAGGACTTCATCCCTTATGAGCCCCAGCCAACATGCATTGTAGTCCAAGGACTTCAAGTCAGATTCCCTCTTCTTTTAAATATTCAAATGCATTGTGCAAAAAAATAGTGGTAATCCTGTGAATTATGTTGAATTTTTATCATTTTTGATGCTGACATTTGATCGGAGTTGCAAATTAATGGTGGAGAATTGGGCCCCAAGCTTCTGTAAGGTAAGCTCACACCTGGCAAGGAAAGAGGAACCCATGTAAAACTTCCTGGGGAAAGATAGCAATTAATTAGCTCCCACTCCAATTTAACTGACGAGGACCACCATAATTTCTCCACAGCCTCCCAATGCTCGCTACTCCGGCGTTTTGCATCCAAGCCAGAGAAGTTTTTTCCTCCAAGCAGGGAGAGGGAAGGATCTGCTCTCAAGAGTTAAGCCTGAGCGGCAGAAACCCCGCGTGCGGCTGCCCTTCATCCACGTTCCCTCACTCCGGTGGGAGGAAAGGAGCTGAAGAATGCGAAAAGAGAGCCCGGCCCGTTCCTTTCCCGCTCACGGCGTCCCTCCTTCCTGCCTGCACTCACACAACCCTCTTGACTTCAAGTGTCTCCGAAGAGAGTCGGCTCAAAGTTACAATTGGTGGGTTGTTGTTCCTCTTCATCTTTTGTGCTTCATTTGAAGCGCCATCGTACATAGTTTCACCTTCGGGGCTTCCCCCCTGCTCCCGGGATTTGCTCACGGCGCCTTCACGCCGCGTATCTTCCCACACTTCCTTTTGCGCGGCATTCACGCCTAAAGACCTCGGGAGGGACAGACCGGAAAGATGAGGGACACCGCTCGTGCGGCTTTTTTGCAGCTCCAGCAAGAGAACCTGGGGGAAGCAGTCCCGGCGACGAAGTCCCTTCCACCACCACCCAATCCTCTTCTCGGACATCGCAGCCACGTGAAAAACAAGCAACCGCCCCCCCCCCGTCTCCCCAGGCCAAGGGGTGCGGGATGAAGCAAATTTTGGTCAAAATATGCCTTCCACGAGGAAACGCTTACCTTGAGATGCTTTTTCTATTGCCCCATCTATTAGCTCCTGTATGGGCGTGGGAATATTGGGGGGGGGGGCTTTCTGCTTTTCTACAGATACAATTTCGCCGCACGATAAAAAAAAAATGGTTAGAAATCCTGTCAAGTCATGTGATTGATTGAATTATTTCCACCCCTCTTTTCCTCCTAAACTCCCCCCCCCCATTTTAGAACAATACTCGGCAGCTTTTTTTCATTATGTCAGACAAAAATGGCTGATGACAGAGAGGAGGAGCGCGGCTGCCGTTGCCAGGGAATGCTTGGCTCTCCTCGCCGCTACTGTGGCTGGAGAGGCTTCAGCCGCGAGGCACCCGCGGAGGTTGATTAGGGTCTGGTATCTCCCAGTCATGCCTTGAAGTGTAGGAGGATAATTCTTCCTGATTCCTCCCTTCTCTTCCACCTCCCTTTTCCTACTTCTCCAGGCTAGGAAAGTCTATGCGGAGAAAATCCAAGCCGAGTCTTTTAGAGCGACGCGGCTTCATTTCAACGAGGATGAGAGCTCACTGTAGCTTGCACCCCTTTTGAGAGAGAGTTGGCAAATACCCCCCCCCCCCATTTGAACCTCGGAATAAATAATGCAATATGGGATCGATTCTATTAGGGCCAAGCTATCCAATTCATCTGTTCATGCTAATCCCAGCAGTTCCTGTCCTCTTATACTTTGGCAGCAACTTTAGTCCAGATACTCTCACCGACAGATCTTAATTAACTCAATCTTCCCCAATTTGTTCTCTATATTGAAGGTTTCATCTCCAATATTCATAGTAATCCTGGGTGGGGGTTAATGGCAGTGAAAGTCCAATGTGAGGTATTAGTGAACAGTCCCAAAGGGCACTGGACTTTGATTATTTCCTATTGTTGTATCCATGCCTTCAAAGTGCATCATATCATCTGTACAATTGTAAAGCATTTCCTAGAATCGTACTATAAATGAGAAAGAGCCATCTAATTCTAATTTGAAAACTTCCAGTGACAGTTCTCGTTACTTAACAGCTATTAATTTTCTCCCCAACAACTGATCCTTGTCCTCTTCTGTTTTAACAGAGAACAAGTCCACTCTTCCACTAGACAACTTTTAAAATTCTAATCTTTTTATAAAATTATTTTACATATCTTTAATAATAAATGTTTAAGTGGGAAAACTTAATAAATTATTGAAACCAGAGCCATGTTTTTCCACACTAGGACCAACCGAGGAGAAAAAAAACTATTCCAGATTATTTCCCACAATCCAGTGGCATAAATATACTAGGTTTATCACATCCAACCAATGCTCATGTTGCCTTTAAAAAGCTCAGGTAGTAGTGTGAGGTTGGGAAAAATCAAGTCCCATAATTTTGCAGATTGGCTTTTTCAGGGGGCCCCAATAGGAACCATAAGTACTTCAGGCAAAATAAAAGGCATTTTATTAAGGGGGAGGAGTTAAATCTTTATACAGTGTTACATGCACTGTGTATAAGTGATGCATCAGCAACTTAATAAAATACATTGGTTAGATGTGAGAAAAGACATACCTCCCTCTTTCTCATTCAAGCTTGTTTCTTTAACACTTGCAATAGTCAGACTTCGGAATACAGCCCTATTTTTTACTTTCTGAATAAGTTAGTTTTTGCACAACAGATGATTTTGGTTAAAGTAAAAACATGATTTCCTAAAGTTCAAAAGGAGGTATGGATGGATGTCCTGCTAAAATGTGAATATCACTTTTATTAAAATGCTAATAATAAAGCCTAAAATTCTTGTTTCAGAACAAAACATGGCATGCCATAGCATATGGATCAAGTATACCTATCCTGCTCTACAGGCAACTCTTGAGAAGTGAGGCTTTTGAAAGATGGCTTTGATACACAATGTGCTTATATTTTAGACAAATGGTTTCAAGGTGAAAATTAAATGAAATTAAATGAAAGGTTCTTTGTGGACTTAAAATGTAAAACATTTCTAGGACTGGGAAACTTTCTAGGAAAAACCATACAAGCAGTAATGTATAGTGCAGCAGTAGAGGCAAGGAAGGCAGCACTAGACAATGAAATCCAAAATTAAGTAAAAAGTCACATCATCAATCCAAGCAGGTCATTTGTCAAGAATATTCCAAATCTGAAAACAGTCTAGTAACAGTTTGGAGAAACTAGAAGAATCAGATACTTAAACTACAGCCTGAGGCTTGTTCAACAATCCAGCACTGACATGTTAGAAACTGAATGCTTTTGTACTCCTGTCTACAGAGCACCACCCAGTCTCAATTGCTGCCATCAGTTAACCAGCCAGAAACACTATGAATCTATTCTTGGGTATACTTTTTAATCTGAGGAAATTTTTCCTGGGAGGTGGACGCTCCTTTCTGCCCCAGGTATCCACAGTTTGGAAGCTGTTTGGATGTGTGGATTTCAACTCGCACATTTTTTTCTATCAATATGTTCATTTCATATCCAGTTCTAGGAATTGGCCATACATCTGAAGGGAACTCAGCTTGGGAAAAAATGATTCTATCTACTCTCTTTCCTATAAATTTGCAATAAATTTCTTCCTCAATGGAAGAATTAAATCCCATGAATGCATCTCCATATCACTGGTGGGAAATTGTGATAAAAGATTGTGTTACTATTGTTTGTGAAATGAAAGCCTGCAGTGAGTACTCTTCACAATTTAAGTAATGTGCAATGATTGAATTTTGACTCAAAGGAATCCCTCCAAATAAACCTCACCACTGAATGCAAGTTGTTTATGGGAATGGCTCTTTTGACATGAGTAGTGTGTTGTTGGGCCACAGAAATGTACAAGTGGTGAACCAGAAAGTGTTGATTTGTGTGTAATAGGTTGCACTATTGATATTCTTCAATATCAGAACATTTGTGCAAGATGGGTTATTGGAAGGCTGATAAAAGAGATTAAAGGAGAGCATAACCTCCATGCATTTTGTTCAATTATACTACAATCTCTAGTGCTTATTATCATTTCCTTGTAAACATTATCTTCTTCCCTTTACTTTCTCCCTCACTGTAGTAATACTCAGATATTTCAGAATTGCTGTTATATCCTCCACAGTAGTTTTCTCCCTCCTGCACTAAAAGAAGTGAAGATTTTGCATTTTATTCCTAAAAAATGTAACTGCAAATGAATTAGTCTTCTTGCAAGACATATACAATTGTATTTATTCCAGCAGCAGTAATATAATTCTAATTATATATTATTATAAACCATTTGGTCATCCTTTGAGAGAAAGGTGGTGTACTCGATGTGACCAGAATGAATATTAAATTGCAGATGATCTTATTTTTTTTACCCCAATGCTGTATGATCCCATGATAATTTAAGGAACGTATATATCATAAATAGGAAAATAATTGTAGTGCCAAACATTCAAAAATAAGTCAATATTTAACTGGAGTTGACGACCAAGGCAAAAAAGAAGAGCCACTGAATGGATTGGTTCCTCAGAACTCTTCTCCCTATTAAGGAAGGGACAAGGATCACCCACAGGTTTGCATCCTGCCTAAACAGCAATTCCAAGCCTTCAAACAGACACTGAGTTTGCCTTTCTTGACTCCTGACTACTTTAGAAAGTTGCTTATCATTGATTTTGTAGACATTAGGAATCTTCTGAAAGGTAAGTTTTATTATGCAGAGATAATTTCCTTCTACCTTGTATTAAACTTTTATGCAAGTTTAAGGATAAACTAATCTCCAAGTTAGTAAATTTAGGTACCTCGATTCAAAGATTGTGGCAGCATAATGCACCATTTGGGCTGTGAGGATACAAATAGACAAACAGATAAAACACAATGAGAGTTTTAGTAGCATATAGATTCAATAATATTTTCAGTACTACCATTGCTCCTAATATTGTTCAGAATGTGATACATTTGAGCAGCGTTTCTACTCATAATGCCTTGAAAAAACAAGTATATGTGTATAGTATGTGTATAAATATTGAAAGCAAACAGCAAAGATTTCATTCTATGGTATGTATATGACAGAATCCACTTAAATATATGGATAAGACCCACATGTTTCCAATTCACACATAACATTTTGTGGCTATGCTAAACTATAGTTGATTCCACATCTGCTCTTTCCAGAAAACAACTAACATTCAAATTGGCCCCAGGAGCAACACAACACAGATAAACTTTAAAATATTTTACTCATAAAAGTAAAAATAATCATTTTTATGTTGTAGATTTGAGGATATTCCTGGCTTGTCTGATGTGATTCAACTTCTTTCTTCACCGAAGGGGTGTCATTCAATCGACTAGGCAGAATTTCAAGAAATAACATTATATTTAGCTTCCTGAAAGAATACAGACTGAAGCGATAGTATTTTTTTATATACAAGAGTAATAGAAAGGAAAAGGAAGACCAAAATTAGGAATGCCAGGAAGCTCCAATACCTACTAATAATGAGGAATGAAATTGTTTATCATTTATAATGGTGAACCCAAATAGGGTTCATTTTCAGGCTGATAACCTAACAATGGCTTAATTTATTTATATAAACTATATACTTCAGATTGCATGGTGGCAGTGAGGTCTGCTCCTTCTAGTGTTACCACTGGATATTGCACACCCTAATGGGTGGTGCTGAGCTGAACATAGACCAAACCGACGTCAGACCCAGGCAACAAGCTGGTTGGTCAGGGTTTTTTTTTGTCCCGATCTATACCCATCTCTGTCAAAATGTAGACATGACCAGATGCCACATTTGATTTGGTATTTATCCGAAAAGCAGACCCTGCACCTGCAGGAATAATGCTAGGAAGATGATGATGATGATGATGACTTCAGATTGCGTGGTAATTCTATCTGTACATTATTTTTTTATAATATACCATACATAATAGAGAGATGGGTTAGTGTTGTGGTTAAGGCATGAGCCTAGTAAATAGTTCTGTTTTAGGTACAAAGCCTGCTGGGTGACCTAAGGTATATATGTATATATGTATACGTATGTGTGTGTGTGTGTGTGTGTATTTCACATGCTTGTGTCTGTAAGGAGAAAAAGACAGTTTATTCAAAGTTGAAACCTGCTTAAAAGTGGATGTGTCACACATGTTGTCTATGTTTATCCCATATTTATGTCTGGCAATTCAGAGTTATCTTAAATATCTGATCACGTCAAATAATTTTTTTGCAAAGGTAATAGAATACAATGGTGTATTCTATTTGTCAAATGTACTGAAATGTCTTCAATCAATTATACTTTAAACCACTCTCAAATTCTTGAAACACATCTCAGTATCTTTAGCCTCAGTTCTCTTTTTTTCTATAAATTTCAGGCAGGGCAAATTTCTTGCAAATACTGCTCACAGCTTCCATATAAACCAAAGTGTATTGTAGCCAAAAAGCATTTTCTGTTACAGGTAGTCCTCAATTACGATCACAATTGAGCCTGGAATTTGGTCATAAGTCATTGTGGTCATTAAGCAAGATACCCACCTGGCTACCTTGCTCAATGACCACAATCCCAGCTCTCCTCATTGTGGTCATTAAGTGATACAGGTTATTAAGAAGCCCTGCCGGGATGCCTCAAGTGCTAGTGGAGGCCTTGAGAGCACTGCCCCCTCCCCTAGCATGTGGAAACTTTTTGTGGGCTAGAAGGCATTGTTTGGTTAGCCCAGGCGGGCCTCCTCCCTCACTCCCAGAAACATGCTGGTCTCCTGCCTCCCCCCCCCCACCCAACGAAGCCTTTCTCCCTCTACCCTGCACTCCTGGAAAGCCTCAAGTAGCTAGGTCCAGGGTTGCTGCTTTCTCCTGTGACAAGATATGAATCCTCCCCAATTTCTTTTAATTTAACATTCCGAATACAACCGTTATGATCCAATTTGGAGTAGCTTTTGCAGTTTAGTTTTACTGGTTCCACTCCCGATTCCATGATTGAAAAGTTTATTGTATTAGTCTGGTATAAGGATCAAATAAACTGATTATAAAGATAAAATAAACAAACCAAACCATTAGAACAAAAACCTGGAGGATGTCCTGCTTTATTGAGAATGTTAATGTTTCACTAAGGCAAGATACTTCAAATAAATCATGAACATCAATACTAATTTCAGTGTAAAGAATATAGCTCCTACAGGCGTGGTGCCATTAATGGTACAGATGTAGCGATGGTGTATGTCCATAAAACCCATGTATAATAATAATAATAATAATAATAATAATAATAATAAAGTTGGAAGGGACCTTGGAGGTCATCTAGTCCAACCCCCTGCTCAGGCAGGAAACCCTATACCATTTCAGACAAATGGCTGTCCAGTCTCTTCTTAAAAACTTCCAGTGTTGGAGCATTCACCGCTTCTGGAGGCAGGTTGTTCCACTGGTTAATTGTTCTAACTGTCAGGAAGTTTGCCCTTAGTTCTAGGTTGCTTCTCTCCTTGATTAGTTTCCATCCGTTGCTTCTTGTCCTGCCCTCAGGCGCCTTGGAAAATAGCTTCACTCCCTCTTCTTTGTGGCAGCCCCTGAGATATTGGAACACTGCTATCATGTCCCCCCTCGTCCTTCTCTTCATTAGAATATTTTAGATGTTATAATTGTAGTCTACATCAGACTATTAGTTTGTGCACATCTCTGTATCTCAGAATCGCATGGCCTGGGCAGATAAAATTTATTTTGTTGTTGTGATTTTCTATCATCTTGCAACAGTGAGATGCTTTACCTTTTCTCAAATACATTATTGACAAACTGATTGCATATTTTTCATTTCATCCCGACTCAGAACTTTATCTGGATTCTGATGTGCTAGCAGTTGCAGTGTTGAGTCCATCGTGATTTGCTGAGCTTCCAATTTAATTACCCTTCTTCAAACAGAGCTCAGTACATTCCAGGTGTGCAGATTTCATCTCCTGTTCTGCCAGCCTGGCAATTGCTAAGAATTGAAATCCACAAATATGAAGGGCATTCGGGTTTGGAAACACTCTAAAATAGACAGTTCGTTAATTCTAGTTTTAATTGTTAAATGGATGAAATTGGGTTGATGGAAGCAATATTCTGTAGATTTTCTGCCTCATATAATCCCCCTAATTCCACCAAAATGATGTGCACAAACTCAAAGGGTTGCACTCAGAAGGAATGACAGGATGGGAAAAGAAATGATACTCTTAACTTTTGAGAATCTTGTGTTTCTTTTATTCTGCCTTGGAAGCATTTTAGCTTCATAGGCACAGTTTCGGTGTATGCTACTTGTCTTTAGAATAGTTTAATATTTCTTCTCATAATTCTTCAATGATTAATTCAGTGATTCCCAAACGTTTTCCTTCATTATCCAAAACTGCTTATCAGAAAGTCTTATAAAATTTTGAGGACTAGTCGTAAGTTCCTTCCCTCAGCATTATTGTAACTTAGAATAGTTACTGAATGATTGTTCCGTGTTAGATCAACAGAAGCCAAAAATAGGCACAGATTTTTTATTATTATTAACATCTGGTGCTGTTCAACTACTTTAGTAGCATAAGAACTGAAGTTTTCTCAACACCATTTCCAAGTCTAACCCTGCCAGTCTGTGAAGAACTCTCTTACTGTGTTTCCCGGAAAGTAAGACCTACTCCGAAAATAAGGCCTAGCTTGATTTTGGCGGGGGGGAGGGGGGCCTAATATAAGCCCTACCCCAAAAATAAGCCCTAGTTTTGGGGCAAGGCGCACACCTAAAAATCAAGCTAGGGTGGGGGTGGGGGGGTGGAGTTGCCCCACGCGCCCCGCACCTGCTGACCTTAGGACTGCTGCAGCCAGGCCTCCCACGCCCCGACACCTGTTGCACTGCTGCTTGAGTTCTGCGGCTGCTTGCACCCGCATGCCATGTGGTGCATTGTGCTGTAGCCACTATTCGTGGCGCGAGGCTTGTTGCACCAATTGCGCCGCTGCCACCGCTCGCAGGCCACATGGCTCGTCACACCGATTGGCGCAATGAGCTTTGTGGTGTGAGCGGCGGCAGCAGCACGAGCCTTATGCCGCAAGCAGCGGCAGTGGCACAATGCGCCATGTGGCATGCGGCTGCAAGTGGCCGCAGAACTTGGGAAGCAGCGGAACAGGTGTCGGGGCATGGGAGGCCTGGCTGCAGTGGTCCTAAAGTAAGACATCCCCAGAAAATAAGACCTGGTGCCTCTTTTGGAGGCAAAAAAAAAAAAAGAGGAGGAGGAGGAGGAGGAGGAGGAGGAAACACAGTAGGCAGCAGCATTGTCAGTACACAGAACCTTTGTCTACACCTATCAATTTAGCTTCATAACTGTAAGTCACAGAAATATTGCTTAGAAAAGATTATTTTGGCTGGTTGAATTTATTATCTGAAAATATGCCATCATATATTGATTAAAGGGATTTGATTTTTTTATTAATAGTGGTATGTTATAGTATGTGGTTTCTTAGGTGGGGCAAGATCCAGTCTCTTCTGCCTTCTTGGGTATTTTAAACTTTTACCAGGCCCCATCTGCACCCTCCCCCACAACAGTGGCAGTCACTGTTTAGTGGCATTCATTAGTCTCTCAAATTTCCAAATGTGCTATATAACTCCCCAAGGTTACATGGTCAGAGAAAGTGGAACAGAAAAAAAAACAACATATGAGCACACAACCTCATTACCTGAAACTATTCAAGGTAACTTCAAAAGAAAGGATAAAGTGTATCCTATCTATTTTATTTCATGTTTTCACAAATTATTTGTTAATAGATGAGCACCGTAACATTTTGCAGTGATACTGCCCTTTGGCATTGAAGGTTCCAATCTCAAAACCTCAAACATCCTGCTCCAAAACTTGGCACAGAAACCTCTTTCCTGTTTCTAAGAAGAATGCAAATTCCGTGTTGTAAATGTGGTGATTCCCTTTCTAAGTGTGGCTGATGTCAAATGCTATGAGATTTGAATGCACTGGCCTAAAGGATAGAAAGTTGTTTTCTCAGACCAGAGCTCTTTGATCAACTTTAAAAAACTCAATACAGGTAGTCCTCAGCTTACAAAAGTTCATTTAGTGAATGTTCAAAGTTACAACAGCACTAAAAAAGTGACTTATGAACATTTTTCAGTTATAATCTTTGCAGCATCGCCATGATCATGTAATCAAAATTCAGATGCTTGGCAACTGGTTCATATTTATGACTGTTGCTGTGTCCCAAGGTCATGTGATTACTTTTTGTGACCTTCTGACAAGCAAAGTCAATGGGGAAGCCAGATTCACTTAACAACCAAGTTACTGACTTATCAATTGCAGTTATTCACTTAACAAGTGAAGCAAGAAAAGTCGTAAAATGGGGCAAACTTCACTTAACAAATGTCTCACTTAACAACTGAAATTTTCGGCTCAATTGTGTTCGTAAGTCAAGGACTACCTGTAGACTCCAACCTTTCCAGTTTGGTGGACCGACGGGGGGAAGAGGGGATGGTTCTGTGTGAGTGGCAGGCACGCAGGTGTGCAGCTCCATTTGCACAAGTGAGGACGCGCGCCTAACGCTCCCGCAAGTGGAGCTTTGCAATTGTGCCCACTGCTCATGCAAGTGGAGCTGCGCACACGGGTGCACTCACCCGCCCCTTGCACAGCCTGGTTCAGAAGGGGCCACAGCCTGGTAATGGGCCACAGCCCGGGGGGTGGGGACCCCTGGTATAATACACTCCATTCTACCAGGAAGGCACCAATAAACCTAGAAAAGAGATATGTTACTGAAGATATAACATAAATGAGCAGAAATGGAAATACTAGCAGCACAACAAAACACGTTTGACCAAATTTAAACCAGAATGGATTCCATAGATATTGCATATTATGTTGTAAGATAAATTTAAGCATTTAATGTGTGGTGTTTAAGAGTAAGAAAATGACTAAGGAACTAAAAATATAATTTATTTATTTTTAATAAATATTGTACATCAGTTAGAGAACAACTAAGGAGAGATTAAAAACTAAATATTTACCTATAATGTTTTTAGTAGTTTTTCTCCATTTTTATCTTTAAACAACAGAACAGTGAAGATTTTAGCATTCAGCTCAGAGATTCAATAATATTTTTAAAATTATTTTCTTCATTGTTACAAATAATGCATTTTGGCTTTTAATTTCTCATCAATGATATATTGTGTATCAACTGCACAACTTTTGGAACTTCTTTATCCACTTACTGGTATAATATCTTAGTATTTTTTAAAATTTTAGTTTCTTCTTTTATCTCTCTTTTTAAAAAAAATAAAAAAACCTTGACATTTATCGTTTACAATAATTAGTTTAGGGAGGGTGGTTGAACAGCTGCCCTTCATGTTAAGTGATGCTAAAGCAATATACTGCAGAATGGTTCATTATAAAAACTATTTGAGAAGTCCTAAGTTCATGACACTAGGAAGTCCTAGCATGAAATCAAGATGCAATTTGCCAATAGAAATTCTTTGACATTGAATTATCAGCTTCACAGAGACTTAACAAGTGACTGCAGTTGGTACCTTTTATTCAGCAGCTGAGGCATGAGTTCAGCCAAGAGATCAGGGATGATTTCTTAATGAAAAACTAATTTCTTAGTCTGGCTACTGTTGCCCTGGGCACAGCTGCAACCTCTCCAAGTTAGTATGGGCGGAACTTCCGCTGTGCTCTCATGAGAGCAATTTTCTGCTTATCCTCTTCAAATTTCTTTCTTAGCTGGGCTATATCTGAAAGAATCACAAAAGATATTAGATAGGAGAGGTGAGAATATTGTTCTTAAACCATCTATGTTTTCAATCCTATTATCTGTGAGCAGGTAACTACTCAAGGTGATCCAAATTATTACTGGAAAATAGGGATGAGTAAGAAAAATGCTTTTACAACCTTCAACCTATTTGCCATTATGTCACCAGATAACATAGTGGGAGTTAGTTAGAGAATATGAAAACATTTTTGTGCATTTAGCAATCTTCCTATCCCATTCTGTCTTATTTGATAGTAACCATTCTGAGTTGGGGGATAGTTAGATTGAGTTCCATCTGTTTTTCAAGTGATCTACTGGGAATAATTTGTCCCCCTGGAAACAGCATTTTGATTGGGGAGAGAAAGAGCAAAATAAAAAAAGGATTGTTCCAGATCACATTTGATCTGGATTTATGCATATCCTTTGGCAAGTCTAGTCCCCTCAACAGTATGTATCTCCCAATAGATATCCCCAAAGTAACGTGGCCCTTTGAAGAGTGCAGCATATTGCACAGAAAGAAACATTTAAAACTCAACAATTTTAACTTTAAGAAAAATATCTCCATGCCATATAATGAATTTTATTTTAGAGTCCAATATTTTTTGCTACTACACTTTATCTGCCAAGATTAACTATAAAGGCTGTTGGGGGTAGGATAAATATCTTCTGCCAAAGTAAACAAAGAAGTATCCAGTGATATTGTCCTCAGTGTTATTTATAGGACAGTAACTCTTATCACCTTAGATTGGCTATGAAGTGCCTAATTTTTAAGAGGAACTTACAAGAGCTAAACTGGATCTTAACTTTTTTGTTCAGTAATTTAAAAAAAAAAATGCTTTTATTCTATGTAACTGGAAATTACCATTTGGAAATTAGCTTGGTTTTTTAAAAATTCTTTTATCTCTGAGCACAGCAAAATGCTTTTAAGTCTTCTATTAAAAAGACTTGTGTGATATATAGCTTGAATCTGGAACCCAGTTTTATTTGCTTTTTTTGTATTTCAATTTTTAGTAGCTTCTCTTTGGTAAACCCTTGCTACAACCAACTCTTCTATTTCTCATATATATGAAAAATATACATGTATACATATACAATATACACATATACAGATCTCTCTCGATCTCTCTCTCTCTCTCGATCTCTGTCTGTGCCTGTGTTTATGTATGTATATATATATATGATCATATAATTTTAATGGTAGGTTTACTTTAACAGTGAGAGACAGAACAAAAACAAAAAAATCCAGAAAAACACATTTCAAAAAAGTTATAAATTGATTTTCATTTTAATGAATGAAATAACTAATTGATCTCCTATCAATCAGCAAGATTTCTGGCTCCCAGGTGTCTTTTATACAGGTAACGAGCTGAGATTAGGAACACACTCTTAAAGGGAGTGCTCCTAATCTCAGCTTGTTACCTGTATAAAAGACACCTGTCCACAGAAGCAATCAATCAATCAGATTCCAAACTCTCCACCATGGCCAAGTCCAAAGAGCTGTCCAAGGATGTCAGGGACAAGATTGTAGACCTACACAAGGCTGGAATGGGCTACAAGACTATCGCCAAGCAGCTTGGTGAGAAGGTGACGGTGCGATTATTCACAAATGGAGCAAACACAAAATAACTGTCAATCTCCCTCGATCTGGGGCTCCATGCAAGATCTCACTTCATGGAGTTTCAATAATCATGAGAACGGTGAGGAATCAGTCCAGAACTACACTGGAGAATCTTGTCAATGATCTCAAGGCAGCTGGGACCATAGTCGCCAAGAAAACAATTGGTAACACACTATGCCGTGAAGGACTGAAATCCTGCAGCACCCGCAAGGTCCCCCTGCTCAAGAAAGCACATGTACAGGCCCATATGAAGTTTGCCAATGAACATCTGAATGATTCAGAGGAGAACTGGGTGAAAGTGTTGTGGTCAGATGAGACCAAAATCGAGCTGTTTGGCATCAACTCAACTTGCCGTGTTTGGAGAAGGAATGCTGCCTATGACCCCAAACATGGAGGTGGAAACATTATGCTTTGGGGTGTTTTTCTGCTAAGGGGACAGGACAACTTCACCGCATCAAAGGGACGATAGACGGGGCCATGTACCAAATCTTGGGTGAGAACCTCCTTCCCTCAGCTAGGGCATTGAAAATGGGTCATAGATTGGTATTCCAGCATGGCAATGACCCAAAACATACGGCCAAGGCAACAAAGGAGTGGCTCAAGAAGAAGTACATTAAGGTACTGGAGTGGCCTAGCCAGTCTCCAGACCTTAATCCCATTAAAATCTGTGGAGGGAGCTGAAGGTTGGAGCTGCCAAACATCAGCCTCGAAACCTTAATGACTTGGAGAGGATCTGCAAAGAGGAGTGGGACAAAATCCCTCCTGAGATGTGTGCAAACCTGGTGACCAACTACAAGGAACATCTGACCTCTGTGACTGCCAACAAGGATTTTGCCATCAAGTATTAAGTCATGTTTTGCGAAGGGGTCAAATACTTATTTCACTCATTAAAATGCAAATCAATTTATAACTTTTTTGAAATGCGTTTTTCTGGATTTTTGTTGTTGTTATTCTATCTCTCACTGTTAAAAGAAACCTACCATTAAAATTATAGACCGATCATTTCTTTGTCAGTGGGCAAACGTACAAAATCAGCAGGGGATCAAATAATTTTTCCCCTCACTGTTCATAATCTTTCAAAATTTTGGTCATTATTAATGCTTATAGTGCTATTAGAATAACTTGAATATTATTTTTAAGGGATAATGGAGTTCCACACTGTCCATAATTTACTGACTTAAGAAGCAGAACAAACGAAAACAAACTCTCTGTTTCAATTTTCCTTCTCTCACTTAACCAGAGCAATGTATGTTTTCACTGCATCATCACTGATCACCCAAATTTTTGAAAATGATATTAACAACTTTTAGTTGTTGTCCAGGTTGCCTACAAAGGGACTATGTTACCTAAACAACACAATCTGATGTTATCCAAACTACGCTCCTTTATAATTAGGAAATGTGCTATATCCTAGAGAGCTAGTTTAGTGTAGTGATCAAGACATCAGGCTGAAACTTGGAGACTGAGTTCTACTCTTGCCTTAGAAACAGTATCTCAGCTCCAGGCCAGTCATTATCTCTTAGCCCTAGGAAACAGATAATGGCAAACCACTGCTGAAATCTCTGGTGTTATTACCTGTTATTACCCGTTATCAGGCAGCCTACATTCTATATCTGTGCATCTGAAGAATTTTGCTTGATCTGTTGAAATTCATAATCTAATTTTCAGCTAATTTTTCTAATTAACAATATTATTTCAAATGTTATTTCTGTCTTATTGGATATTCCACCCCAACAGTTTTCTTCTGCAAATTTGATAAATATTCCTTACAACTGTTCATCCGAGTGATTAATAAAAAATGTTGCCTGAATCTTATGTATGAAACAGTTCATGAAAGGTAAAGAACTCACGTTCTCTCTTGGTTTCACGATGTTGCCAGGCATAGAAATTGAGCAGTTCCTTGCGTGCTCTCTTGCGTTTCTCTCTTTCTAGGGTCCGCAAATTGGCTGCTTCTGTCCATGGAAGGCCAGGCTTTCGGCCTTTCCTTGTCACTTTCACCCACCCTTCCTTGTCAGGAATACCTTCTTCCTTTTCAGCTTTGGCTTCTTCCTGTTCCAGGAATGTGAAAGAAAAAATATCTCAAGATTGTATGAAAACAAGTTGATGTCATACTTGATTTCAAGAAGTGTTTACAATCCAGAAGGCCATTCTTAACTTGAAGAAATCCCAGTTTTGTGCAAAGTGAGCTTTCTTATAATAGCAGAGTTTTGTTCTCAGGAAATGTGGATAATGTAATTGTCCAAATAACCACTTTTTAGTCATGTGATACATGTTGGGGAGAAAATGCCCTGGCCAAGTTCAGTATGGTGGACACAATGTGGTACAACAACCATAGATAATGTATTGAAAAACCTCTGTAATTTTTAGATTGAAAACATTTATATTATGACTTTACATCCCACTTTGCTTTTCTCTTCTGCCTGTTTACGTATTCTCAAATAAACTTTGTGAGATAATGTGCTCAGACAAATAATAACTAGTCCAAGATCACTCAATGAGCTTTCTGGCTGAGAAAAACTAAACTCCACCTACACATTTTAATCACTGCAGCATGCCAGCCATTACTAATCCTAACCCATTCCAGAGGAGTTGGATCAAGAAAACACTCTTTGAAGACAGGCAATATTTCCCAACAACAATTATGTCCTTGGTTGCTTTACCTTTGCAATCTTTTGATCATAATTTTGCATGAAAGAGTCAACTTCTGTCTTCAGCTCAGCAGGATCCACAATTGAGGCTGCGTATCTAGCAATCCATTCTGAAAAGTGAGAACAAAGTAATCAGTAACTTTGTAGTGCAATTCTCAAGATATGAAAAGGGGGGAATCCTTTGAGAATCTGGACAGCCGCTGAAGAAGTGGGCCGGCTGGGTGGGGCTGTTGGTGCTGTCACTGCGAGGTGAGTGGAAAAGATTCCCCACGAAAATAAGACCTGGTGCCTCTTTTGGAGGCAAAAAAATAAGACCGGGTCTTATTTTCAGGAAAACACGGTTTATCTAAGCATAAAGGTTTACGTTTTATAATATTTTATTACATCAAATAAACCAACAATATAAATGCATTCACACACTCAATATGATAGCCAGTGGGGATATAGTAGTGTGAGGCTGGATTGCCTTTAGGGAGATCCAGGTCCTAATCCTCCTTTAGCCACAAATACTGGCTTGGGGCCAATTCATGCCTAACTCACAGGACTGTTGTGAGAAAACAACAGGAAGGAGGAGCATTATGCTTGCTGCCTTGAGTGCTTGTACAAGAGATTGAATAGAAATCTAACAAATGTGATTTAAGATTACTAAAGATTAAAGAAAAAACACCTGGGCATTTATATCATAAGCAGCAATGCCAAAAAATGTTAATCAATCTGCCTTGCCCTTTTATTATACACCTACACCCACAGAGAAGCCAATTCTAATATATAACAGCAAACCGCCATTGGAAATCAATTTTATACTGCCAATGTTATATAGTAATTATTTTGGTCATTACTGTTTGCAAAAAATTCCCAAACCTTAGTAAATTCTAAATACTGGGAAAATACCCAGGATATGCAATCTTGATATAGAGTGAGAAATCTTACATTATCAAATTATTAAATCCAAAATATGACAATAAGAGATGTCAAATCATGTGAATCAGTCTATTGAACTGCATCTCCACTAGCTGGGCAATTGCAGTCAACTGTTATTAAATATTCTCTGAGATGTCCAGCTACATTAAATGAGAGCCTGCAGATAGAGCCAAGTCTGAAGGGCTTGTTTAAACAGGACCATGTTGAGGGACCTGCAAATCTTGTGGAAATGGGGTTCCAGAAGGCAGGCTCACTTCCTGATAGAGTCCCGCCAGATAGCACTGTTTAATTGATGGGACTCAGAGCATGCTAACTCTGTCAGCAAGAGGTAAGTGGTCTTTCAGACGACCAGACCCTAATGCTGGGGATAACCAGCACCTTGAATTACATCTGGAAACCTACTGATAGCCAATGCAGTTCATAGACCAACAGTATGTCATGGAAATAACAAGGAATGTCCATCACTGCCTGCAATACATTTTAGACCAAAATCAAAACCTCTAATTTTGACATAAATAAAACAAGTCTTAGGTAAGCTAAAATTTATTTGGATTTTCAGTTAGGAAAAATATGATTAAGAAGAACAATTTACACTTTATCAGGCCTTTTTATTTTTATTAATGTTACTTTGAGCAAAGGTACTTGCTATTCAATAACTTCCTTTGTGTCAAGGCTATCTTTCAAGCTGTTTGTCTGTTGAATTTAATTTTACCTGTTTTGTTTGTTTGATAAAGGCACTGCCTAACTCCAGACTGATACTGGGCAGCTCATAATACAAGCATAATCTTATACCAGTAAACAGATAGTATATCTGGTAAACCCATAAACAGCACACAACCGACATGAACTACAATTATCCTAGCCCAGAGCTGGGAGAAGAGCCAGGTCTTTAAGACCCTCCAGAATGCTGTCAGGGTGGGAGTCATCCAGATTCCAGGAAGACAACACATTCCAGGAGGGCAGGCACAGTGACAGAGAAGGGATGGTACTTAAAGCCTGTTGATTCTGTCGAAGGGAGCTAAGTAGTTCCTCCAGTGACCAGTCCCTATGCCATGAAGAGATTTATAGGCAATAACCAGCATCTTCAACCCTCCAGAATCATTAATTGAAAAACAAACAGCCTTTTAGCTAGCGTACGTATTTTATTATATTTGCATTTCATTTTTCATTGCTCAGAACTCAAATCCTTTCTGTATTTCCATTCCCTTTTTGATTTTCATTCTAAATGTTTTATCATAAGTCAAATCAGGCAAAAAAAGCAGAAGTCTGAAATCAAATGTGTGAAGAGAGTTCTGTCCAATATTTCTTAGTTTAGGGACTGAGTACAGCCCTAAATGTAGACTTCTGTATGCCAGGCTTGGAAAAGGAAAATGTGTAGCATTTGTGCTTAACTTACTGTGAATGCCAGTCTGCACAGGATGGCTCTCTGAAGATATTATATGGGGCCCTTGTAATGATGAGGATTTGGCAGCCTGTACTCCAGCAGGTCTTTTGAATACCACATAAGCTACTTGGAATCCCTGTGAAGCAAGAAGCATTTTGTTTCAGGTTTCACTTACATGTGACCCAAAAACTAAGGGCGATAGCTGCCATAGAGATAGCTGCTCCAGCCTCATCCTGACTGTTCATATGCCATTATGATATTTTTCCCCATCAATATTTCACATGTATCTAAAATACAAGTCAGGCCCTAGAATCAATGTCTATCTTGCCTGGGATTAGTTGCAGGTTGTTCTCTCACATATAGGTCTGGAAATACTTATGAACCCTGGTCTAACCTAGAACCCAGAGAAAAAACTCAGCTAAATATGATATACCAGATATTGCACATTAGTTGTTAAAATAAGTCAGGTCCAAAAATTGCATCTTAAACAAGGGCCTTGCCTCTGCCTCCTTTAAAGAATCAAGCAATCAGCCTTCAAAAATTATCTAGGATAATCCGGATTATAAGATGAGCACAGCCAAGCGGAAGCAATCTAGAAAGGGACCCAACTCCTTTCAGCTAAAGCTACCACAACAGTGCATAATAAGTTCGTTAGTCTAAAAGATCTTGATGCACAACATAAACACTACCTGATTATTTCATAAAGGAATCAAGAATAATGTGAGGGATAAGGCAATACTTGACCATCATAATGAAACATTTGCTTTGGTCTTTTTCAAAAGTGTTCATTTGTCCCTCTTAAAAAGGTAACGCCACAGCTTCCTTCATCGTGCTATTCTCCTCCACACTCCCAATTTACCAAGAGTATCTTGTTATTGAAGAATCTGGTCCTGGGTGTTTCTGTCCCATCTCCTGGCTTTGGCCTTTCACACATCTCCACAGATTGTACAGGGCAAAAGTTGGAGAACAACCTTGATAAACATTCCTAAAAGAAAAAAAAAAGGTTTCAGCATAATTCATGGCATACTTAAAGAGTGGACATTTCTGAAAGATGAAATGGTTTCTTCTATTTTGCCCAACATTTTCAGCTATCTGTAGCAGGCAGGTTACTGCTCACATCTTTCTTCTCTTCAATCAGGGCTCATAGCTTGAGGACCAACTCATGAACGTAGTCTTTGAAAACCTTTGATATTGGTTCCAGAATC
Organism: Azemiops feae; assembly: GCA_023970755.1. NCBI lineage: Eukaryota > Metazoa > Chordata > Lepidosauria > Squamata > Viperidae > Azemiops > Azemiops feae. The sequence goes on from JALGBA010003460.1 coordinate 1,511,897, forward strand.
CCTCTAAAAGTTTCCATGCTTATATAATTTTTAATGTGAGAGAAGGGGGAAATTATAAAATAAATGGCTAGATATATTACATATATTTAATTGTATTTATTTTTATTCCATTTATCTTGCTATTTTTTATGCCTTAATTTTTGGACTCCAGCAACCAACATGTCATTCAAGTCAGCATGACCCCCTGAAAACTGTGTATTCTTTCTTAAGAGCTCTTACATTCTGTACCTTTCTTCTGGATTCTTAGCATACTGCACCTTTCTTTTGGCAGTAAGCCTGATCACAATTATGAGATAGAATTAACTCTGTCTTTCATGTGGATAGGGGGCGGGGCAGAGCGAAAGAGGCCTATGTATTCCTTTAACTATACTACTTCTTTATTTGCTCAAATTTTTTAAAAAAGTCAACTTTCTCTTAGCAAAGCTTTCTTCATATTTTAGTTGGACATTCAGCCTAACCAATGCTGCAAATATTTACAATCAGTTGTTCCATACCTGATGTTCTCAATGTTAATATCTGAGCTATGGAAACTATGGGCACCAAGTTAGAGGGACTATGTTAGGCAGAAGTTCAGATAGATTAAAATAAGATCAATTAACAGAATGAAAAAGATATATTATCTTCTCAAAGTTATCTTGTTACTGACATTTGTAATATCTCTGTTCTGAATATCAAAATCCCCATAGCTTATATAATCTTCCTCTCCTTCCCCAAATAACTCACCTCTGTACAATATGGAGGAATATTTAAAACAAAAAGTGTTCGGTTTTGAGGCCTCTTGGGATCTCTGCCCTCTCTGACTTTGTGTTCTTTCACATAGAGATAATGAGGTGACTGGTACTTCTCAGAAAACTTGACTGGAATAGCTAAAAAGAAAGAAAAGCATTTTCTAATCAAGTCACTTCAGGGAAGAAAAACTAATATTGGTGAACATTTCATAAATGAAAAAACAATCATTGCAGGTGCTGTCACAATTAATAAATAGAATACTTCGCCCCTAAACAAAACTGGATCAGTTTCTCTGCAACAGGTAGCAATTCTGAAAGACAGTCTAAGACAGCTTTTCCCAACCTGATGCCTTTCATATTGTTGAATTAGAGCCTTTCTCATCTTCAGGAAGAGAGCAGCATCCCACAAGTTTATTTGCACTAACAACTATACTGATGAATGACTAAAGAGTGGGGCAATGGTTATAATGCAGTATTGCAGGCTGACTCTGTCCACTGCCAGGAGTTTGATCCTGACCGGCTCAAGATTGACTCAGCCTTCCATACTTCCGAGGTCGGTAAAATGAGCATCCAGATTTTTGGTGGCAATATGCTGACTCTGCAAAACACTTAGAGAGGGCTGTAAAGCACTGTGAAGTGGTATATAATTCTAAGTGCTATTGTTATTGCTAAATGCTGGAGGCCATAGAGATATTGAGGTGACTGGTGCTTCTCAGAAAACGTGACTGGAATAGCTAAAAAGGAAGAAAAGCATTTGCTAATCAAGTAACTTCAGGGAAGAAAAACTAATATTGGTGAACATTTCATAAATGAAAAAACAATCATTTGTAAAGAAGGAAATGTTTTATTTATAGGTCTGTATGTGACTGTACAAAGTAAGATAGGTACAGGCTTATTTACTTATTTTTCTTTTGTGAAATATTTATTTTTGCATTTTACTGTTTACTAAATCCTTTTTAGAGGATTGAACTGATTAAACAAGCATGCTCTGGGAAAGAGACAGGGGCTCTCTCTTAACTAATAACACTTTTTCTTGAGAAATATTTTTAATTTCACTGACTCTTGATTAGACGGGGGGGGGGGGACTTCCTGAAGCAAGAGAAGCCCAGGCAGACTTTTCTCTCCACACAGAGAATATTAAAATTCAGAAATTGAAATGCATATAAGTATACATGTAAGATCTGTCTCCACTTTTACAGATATATTTGCTGCATCTGTCCACCTTAATCTTCATGGACTCCAGACAATTGTAAACTATTTTTGCTGAACTGGAGTGGGGAATATGGATTGCATGAGTCTCTAATATCTCCTTTCCACTTTATGTCTATTTCTGTACAGGCAAATATTTAAACAGAACCAATGCAAATTAATAAAATAAATGTTTAATTGAGCAAAACCTTTTTTTTGTATCTATGTATCAAGAATGATTATGAGTACATTAGAAGTTTACTAGTTGGAAACATGAATGCAGAAAATCTCATACTGTTGAGAACCTGTATAAATTGCAGTGAACACATATGCTATATGAGGCAAAAAATACACATTTGAAAATTGATCAAAGATTACTGTTTTTTGTAGGAAAAAGGAGTGAAACATTGCAAGTTATGATTTTGGGTAAATTTGACAAAATGTTTACTAACAGGAAAATACAGAAGTGTTCAGACACACAAACACTGGAGAAAATTAATAGACAATAAGTGCCTTTTGCCAGGAATGGATGTTTTTTTTGAAAGAGGTAACTATGGCTATGTATAAAAGCAAGTTTTTGCCCATTTTGCTACATGTAAGTCAAAGCTGAGTATGTCATTAGAAATGTGAAAATAATACTGAATGAAGTGAGAATGGGATACTAAGAAATATTTAAGAACATGGGTATTGAATGAACATCAATATAAATGTGAGTTACTCGTGAGATAAGTATGTTAAGTGGTTCAATCTTACAGAGAAAATGAAAGAAAACTGAATTCTGAAACAAATATACAAATGAGCAATGGCTAGATGAAGGGGGAAGAAAAGAACAAGAACATCGTGATGGATAGAATTGATAACATTTTCAAAACAAGACAGACAAAAGAGGATGTATAATAGTTTTGGTGGAAACAGGAAGAATTGCAAGGATAGAAAGGCACTGGGAGCAGCATCTGCAGGATCCCACCTCACAATGGTGGTGTGAGGAAAATAGGAGGAGGAAGGAGTATTATATATTTGCTGCCTCAAATTACTTATAAAAAATAATAAAGGTGGTATAAAAATAATAAACATTGTGCTATTGCACCACATCAGGTATTTGGGTAACTAGGTAGTTCATGTGAAAAAAGGAATGGGATTTGCATCACAATACTACTCCATTGCTTTGGTCAGTCTGAACCCCTCTGCCCTCCTTGCAGATGTTGCTCAATTTAGTTATCTTTTTTATCTCCTGCTTCATTTTACTGATTTACTATTTCTTACATCTTTTTGCCCTTTATATAATGCTGCTAAAAAGTGGAAGCATATTCTTTGTAGATATTTATGTATATGTATGCATTTACTGAATACTCAGATCACGTGAAATCAAAATTAATTTAGATTCCCCGTCTAAGCTACTTCGCAGAAAGGTCAATTTATTGAATTACTGCCTCCATTATCTCCTCCTGAGGAAAACCAGTTTCCAACTACAAGCAGAAGCGCAACACTCTATTAACTTATGTGCAGACACAGTGCTTTTTTTGTAAAAAAAAAAAAAAAAAAGATGCCGGAACTCACACACGTCATACAACCTGCCTTGCCTACCCTACAAGGTTCCATACAAAAAAGGTGGCGGAACTCCGTTCTGGGCGTTCTATAACAAAAAAAAGCCCTGCATCTATATATAAATTATATATGCCCCATTAGGGAAAGAAACAAAAGGTGTATCAGCACATTGTCAAAACGAGGTCGGAGGCCATTGAAACCGTAAAGCAACCGAGAGCAGCTTCAGCATTAACAGAGATTTCTTTCTTCATCTCCCAGCCCTATTTTCTACTCACCTGTGTATCCCAGGGTGGCGACAGCTTCTCCATTTTTCACACACTTCGAGCCGGAGGCCGCCATTTTGGCTCGGAGGAAATTGCGTCAACCTTCGCAACTGCTGAGTATCGCGAGATTTCTTGGGACCAATCGCTTTCCCGGGAAAATCAAAGGGTGGTTTCGTTCCTGCATCTGTGCAGCCTTCGAGGGGCGGGAGGTGTTTTTGTCAAACACGTCTGTTTGCCCGGAACAAAGTCCCACAACCTGAAGGGGTTTTATTTCCGAAGACTTAGCCCTATGCGTGTGCCTGAGTTGGGTTAGCCCTGTGCCGCCCTGTTGTCTTTTTTTTTTTTTTTTAGGTTTTAGGGTTGTGATGAGATAGAGGCAAGTGATATATGCTTTGCCAAGCCCTTTTCAAAGCCTGTTTTCACATTCATGAAATCTTCGTAATCGGCGAGGAAAGGGGAGATTCTGGAAATAGAAAAGTTCCGAGGCAAAAACCACAGGGGAAATTAGTTTCCAGGGTTAATTTTGGAGCTGAAAATTTCTAGTGGTGTCCAATGTTACATCGTTTTTAAAAGCATCATAGGAAGCCCTCCATGTGTGTGAAGCATCCACAGAAGATTCCTTCGGTTTGATAGGGTATATCGGGTATATCAGCATATGGAAGATTTTCCTTTCAAGATGAGGACAATTTCTTGGCAATAATATGGAAGGGACTTGCTGTTTTTTCGGCTGACTTCCCGATGTACTCAGGAATCGTAGGATTTCTGATGAGTCTGATCCCTGATCAACTTAAATCATGGTTGGCTAGGAGCTTCCAGCTAATTGGGGTAAAAATGAGCCAATATCCTGAGTTTAAACAAAGTTTGCATTGTAATGGAATTGTAAATTCGTTTTGTAATGGAAAAAGTTAAACATCATATATTCAGGGTATATCTCATGTAGTTATTTTAATCACCATTATTCTGATTTCTCAAAAAACTCCCATCAAAATCTTCCTGAATATGAAAAGCAATATCTAAGAGTGAAGTTGATTTGCAAATTTAAAGTAAAAATCCTCTAAGAGTTCATCCATAGGAGAGTACTGAACATACCCACATCCTTAAGTAGACTTATGCTATCAGCTGTTGTTTAGAGGCACACCCAAAATCAAATATTACAAATGTCATGTTTTGCATCTTTAAAAAAAGTAGAATATTCTCTGTATAACAAGTACAGTATTTATTCAGAAACATATTACATCATGTCCTCTGGTTAACCTTCTCTGTAATCAACCCTACTGCTGTTAATGAAGGACAGACACAAGGAATTGCATTTCTGCACAAAAAATACCTATTTGTTCAAAAGTACATTTCCCCAGTAAGAGTAAAATTAGTAATCCAGATTAGCAAATTCCATAGGGAACAATGATTCATATCCTGAAGTGATATAATTTGACTGCCACATCCTTGTGAAATTAGACCCAGACACTACAGAATGAAGAACAATTACTGAGCATCAGGCTTACAGTGGAATAAGCTATTATTAAAGGATTTCAGCACACATGGAAATGTTTAAATCTTGCAGTTGAGAGAACAAAAATTCAATGTCTAAGAAGTTATCCAGTGCTATTTCATTGTTATCATGGTGTTTTTTAAAAGATTTTTAAAAATCTTTTAGCAAAAATTTGTACATCAGGTAAAATTGCACATGGACATAAAATACATCTTTCTTAGTTTTAAATAACTTCTTTCACTGCCCACCCTTCTCTATTTTATGTCGAATAATTCATTTAAGGTGCCCTCACCATTTTTTCATAGAAATAGTGCTACAAGGCAGCAGCAGAATCTTATCCAGAGAAAAAGACTTAAAGAGATACAATTTATACAAACGTGTTAACTCCTTAAGAACAGAATGGGTAATGTTTTCTATTGATATTTCAAATAACAGAATAACAAGAGTTGGAAGTGACCCTGGAGGTCTTCTACTCCAACCCCCTACTCAAGCAGGAGAGTAATCCTCGACTTACAACAGTTCATTTAAGTGAATCTATGAAGTTACAATGGCATTGAAAAAAGTGACTTATGATAGTTTTTCACATTTACAACCGTTCCAGCATCCCCATGGTCACGTGATCAAAATTCAGATGCTTGGCAACTGATTCATATTTATGATAGTAGGAGTGTCCCGATTGGAGTGTGATCCCATTTTGCAGCCTTCTGATAAGCGGAGTCAATGGGGAAGCCAGATTCACTTAATAACCATGTTAGTAACTTAACAGCTGCAGTGATTCACTTAACTGTGGCACGAAAGATCATAAAATGGGACAAAACTCACTTAACAAATGTCTCACTTAGCAACAGAATTTTTGGGCTCAATTGTAGTCGTAAGTCGAGGACTACCTGTCCCATTCCAATCTCTTCTTTAAAACCTCCAATGTTGAAGCACCCACAATTTCTGGAGGCAAGCCGTTTCACTGATTGTTCTAACTGTCAGGAAATTTCTCCTTAGTTCTAGATCGATTCTCTCCCTGATTAGTTTCCATCCATTGCTTCTTGTCCTACCTTCAGGTGCTTTGGAGAATAGCTTGACCTTCTCTTCTTTTTGGCAACCCCTGAGATATTGGAACACTGTTATTACCGGTATGTCACCCTCTAGTCCTTGTTTTCATATTTAACAATCAACTGCTAAGTGACCAGCTGTTTTGCGGCCCGAGAGAAAATTGCATTGAATTAGCTTATGGACAACTGTTTTACAGCCAACATAATAAAGCTCTGACTTGAATTCTATTGACATCAGGGCTACCAGAACTATTTGTGATTCTAAAGCACTGCATAAAAACAGCTTACAGTATCATTATCTATCTTGTACTGTTTAACTGGAAGATATTTTCCTTTGCAGTATAGATCTTATCAAAAATTGGAAAAAATATAAATACTAGATAATGAAGCTAAGTACTTTACTGGCATTCAAACAAATCCAATAGAAAAAGCACTTCTGTGTAACATCCTGAAGATCACAACAATATTCCTCCATCAACATTAACAACATGAATACATGGCAATGAAAGTAGTGTAGAATATGTTATATACTTAAACATATTCTCACTCCTTCATAATCTCTTCCATTAGTTGCTGCATGAACATTTCATTTGCTACTTACTTCCTTTTTACCAATTTTAGAGTAGCAGACAGCTATTATCAATGCCTGGGAGTACAGTATTATAGCAAGTCTCTTCCACAGACACAGATATATTGAAATGAAATGTTTATTAATTGTATAAAGCAAAAGGGTCACCATTTTTACTAAAAGAATGAAAGCCACAATAAATGCTTATCACACCTTTAACTAGGTGTACTTTTAACTGGCTGGATACTGCAGTGGGGAGGCAGGTGAAAAAAAGGAAGAGTTATATGGTGATACATATTTCAGTAGAGAAAGGGGAAATTATTCCATTAGAAATATTGGGACAAAAATTCCAACTATGAAAACAGAACAAACACATTTAGGGGAACACTACTGTACAGGAAAGGTAGCAACTGTAGAAAAACAAAGGTTTGAGTGCAGTCCAACACAACAATTGTGTTCCCATGTCTCCCAATTTTCCACACTCAGTTTACTAGTCCACTTTTGACTGCTACTTTTCAAAGTTTGATTTTGAACTCTGTAGGCTGCACAGTAGCAGAAGTCCCCGAGGATTTGAAGAGTGCCTTCAAGATAGTGTCAGGATCCACTTCGGCTGGGGGATTTGAAGACGTTCCTGTGTTTGTCCGACGTGGTTCAATTTCTTTCTTCACTGAAGGAGTGTCACTCAATCGACTAGGCAAAATTACAAGAAATAACATTATATTTAGCCTCCTTACAGAATATAGACTCAAGCAATAGTATTTTTTTTATATACAAGAATAATGGAAAGAAAAAGGAAGAACAAAATTAGGAATGCCAGAATCTCCAACACCGAGTGATAATCAGGAATGAAATGGTTGCTATCAATGCTGAACTCAAATAGCTTTTCATATTTTCAGGCTGATAACCTAAGAAAGGCAAAAATTATTTACATCTTACATTTATATTCTGTCTTTAAAGATCTTTAACTTTATGAATGTAATACACTTACAGCAAAATAGGCTGGTCTGATGTGATGACATTTCCATTAATGAAAAGATTACATTTCATTGGTTGTCCTAGTGAGAAAAAAATAACATAACATCAAAAAATGCAATGCTTTAAAGTACTGCTACCATGTTTCCCCGAAAATAAGCCCTATCTCGAAAATAAACCCTAGCTTGATTTTTACACGTGCACCTAATGTAAGCTTTACCCCCAAAATAAGCCCTAGTTAAGAGCCTGAGCAACTGGCCGCCCACCCATTCCATCTGGTTCTTTGTGGTGCCATCACAAGGTGAGGCGAGATAGGTGGGGGACGGGGTGGAGCTGCCCCACGTGCTCCACACCCGCTTACCTCAGGGTCCCCGCAGCCAGGCCTCCCACGCCCCGATACCTGCCTTGCCTTGCGGTGGCGGCACCAACAGCCCTGTCCAGCAGCAGCCCGCGTGGCTGCCACCAGCCCACTTCTACTGCTGCTCGCCACCGTGTCACCCGCCGGCCTCTGCCAGGGAAATGGAAGCCGGTGAGAGACGCACGTGTCAACCCAGGGCTTCATTCTCGGCTGCAGAGGCCTTTCCTGAAGGCCTCTGCTGGTGAAATGGAGGCCAGGGGTAATGCGCACGAGTGGCGGCAAGTGGCCGCAGAAGTGGGCCAGTGGCGGCCACGTGGGCTCCTGCTGGATGGGGCTGTCAGTGCCGCCGCACATGGCAAACAGTGAAAAAAATAAGACATCCCTCGAAAATAAGACCTAATTTCCCCTTTTGGAGGAAAAAAAATATAAGACCAGGTTTTATTTTCAGATATTAGTGATTATTCTTTCTTTCACTTTTCCTCACTATATATTTACTGTCAGAAGCATTGCTTCCATGATTTTTCTCCTCTTGATAATAAAAAGAAAAATTACTGTTAATTTGAAAAATGCCAACTACAAAAATCTGTATTCTAAAATCCTGGTAAAATAGAAATCTTTTTTATTGTTTGAGTCTGTTTTCCTGAAAATGTTTAAAGTATTTTGCAAAGAAAGAAAAAAGAAAGAAAAGCTCAACCTTTCATATGAGGTTCATACTCACCATCCAAGCATCTGTTGTTATATTTTTTATATGCAGTGATGGCATCTTCCTTTTTCACAAAGACAACTTCAGCCATCCCAGGGTTCACCAGACGAGCTCGCTTTAGGGCACCACACACACAGAATAATTCCTGAAGAAAAAGTTGTTGTTTTGGAATAAAGAATATAGTATTGCCATCGCTTTAAACAAGACAGGATTGTTAAAGCAATATCAGCAAGATACTAGATTTAGATACTACCTAATGCATGTATTTCATTTTAAGACAGTAAACAGATATTTGGTACTGAAATGGAGAAGACTGTATCTGCACCATCACATTGGGAAAAAATGGTTCAGAAATGCAACAAATAAAATAAAAAATAAATAACACAACACTGCTTTGATGCCTTTATTCCACCTTTCTGTGTCCCTCATTAGCAAGCCAAACATAGTCATGTAGTCAGGACATAAAGTTCCCTGCTCTACTGTAATTGCTGAGAGTACACAATAATCAAATACATACTTTTTCTAAATATGGAGGGAGCAAATATTTGTCTAACATAATTTAGATATCTCTTCCAGTTTTTGTATTTATGAAGTCTTATTATCAGTAAATTAAATTTGTGGTAACAAAACATCTAGTATTAAAGAGTTTCTGCATTATAGCAAAAAAGGTTTATGAGTGAGGTACTACAGCATTGCTTGCACCTTATAAATATTCTAGATTCCTTAGATTTTGAAACTACTGTATACTTATATACAGTGTCAAGCTTACAACAAACTGAAGAATTCTAGGCTTTTGTACTTCAGTGTCACATACATAAGGCTTTTCTTGGAACTATTAAATTCGTTCTGGTGTTTAAATTATTGTACATTTGAAGATATCTAAAGGATGAAGGAGATCAGCTTAAGCAGTTTACTTGTTAGCTTTTGATAAAACGTTCCAGTTTCTTAAAAACATGTCCCTTATTGCACTATTTAATGGAAACATTCAGAAAACAGGCTACAGGCACTCCTTGACTTATGACTGTTCATTTAACATTTCAAATTTATGACGACCTTGGAAAAAGAGATTTATGCCCTATCCTTGCTCTTATCACAGTTGCACTAGACTAGCCTCACAGTATGTGATCGCAATTTGGGTGCTTGGCAACCATCTTGCACTTATGCCCAGTTGCAGCATCTTGCTGTCATATGACTACAATTTGTGACCTTCCCTGCCAGTTTCTGACAATAAGCATCAACTGGGGAAGCTGGATTCGCTTAATGACCATGTGATTTGCTTAACAACCATGGTAAAAATGGTCATAAAATCGGGTCCAATCATACGGTGATTTGTATTATGACTGCACCAATCTATAACGGAAATTCTGGATGCAATTGTGATTATAAGTTGAAAATTATGTGTACTCTCAGACTTCAAAAACATACAATACTCACAACAATATCCTCTTCTGTAACACGGGGGTGTAAATTATTCACAGTCATTTTAGTACCCTCTAAAGGACTAAAGGCTGGCTATAATAAAAATAAGGCAAACATCAGCAATAAATAGAAGAAACATCAATGATGTAACAATGCACATAAGCAAAGTGAAAATCTAAAATCTACAGTTAAATTTCTACTATTTTCAGAATACAGGTAGTCCTTGACTTACAACCATTTGTTTAGTGACCAAAGTTACAACAGCATTGAAATAAGTGATTTATGACTTTTTTCACATGTCTGTTGTAGCACCCCCATGGTCATGTGATCAAAATTCAGTTGCTTGGCAACTGGCACATATTTATGACAGGTGCAATGCCCTGGGGTCATGTGATGACCTTTTGCAACCTTTTGACAAGCAAAGTCAACGGGGAAGCCAAGTTCATTTAATAACCATGTTACTGACTTAAGAACTGCGATGAGTCAGTGATTCATTTAACAACTTTGGCAAAAAGGTCGTAAAATGGGGCAAAATTCAGTTAATAACCATTTTGCTTAACGACAGAAATTTCAGGATCAACTGTGGTCAAAAGTTGAGGACTACCTGTATTCCCCTTAACTAATATCCAACCACCATATAAAGCATGTTCAGACAGCAAAAATTTATATTGGATTCCACAAATAGCTCATGTTATACACAATTCTGCACTTTGGTTGGGGTGAGGGAGAGCACATTCATAATTGTGAACCACACACACTCCACGTGGCATGAAGGAAACTGCCATGTCAAAAAATGGAGCATGACAAAAACTAAATGCAATTTAATTTAATTTAAACACAATTCAGCAAAATTAATATAGTTCTCCAGAATTATCTGGGAACAGTACCCTGGAGGTGCTTTGGTGACTGTGGCTTCATGTGTGCATCTCTGTATTTGGGAAAAGGACAGAATATCTGTTCATCTCATTTTAGAGTAAAATTAATTTTAACAGAATTTTACAATTCTATGGACAGCACACAAAGACATCCCCTCCCCCTCTCCAGCTCACCTCGACCACTGTAGGCTCTTTAGGGGGTTCTTCCTTGGTCACTAAGGTTCTAGACATGTTTGTGAGGGCCTTTGTTCGGATGGGGGAATGAGGGACCGGGGGGGCTGTATATGCATCATTCTGGACAACTTTTGTAAGAGGGACTGTCTTTGAGAGAGAAAACTTGTTGCCACTGTGTCCAGCCTGCAGAAACAAAACATAAAATATTGGAAATGCCAGAAGCAATTCTCCCCCCACCCCCCCAAGACCAAAAGCCAAATAGTACTACATAGCAAGATGTCCCGTGTCAGATAATTTAGCTGCAGGAACAAACTCATGTGGGTTAGACAAGACTTATAGCTGTTGAGTTAAACTAACCCACTAAAATATTTCCTTTAGTTTTCATCTAACAAGGACCTGCTGGCTGGAATTTTAGACTGTACTGAAAACTGAAGCATTTCATGTTTTTTTTAAATAAAGATTTAATTTTATCACACTATTATACTTTAGTTTTTCTAAAAATGTCACACACCAGAGTAAGCTTAATGAAATACACTGCCTCTATCAGTAAATATTTCATCAAATTTAGAATATATTTTTTAAAATCACATAGTTCCAGATACTATTAATGAAAACAAAATATTTATATAATGGCAATACTAAATATATTATAAGAGGCATTTCAAATAATTCCTGTAATATAATAATAGGATAGAGGATAACAAAAAGGTACAAAATGTCTGAGCAAAGTATAGCAATTAAAAGTGAACTTTTTCAAATATTTCTCATTTTTCAGATATATTTGAAACAAGAAAATAAAGCAACAATCCTAATGAAAGATAGGCAAAATGTTAAAATATATTCCTTTTTTATACTAAATGTTAGACAGACAGTCCAAAGAACATTAATCAGTATAAGCCCTGTTTATTTATAGATCTGTGGGCAAAAAATAACTTAGGCTGTTAGGTCAATAAAAGTATATTAATCAGAACAATCAGCTCATGAGAAATTACACTAAGAACATAACAATATTGCAACAAAAATCAATAAGCTCCATCTTTCTTGAAAATTGGTCTACAAAATAGTCTTAAGACTTACTTTAATGATTGGTTTTGTCAAATTACCACCACTGTTTTCACAGAAGCCTGAAAAAGGTTGGGCTACTTTAATAAATAACAGAGAGATGCTATGCTTACACAGGGACCCAAGCAATTCTTTGGCTTTATTTTCAAGGTGCTGCACAGCCTTATTATATCCGCAAGCCAAAGATTTACACATCATATTAAGGCACAATATGGTTTGTTTGAATTTTGTTTGAATAATATGTTTGTGAAACCAGCTACTTATGATTTAATAAAAGTTAGCTAAATACACCGTCACTGAATAAATGTTCAAACCAGATGTTAGTGTGGTTTTAATCAAGCAGAAGAAATCTCTTATGTTTTATTCCTTTCTAAAAATTTAGCATACAGTGTGGGACCAGATTTACCCATTTAAATCTGCTTATTCTCATTCATGAAACTCTGAATACTTTTGAAGAATTTTTCCCCCCACAGTCTATTAATAGAACACTGAATTCTAATATGATATTATTCATCCAGAAAATATATTCTAATTATTTGTTCTAATAAACATCATCTTCCCTACCATAGATTCTCTTTATCACAAAATTCAATTATATATTCTAAAACTAGAGCAGGAATCTTTCTGCATTACTGCATGCAATTTTGTTACACAGCTTTAGAGCTAAAACAATAAAAACAAAAATCGTTGATGATACTGGTAGGATGAGATAATCTACTCCCTGGTATCATATTTTGATCTTTGAATTTGATTCTTTTCCCTGATGTCCTGTAGTTATTCTTGCCATTTGATTGTTCTTTTATTTGTTTTAATTCTATTATTTTAATCTTAATATGTAAGCTATCTAGAGTTACATCAGCGATTGAAGTGGCATACAAGTAGGTAGGTAGGTAGATAGAATAGTAAGCAAACAAAATGACTTAAGCACAGATCACTAATTTTGGTTGAAACCCACAACCAACAATAATTCCTTTAAGGCAGACATGTCAAACTCGCGACGTCATGTGACGTCGCGCAACGTATCGGAGCTTTTTCCCCATTGCCGGCAATGGGGTGGGCGCGGTTTCCCGGTGACACGTCCGGCCCACGGGCCGGCAGTTTGACACCCCTGCTTTAAGGCAACCAATACTGCTGTAAGTATGTTTTTTTAAACTATAGCTTCTTTTACCCTGAACAGAATTAAGGGACAATTGACTAATTAGATTGAACATGGACACTGAGACTTCCTTTCATGCTTTTGTTTAATTTATTTTGAAGGACCTTTGGCCATATGTATTTCATAAAATATGGCTTTTAAGGTAAATAATAAAAGCATTTGTACTCTAGTTCAGCAAAGAATGACTTCCTTTCTGCCCTTTTAACTGATAAGTGATAAAAATGAAGCAACATTTTTTAGAGAGTATTCTGTAATTGATCTGCAATATACCTTCCATTGTCTTATCAAAATATATTGACTGGGCTCATGCATGATATTAACTTATATCGTTTGTTAGTGGTTTTGTACAATGCACGAGCCTCAACAGGATCAATTATTTATAATATGCACTCTTCATCACAATAATATGGATTTTCAAGACAACATCAGAAATTATATCCCAGAACTGTGGTGATTTGATAGTAAAACAAGACTAAATTACCTCTTGCCTCTTTAATTATCTTTCACCAGAATGATGAAGGATAGAGCTAGTTTGCAGTACAATGGAATCTGGACAGATTTCAATTACTAGCTAGTTCAAAAGATGGAAAGACAAATTAATGGCACATTAATTCTATGAGGCTCTACATCTGCCACAGATACAGCTAATTGTCACCTTGTCCTAGCTGCAAAAAACTGTACAAATCTGAAAGCTGGAACCAGGATGTCCATTCACTATGAATAGAGAGAAAGCCTGTTTATCTGTATATGCTCACTGAAGGCAGAAAAGAAAGATTACAAAACCAGATCCTTACTGCATTGTTCAGGAAGCTATTTGTTGCTGTGATTTTCATCTGTTTGTTGGGAAAGGGAGGTACAGTTTCATCATCATCCTCTGTATCGTATAGGCACTAAAACAGAAGATAAGTTGGTATAATTTTTAATGGAAATAATTAATTGTATATTTCTCACTGTAGCTGCAAAATTGATATTTTAAAGAGACGGGGTTGGTGTTGAAGTAACAGCTAACCTCAACAAGTAAGCTGTTATGGATTTCAATTCTGCTTCTAGCTATCAAGAATATGTATGTAGTGATCTTTTTAAACTTAAACTGTATATGCTATGGCACAAATTAATTAACCAATTTTTCTTAGCACAATACTTCTTAGAGGTGAAACAGACACGGAGATATCACAATTCTGAAGAAATCTGTGCAGCATTTGAGGGCTATTTTAATACAGAAATATAAACTTTTCCATGCATGTATTGCTTACTTATTGAAATGCTTCAAAACTGTTCAATCAGGTAATATCAAAAATTGTTCAGAAACCCAGGAAAGCTTGACAATACAGTGAAACAGAAGATGCTCATTTCATAGTATGGAAGTTACCATACAGAAAGCTTGTCATTTCACCCATATCCCATCAATCTCATGAAGAGGGGGAATCTTGGATTGGAACAGCAGATTTGGCTTTGCCAAGCCATTTCCTGATGTATCCTAATAGCTTCCTAACATTGCAAAACTAAAGATACCACACAGCTGAGGAGCACAGATCTATAATGAATAATCCCAAAGCAGATGCTTCCAATGATTTGTCAACATTGTACGCACAGTAGCAAAATGTATACAAGTAGGTTGAACTGATAAGTTACATAAAGACACACACCTGTTTGGGGGTGTGATTATTCACAATGTTGACCTTCATACCTGCAGAATGTGCATGCGATGGAATTGTAGCCTTCTGCTGTTTATTGGGGTAGGAGAAGAAGAAAAAGATAAAATCAGCATTAATTCAAGGAAGATTACAAAAATATGAATTGTTATTTTTTAGTGCTTCTACCATAACAACAAAGAAACCAATTACTTATTTACCCAATTTTTGAAGCCTTAAACTGCATTATTCTACAATCTCTTTCACTAACTGTAATAAAAGGCTTTTTAATGTGATATAGAAATTAAGCAAATAATGTTGTACTATTAAAAAGGAAAGCATAATTGCAGGAACTGCTTTGTCCCATAATTGTGTTCTTCTTCCAAACTATTTGTAAAGATTCTCAGAGAAGGCACAATGCTTTATAGAATCATTACCCCAAGCTTTGACTTTTATTTAGATATTTGGAATGAGCCTGATTTTATTTGTGAGATAACAAAACTCTGGAAAAATCACTGTACTTTTTACTGTAAGGCAAGCTTATTCAAACTAATTGACTGGTTTTTAAAACAAATTCTACAGTCAGAACTCAATATATTTACCATGATCAATCAGCCTCTGAAGCAGGCTGATGCTTCTGCCCTAGAATGGAACTTAAAAAGCAAAGGGAATTCTTGGAATTTGTTTGACTCCACATTTTTAAGTTGACAATTTATACATTACAACTGAACAAAGAAGGAAGAACTGGATGACATTTTAACATGTTGTAGAGTGCCCTAAGCTTGAGTACCTGGCACAGAGACAAAGAAGATTGGGAAGCTTCTAGCATGAAACTGGAGAAGAAAGACAAAAGCGCTAAGCTAATCCCTTCTTCTCCTGATGGCAAATAAGACAGAATATTACCTTTGGAATGTTAAGATATCTTTCCAAGAATTTCAGTATGTATGTATATGCATATGCTATCAGTTCTGTGTGCACAATATACCATTGTTTCTGTGGGAAAACTGAAAATTACTGAATAATATAGCTTTGTGAGACAGATGGCAGGCTGATACATTTGTATCAATCTGCCATCTTCAGGAGTAGTGCAGTTCTATTATTTAGAGAGTACCTTTTCTCTTCAAGAGATCTTCCCTTTTCTCTTTTATGGTGTGCTTAATGAAGTAAACAGAATCATCAAATGGCATCTTATATCAAACTCACAAAAAAACCTGCCTTAGTGAGTGATAGCACCTAGCCAATCTTGGTTGATTGCAGGAAATAAACAGAGTTGGTTCTGATCAAAGTTGTCAAAGGGGAAAATCTGGGAATTGCAAACCTATTAGCTAGACTTTTAAAAAGACATGTTACTTCCATGTACTGTCAAAAAACTGCATAGTATCAATCACCAGGAGCCTAGTTCAACTCAAGGAATCTTATTTTTTTTAAAATGAAGCACTGCTTTGTTTACTCAAGATATAACATAAATCAATGCTTTATATAAATTTTCATATAATCATAAGGGTATGAACTTGATGTTCTCTAGATACTGCTCATACTATCTTGATAAGAATTGAAGTCCCAAACAGCTATACAGCATCAAGTTGCCCATCTTGCTGAAATTTATACAAGAGGAAAATACAGGAGAGATTACAAATTTGTCATATAAATAATGCAGTTCTATATAATTCATAGTAAGTTCTTAGATGTAGGTAAAATAAACATCTATAAGTTATAAACCTAACTGCAGTAGTATTTCCCATACACTTGGAGCACTGCATTAAGAAAAATATTATTTTACTATGGTGAATGACCCTGAAAGAGCAAGTTCCTCACTACAAAAATGTTGCCACTGTATGTTCAGAATTGGAGTGTGTCAGCCTCACTCACCTGTTAAGAAAACAACCTCAACAATTCACACAGATACAATTTACAAAATATTGATGTCCTGGTCTTAAGAAGTTGAGATAAATCGGGTTATAATTTAAAACCAGGAATAGCCAACATCCCAGAAGACAAGCTCAGGATCCAAAAAGATCTTGACAAACTTGAACAACGGGCCCTATCTAACAAAATGAATTTTATGTGGAGAAAAGCAAAGTTTTACATTTAGGCAGGAAAAATCAAAGGTATAAGTACAGATTAGGCGAGACCTGGCTCAAAAACAGCAACTGTGAGAGGGACCTTGGAGTCCTAGTGGATGATCACTTGACTATGAACCAGCAGTGTGCAGCAGCAGCCAAAAAAGCTAATATACAATCCTGGGTTGTATAAACAGAGGGATAGAATCAAGATCACACAAAGTATTAGTACTGCTTTATAAAACCCTAGTAAGACCACACCTGGAATACTGCAGCCAATTTTGGTCACCATACTACAAAAAAGATGTTGAGACTTTGGAAAAAGTTCAGAGAAGAGGAACTAAAATGATCAAAGGCCTGGAGACTAAAACATATGAAGAACGGCTGCAGGACTTGGGTTTGGCTAGTCTAGAGAAAAAAAGAAACAGGGGTGACATGATAGCAGTATTCCAGTATTTGAGGGGCTGCCACAAAGAAGAGAGGGTCACATTATTCACCAAAGCACCAGAGGGTAGGACGAGAAACAGTGGTTGGAAACTGATCAAAGAGAGAAGCAACCTGGAATTAAGGAGAAACTTCCTAACAGTGAGGACAATTAATCAGTGGAACAGCTTGCCTTCAGAAATCGTGAGCGCTCCATCACTAGAGGTTTTTAAGAAGAGACTAGACAGTCACTTGTCTGAAATGGTATAGGTTCTCCTGCTTGAGCAGGGGGGGCTGGACTAGAAGACCTCCAAGGTCCTGTCCTGTCCTGTCCTATCCTATCCTATTCACTGCTGAGGCTTCTGTGACCTTATCCTATTCTTTTCTGATAAATCTGAACCCGTTTCAGTCTGGCTTCAGGCCAGTGTATAGTATAGAAACAGTGTTGGACACACTTGCTGATAACTTCTGGCAGAACCAAGATGGGAGTGGTGCATCCATCCTAGTGCTCCTTAATCTCTCAGCGGCTTTTGAATTTGTTGACCATAGTATCCTTCTGGATTGTGAGGATCAGAAGTGGGAGGCACTGGGCTACAGTTGTTCACTCCTTTTTCAGGCTGGTTCTAGCCTGATGGGGGAGGGGGAGAATGCCTTAGGGTTCATGCCCTTTCTCCTGTTCAACAGTACATGAAACCACTGAGAGAGGTCATCTGCTGCCAGTTCAGGGTACAGTTCTTCATTTGAACCCCAAGTGGCACAGGTGAAGCTATCAATGCAGCTGCAGAAGCAGTAATGAGTACATTTTGATATGCCCAAGTGTCACCATTGCAAACAAGCTGCATTGGCTGTCAGTTATCTTGAGAATGCAATTCAAGGTTCTGGTTATTACCAGTAAATCCTTGTATGGCACAAGTCCTGGATACCTGGATGGCCACTTATCTCCAATAATTTCTGCCTGCCAAGTGTGTTCCAGTAGCACTCCCCCCATTTAATTATGCCATGTTGTGGGATCTAGGAAGCATGCCTTCTCTGTTGTGGCCTCCACATTCCAGAACAAAATCCACCCAGAGATAAGGAACCCTCTCTCCTAGGATTTAACAAAAGATTGAAAACATGGCTCGAATTCTGGGGTTGATGTTTGTCATTGTTTAACAGCCCTATTTTGTTTTGTGGGTTTGTTAGAAGTGTTTCAGTCTGAGCTGCCTATTAATTTTGTTTCTCACTGTTTTGTTTTGTACACCAGCCAAGTCCACTGGAGCTGGGTGGCCAATAAATTTCAATGAATGAAATAATAGAATCTTGTTATAAGGAATTCTGGGAGATTCAGTTGAAATGAACTGTCAAGAGTTTGACATAAATCGCATTGTTACTTTCGTCAATATTTTTCTTTGAAAAACAAAGTCATTTCTCCTGAAATCAGAAAAACAAAGTGAATTAGCAATCTTACTTGTATTGTTTTTGTGATCTTTACAGCAGGAGATACTGTTTCCATAATGGTGTTCATGGGGACTGCAACTGGAGCACTTCTTTTCAAACTAATTTTCTCTCTAGCATCAATAACTTTGGTCACCTTTTCTATACTCTGTTGTTTCCGGGAATTTAGCATCTCCCGGGCATCTTGAACTTTCCCTTTGATTTTGAACCTTGCATCTTTCTGAAGCAGTTTCTCCCTGGCATCTTTCACACCAATTTTGTGCCTAGCATCAGTAATACCAATCTTTTGACGTGCATCAAAAGTCTGCTGAAACCCGACACTGGTTGATGATCTGCTTAAAAAGGTTTGCTGGCTTCCAATTCGAGATCTAATGCCTCCAAACACCGGCCTCATGTTCAGTCTGAAAGAGAAATGCCACATATTAACTAAAGCTTTTCATTTAAAAAAAAAATCAATCAAATACTTCCAATTCACCATAGAAGGCTGAATAGATAACAGATTTATAGTTCTTAATGAAAACGTAGCATGTTGGTTTTGCCCACAATTCCAAGAAGTCTCTGAAACCGGTTTATGGTGTAAATGATATAGCCTATGTGCAGTGTAGCTTTTCCAGAGATGCACTTTTTGGATAATATGTCAGTAAAATGTTTTTAGATACTTCTACACACTATTTTGCATTATATAGAATTACATAGCCTCAGTCCAAAAAGGAAAAAAACAGACGAAAACCCAGAGAAGCTACAGTACTTAAAAGATGGGGCTAATGGAAACCACTTCTTGAAACGGAGCAACTGCTGGATATCCTGGGGCTGGTGGAGACCCTTGAAAAGCATCCTACTCAGCCTTCACCTACAGCATGCTGCTTTTGCTACCTGCGTCCCGTGCCCCTCTCGCCCGGAGACCCGCTGGCGCTGCCTTCCTGCCACCCGACACCCCCGCACTGCTCACGGTGGGTCAACAGAACCGAACTCTCTAGCAGGTAACGACTGACAAAACGATAAACCAATCAGAAGACAGGATGTCGCTCTGGGCGGGCCTTCCCTCCCGGACACAGTACGGATCTTTTCTGCGTGCTACGATGGGGAGTGGAAAGCAGACCGTCATCAACGCTGGGTTCCATCCTCGTAGTTTCTCTGCAGAGTGATGGTTCTTTCAACTCACCTCCCTTTTGTATTGACATTGACGCCGCGCTTCTTGATCAGTTCATCCAAAGATAAGTCCGCCATATTTTCTCTAGGCCGGGAGTAAAGTCGCAGCGACCGACTCCCGGACATGAGATGCAACTACTTCCGGTCTCACACTTACACCCGTTTGTTTCAGCTTCTCGCGGCTTTAGACAAATCACGCGTAATAAGGAATTGGAGATTTCGCGGGGGCTAGCTTCCCATAACCCAAAGCGACAACCATTTTAATTTGCATGTATAAAATGAGATATTAGATACATATTTCTTCCAGATTCTAAAATACTTTGCTTATATTAGCGAGTCAGCGGGTAAATAGTAAAGATTTAAACTGTTATATTCTTTTTTTTTTAGCCTTATACAGTTCACCCTCCCATGAAACGACTCTGTTGTCAATCACCTTTCCTGCTCTAGCTGAGAATGGTATGCCTTAAACTTATGAGTAAGGAAAATAACGATTCGGGGTGACGCCCGGGTCCTCACTAACAATGTGAGAGGAATTTTTGAACGGGCACAGGTTGTCCCTAAGGTGACCCGCCTACTTAGCGGGATGCCTGGGTGTTTTGATCTGCCCGAGTCTATTGTTAAAATATTAAGAAAAGTATGCATTTCATGGTTAAAACGGGATTTCTTGTATGGAAGTTTGGTATTTAAAGTTTTGCTCCTGTCCCGTTTTGTATTTTTACATGGGACAATACTGTTTGCCTGTATGTGTGTGTATATATATATATGTATACTTAAATTGCCTTAATATGGAAATGGTTCTCATTGCATCAGCCCACCCATTTTCTGCATCTGATAAAGGGAGCCTACAGCTGAATAAAGTGTGTGCCTTTTAATATTTTAGTTGGAAAAGATGCTATGCATGCTCCTTCAGATTTCTTGCCACCATAGGCCAGCATGGCTCTACTCTTACGAGATTCCCTAGCCTAGTGCTTCAAGGACCAACCAGGCCCTACTGAGAAACGTTCAGGTCTGCTGGTATTGGGCATGTTGAGTGGTAGGAATTGGAGCATGAAAAATATTTACCATTCTAATTATTGTATACCATCAGTAATAAATATATGAGCCCAGTTGAAGTTATTTATCCATCTTTTTTGGAATAACTTTCTCTCCAATATAGATTGTGTATATATATTGAAATAATAGGAAATATTTGTAGCTTGGGCTTTAGATTTTGGTTGTGGTTCTCCAAGCTTATTTTAATATAATTTCTGAATGTTTCATTACCAATCTAGGTAACATCAGCAGCAGGATTTTGTCCTATTCTCTTTAGCTCATAAATGTCTTGTGTGGTCAGCTGTTTGAAGCTATATTTGAATTCCAAGCACCTAATTGGTTCTCTTGTTGATTGGCATTTTGTGTATATACCTATACTTAACTGTGTAATCTTACTCAACAAGCCATGATTCCTAATATTTCACTGCTTAACATATGCCATATTTTAGCAAAATTCAGTTCACATCAATTCTCTATTATAGTTTGCTCATTCTATTTAACAAGGCTCCATGGGGTTGAATAGTTAATAAATCTTCATAATTAATTTGAAAGGGAGGAAAAAGGGTAAAACCAGGTAAAAGAGATCTCAACTGCTGCTCATGGCAAAATATTACTTGGTTCCCTCTACATATAAGCAAATAACCAGAAAGAGTATTTATACTTTGCATTTTCTTGCTGGCATTGGTACCTAAAACAGCACGGAGGAAAGCTTTTAAGCCACCAAGCCTCAAGTGTTAGAATTATGTCACTTTTGCTATTATAACTGTAGCTACTATAACCCCCCCCCCCCTTCCTGGCAAGGCTTTTGCTCATAAGAAGTAAAACAATTAGTTTTTCCCACATTTTAGGATAATCTTACTATATATGCTACAACTCATGCTTCACACCTTTTATGAGTGTTAAAGCAAACCAGCATTCAATTAAAGCACAACCACTGACAAATAGAAAGGGGAGGTGAGAGATTTGGAAAATGAAAGGACATTGATCAAAAAATTAACACGCTCTTTGAAATTTAACTTTAAAAAAAAATGAATTCAGTAAAACTATGATTTAAAGATTCAAATAAAGATAAATATTTAGATCATTTTCTGCAATTGGAAAAAGCAGTTGGTAGTTTTTGTCCAATTAGTCAGAATCATATAATTCCCCAGAATTACAAAGGCAAGGATGTTGAAAACATATATGGAATGTTGGCTGACATGAAAAAAATGCAATGAAAAGTTGTCTAAGGAAAGTTAAAAAATCTCATCCCGACACCTGGTGAGGGATATAAGGTGAGATTAAAGAGCATCAACATTACTATTATTTAGAAGCCATTCTAAAGCATTTTATCAGATTTTGAGTAAAAAGAAAATACTATTGGATTGTTATTTTAAGACTTTCTGTATTTATGCAGTCCTTTCAAGCTTTCCAAACTTCAGCCATTCTATAAAAAAGCTACAAGGTACATAATTTCAAAATTGACTGAAGTCAAGAATTGTTTGACTATATGAAAAATACTTTTGACATGCAGCTAATTCAAGCAGTGATTATTGAAACACTCCAAAATAGGTTATTTTACATTTCCCTTTTACATTTCCCTCTCTAAAGTAACATGAAGCATATCCTGAAGGCAAATTATTGTGAAAATGAATAGATTTTTCTCATCTTTTTAATAGTAGAGCCCATGACCATTCAAGGAAACTGAATGATAGTATATTTAGAAACAAGTATTGTATGAATGTTCTTTTTTTAAACTTTCAAAGATTATAAGAATGTGCAATACAAGGTTATCAAAAGCTATTCTGGAATAGTGTCAGTATATTTCCAGAAGAGCTTTTCAAACCTGACATATGAAATTATGTATATGTAATATGCAAATAATGTGTTCCTGATATATAGAAAACTAATTCATTAGTATGTATCTTGTATATGGTCAAATTTAGCTTACATCTTAAACACAACTTATCCAAACAAAACACTGATAGCATTTGCTACCTACTAAATTCAGAAAACAAAGATTTAAACAAAAATGAGCATTCAATTATTAATTGAACCAAGTAGCAATCCCAGTTTAAGGAATTTGTTTTAGAGTTGTTAAATACTCTACACAAATTTCTTAAAGAGCTTTTGAATAAATAAAACTAAAAAAAGAGTCAGCCATGAGTTAAGAAGCAAGCTGAACTACCATCACCAAGATCAAAATTACTGTTTCCCAGAAAATAAGCCCTATCCCGAAAATAAGTCCTAGCTTGATTTTTACATGTGCACCTAATATAAGCCCTACCCCCCAAAAAAGCCCTAGTTCAGGCCCTGTCCATTCCGTCCCACCATCTGGTTGCACAAGGTAGGGCAAGGCGCACAAGTAAAAAGCTAGGGCGGGGGTGGGGGATGGAGCTGCCCCAGGCGCCCTGCATCTGCTTACCTCAGAATTACCACAGCCAGGCCTCCCATGCCTCGACACCTGCCTTGCCTTGCAGGGGCAGCATCAACAGCCCACGTGGCTGCCGCTGGCCCACTTCTTCTGCGGCTGCTCACCCCCACTCACGTGCGTCGTGCCCCGGCCTCTGTTTCACTGGCAGAGGCCTTCAGGAAAGGCCTCTGCAACCCAGAATGGAGCTCCCAGATGACACACGCGTCGCACGCCAGCTTCCATTTTGCCGGCAGAGGCCTTCAGGAAAAGCGGCCACAGAAGAAGTAGGCCGGCGGTGACCATGCAGGCTCCTGGATGGGCCTGTTGTTGTCACCGCCATGAGCCGAGACAGTGAAAAAGACATCCCCCCAAAATAAGACCTAATGTCTCTTTTGGAGGCAAAAAAATATATAAGACCCGGTCTTATTTTTGGGGAAACATGGTATTTTTTGGAAGGATGTGATGAAAAAGTTGTCTACCTTTTGCTATTTATTCTACAAAATGATACCTTTACCCAATTATATTCTTAGTGAAAAGTTAAATATTTTGCAAGCTCATTTTCAACAGCAATAATATATTGGATGTATTAGTTTGTAAAAGAATTTTTTTAGAGACAATCTATTATTTACTTTTACATATACATTTAGACAATGCTGGATTGCGTAATTTTAAAGTAAGTGCAAGGCACTATATTGTGAGGAAGGGTATGTATCTGTTACTGAAAATAAAACTTTATATCTACATTTTAAAAATTCCAAAAGTATGCATACTTTCACTTTGTAAATTTAAAATGCAACAATAGCCCTGATTAACATATTAACTATTAAGATTGATCAACTAAGCATTATTTGACAATAATGAATTTTGTACTTGTCATTTCAAAGAATTTTAAAAACAAAACTTGTTGGGATTAGTTAATCATCTAAGGACAGCAAGGAAAGAACAAAGTTAGTTTACAGGTTTCACTGATATAGTTTCTCTTAACTGAGGAAAAAGTTCATCATTACAAAAGCTATCAAACCATAAAAAAAAAGAAAAGAATCTGAAGCAATTTCAGCTCCACATTAGATATTAAATTTTTGTGACAAATTAATGGAAAGTAATATATCTATACATACTTGGGTTGTTGAAGTATATTTATGCAATGATATATTTGACAATAAATTTCTCTACTCTGTCTAAAATGTCTGTTGGAATGTCAGTGCACAATTCAGTTGTTAAAACTTACCTCCTCAAAGAAAGCTGTATTTCATATGCATAGAAATATGAGTATTTTAGACTGTGTTTCATAAAATTTTCAATACACTCATGAACAAATGTATGAAACAATGCCTTTCAAATAAATATGAGAATAGGTTTCCAGATTTAATTGAAAAACGTAGCAATATTAGAAGCATGCACTTCAGTTGTTAAGAGGGAGTGGGAACACACAGCTATTTCACTGGACAAAAATTATTTTTGCTTACTTTATTATTGTTTGCTGTATACAATTAAGGATGTGCAGTAAACACACCATAAGAAAAAACCCCAGAAAAATCATTTTGAAAGAAAAAACAAATATACTGAACATAGACCAATTAAATTGTACAAAGATATGGGACTGGCTTTGATTTCAAAGTTTCAAAAAAAAAATTAAAGGGTGAAATGCAACAGCTGTTTGACTTCCAAGTCTAAATAGGCACTGTAAAAATAAAATTTAAAAGTTGTCATTTTCTTCAGCACATGTCCCCAACCTAAACATTGCCAAACATGTTCAGTTCTCAAGAAGGAACTGAGAACGCAATCTTCTGGTGGTAATAAAAGCCTGGAACCCACTCAACCTCTTTAAAAATGATTCAGTGCTGCTGTTTGACAGAATAAAATTAGAAGAGCTTATAAAGGTTTGAAAGCATCCAAAGCAAAGAGCACACTATAGTTTTGTTCACTATAACCTGTATTGGAGAATAAAACATTTAAATCTATTATGTTGGTACATAAACCTGGTATCTTGAAGATAGATCTTTGAAAATATGTCTTACAAGTTTACTGGAAGAGAAGAAAAAAGGAAACTGCTTCACTTATCATCAATTGAATTATCATCAATGGAAACGGATCAATTCAGACTTCATTATAACCATGTTTATACACTGTACATCTATCCTAGATGGATAAACATTGGAATTGCTCACTGGTGTCCCTTTTAATAACTGTAAACTAAACCACAGTATGCAACTTCATAGGAAGGTAAAGGATCAAGTGAATGTACAGCCAGTTATATCTCTCCTGCTTCACGCTCCTCTGAGCTTCTCCTGTCTTCTGATCTACCATTTGCACTTTCATAAGATCGCTTCTTTTCTTTGCAGTTTCGATCTCTTGGAGACTTTTCTCTGGGGCAACTTTCTTTGTCACATGATGTTCTGTTACGATCTTTGGTTCGTTCTTGATCTCTGGAAGATCTTTCTTTTGATGATCTGAAGAAAAAGTTAATGCGTCTGAAAATGTATATTACTTTCATTTGATTTTAACTGTTCATTCAGCCTACCAGAGCATAAAACAGCACAATTATCACTGTGTATCATTTCCAAAACTGGAATGGAAAGAACATAGAGCCTAACATAATTAGAACAAATATTAAACTGAAATCACTAATTTTATTTTTCAAGAAGTTAAGAAAGTCAAATGAATGTTATCCAGTGTAATTTTCTTATAGTAATAAAAATTAGTATGGACGCTATTTTTTAAAGTGTCACCAATGTACAGAATGCTTCAGCTACTGCAAATGATGCAAATCCGCAGTGCGACACTCAACATTTAAGTAACATGCTTATAAAAATTAAAGCTGAACTTGGAGATCAGATCTGCAGTTTTGAATAACTGAATAAACAGACAAAAGATCAAAAGAAAAAATGGGTTTTGAAATGTAATTTCAAGGAAGATGAATGCTGAAAAAATGCTTAGGACTTGATGAATTCACCTGAGACTGGCTTTTAAACAGAAATCAATAACCACAATCACATAACCAAATTTAATTCTATCAATTCTTGTAATACTGCAACTTATTTCTATAGTTTTGAAGACCTTCGTTTGTAAAATTACTACTTCAGGTATTTAATTTTATTACCTATTTTAATTACGTAAATGAAGACTAAACACATACTGAATATAAACTGACATAGCACATTTAAATGAGTTGAAATTATTCAAGACTGAACAAAAAGTCCCAAAATAGAATATAAAACTAAAAATATTTGCTAAATTAAATTTAAAAATGTTACAAACCAAAATCATGCTAGGAAATTGAAATTTAGACTACACTCATAGTCACTTTTTGGTATTGCTTTTGAATTTATTGATGTTATTGGTGTTCCCTTCCAAGTAGATAAATGTAGAATTTTATATTAAACTCTTAAAAAAGAATTTGCCACAAAATATCTACAGAATTCCATTTCAGTCTACAGCTATCTCTCAACTTATGACTGTTTAACAACTGTTCAAAGTTACAATGGCCTCGGAAAAAGGGACTTATACAATTTACTCGCATTTACGGCTGTTGTACCCCCCCCTTTGGCCATGTGATTACAATTCAACACTTGGCCAATCTGCGTTTATGATTGGTTGCATTCTTTGGGTCACGTGATTGCGATTTGCTACCTTTTCTGTCAATTTCAAGCAAAAAAAAAACAACCATTAGGGTAGCTGGATTTCCTTAATGACCATATTATTCGTTTAAAAACTGCTGTAAAAACTGTTGTAAAATCAGGTCCAACTCAATTTATGACTGCACAACTTACAATGGAAATTACCAGTCCCAATAGTGATCTTAAGTCAATGACTACCTGTTTTCTGTTCAGTTTCCCACGTTCTTCCAATCTGACCTAGTTTTTTTATTGACAAGTGAGAATGCTTATAGAGTGAGAGCTAGGGGTGAATTTGACTCCTGAGATTTCTTCCCACTTCTGCAAACCTTGTGAATCTTCCAAGCATGCTGATTTCCTTGTTTGGTTAAGCTACCCTAAATTTGCACCTGGGTTGACTATAATTAAAAGCTTTTGAAGTACACTGTTCCAATGCACCTATAATAAAGAAAACGGAGGGGGGGGGGGAGAATCTCAGCTACTGCTGAAGATAGGTAGATGGCCTAGGTGCAATCTTTTCTGTTCAGAAGCTAACAAAATGTCAACTTCTCATTAAAATATTACCTTTTTTTGGAATTGCGTTCTCTGCTTCTGTCTCTGGAGCTATGCCTGCTCCTATGGTGACTCTGACTACGGCTGCGACTAGTAGAACGAGACCTATGATGATGTCGCTTTTCACGGGACCTGGAACGGGTTCTTTTCTTTCGTTCACGAGAGGATGACCGAGATCGATGTTTACGGCGATCTCGGGATCTAGATCTGAAAAAAAATTACAGTGGATGAAATCCTCAATAATTCAATTAATCCCTAACAATTCTATTAGGCCAGTCCTACAAGGAAAATATCTTACTGGAACAATCTCTTTTGCCAAGATTTTGAATAGTTTGGAGGCTTCTGGAATATTTTACATGAAATAAGAAGTTATCTAATACTGAAATTTAAAAAAAGTCTTGAAGTTTAATCAATGGTGGTCAATTAAAAACAAATAAAAACAATACTCGTTACTTGCCACTGGCAAGACTATGGCAGGTATACCCTACTATTAAGCAGACACATCACTGAGGAATTTGTAACTTAAAATAAGTCACAAAGAAATTAAAATAGAACACATTAGATATACTTTCACTGGTTTAAAAACAGTAATCAGTTCAATTAAATAACAGCAACTACCTAATTTTGAGTGATCTTCTACAAGCTGTTAGCCCCAGGCAGCACTTGAAAGGAAGACGCCACCCCCGCTCTGCCACCTGCCTTGCCCGGATGGGCCCAGATTTGGCCCCCGGGGCCGCCCTGGAAATGGTGAGGGACTGGCCTCTGCTGGTCCAGCCCGGCTGGGCGACCCCCAGGAGGCAGTGAGCGCATGGGAGTCGATGGTGTCTGGTAGCAGCTGCAGCCCACCAAACCCTCAGCTGGCACACTCTAGGGCTCCGCAGCCTTCTGCAATCAATGGGTCAAGCAGCAGGTGTGGTGGCGGCACCAGGCACAGGGTTGGTGGGAGGCACATGATCTGACCCGCCAGACACGTCTGCTCCGTCCCACCTTCTGTCTGCGCGGCCGCCATGGCTGGGATGGGGCGTGCCTCCCCCCGTGCCTCTGCGCCTGCTGCTTAAAAGGCTCCCCTGGTGGTTGCAGCGGGCTGCGGAGCCTCAGAGCATGCCGGCCAACAGGCCAGCGGGCTGCAGCTGGACACCATTGGCTCCCATGCGCTCGCCACCTCCTGTGCATGTGCCAGGGGTGCCCGGCTGTGCTGGGCCGGCCCCTCACTGTCTCCCAGGCAGCCCCGGGGGCCAAATCTGGGCCCATCCAGGAAGATGAGGCAGGTGTCCGATGTGGCGCCACACCATGGCCCCTGCACGCTTGGCCCCCGCTATCCAACCTTGTCCTCCAGCAAGGGCCTCATGAGCTCAAGGGCCAGGCTGGGTGCCCCCCCATGTGGCCCAAGAGGGTTGGTGAGGTTCCTAGGGTGGATCAGGCCCCGGTGGCCACCCTAGTCCCGCTCCCCTCCACAGGAGACCCCTCAATGCAATCAAGTTTGACACCCCTGCACTAGTACATTAGCTAGTGATACTGCACTGGTTACTACCGTGTTTCCCCAAAAGTAAACCCTACTCAAAAAGTAAACCCCAGCTGATTTTTGAGGGGTGGGCCTAATATAAGCCCTCCCCCGAAAGTAAGCCCTAGCGTGGGGCAGGGCGAGTCGGCCCAGATCTTCCGTGCAGCCGTCAGAGCGCCGCCATCGGCCTGCTAGGGCCCTTCACCAGCAGCTGCCGGTGGAATCGGCTACTGCCGGCCCCGCCGTCTCTGTCCCACCATCTGCTTGCCTGCGGCCGCAACGAGCCAAACCCTCAGTGAGCCGTGGCCTCCACCCGCCCTGCCTGCTGGCCCTAATGCTGCTGGGACATTTCTTGGCCGCGTTGGGTGCCGTGCGGCCAAGCGGCTGGCCTCGCGGATCTCTTTGCCCTCCTAGCCGTGCTGCTCTGGGCTGCCCTGCTGGGCTGTTCCTGCCTGGCGCAGGGCGAGTTGGCCCAGATCTTCCGTGTGACCACTGGAGTGCCCCCGCCGGCCTGCCAGGGCCCTTCACCAGGGCCGCCGGTAAAACTGCACCACCCACGCCTCTGCCTTTGGGCTGGTGAGTGCCGCCAGCCTGCATGCCTACTTGGTGCTGCAGATGCCGGGCTAAGGGCTGAACCTGGCGCTCTTCGGGCCCTGGCAGGCGCTTCACTCTCATACCGGCTGGGCACTTTTGGCCTCTACCGGCTGCTCCTGCCGGATTGCCTTCCGCCTGGCCGGTGGTTGCCACCGCCATGAGGTAAGGAGGCGAACCAGGTGGCTGGGGGGTGGAGTTGCTTCCCTCCGTCTGCCAGACACCTGCCGAAACCACGCAGGGTAAGGTTGCCACTTTGTGAGATCTCGCGAGAAGTTAGAAAGTCTGATTGAACTTTTCTTTTTCTTGTCCCACAAACAAGCAGTGAAGGCTGAGAAGCGAACGGAGAAATGCAATGCAGCTGAAAGGCAGGTTAGTAAAAAAACGCTTGGGGAGGCGAGGGCATCTTGGGGGGATGTGGCAACCTTCCCCTGCGCAGCTTCGGCAGGTGTCTGGCAGGTTGAGGGAAGCACCCACTAGGGCCCGAAGAGCACAAGGTTCAGCCCTTAGCCTGTCGCCTGCAGCACCGAGTAGTCATGCAGGTGGAGGACAAAGAGACCCGCGAGGCCAGCAGCACGGGCAGCCACTTAGCAGCTGCACGGCACCCGACGCGGCCAAGAAATGTCCTAGCAGCAGTAGGGCCAGCAGGCAGGGTGGGCGGAGGCCGGGGCTTGCCAAGGGTTTGGTTCGTTGCGGCCGCAGGCCAGCAGGCGGTGGGACTGAGAGGTCGGGGCCGGCAGTAGCCGGTTCCACCAGCGGCTGCTGGCGAAGGGCCCTGGCAGGCCGGCGGGGGGAGCGCTCCGGCGGTCGCAGGGAAGATCTGGGCCGACTCGCCCAGCGCCAGGCTCGGCACCCTTTCCCCCGCCGCCCACCATGGCCGCACCAGTACCGTACCTGGTCCGCCACCACGCTCTCGCTGCCACACAGGCCCCGCCTCACCCCCGCGCGCTCGTGGCCTACTGGTGCCAGTACCGGCAAAAAGTAAGCCCTCCCTGAAAGTAAAACTTTCTGCTTATTTCAGAGCCTAAAAGAAAGTAAGACAGGGTCTTACTTTCAGGGAAACACGGTAGTTTGCTTCTAGGTCCATTTCATAATGCTGTGTATGACCTTTAATGACTTGAATAGTTTAGATCACAGACACTTTAAAAACTCTTTTCTAAACCTGTTTATGGGCTCTCTGAAATCTGATAAGGCGTCAATCTCTATCTTCCAGGAGACAAGAAATGGCTTTCTTAGTGGCTGGACCCATAATATGGCACTTCTAGCTCAGGAAGATAAACTGGCACTCCCTCTAGGGCTTACAGAATTATCTCTCAAGTATTTACTGTATATAATTATCATAGTACAAAAAAAAAATATCACAAAACCTTTCTTTAAAGCAAACCTATTGTGATTTTTTGTACTTTCTTAATGTTTGGTAGATATAACTGTTTATATTCACAGAGAGAAAAAAAATCCAACCTTTTGGGGTTCTTGCTTTGAGAACGAGATCTAAACATAAAGAAAAAATAAAGATAAGTTTATAGAAATTGCAAATGGAATTATCACCTGCACTATTAAGATGTCTCACAGAACATAACCAGACATTTGTAACAAATTGGGGCTTTACTTGTTCAAATGTCTTTAACTATTCGAATCATTTATTCCAGGGAATCTTGTAAAGGGAATAATATATCAAATGGTTTATCTCACATTAATATTGCTATAGATGATATAAAATCTTAATGAACATATTGGGAAATATAAATATAAACATTATTTTAAGACTGATGTGTGTATTTAACATTTATTTATATTTTTTATCAAATTTAGAAATTGCCCATCTTTCTCACAAAGCAATTCACACGCTAATGAAAACATTCAAAAGTTTATGTGCATATTTTACTTCATCAAAGAAAAACATTTTGCATGCTAAAGGCAAAGTTCTGGGGGAACAACGAGCTAATATTTAATTTCAGTTTTATTTTTAGCAGCAGCTTGAAGCTATGGGATCAATGTATACTTATGCAAGAATCTTAATTATAAAAACAAACTCAAAGAATAGACTGTTAAGACAATAAGAAGTAATAGAGTTTCACCTTCTTAACTTCTCTCTTTCTTCTTTCTCCCTTTCTTCTCTCCGCTTTAAACGTTCCTGATTTCGTTTCTCTTGCTTGTCAGCCACAACTCTCTAAAATAATTATAAAAATAAAGATAAGAAATTTCAAATATTGAAATATTATATAAACCAGGGGTCCCCAACCCCTGGTCCATTATTGGGCCTTGAGCCCTTCTGAACTGGGCCACAGAAGTGGCAAGCCAGCACAGGGGCGCATCTCCACTTGCGCAAGGGCGGGCAAGCGTGCACATGTGCTCCATTTGTGCAAACGGCGCACACCGCTCACATGGAAGCATCCCCTCTCGGCCCTGCTGGTCCACAAAACCAGAAAGGTTGGGGAACTCTGATATAAACCATTAAGAATATATATTTATGAGACAAAGTTCCTTTTTCTCACCAATTGGCAGCATTATTCTAATCTGATAGCACTGCAGGTTACATATATCGTATAAAAAATATAGGGAACATGTATACTGTCACAATATTATTGCCAATTACTTTACCATCATTTTTATAAATCTTAACTGCACTCACACTCAGGGAATAATGAAAAGAGCAAATTAATTTTGGCCCATAGCCACCAAAAATTAAAATCTAATCACAGAGAATAACCAAAAGCAGCAGGAAAATAAATGACCATAAATAAAATTGGATGTACTTGCTAGTAATGTCAAAATCAGGCTATAAAACAACATAATTCTTTTTATAAATATATACTAATAGTTTTGCTAGATCAAGATAGGGTCATCTTAATCCACCATTTTGTTCACATTATGGACTCTCAGCTGCTCAGAAGCAATAGATGGATTAGATCACGGGTCGGCAACCCGCGGTTCTTTTAGCCTTCTACTGCGGCTCCCAGTCTTCCTCCGTCATTTGCAGAGGGGGGGGAGAGAGAGACGGAGGGAGGGAGAGAGAGGGAGGAAGGAGGTAAAAGAGGGAGGGAGGGAGAGAGGGAGGGAGGGGAGGGGGAGAGAGAGGGGGGGAGAGAGGGGGGGAGAGGGAGGGGGAGAAAGAGAGGGAGGGAGAGGGAAAGAGAGGGAGAGACGGAGGGAGAGAAAGAGGAGGGAGGGAGAGAGAGGGAGAAAGGGAGAGGGAGAAAGAGAGGGAGGGAGGGAGAGAGAGAATATGAATATATGTCGTTGTCCTTACTGGACTTTTAGTAAAGAAGGTTTAATGAAATATTTTGATTTTTTTTAAATTAAGAGATGAGGTATGGGGATAATTATGCTGTATTTAAAGATGGTAGATAAGCTACTAAAATTGTTTTACCTGCTGGGATGAAGGAGAAAGGTTTTTCCCCCCCCTCTTTCTCCTGTCTTTCCCCCTGCAATTTTTTTCTTTTCTATTTGTAGTTTTTAGTTTGCACCGGCTTTTTATTTCATAAATACGAGGACTCAAATAGACATTGAGTATTTTATTTGAAAGTAACCTTCAACCCAGCATCTTTTTTTTGGGAGTTCAAAATGTTTTTGTTGCATGCAGAAATAAAAAATTGTTTTCTTTGTAGCAGTTCATTGATTTCATAAATGCAACACACTATAGATTTTTTATATATAGTATAAAGGTAAAAAACGATATATGCAGTGTTATCTTCATTTTATTATGTCGAAAGGGTTTTATGGCTCCCAGTGTTTTCTTTTCTGTGGGAAACTGGTCCAAATGGCTCTTTTGAGTGTTTAAGGTTGCCAACCCCTGGACTAGATATACCCTTCGAATCCTCTGCTACTAAGTTTCATTTGAATGGCAAGAGAGCATATGATTATGATAATACAATTTGTATTTTGGCTATTTGTTTACATTTACTCTTTCAATCTTTGTAAGGATTATAATCTGCTCAGAACTTTCCCTTTAGCAATTCAAGATGGTGTATATAGTACTCTGGTTTCCCATTTTTCCCTACA
Organism: Azemiops feae; assembly: GCA_023970755.1. Lineage (NCBI taxonomy): Eukaryota > Metazoa > Chordata > Lepidosauria > Squamata > Viperidae > Azemiops > Azemiops feae. The sequence goes on from JALGBA010003460.1 coordinate 1,545,824, forward strand.
ACTCTTTGAGATTCAATATTGGGAGTAGACTTGAAGGTCTGGTTCTAATTCAACATCCAAGCTCTTTAATTCCACTTCTTGGCTCATAGACATGTAACACAGGGCACACTCTTTAGATATGTCCAAAATGTTCAAATTTTGAAATAGGACACTTTGCACTCAAATACAGTATTTAGAGTGTGAAACCATTGCATATCTTTACTACATAACAATATCTTTCTTAATGCTGAAGAATGTGACTCCAGCTAGTGTTAATCATTTTATCAGTAACACAAGTATAGCTGCAAGCCCATCCTCCCAGACCCTATGCTTAGCAAGTTAGCAAACACCTGGGCTGAAAAAAAAACATATATACCCTCACTCAATTGCCAAACACTCTCCAACAGTCACTATCAGCTCCAAAAATGTTCCAGCTTGCAGTTGTTTGTTTTTCTGTTCTTTCAATCTGGTCTAAGTACCCAACTCTCTCTCCTCTTTGAAGAGAATACTCAAATGATGATGCAGCACTGACAGGCCATGTTATCAACATTATGAATGTAGTATATGTCATCACTTTTGGAACTACACTTCTATACCCCTGGCTTAGTCACAAATACAAATTTAAGTCCATTTCTTGTTTGAAAGGCAGTAAAGGACTATTTATACTATTTTGTTTTTGAGGAAGCTCCTCTTTTTCAACTGCATTATATTAATTTCAACTGAAGTAGTCTGATAATTAACAACTGCTGGAAAAGAGCAATATAAGCTTACCCTTAGTTCTTCAAGCTTTTCTCTTATTTCAATAAAACCCAAGTGCAATTTTCCTCCAAAATGATCAGCAAGTCGCCGGTCATTGTCATGTAGGCCAAGATAGGCTGAGCATACTTCACAGACCCGTAGCTTTTGCTGCTGGAAACTGGAAGCAGGCATGGAATTCCGGTACACTTCCTAGAAGATGCATCAAAATATGTCTCTTAAGCTATGAACTACATCCTTAATAAGTACAGAATCAACAATAGCTGATTGATTTGGCCCTTTGAATGTGTTATGTGTTTGTTTTCCTGATTAAAATGAAACAAACAGAAGGTATTATAAGAGTAATAACTGATATCTGTAAATAAGCAAAATTCTTCTAAACAGAAAAGTTCTTGTTCAGGATAGTACAGTAAATATACTGTAAATTGAAGGGATTATAGCAGGCTATTCATCTGTACTATTTTCTTCCCCTCTCTCCTTTAAAAAATGTATTTCCCAATTGAAACAATATTTTGTGGTGAATGAAAACCACTGAGTATGTTCCATCTTTTTATGAATGTTTTAATCCTTCTGGTACCAAGGAATTTTGCTCAGGAATATAATTAGTGATAGTTTACCAGAATCAGATTAAGGAAATATTCTGACATGTAGAGGGATTCCTTTCTCTATGTGCTAGGCTTCATAAAGGGAAAGAAGTAGCACAAGTTCATTGTGCCTAATAAAAAACTGAGATGAGCCACAAATAAATAAAATAAAGTTAAACAGTTGATGTGTGTGTGTGCATGTGTATTTACTGACCTTTTGAGAACAAAGAATATAGTTTAAATATTCTTTTAGTTATCAACCCCATGAATAAAAATTTGTCCTTTCAGGACTAACTGAAAGAATATACTTTTGTACATAATCAGATTACCTCTGCTTCTCTTTTCTTTGCCCTTGCTTTCTCTACTTCATCCATTACTTTCTGAGACTCTTCCACGTTTCCATCAGCTCCAAGTTGTTCAACTTTAGCAAGCAGTTTTCCTATTTCCTCATTTAATTCATGGACTCGTTCAGCCTTTCAGAGAGAAAAACAATATTTACACTTGCTAATATTACTAATGTTCACTATGTAGAAGCCATATCAATATAAAGCAATAAGACACTGCAGGATGCAGTGCTTCTGTTCAGCTAGCCATTCCCTTTTCCAGGGTACTCTGGCCTACTATGCTATGAATGCTCTATGCAGATTTTGAACAATAATAAATAGAAATGTTTATATATGTTCCTTATAGTACTTGAATATGAAAAAGGAGCAACATTTCAAAATTTTCAATACTGAAAATGAATTAATATTCAATAAATATAACTGTGGAATGGGAATTTTTTCATTCCTGCTCATGTTATTTTTATAGACAAAAGCATCTTCATATCACTAAGACAGAGATGGGTAATTAGTGTCCTTCAGAAGTTCAAACTTCAACAGCCCCAGCCAACCAAGTCAGTAGCAATGGACTGTGAGAGTTGTAATTTCAAGGCACTACAGTGTTTATTCCTACAGACAGACAGGCAAAAAGAAGCTATATTCAACTGCCTCTTCTTATAGACAAGAAAAAATAATAATTTGGAATTTTGCATTCACTGCTACACACCAATATATCCCATTTTAATTCAATTCAAAAACCCTTGTAATGCACAAATATGTACATGTAGGCATCTATATGTATGCATACAGATACATATAGCTTTACACAAAACTAAAAATCAAAACCACCAAGTCTTTGCTCAGCTATGAAAAATCTGTGCAGTTTTGTGCATATTGTCTTTTGTTACCCAAAATGGGACTTCCAAAATTCTTCTATATAAATATAATGCTATATATAAAACCAAGTTAGAAGTCCTTAGGGAAAGCCCTGTAATGAGTGAATATTAAGTACTTACTTTGGCTGCAACTTCAGCACTGATCTCTTCTTGAGTTTCAGCCAGTCTTTTCTTTGACACTTCAGTTTTCCTATCACAGTCAGCAATGAATGATTGCAGGTGATCCATCGCCTAACATATAAATCAGAAAAGTATCATACTGTACTGTAAATAAGCACTTTTTCAGAATGCAAAAATTAACAGAATTAAATTATATATATTACATAAATAATGTAGAAATTGCTGGTTTAATTTATTTAATACTTTTCTGGAAGATTGTAAAACAAATAAAATTGAGACCATAGTTACATGAATTCTTACTTTCAAGGTAATAATCATATCAACACTTGTATTTACAAATATTCGATCAAACAGATGAGAACAATCATTTTGAGGAGAGTTGCATATATCACAGATTTAGAACTGGCAAGTTAACAGAAATTAAAATAAAACAAAAATGGGAATGAAGATTTCACATTCCGAAGATTCAAGTTATTCAAATATCCTAAGAAATTAGCTATAATTTGATGGTTTCAGAAAATTTACTGTAAAAATCCGAAGGCTCTGTATTCAACAGTGTTTCAACTCCCCTTCTCTGTGTATGTGTGTGTACATGTAAAATCTTTACTAAAATTATATGATGCCTTCTCCCTGATAAAGGGACTCTGGACGGCTTTTTATTATAGAAAAGGTTTGTGGTTTTTATTGTGCAATCTACTGGCCTTAGTGTGTGTTCCATCTTTTTTCCTAAGCTAGTTAGAAGAAGTGGGACAGTGTAACTACCATGTCACACTAGGAAAATGCATGGCTTCTTCAAGGTACTAAGATCATGTGCAAATCTGAAGCCCTTAATAATAATAATAATAATAATAATAATAATAATGTTTTAAGGGACCTTGGAGGTCATCGAGTCCAACCCCCTGCTCAGGCAGGAAACCCTATACCATTTCGGACAAATGGCTGTCCAGTCTCTTCTTAAAAACTTCCAGTGTTGGAGCATTCACAGCTTCTGGAGGCAGGTTGTTCCACTGGTTAATTGTTCTAACTGTCAGGAAGTTTCTCCTCAGTTCCAGGTTGCTTCTCTCCTTGACTAGTTTCCATCCGTTGCTTCTTGTCTTTAATTTCAAATGAAACACCTTTCTCACTTCAGCTTCAAAAATTGCATACTTTACTAATAACTGTCAGAAATTCTAAATTAATTCTATATTAAATATTCTACAATAATGCACAATTTGACCAGATGTTAGCACTATCAATTCTCTTTCCATTCTTTATAGTACAAAGATAATTTGGTGATAGAACATACATCAAGTTCAAAGAAAAAGTCTTGCTCTTTTGATGCAATTTCATAATCTGCTCTTAACGCCAAATCATGCACCTTCAGACATTCTCCAAGATCCATCCTCTGAAACACAAGACAACACAAAAGGGCGATTTTACAAAGAAATACTAAATGGATACAAATTATATTCTTATTTCAATATTCAAATGATGTACCTATATATTTTAAATTACTACACAAATTTTGTTTAAAAGTCACATCATTAAAAATCCCCAAGTCTCAGTGACACCATACTGGAACAATAGATCAATACACTTAAATAAAAAATAAAGCAATCTCTTCCTCCTAGGAAGAGCGAGCTTTCCTTTCAGTTCTTGCATATTTTCCTTACAAGCTAGTATGCTTAACAAATCAAGTTTGTTAAGGGAAACATACATAATGCCCATCGTATTACTTTTTTCAATTTCAGATATGGATTGCCATTGTGTTCTTCCTAGGGCTGAAACAGTGTGATTGGGTCTGTGAACTAGAACTCATGATCCTGGTGTTTTAATTGCTACACCAAACTGGCTCTCTATTGTATTACTTTAGGTCCAATTAAAAACAAGGTTTGAATATATGTCCTTTCATAAGAACAAATGGACTAGGATGGAGCTTGAGCCAGGAGGCTATTTGGTTTGGAGCATGATGGAAAGGATGTGTGTTTTTACTGTCTGTGATCATTATATGAGAGGGGCAACCATGTATGTTCTATTAATAGATAAATAATATTACAAAGGTTTACAGTTTAAAGTGGCTGGTACCATAACGTGGACAGGGGAGAAATGAAATGCAAATTTTATATTTTATAATATGATTTAAAACGTATGCATTTAGCTCTCATAAAAATCTGAAGCATTTATTTATTGAATTTATATATCGTTTCTCTCAACAATAAGTTGATTTTGGGTGCCTATATGCAGAACACCACAGATGAAACACGCTGCATTTCTCTTCTCTCTTTCAAAGCTCTCTTTAGCAACTAAGTTGCCTGATCCTTCTTCCACTGTAATTTATGCCTAGGGATTCCTAGTCATTCTGAATTGTTTATTGGGTTCCCCTTATTCCCAGCCGTCAGTTTCTTTCCTTCCTTGGCTTACTAAACAATGCCACCAAAGCTTTGCTACTTTTCTAGCTCTGATATGAATAGGAGAATACAGAAAGTACTATACTGGGCAGGTAAAGTGTAGACAAGAAAAAAGATAAAGGAAGCAAAAGATCCAAGTCCAAACAGACAATTTAGAGATATAAACCCTATTTTACCTGTAGGTCATTTGCAAAAAGTTCTTACACAAGAAATCTGCTTGATAATCTTTAGCACTGTCCATAATGAAAACATTATAATTAAATTCACTACTTTCACCAGCCAATTTAATATTAGAGTTATACGGATATCAAAAAGTGAGTGATCACTCCAATACATACAGATTTTAAAATGAAGAGTTTTGATATCAACTGCTTTAAAGAATGGATACTTTAGAAATATCTTATGATAAAATGATTTTATGTGAAAGACTACCTTCAATATTTATGATTATCAGTAATATCACATTAATACTCAAGTCCAACAAACAACTCTTTTATGAGAAATTAAGACTAGTAAAAGGGTAGAGAAAACTGTTTTTATTAATTGAGAGTCAATTTAGTGATTAAGGTGTTGGACTAGGAAGTAGAGACCCAATTCCAGTCAATCTTCAGCCACAGAAGGGCACTAGGTGACTTTGGGTCAGTCACTTTCTCTCAGTCCAATTTACCTTACTTGAGGTGGGGAAAAATAAGATGGAGGATATAACTTTAAATAATAATAGTAATGATGCACATTAAGTGTTTTTATCTTTATTCATGTCAGAAGCATCTTCAAATTATGGACATATATACCATTCAACACTAAGCAGCTAAAATAAGTGTAAAATAGGTCATAGATATAGCACATATGAAAAGTATGTAAAATAAATAGGATTAAAACTAGATGACATTTGCCCAGTATCAGGCCACATCGACAGCATTTCCTCTCACCAGCATGAGGTCTTCCTCTGTGCATGTTGAAGAACATCATATGCACCATAGCATATATGAGATGGACTGTTGTTCTCCACATTCACAAAAAGTATATTCTATAGGGAAGTCCCATTTTCTTAAATTGTCCTTTGATTTTCCTACCCTGGTACAGTCTGTTTAGTGATTTCCATACAGGTCAAGGTTATTCTTGATCAGGAAGCAGATAGTCATGTGGTTATGCCCAGTTACTTGACAGCTTCTTTTCTATTGGTGCACTATTGGTTGCCTGGTACACTCTTCTCTATTTTTCTAAGTCTCTGCTTATCTTTCAAGCCTAATACCTAATTTATTTTTTTATCTCACCTTCTTTTTGGTCAACTCAAGCAATGCATATATTAATATTCTAAACTTCTAGTTTCCCCAACAATGGGTTGGGTTGAATGTATAACTTATCTTAAGTCACCAATGAAGGAGAATATTTGTAGCTCAGAGTTGAAATGAGGGGTCTTTGGTGCTCTCTGAGCTTGTTTTCTTGCAGACGTTTCATTACCCTAGCTAGGTAACATCATCAGTGCTAGTAAGGAGTGCTGTTTGCTGTCAGTTTATATTCTGGTGTCTTGCCTCTCTGTGTGGGTGGGGGCAGTCTTAGGGATTCTTTGATTGGACTGTTTACTAAAGGCTCTTTGGCAGTTTCTTGGGTTGGGGTATTGCTTACTTGATTATTGGTCTGAAGTTGACCTTGGAGTTAATCTATGCTGATCTGAGTGCTGATTACTGGTGGGAAGGTGCTGGGAGTCTTTTTCATATTGGGGCTGGTTGATTGTCTTTTTTGCATAGTCTGTAGATGTTGTTAATATCATATGTGTCTATTGATGGCTGGTTTGTCAGAGTGCCAGGCTTCTAGAAATTTCCTGGCATTTTTTGGATTTGGCCTGGTCTAGGATTGTCACATTTTCCCAATTGAAACTATAGTTAAATCTGTCTATATGTTGTGAAATTAAACAATTTTCGTCATGCCTTTTGACTACCAGTTGATGTTCATGGATGTGTTCTGCCAGTCTTCTGCCTGCTTGTCCTACATAGAGGTTGTTGCAGTTCTTACACTGTATGTTGTAGGGTTGCTGGTTGAAGGAGGCTGCGTGGCTCGTTGCGCAGATCACACCGCTGCTGCCACTCGTGGCATGAGGTCACGTGGCTCATTGTGCCAACTGCGCCATTGCCGCCACTTGTGGCAAAAGGCTGCAAGGCTCGTTGCACCGATCCACCGCTGCTTGCAGCAAGAGGCTGCGAGGCTCATCACATTGATCGAGACAAGCCTCACGGCCTCCTGCTACAAGCAGCGGTAGCAGTGCAAGCGACACAACAAGCCATGCGGCCTCCTGCTGCGATGGCGGCAGTGGCGCAATAGGCGCGATGAGCCACGTGGCATGCGGCCGCAGAACTCAAACAGCAGCACAACAGGTGTTGGGGAATAGGAGGCCTGGCTGCGGCGGTCCTAAGGTAAGCGGGTAAGACATCCCCCGAAAATAAGACCTGGTGCCTCTTTTAGAGGCAAAAAAAAATATAAGACTAAGTCTTATTTTTGAGGAAACATGGTAATGCTGGTGTTCAACAGTCAAGAGACACAGGGCAGAAAACATCAGTCAGAGCTGAAGAAGCTTCTTGGATAAGTAAAATGTCTTCAAAGAAAATCCAGCAAGTCCAGTTGCCACTTGAAAAAGCGCCTTTGGGACAACCATGATCTGGATGACTGAGAATCTCCATAGACATTTAGCTATGCACTTTGGGATGAACACCCTTCGTATGGTACTGGACCCTGAACAGATTTCCAGAAAAGGAGCCTGAACAGATTTCCAGAAAATATTGCAGACTACAGGAACCATTTTGCTTCAGTTTCAGATGCAGACAATACAGACTCATCCCCAACAGCCTGCTCCTGAGCTCAACAGTGAAGGGATACAGGGCAGAAAAGCTCCTGCAGAAAGCACAGCTCCACAACACAGTTCTTTCAGCACTTCCAAGTAGGCTCCACACCCATTTGCACTACTCAGGTCACCCTGAGGACACAGACAAATCCCCAAGTGGCCTCAATGACTTTCTAAAAGAATGCAAATGACCAGCTCCCTGCAAGGAATATAAATCCTTCCATTCTCCACCATCCAGTCAGCGCTGAAGAAGCTTCTTGGATGAGAAGCAAAACGTCTTAAAAGAAAAACAAGCCAGTCCAATTGCTTCTTGAAAAAGCACCTTTGGGACCCTTCTGAAATCCTGCCAAGAAAACTTCAGGGAATTGTCCAGGAGTCAGATGCATACCTCCCCCACCCCTATAGATTAAATAAAATACACAATACATTTTTTTCACTTTATTTTGTTTTCTCTTCTCCCTGATGCCTGTATGACACAAAATATTTCTGCATTTATAACTTCTATTTCTATAGCTATAATTTTTGATGTACATTATAAGAAAATGCATGTCTTCCTAAACAAAAAACAACTAGTCCCAAATCTTTCCTAAAAATTAAACTGTAATTCTACCCTAACATAAAATGCAAATATCAGTTTAATACTTTAAACAGAAGTGGTAATGTAGTGTTTACTACCACCACAATAATACATACTAAACAAATTCATGAAATGCTATGCATTTGGTTTTAAATAAAGGATTCCTGGGACAATATATACCAAGGAATGTAGGATTTTCTAGCTATAATTCTCGGAAGATAAATAGAGACTTTCAATCTCTTCTTCAGTGAAATTTGTTCAAGGACAGTACTCTTCCAGTATGAGAAATCATAAGAAATGAACAACAACAAGGTTTCCAGAGAAATGATGGTGAAAGGCAACAACATCAAAATTGGCAGAGGAAACAAAAAATGCCACATGTACAAATATTTCCCTCCCTCCCTTTTATGAATAAAAAGTAAGGATCATAAAAGTCCTTCATTTCAATGCCCCCAGAATTATATTTTGTTGTAACTAAGCTTTTTAACCATTCTAAATCAATAAGAACAAGTTAACAATAATTAACATATTTCACTGACTTCAGCAGAACTGTAGCATTACCAATTTAATTTAAATTCAGTGTTCACTTTGTTCAGATCCAGTGTTGTGTTGTTAAGATCTGGAATGAAAAGACTTAGACCTAAGTCCATTTACACTCTTGGAAATTCACTATGTGCAATCAAGCCACTCATTCTCACAGATGAACCACCTTAGCAGGCTATTGCTATAGGAAGATTGTCACCCTAAAGCAGGCATGTCAAACTCGCGAGTCATGTGATGTCACGCGACATATCACGACTTTTCCCCCATTGCCAGCAATGGGGTGGGCGCGGTTTCAGTATGATGCATCTGGCCCATGGGCCGGCAGTTTGACATGCCTGCCCTAAAGCCTTCCTGAGCTTCGTAGGATACTAATCTAATCAATTGATCAATAAAAACTTGAAGCTGGCAAAAAGTGATAAATAGAACCTTAAAGATGTTGGATACAGTTTTAGTAAAAGCAGACAGTCATTAAAATTAGAGCCACAAGCAGTAAAAAAGCACAGGTTCTGGATGGCCTTTGGGAAAAAATTAAGTTATATATTGGCAAAAACTGTTAAATGATTACTTGCAATTCAGAATCCATATAAATCTGGAGGGCTGTTAACTTATGGTTTAGCCATAAAAATTAGATTTATTTAAATTATAGTATGTTTCATGGTGATAAATCTATTCTATTTTGCCTTAAATCTTTAAATATTCTTCATTTAAAGGCAACTTTCTCTTTGTGCATTTTTGTATGCTAACTGGTTAAATAGAAAATAATACATTAGCATTACTGATTCCTTAGCAGTTAATTAACAAGTATCCAAAAGCATGAATTAAAATTTAATTTGTTATTTATTTTTCTATCTTGGGAGATGTATAAAAATTTTATTCAGATATTTAGGATTTTTCTTAAAGAAAGTTCAAACCGAATTCCTGTTTTTCAGTTCTGTATGTTATATCAGTTGACTTCTAAGACCAGCAAAAGCTAATCATAATCATGGCAATTATTCCATATACCCCAATTCAGTTACATTGAAAATACTGAGGTAGACTTTTATAATAAAACTTATCAAACAAGAACATTACATATATCAATTGCAAAAGTATAAAAATAAATAAAGAGGCAGCCAAATAGCAATTTGAAGAACAAAACATTCCTTGGAACAATTTTATCAGGTGCCATTGATATCAAATTGTGTGAAATGTTTCTTACAAGTGATACCATGGGCAACTATTTTCAGTCTATGTTTTAATATGAAGTATTTAAATTATGAATGCAATAACCTTCTATGACACATGCAAAGTATTCCATTACTATATGAATTCTACTGCTAATAAGGTCTGGTCAATTTTAAATCACTGGCTTGCATCGTGATAAACAATTTTATCCCAAATGTGAATTAATTATGTTGATTTATTATTAAATATTATTAGTATTAATATAAACCCAAAGGGTATAGAGAATGAACAAATACGCAAACAGCTCAGTGTAAAATTCTGGATGTCTTCAATTATGAAGATCAGAATTTAAATCTTTTTTATTCAAAGTCATGATGTTATCTAGCGGAAGAGAACGGAAGGGAATAACAGTACTTGATAAAATTAAAGAATATCTTTTACAAAGGAAGCTGATAATTGAAATATATGGACAAACAGAAAATAACAGTACATGAAAAATACAGAAAAATATCTTTCAATGGAAGGTTAGCATGAAAAATAATTCACCAAACTAGAAACTGAGTTGAGGTTTCTAATTTGATGAAAAAGCAAATATATTATATTTACCAGATTAACTGAATTCTGGACAACAGTTCACATAATTTTCTATAGTAATATTTAGAATTTATATTATTGGAGGAGTAAAAACTGCTATTTGTTCATGCATCCAGATTTCATGTTTTTGTTAAATGCTTCATGATATACTTGTTTTTATTTCCAATTTCAGCATAAAAATAATGCAACATACTGTATTTTATTAAGTAATCTGGATTCAAAGCAAAAAAAGGTTATGCAGGACCTATGTTGATTCTCATGTCACACTTGTCACCAACTCTTTAAAAAAGCAGAATCCTTTCCTGTGTTTGTGCAACAGCCATTACACTTTCTCAGAAAAATCTATTCTTGATTTACTTTGCTGCTCATATGTCCGATATGCATGCCCATATTTGTGCCATAATCCCACTTTCCCCTTTTAATCCAGATTGCTGCAAATCCCTATACCTTAATTTTATAATGTAAATACACAATCAAATGTAAAATGAGTTTGAGTACTTCTGCAGAGGTAAATATATATCGTAACTTATAATTTAATATTTATGAATATAATATTTATGAATATAGAATACGCACTGTTCCTGCAAGGACATCATGAGGACAACAGTTGAGAAGATGACTTTTGCACACTCTGTCATCACTGAATTTAATTCGCTGACGTGTAGTATCCCCTGCAACATAGAAATATACATTTCCGATTAGAGAATCATATAATATTGTGTAAACGATTCATACTTTTCATATACTTTCACTTTTGTTCAAAAGAACATTCTACTTTTCACAAAAAGAAAAATATTAAGACTATATCATTTCAGCCTCCACAATGGATGCAAGTTTTTAAAATAATGTAGGAAAACTAAAAACTCTACACTGGGTGAAAATTCATTGCCTTTAAAGCAAATTTATGAAAGGCATAAATTAATACTCCTAGTAAAATTGATTATATTAGCATCTACAGCCTTCAAAACATTTATACCACATTTTCTGATGTTTACTGAATTCCCGCTGTCAGTTCTTCAAGATCTAATTTTTACTTCAGGCAAGGGCAACACATACTGAAGGTATGTATTTCAGTATGTGAAGTACTGTATCACTGGGAAAACAATACCTGCAAACAGCATTATTCAAGAGAGCTGAAATCCTGTTTGATTATATAACATCTTAAAGATAATTTGAAACTTTTACAAACTTTTATAAACCCCAAAGCATCAACCTGCTTACCACATATTGAAATTCAATTACAAGTTTAATCAGTCACATCTGTAAACAAGGTTGAAAAAGTTTTATCCAAATAATATGCAAAACACTGGCTACTGATTTATTGCAGATTTTTTCCCCAAGACAATTTGCAGCAGAATATTCACTGTCTCAGATTTGAAAAAGATAATTCCATAAAATGTATTTTCAGTCTAAAGATGCAGAATCAGATACAATCCTTATATTTCCAGGGTTTTTAAAAATGTATTTTAAATTATGATTATGTAAAATGAAAACCTACTGGTGAATTACTGAAGCAGAATATCACTGCTGGGAAAAAAACAAGAGTTTTGAAACTTTATCCCAACATTATTCATTTCAAAAAGGAAAAAGGTTTAAAATAAAAAAATATATAGCCACTACCCTATTCTCATAAACCTGGAAGAATTTAAGCCTATACAACAATTCTACACTTCAAATTTCTAATCTAACCAACCTATTATGCAATTCCAGAATAACTATTTGCCCTAAAAAAGAACTGATGTAACATTTTCAGATGGGCTGTATTCTGCTCAAGTATTTGTTTCTGATATCAATGTTTATCAAGGTTAGTCAAATAAGCAATTCATAAAGCTTCAGAGTAGTTCAACAATAGGTTTTCAGAAGCTGGGTTTTGAGATTTAGTAATTTTATACTAATGAAAATTTAGAATTGTCTTTAAAATCCACACCTACTACTGCAGAAAATGAGGAACTGGGATATTTTCCCACCAATTTTCCTCTCTTTTTAAAGACACAAATTGTTGGTTCCACATTAACACATCTGAAAAGTTAGCAATAACTCACGGCTCGGCGAATGCGGGGCCTTTCTGACACTCCCTTGCAGAATGAAGTAGGCAGGCATAGATACATTGAACCTTTATAAATAAAACAAGGGGCTATATTGTTCAGTTTGTATATAATAAACTCTGCCAGCATTTTAATTACAGTGTCTAGAAATACATTGTGAAGGTAAAAAGTAATAGGAAACCTGAAATATTTGTGCCTGGTAGCAATGAGTCAGCTTTGTATTCAAGGGAGATTTTGTTAGGAAAAGCTGGAATTATAGCTGGAAAAATATTTTGATTACTAGGTACCTATGTTCTGTCCATCTTCTGCTTCAAGCAATCTAGGAATTTGCTTAAAAATTTTATCCCAGTGTCTAGAATTTCAAATATATTTCCAGCCATGCTTAAAACACTTTACATTTTAAAAACCCATTTGTTTCCAGATAAAACTTATCTCAAAATGCAAAATCACTATTAAAATATATTTGCATGGATTAGCAAGTCAACATTTTAAAATACAAATTTTGAAATACAGATTGTTCATCAACGTTCAATAACAATGGTAACTGAAAGCAAAATGGGAAACAGCTTTTTCTTTTTACAGTATATTCTATGTGATCAGGGAAATTTATTCTTGCAATTGTCATAATGAATGTATGCGAACAAGTTTAGTGTTCTTTAGAAACAGTAACTTCCTTTAAAAAATGCCTGGCCCAAACCATATTTCACTACTTCATAAATATGGAGGCAATTATATACTTGCATCTCGTTTTTTTAAAAAAATCCCATGAAGTCAATTGCTATATTATCTTTTAATTTACAACATAATCTCCTGATAATAACAATTAGCTCCCTAAAACATGTGTTCTCCACCAAATGATAATTTAGTGGAATCTGGAAATACTAATCAAATTTCATGTCTTTTACTAATACATATAAGAATATATTATCTACCCACAATAAATACATTTAACTACATATTCTTCTAGAGATAGAATAAAAGTGTGCATATTTTTTCAGCTAACTTTCTATTGTTGTAAGCATTCAATTATTTGAATACATTAGGATACATTTCTCATTATTTTGAGTTTCATATAAACCATGATTTTCCTCCCATCTCACCTACTATAATTACCCCAGTAATGTTATTGATATTCCTACTATTACTGAAATCTTCTTTAGCTTATACGAATCCTAATTTTATGTTATCAAGAAAATAGTTAGAATGATGAAAAAAATTAACATGTCAAAATGCATCAACACAAATCAATCTACATGTATATTATAGTATAACATTTTAATCTGGTATCCCTATTTACAGATAGTGTCAGAAGCATGTCCACAGAGACCACATGCAGGTCAACATGTAACTCTTTCAATAATTATAGATTGAGGTTTCTCTGTTAGTGGAGCAGCAATAATCTAAAGAATAAGAGCTGAGAAAGAGGAAAATCTTATATTTTTCACTCCCTGATAGCTGACTAGATTACTGCTTCCCTACCTCTGAAAAAGCAAACATGACTGACTATATGTGTGTGTATTTATGTATCAAATAGCCTTTAATTCTGTTTATTGTAACTACACTTAAATGATTACTTGCAAAACCAATTATACAAATCCCTCAAATTCCTACTTCAACAGAAGCTATGTTTCAAAAGAGTAGGACATCAAATATTAAAGACAAAAGCATCAATTGTTTAAAAACAAATGCCCAATTACATATGTGATCTTTTTATATCTGATTAACAAGAATATTTTTCTGTTAGCATAATTGTGCATGCATCACTGTGCACAGAATAACAAGTAGGTAGAATCAGTCTATTCATGTAATAGAAAGATTACACTTGGCATTTACATTAGGAAAGACTTATGCAGATATTAAAACTTGTTTAGCCACTTTGAATATTTTTATTACAAAGCTATGCTAAACTAAATATTATTAAATATTATTAAATAAATAAGCACTCAAAAACGCTCTTTGTAATTGATTATACCAACACTGCATTTAAAAAGCCATCCTTTCAACACAAACAATTTCTCTTTTCTTTCTTTAATCAAGGATAAAAATAAAAGACAAAATACATATTTCACTAGATTACTATTACTTGAAAGTCTGGGAAATTGCTATGCTAAAAAATAAATACAAATAAAAGCAAGTTTTAAAAAACTCCACAACAAAGGAATATCTGATCTTCCTTTTCTAGTTATTTTAATAATGTGTATTCTAGCAATTACCTTTATTTAAACAAATCTCATTATAGATAGGAACATTATCATGAATATTTGTATTATTCGTTAGAAATGCATATGTGGAAATATATGTATACAGGTATGTTTACTCCTTTTAAATCTTTTTGTTTCTGAAAGATTATTTTCATACTGTTCTGAAAATATGATTCTGCTAATGCAAAACATTGTTAGCCACTCATATCTGTTCATAAACAGCAGCATTAGTCTGATAAGCAAATCTAGACAGTTTTCTCCCAGCCACAATTTGGTAAATTACGTTTTCTACAGCAAATTATATTTTCTATGGCAAACCCTCACTATATACAGCATTTGCTTTTAGTAAATCTTTTTTTTTAAATCACTCCAATGGTTTCAACAATATATTTTTCTGTAAATTTTGTTCTATAATATACTGTATAGAAATTATATCTGCATTTATTATGTAACCATTCCTAAAGACATTCTCCTTGCACTCTGATATTTTTTGTCAATTATAAATCAGTTGCAAAAAAACTTTTTTGGATTAACAAGTGGTGGAGGCTCAACTACATACATTCTTGTAAAATACTTTTACCTACAGTAATTTTAGTCTGGTTTTTATCTGGACAGGAGGAATGTGATTCTGGAGCACAACCCACTGAAAGAGATGCTGCCTGGTTTGGTGGGATTCTATTATTTCTGTAGTTTTTAGCAAAATCTCAAGTCATCTACAGTAGTGGACAAAATTGTGGAAATCTTTTGGGAAAAGTGTATTTTTGAGGTTTGATGACTAATAACACCACTTTTTTTGGAGTAGTACCATAAAATTATATATCAATGGAAAGATAATTTAATCAAGAATGTAATGCAATAACTTTTATGAAAGATTTGCTATTAGAATAGCAGTTATAAAGAAGAAAAGTGAAACACGTAGAAAAAATGAGATTATACAAAAATTATCACCATAGAAAAAAAAAGATATACAAAAATTATCACGTCAGTTAATACTTAGTTGGGTAACCTTTAGCATGAATTACGGCCTTACAACTCTTCCCATGGAGTGAATCCTAACCCAAACCTAACCCTAAACCCATTAATCACACAAATTCTGCCCACACCTTTTGATGTCATACAACCCCAGATCATAACACTGACTGGGTGTTTCACGGTACATGTAATGCAATCAGGATGCAAATCTTCTCCGATTCTTCTCCTTATGTATTTTATGCCATCACTACCAAACAGGGAGATCTTGGTCTCATCACTCCAAATAACACTGTCCCATTGTTCCTCTGTCCAGGTAACATGGGTTTTAGCCCAGTTTAGTCTTTTCAACCTTTGTTTGAGAGATAAAAGTGGCTTTTCCGTGGAATTCTAGATTTTAGGCCAAATTCCTGCAGTCTGAGCCAAACAGTCCTTGCACTCAACTTCACATTGCATTGCGCCATTTCACCTTGTATACACCCAGATGATTTTCTTCTGTCACGTAGGCACAGTCTCTTAAGTCTTCTATCATCACTTGTTGTTGTGCACCTTTTCCTGCCTTTACCAGTGTGGTTTTGTAGTGACTGAGTCTCCTTATACCTCTTCAAAAACTTAGAAATGCCATCTTTGGTTAAGTTTCTACCAATTTTTCTTCTAATTTTTTTATAACTGTAGCCTTGTTCACTTAATAATACTATTTTACATTGCTTTCTGGGCGACTACTCAACTCTTTGTACCATTACTTTATTACGTTTTACAAGCTCACTAAATGGAAGAATACAAAAAAACCCAACCAACTTGATAGCGATCACGTAACACACTGACAAATGTCCTCCTCTCAGCTTCAATACATGACATCAATAACTGAATCCTACTGTGATCTGATTGGCTCATTGCCAAAACAAGATGACACCTGATTGGCTCTCTAAACACTCATGCTCATTGGCTGTAATCAGATGAAGGAAAGCTACCTGATATTAACCTAAGCAAGTTGTGCTTCCTTTTTCTGATTATTTGGCTATATCTTTTCATAGAATACAGATAATTGAACAAACCTTGTTGCATTACATTCTTGATTAAATTATCTTTCCATTGATATATAATTTTATGATACTACTCCAAAAAAAGTGGTGTTATTAGCCATCAAACCTCAAAAGGTTTCCACAATTTTGGCCACTACTGCACATAGTGCTTTTAGTCACTTGATACACCGTCATAAAGAGAAGCAATAATGTATTTATGCCAGCTTGTCTGCATATGTCCAAATCTTGATTCACACCATTAAGCAAACAAGATAACACAAGAATGCTGATAGCTTGATCAGCTGCACTTCTATTTAAAAAAAAAAGGTGGGGAAAACCCATTGTTCTCCAGGTATAATTGAACTACAATTGTCATTTGCTCTGGCCCATAGTTGTACTTGTCCTTGTATGGTTGTATTTGTACTTCAACAATGTATGGATGCTTATAGGTTCTGCTTCGTATCTCTGCCTAAAGCTCTTTAAACATTCATCTACGAGACAGTTATATACTGTCATAAACATAGATATGATAAAATGAGTAAGAGAGTGCATGTAAGCTCTTAAATAATACACAAACATTTCAAGTCATGTTAACTTGTGTACTTAGAACTGTACTCTATACTAAGAAAATGTTTTGTAAAACACCAAAAAAGTTCATTCGACACGAACTTTGAAATTACACAAATGCTGACTCAATAATAAAAGACTCCCAGAACCTCTTATTTCATTTTAAAGAGTAACTTTTAAATTTAATTTAATTCTGAAATATTGTGTTGGTCTAAATCAGTAGTTCTCAACCTGTGGTCCACAGACCGCTGGGGAGCCATGATGTCATCACAGGGGGTCCGCAAAGGATTGAAGAAATGTTATGATTAAATCTTGAGTTAAGTCTTGGGGATCCATGGCCATGGACTGTGGCCACCAAAGGAATTTAAAGGGGGTCCGTGGTGAAGAAATAATAAAAAACCCTGACACTTGAACTAATTCTCATGACAACTTCCTCCTAATTCTGTGTATTCAAACATATGCTCAACTAGGTTAGATAAGTAGAATTCTTGCACAGAATTAGAAAATCATATATAGATGATGTTTTATCAACTACCTAGAAATCCTACACTTTTAAAGCTAATTTCAAGGTTTGAATCCTAGCTCTCTCTCCTGCCTTTTGATTTACTCATTTCACTGCCCTGAAGATCCCTGACATTGATTTTTAAAACTGCTTTTTCTGATGTGCAAATCAGAGATTCCTGTCTTGCCATCTTCAATCCTTATCCCATTTCTCTCCCTATTTTCATTTTCCCTATATGGATCTGGAGATAGCAAAAATAGTCTTACAGAGACATGAAGTTGTTGTGCCCTATTCATTTCTGCTATTTCAATAGCTGTAGTTACCAAAGTTTCCCTGCTTTAATACTTTCAATTCATCCTTCCTCCTGGCTGGAGATATCAAGAAGTAAGGTATTTCCAGTTGTTCTTCACTTGAGTTGAATTAATTCTGTCCTTAAAATCTCTTAAGCCTTTTTCAGATCTATGTTTTCCAGGAGTCACCCTCCCCCTTTTCAAGCAAGCCATTTCCACCTCAGAAAAAGAACTGCTAATAGATGCCAGAACCACAGAATGTATGGTCAGAGGGTTTGATTTATAAAATACTGCAAATGGACTTATCAAAGGAGGAGAAAGATATATACACTTTTCTTATATTGATATTCCTTCCAACAAACTCAATATTTCACAATATCCTTCTCTGAAGTCCAAAGTACTTTCTATCTGGAAGTCTTCACTCTACTAGTCTATAAGATGGAGAGAAGTGTGTTGAGTGTATGTAAGCTGTAAACAAAGGGCTACTGAGTGGATAAGTGAAAATATTAGAAACGTTTCAGTAAAATCTAGCATCCAGCTTTAAATTGTCAGATGATTATCACATATAGGAAATTTTTTGATAGAAGGGGCGTTGTCTTACCTGAACGCCTTTTCTCAGCATGATGATGGAGAATCCACGAATGGGTTTAGACTGTCTTCCTGCCCAATTAGACTAAGCCTGACAAAGTTGCCACGCCTCCTGCTGGGCTTTACTACCTACCAGACACGACGAAGGCGAAGCTATTGACGATAGTCCGATGTGTTGGCTCCCCTGCCCCTGACACAGGACCTGACGGACCTAAAGGGGTGGGTGTGGATTCTCCATCATCATGCTGAGAAAAGGCATTCAGGTAAGACAACGCCCCTTCTCCAGCATGAGGATAGAGAATCCACAAATGGCACATACCAAAGCTGTCCTGTCCCTATGGGAGGGAATCAGTCTGGGCCTGTGTCCCACTTGATGACACTACTTGCTGGAGCACTCTCCAGCCGAATGAAGCTTCTGCGGGGGCAAATCTATCCAGCCTGTAATGCCTCACAAACGGGGAAGGCGAGGACCAGGTCGCCGCCCTACAAATTTCCCCAATGGATGCCTGTGTTGCCCACGCTGCTGATGTTGCAGCACTGCGGGTGGAGGGAATGCGACTGGTACGCTCTTGCAATGCAAGCCTTGATCCACCTGCCTATAGTTGAAGACGAGACCTTCTGCCCCATGGAAGAAGGTTGAAAGGAAATAAAGAGCGCTTCCGACTTGCAAAAGGCTGAAGTCCGCTTGAGGTAATGGCGCAACGCCCGTCGAACGTCCAAGGTGTGCCATTGGCGTTCTAACCCGTGAGATGGTCGGGGGCAAAAATTTGGAAGAATCACCTCCTGTGACCTGTGGAACAAAGAGTTCACTTTGGGTATAAAGGACGGATCCAGTCGAAGGACCACCCTGTCATTGTGAAAGACGCAAAGGTCCCCTCTGACAGAGAGAGCAGCTAGTTCCGAGATGCGTCTGGCCAATGTGACGGCTATGAGGAAGGCTATCTTCATGGTTAAGAACTGCAGTGAACAGGTCTTGATGGGCTCAAATGGTGGCGAGGTCAGGGCCTGCAAGACCCACGGGAGTTCCCAAGAGGGATAACGATGGATCACGGGTGGCTTAGTGTTAGTCGCGCCCTTGATAAAGGAACGCACCATGGGATGCTGAGCCAATGGCGTTGAATTGTCACATGTAAACAACGTGGATAGAGCCGCCACCTGTCTGCGAATGGTATTGGGTGCCAAGCCCTTGTTGAGCCCCTCCAATAAATACTCAAGGATTCTCGGGATGGTGATGGTCAAGAGATCGAGGTGGTTCCTTGTGCACCAGTGACAAAAGTTCTTCCACGAGCAGTCGTATATCCTGTTAGTTGAGGGGCGTCTGGAGGCCTGAATCATGGAGATTACGCCCGTCGAATAGGACTCTCGGGTCAGGAGCCGCCGTTCAAGTGCCAGGCGGCTAACTGTAGCCACTGAGGGTCCGGGTGCTGCAGAGCTCCCTGGCTGAGTGTAACACGATCTGGAGGAATCCTCCACTGCGGAGAGATGGAAAGGCTCATGAGGTCGGCAAACCAAGGCCATCTCGGCCAGTGTGGAGCAACCAATATCACCTCTGCCCGTTCCTGTAGTATCTTCCAAATAACAGCCAGGAGCAAAGGGAGAGGGGGAAAGGCATAGAGCAGCCCCTCGGGCCATGGACTGCGGAGGGCGTCCACCTGTTCCGCCCCTGGAGATGGGAACCGGGAGAAAAACCTCGGGAGCTGGGAATTCGCCGGGGAGGCGAACAGGTCCAACACCGGAAGTCCGAACCTCTCTGAGATCTCTCTGAATAGATCGGGATGCAGGCGCCACTCAGAGTGATCCATTGTCGACCTGCTCAAGGAGTCCGCCTGTTGGTTTGCCTCTCCCGAGATGTGCTCTGCTTTGAGGGAGGAGAGGTTGGTCTCTGCCCAAGTATTCAGCAACTGGGCCTCGGTCATAAGGGACCTGGACTGAGTACCCCCCTGCCGGTTTACATGGGGTTTCGCTGCCACGTTGTCCGTGAGGACAGTGTGTCCCACCACACTGTCGCTGAAGTGGCGCAGTGCCAGATGTATGGCTCTGAGCTCTAGCCAGTTTATGTTATGTTTGAGGTCTGACTGTGACCATCAGCCCTGAGCTAATTGTGAGTGTAGGTGTGTCCCCCCGCCGAACAGACTTGCGTCCGTCGTTAGGATGAGCCTGCCTGGTTCCTTGAATAAAGAGCCTCTGGCTACCGCTGGGGAGGTCCACCACTGAAGGGATTCTATGGTTTGAGACGGAACCTTACCCTCTGGTTGGAGGAGCTGGTGCCCTACCTCTGAAATGGAAGCAAAAACCATTGTAGGATTCTGGAGTGTAGCCTGGCCCATGGCACTATCCCCATACAAGAAACCATCTTTCCTAAGAGTTGGGAAAGTATGGCCAGTGTGACCACACGCTCCCTTCGTACCTGCCTGATCAGGGCCCGAATGTTGTCCCGATGTTCCGGCGACAGATAGACCTTGCAGAGACTGGTGTCTATGATCGCGCCTAGGTGAAGGAGGCGGGTTGAAGGCGCTGTTTGGCTCTTTGGGAAGTTCACCGAGAAACCGTGGTCCTGAAGGGTCCTGATGGATAAGGCCAGGTCCGACCGAGCCCTCTGCAAGGAGGTGGACTGGATGAGGATGTCGTCCAAGTAACATTGGATCCGTAGAGGGACCAGTCTCAGGTGGGCGGCCAGTGCTGCCAAGATCTTGGTAAATACTCTTGGAGCGGACGAGAGACCAAATGGTAGAGCCTTGTACTGATAATGATGATTCGCGTAACAGAATCTGAGGAACCTCCAATGGTCGGGAAGGATGGGGACGTGAAGGTACGCTTCCGTGAGGTCGATAGACATTAGGAAATCGTGGCTTCTGATGCTGGCCAGAATGGACTGAAGCATCTGCATCTTGAATTTTTTGTAGACAAGATGAGAGTTTAGTCCCTTCAGATCGAGTATTGCTCTCCATCCTCCCGAAGCTTTTGGAACAACAAAGAGGATGGAATAGAAGCCCTGATGTATTTGTCCAGCCGGTACTGGTTCTATGGCTCTGATTTCCAAGAGGTGATGAATGGCCTCGCTCATGAGTCGTATTTTGACGAGATTTCTGGGAGTTGGGCAAGAAACGAATCGTTCTGGGGGATGGGAAGCAAACTCGAGGGGAAGGCCGCACCTGATGGTGTTGAGAACCCAGGCGTCTGGGGGGGTGGCGTCCCATTCATGAATGAAGAAAGTGAGTTTGCCGCCTATGGGGAGGGCCGTCCTGAGGCCACTTGTTTCTTCTGAAAGGACGGCCTCCTGTACCCCGAAAGGGTCGCTTGGCCTGGAAATGCTGTCGAGGCTTGGGAGCGGGATGCTCCGATTGGTGGTCAGGTCTGGGGAGAAAGGGGCGGGGAGGCTGAGCCCACTCTGATCCTGAGCGGAACGGCGGCCTACGGGAGTACGGGTTGGTCCGTCTGTCCGCCCTTCTGTTAAGGTGGGCCAACACCTTACGCTTGTCTCTGTTTTCCACCAGGTAAGGGTTGAGTGCCTCTCCAAATAGCTGCCCGCCACTATAGGGGGCGGTTGCCAGGCGCCACTTTGATTTTAAGTCTGCTCGCCATTGAGCCATAGGAGCCTGCGAGCTGTGATGTTAGAGGCTATGGCTCGGGATGAAAATCTGGCGGCGTGTAGTGATGCATCCGCCATGTATTCAGATGTGGCCACTAGCTTACCCAGATTCTGGTGAGCACGAACCTGGTCCGGGGGAATCATGGCCTGGAGCTCTCGAAGCCATATGATGGAAGTCCTGGCAAAGAAGGAGGTAGATGTGAACGCCTTCACCGACCATGCCGAGGCTTGGTGAGACCTGCGTAAGGAAAACTCAGATTTTCTGTCCTCTGCTTTTAAGGCCTCAGCCATGTCCCCTGACACAGTGGAAGAAGAAAAGATTGGTGTTAGCGACTCATCCGCGGTCGGAACCTCCAAGAGCTCTGACAAGGTCGGGGCAATGTTAAATAACTTTTTGTCCGTTCCCCCCCGGTGATGGGAGGGAGCCAGGAGTCCCCCATTGCTTTTGAATGGTGTTCAGGAAGAAGGGGAGACAAGTGATATGTCTTTCCGTAATCGTTGGTTCGGAGAAAAGCGGCTTTGAATCCTGGCTGGTGGAAGGAACCGGTTGCGGTTCCTGATCAGGGCAAATCTTGGCCAAGGTAGTCGCTTTCAGTAGAAGTGACTTAACCCTGGGTTGAATAGACCAACAAAGGGAGAGGGGTCCGGTGCAGACTCCTCATCCTCGGACAATTGGATGCCCCTTGACCCGTACTCCTCGGAACCTGAGTCTCTTTCCTGAGAGGAGTGGTCAGAAGAGACAGAGTCAGGATATTCCGGGGCTTCTGCCCGGAAGTGAGATGGAGTCATGGGTGTCATGAATTCTGGCCTGGACCTCTGGTGGAACGAGGAGGCCATGCCCTGGGCAAATGCTTGAGCGAGTAACGCCTGGAACTGCTCTGGCCACACCCCTTGAGGTTCAGTGGACCGAAGTCCGGCCGCTGTGGGTGTGAATGTGGCCTCTGGTGCTGACTGGACCCTGGGCGAAGAAGCCACCCATTGGGGGCTTGGCCCGTGATTGAGGGGCAGAACTTCTCCCTGCCCTGCTTCACCTTCCGGGGACCAGGCCCGTTGAACTAGGGAGACGGCTGGGGCAAGTTGCGAGTTAAAGAGTGAACCCTCGTGTGGAACCGGGGGAGCATTGATCATCCCACTTGTGTTCAGCTGTTGAACCTTGGAAAACTGCTTCTCTAAGGCTAGGTGTCTCCTGCCTGCCTCTTTCTCGGCCGCCTTAGAGGGCTTCTTACCGGAATTAGCTTTGGCCTTAAGCTTTCCTGCAGCCTCCAACTTGGAGGACTTGCGGGTCCCTGGCACGGGAGTGCCGGGAATACCTTCCGCGGTCTGAGATGCCGCGTTGTCCGCCATCATAAAGGATATATCTCAGTGGTGTTCTGAGAGGAATCTCAAGGTATGGGAGCAGAGCACTAGGTAATGACTGTGCGTCAAGGCACTGGAAACCAGCGATTGCTCTAGGGGACGGTGGCTGCTGGATCCACTTAATGGACCCTCGCGCACCTGTAATGCTCCAGATGGCAGACAATGCCTGATAACGCAGTCACGGCGTGTTGGTCAGGCGTACGGTGGCGGCAAAACCACAATCGGTGAGCACCAGCACACATGTATCTCATTCAGTGGCGGCAAATCACCTCAGTGATAAGTGCCTGTGCACAAGACCTAGGTGGTGGCGGCGGAACCAAAAGGCATGCCAGCACACTGTAATGTTGTAAAGGTTTTTTTTTTTTTTTTTGGCTGATCCTAAATGGTGGCCGCCGGATGGGGGCTCTGGGGAGCTCCCTAAGCCTGCTGGGCCGTGAGCGCCGGATCGGGGCCAAAAACACCGGAATCCCGCTGATCAGCTGGCCTCCTGGCCGCACCTGTGATTGCTTGCTATTTTGCTCTCAAACGGCTGATTTCGCGGAGGCAAAACTCCGCTGACCACGCGGTCCACAAAAATGGTGGCCGTGACTGGCGCACCAAAAATGGGACCGCAGCTGGGGGTTTTGAGGCCGATGCTCAGCTGGCCGACTCTCCGCTGGCCTGGTGATGGCCGTCTGCCCTCTGCCGGGAGCGCTGAGCTCAAAGGAGCGCTGACCGTGCGGTCCAAAAATGGCGGCCGCGGCTGGTGCACCCAAAACCGGGACCGGAGTGAAGGCTTTGAGGCCGACGCTCAGCTGGGCTAGTGATGGCCGTCTGTTCTCTACCAGGATGCTGAGCCCAGCTCTGAGCGGACGGCTTGTTTGCTTGGAGCTCAATTTGGCTGGGGCAAATAGAAGGGAAAAAAAAAAAAGCTGCTGGCAATTTAAACAGCGCTGATCCCAGCGCTGAAGTAGGGTAGACGGGGAATCAACGAAGGGGAAATAAGAAATATACAACCTGACCAAAAAGTCTGATAAGGGAGCCAACCACAATCGTGTCCTGATGGGCTGAAGACTAAGTCGTGTCTGGGAGGTACTAAAGCCCAGCAGGAGGCGTGGCAACTTTGTCAGACTTAGTCTAATTGGGCAGGAAGACAGTCTAAACCCATTCGTGGATTCTCCATCCTCATGCTGGAGAAAGTCTGATCTGATTTCTAGCTGATTGGGAAACCTTCTTGGCAATGATAGTTAGAAAGACATTTGTAGAAACCTTGGACAACCCAACTGATTCTTCAGGAGGTTCTGAACATTTTAAATTTCCTGCAGAAAACGAAGGGCCTTTGTGAGGGGGAAGGGATGGGAAACAGTAGCAAGTGTAGCAAATAACGACATGTGGCCTTAAATTACCATGCACGAAATAATAGTTAATTCAAGAAGAAGTAAAATGCCAAATAATTGCTGCGAGTTCATATACCAATGAAGATACTATTCTGAAATGGCACATATCCTTTCTATTTCTCCAACTGTGGATGATGGAAACAGGAGAAGTAAAGCTATATATATTCAAAAATGAAATACAGCCTTTCAAAAACAAAAAGTACCATGTGAATCAATTATTAGTATTGAATAAGCAGACTGTATTGGGAGGCAGATATTTTAAGAAAAAAATTGCAAAAGGAGACATTTCATGATGATACATCACTGAGTTTCTCTGAGCCCCTATAGACTGGAACAAAATTTCCCCCAAAATGTTTGGGTCATATGTTCCCAAAACACACACCTTCACTTTAAATATAACACAGGGCTGATGCTTTGGAAGTTCCGGTCTTAATGTAACACTCATGTATGATCACAATATAACCATAGAACTCAATGTATCAGCAGTTTTATTGGCAGATAGTAATTTTTTGATGATGTCCAGCTGCACTGGTTCTAAGTTCTATAATCTCTGAAGCCTGGCTTGTTTTGTGTTAGAAGAGAGGGTCCTCATTTTGCATGTCCTTTGGTCATCAGTCTTATTGATTCTATACAAGAATGGACAGTAGAAAATTGCTAGGTCTTAGAGATGTACAGCTCACACTAAATACAAGAGCTAGTAAACTTGCCCAGATTCACATCAAATGTATCAGGCAGCAAAGCAGCTGTTCAGTGTTGAAGGGCAGCAGTTACAAACCTTGAATCATCTGCTAGGGCAATTTCTATGACATATGTTAGGCTACATGGTTCATCGTGTGTGTGGTAAATGGCCCATCTGGATCCAAGTAAGTTCTAACACAGGAGCAAGGCATTGACACCCTGATCCAGTTAGTGGGAGTACAAGAAAATCTGTAGCAGTGGCTTAATATTAGTGTTGGAATACAGAAGATGCTCCAAGCCATTAAGACTAAAAGGGCAGAGGTGGTTTCATACCTGTAAATTAATTATTCCACATTCCCAAAGGGTATAAATAGGAAGCCATGCATATTAGAAATTCTCCATCTACCATCACCTAGAACAGTGCTTTGCAACCCATGGTACGTGTACCACTGGCAGTACTTCGGTGGTACGTGTACGATGGGTTGAAAAGCACTGTAAAAAAAAAGGTAAAAGTGTAGCAGGGGGATGAGCTAAAGCAGCGGCAGCATCGCACATGCCTGTGGGAGAGTTAGCTGGAGCTGTGGTGTTGTGGGGGCTCTGCTGAGCTTCCAGGCTCCAGCTGATTGGCGTTTCCGGAAGCAGCACAGAGCTGGAGGTGCACCAAAGAGAAAAGGGGGGGGGAGAGGAGAGAAGATATAAAAGGAGGTTTTGGCGGGAAAGGGAGAGAGAAAAAAGACAAGGGGGAAAGAGAAGGGGACAGAGAGAGATGGAGAAGTGCAGCTTTGAGGAGTCAGCTGGAGGTGCACCGAAAAAGAGGAGGGGGGAGAGAGGAGAGGATATAAAAGGAGCAGGTTTTGGCAGGAGAGAGAAAAAAAGACAGGGAAAGAAGGGGATGGACAAGAGGCTGTGGAAGGAGCGCCCAGTAGGCAGGGAGAAAAAAGAGAGAGGGGAGAACAAGCTGTGGAAGGAGAGTCCAGCAGGCAGGGAGGAAAAAGAGTGAGGAAAGGGAGAGAGGAAGAAGGGCTGACCAGCCAGCTGACCACCAAGATAGTGGTGCATATTAATAAATATGGATAAATTCATCAGTGCAAAGGGAAAGTGATTCAGCAAAGGAACCGCCAATGAAGAAATTAAAACTGGTACTTTTTTCTTTTTTTTAATGGTTTGTAACATTTTATTATAGAATAAAATACAAAAATACAAAAGCAAATAGTAGGACACAGTGGGGAGGAAAAAGGGGGGAAAAGTGAGGGGGAGAAGGGGAAAAGAAAAGTTATTGATTTCCGACTTCCTCTGTTGTAGTAAAATGAAGCATTAACATACAACCTCAACTTTTTACTTTTCCATAATAGTATAAACTAGCCATTTCTATAACAACAAATCAATCTAATCAGTAAAACCCCAAATCCACCCTTTTTTAAATCAAGTTTTTGACACCTTGCTAAGCACTGGTGGTACTCGAATATTGTCATGTCCTAAAAGTGGTACAATCTGTGAAAAGATTGAAAAGCCCTGACCTATAAGTCCTCTCTTTCTAAATATGTAAAGTCCCAATGTCTGAATCCTAGTTCTCACCTTCTCACTTCTTTCAGTCAATGGCATGATGGCTATTGATTTCACAGTTTTAAAGGTCTTTGTCATCTGTCTCTTGTTTACAAAATAGTTTTCTTGGGAATGAATCAGATTCCTATCTTGCCAACCTCACCCTTATATGAACAATTTTTAAATTATGCTTCTAAGCAAAACACAATGCTGGATAACACTGTATTTTACTTACATCAAAAGTTATAATCATTTTATCTGTGTAATTGTGTGCACACAATCACACAGATAAAATGATTATAATGTAATAGTAAATCAAAATAGAAAAACAATCTACCATGCATTCAAAAAGAACGATTACTGTATTTCCCTAGGGAAAAACTCATTAATCTATGTAAGCAGATTCATATGTAAGAAATTTCTTAAGACCAGACAGAACAAATTTAAGCTTATTTTGTATACATACATTTTATACAACCTTTTCCCACTACATTTCTTCAAAATGTGTTCACAAAGGGACTAAAATGCTTATTGCAGAAACTGTTGTAAATACTGTTCAGAAACATCACAACATATACCTGTTTTGTTGAAATAAACTGTTCAAAAAATTCTTGTAAAAATATTAATTCATTAGCCAAGAAATATAATATAAAAAATGATAAAACCTGAAATACTGTATGCTCCCAAAGTACAATAGTATCAGAGAAATCCAACCAATTATTTACTTATTTATATATTGTATCCAGTCACACTGCTTAAAATAAGCCACCAGAAATATTTTAATATCAGGGCTAGGAATTAACTTGAAATGCTGGTTTGGGTCAGATTTCCAGTATCAAAATATGTGTGCAATAGTAGCAACAAGGTGAGCGCCTTTTCCCTTTCTTCTAATCAGGTAAATCTGCTGACGAACAATAGAATGGGCACAATTTCACATTTCGGTGCTAATTAAGATCAGATCCTTTTGCAAGAATAGTATGAGCTTACCCTTGTCACAACCCTATGCTCTGGAAA
Organism: Azemiops feae; assembly: GCA_023970755.1. Lineage (NCBI taxonomy): Eukaryota > Metazoa > Chordata > Lepidosauria > Squamata > Viperidae > Azemiops > Azemiops feae. Next base: position 1,574,319 of record JALGBA010003460.1, read on the forward strand.
CAAAGGTATTAATCCTTCCGTTACCGAATACACAACTCTTTCTCCGGTTTCCTGAAACGAATCGTACACCCAAACCTTCCCGTTTCTCAGTGCCGAAACCCGGGCTCTGGTCTCTCACCCTTGTCTGAAATATAATCGAGACACAAGCCCTGCCAATCATCATTCTGCGCCTTTCTGTTTTTCGTCGACATGTCTCTGGAAGGTTTTCCTAGCTTGACTAGTTAAACAGCACTTCTTACCGTCACGGGAGGTGCCCATGAGTTGGTCCAGCATCGCGCGCATCTGAGCCTGTGCCGACATCCTGAAAATGCGCGGGGCCCGAGTGGGCCGGCCAAATCCGTATAAACCCCGCCCACAGCGGCCTAGACGCTATCGAACCTGACGCTGCGGTTGTTTCTCTCAGAGGCGTCCTAAGGCGGAAGCAGGTTTCCTTTTTATCGCTGAGCTCGGTGTAGCTACAATGGCGCTTGCACCTTCCGTTCTTGTCGAAAAGGAACAGATAACCGCCTCGTGCCCGGCGTTACCTCACGACCGCGATTACCCCGCGCGCCCGACCTCTCCACGCTTGCCTCCAGAGGCGTACGCGCGCTGCCTGGAAGTAACGGACATCCGTGCGCGTGCGCTTGGCTCCCGCCTATACTTACTATTAATTTCCCTCTGATTGGCTAACCTGGAAACTGAATCAGGCAGGAACTTCGGGCTTTTTGCCTTTGCTGATTGGGTTGACGAATTCGTTATTCCTTTAGATTCGCGTAGGAGCTGATTGGTGGCTTAGTGTGGCCTCTTTTTGTGACGTATTTCTTTTCATTTGGATCATAACACAATACGAGCCTTTAATTTGTTTATGTCGAAAGTAAAAAATTCTTCTGTTAATACTTCCTAAATAACTTTATTTGTTGGTCTGCTTACTAAAGCTATCAAAAGTCTAGACAGAAACTGGGAGGAATTTTGGCATGGTATTCCAAAATCTTGTGTTCTCCACAGAAACCTATAGATTTATTGTATAATTATTGAATAACCTTTCACAGGTCACAGTGCACTTCAGATGGATATACAGGTAGTCCTCAACTTACAACAGTTCATCTAATGACCGTTCAAAGTTACAAAAGCAATGAAAAAAGTGACCATTTTTCACACAATTGTTGCAGTATCCCTGTGGTCATGTGATCAAATTTTGAATGACTGGCAACTGACTGATATTTATGATGGTTGCAGTGTCCCAGGGTCATGTGATCATCTTTTGTGACCTCACAAGCAAAGGCAATGGGAAAGCCGGATTCACTTAACAACTGTGTTACTAAGTTAACTGCAGTGATTCACTTAACTGGCAAGAAAGGTCGTAAAATGGGGCAAAACTCATGTAACAATTGTCTCACTTAGCAACAGAATTTTTGGGTCAATTGTGATCATAAGTAGAGGACTAACAGTGCTCAGAAGGAAATTTATATACATTCATACATGCATACATATATATTACACACACACTGGCATTGGGAAGAATTATGAAAGCAATGAGAAGCAGAAATGCCTATAATTAATTACTACAGGTAGATCTCAACGAATGAATCCCACAAAATGGTTGCTTATGCAAATTTACATTATTCAAAGTTATATTTCTATAGAAAATATGGTAACTGATTCCAGCTTGATGGAAGAGGCAAAATATTTAAACATTCTGTGGGAAGTCAGCCCCCCCAGAAACGGAAATAGGTTGGGGGATATTAAAAAAGGCAGAATATTATATTTCCCCAAATGAATAATAGAAAATCTTAGGCAGAAATGCCCCCCCCCAAGTCTCTGCCCCAAGCAAAACCAGCTTTGTAGAAGTGCAGATTTGATAACCCTTTCAGAAAGACTGGAGCCAGGAATCTTGGAGCTGATGGGATTCGAAAGACAAAGACCCCTAAACATCTATATCCCCCACCCAAAATCTAAAGACATGACCTTTAGGACATAATAGGATTAACCCACCACCATTAGATAGCACACTCAGGCTTGGGTCAAAGTTCATGACACAGGAACAGGAACAACTCCAAACACAAAAGCCCAAGAAGGTATAAAAACCCACCATTCCCAGCTCCATTTTGTCAGCCACTCCAGAAACACATGTTGTGTCACTGAAGTTTCTGGCAACTAAATAAACAAGAACCTTCTTTATTTTTTTGTTTTTAATAATATTTTATTAATTTTCCAATTTTACATTTAAGTATTTAAAAAACAACGTGGTGACTGGGTTAATCAATAGTTCGATAACAAAATCTTTAGTACAAATCTCAAGTTGCAACTTCTGGTTTGCTGCCGCGGCTGCTGTGAACATTTGGAAAGCGAGCTCCGTCTTCCGCGTCTGTTTTCGCTCCGCTGGGGGACCCTGGAAAGGGTCGAAAGGGGACCCCCGCTTGATTGCGGGAGGGTGGCAGCCCTTCCGCTTGATGCGGGGCAGCCCTCCAAACTGGCGGAGGAAACACTGGACATAGTAATATGGCCCATCACTAGGCTGCAGACAGCCAAAGTCAAACTCACCACCAAGCACTTCGAAAGTAATGCAGATGAAACTGGGTGAGATCTGAGCTTCTCTTTAACCTAAGTACTTTCTCTTCCTGTAAAAGCTGTCTGAAGTATCTTTCCCCCTGTGAGGAGAGAGGGGAGGGAATTTCTATCCCACCCTCTTAACAATAGCGGCGTCTGACTACCCAGGGGAATCAAAGAATTAAAAGAACAACTTTAATCTAATTGGATTTATATGTTCCTGAAACTTGGGGACCAAAAATTTTCCTATTTTTATTGGAGACTCTTGTTTTTATCTACAAAAATAAAATAAAATTGGAAAAAAGATTATAAAAATTTTGGACTTAAAAAACTTTAAATGGCATTGGTGACATCTTGTGGCGAAGTTTGGTACTACAACTTATTTCCTAAAAGAAATTTGGCTCAAAGCCCAGACCTTAGATAAGACTTTTCCGACCTTGGCACCACCTGTGAGAGACTTAGCTGTAAGAGAACAGCTGGGCATAACTGGCCTACTTGAACTGTAAATGTAAACCTTTACTGACTCTCAGAGTTATATGTGGGAAACTGCTTTCCTATCTCTTTATTTGAGGAATATTGGTCACTATATGAGACGTTGAAATACCTTGGATTATAAAATCTTGCTTGACAAACAACTTCTACTAGAAAGACTATTTATAAACACGTGAAAGAGATGGATGAAGACCAGGAAAAGATTCTTTCCATGTTGAAAGCAATACATGAAACTATTCTTCTAGCTTGTGATAAAATAAGACCTAACATAAAAGATCAAGATGCCAGCTTAGATACACAAACCCAAACTTTGACTACAACCAAAGAACCAATAATGCAGAAGAGAACAGAAGAAGTGGGACAATCAAATATTAAGACAGAGGACTCAATTGACCAACAAATACAGCTGATGGAAAATCCAGAAAAGGAAGTGACAACACTGAAAATGGAAATGACTTTCTATATAAATCAGAAGAAATTTGAGAAAGAAGAATGGATTAAAGGGAACACAAGCATACCAGGGCAAGCATGGGGAATTGGAATAACAGGGAGACAACTTAATGAATACAAATGGGCTAGTCCTTCAAAAAAAATGGCAATTAAATGGTCTCCTTTATTTCAAATAACATATATAATAATAGAGGGAGATCTATTTGATGACCTAAAAGCACTGATATGGAAGCCTAGTTGGCAAAGGAAGAAAGCTAGAATAAGGTTGAAGAAAATTGGGGTTTTGACTTTTTAGAGGGGATTTCATATTATTAATTAGAGGGTTAAAGGGAGAAGTTGAGATAAGGGGAATTCTGGTTATTAGATTTAAAATACTTGGAAATTAGTTGAAAATAAGGACTTTATCTGTTTAATATTTAAAAGTTAGACCTAAAAGGAAAAAGAAAATTATTATGAATATGTTTGATTTATTGATTAACCCAGGTAATATACATAATGCTTTTGATCTATTAAAGGAGATGTTATATTATTAAGTAGATGATTTAGTATGGTGGGAAATAGATAACTCTTAGGAAATAGAACAAGATTACATTTAAATAGATAAAATGTGTATTTTGGATAGTAGATTTTGTTATGAATTGAGATAAGGGAAATCTTGGTTACCTAAGGCTTGAAAATTATAAATATCAAAGGTTACATTGGAATATTAATGAGAAATTAAAAACTGGGTAAAAATTAATAACAGGATATGGATTGCTTATGAAGATTGAATGTAATTAAGATATGTATAAGCTAAAAATTTATTGATAAATGTAATAATGATGTTTCTATTGAGTTGATATAATAAGAACTGTACTAACTTGAATATGAGACAGTAAATGTTAAGGGAAAAAGAGAAGAAATATTTGATGTTGCAAGAACCTTCTTTCTAAAGCAGTCTCCGTTTCTTTTATTCCCAGCTTGGACTGGACCCTGATGAAGATTTTTCTTTCAACAATTCATTTTATATTAATTAGATGTTATAATAAAGGATAAAAATAGCTTTTAAATGTATGGATAGCAAAGTTACAGAACAATTATAGAAAGCAAAATAAAAACCAAGAATTCTAAATATCATTTCTAAAACTACAGGAACTACACAAGGATTTGGTTGTTTGGATTTTAAGATGGGCTGGTTTGATAAAGCTAATTAAAGAGACTATGGTACCGGTGAAAAACTACTTAGAGGAGGGAGACAAAATGGATGTTGTATATTTATCTAAAAGTGACAGAAAACCACACCTAACACCTCCTGCTGAAGATCCCAGTGTGGAACATCAGAGATCTGCAGGACTCAAGACAAAGCAAATACATTCCAGGAAAAAATATATGCAATGCTGCGACAGATTCAAATGACAATTGTCTTAAATCATGACAAGATTAAAAACAACTTTGATAACATAAATGAACATATCTCTAACCTAAACTCAATTAAACAATGCTCAAAAAATGACGATAAAAAATGAACAAATAAATCAGACAATAGAATACAAATCAGAGGAAAATGACTTAAATATGCTACAAATGAAGAGAATTACAACTTAATACAAACAAAAGAAAATCCGCAAAATTTTGCTACAACAAAGGAAATAAAAAAGATGTTTTACCTTCCAGGACTTCAAAACAAACTTGAAGACAAAAAAGATGATTTAATAAAATGGATTAAAGAGCTGTCAGGAGAATCATTAAAGCGTGGGAGACAAAAAACGAATATACTTGTCTTTTTTATCTCCAACAATTTCTATAAAAATACAACCTGGCAAGTTAAACCTACTGATTTGGAAAGCAACCTGGCAAAAGAAGAAGATTAGAATTAGATTTAAGAGATGTGATTCAACTTACCAGATGGAATACTATATGACTAAACACTTGTTTGAATAGGGTTAAAAAATATAGTTTGGATATAAAGAGTCCCTATAGTATGATTGCTAGATGATGTACTATATGATTAAATACTTGTTTGAACATGGTTAAAAGAATAGGGGCCCTATAGTAAGAGGGATAAGATATATAAGTAGTATAATACTTTTATAATATATGAAATATAAAAATACTGAGACAGTGTATTTGAATGAAAACTTTGGATATTCAAAGGTAATGAATTTTGAGAAAATTATACTGATAAGAGTGGTTTCAATACTGAGGGGAAATTAAACTTAAATAAGAATCTTGAAAACAGGACATATAATGACTTAATAAGATGACTTCTATAAATACAATTGAAACATAAGCTGATTAGAAAAGATGTTATATGTTGATGTTATTGTTATATGTACAAATACTAGAAAAATGTTTATACCCAACTCTATCTATTGAAAGTATTAAGAATTATGTTTGTTTAATGTAGACAAAAGGAGAATATTACTGGAAGAAGAGAGGATCAAGGAAATATATTATCAACTAACATATTGATCAATTATAGAAATTATTATTGTTTTTAAATATATGAACCCAGACAACACATTGTTCACTAAGCACTAAAGATTGTTATTGTAAAAAATTATTAAAATATATATTTTTTAAAAAGGACAAAACCTTTTGAACCAAGGTACCTCAAATGGGCTAACTTCCAAAATATGTCCAAAATCCAGGACCCATGACTCCTATGGAACTAAGATTTTGCAGGTTTTATAAAATATTTTATGAAAAAAATATCATAAAAGTTTATGACATAATACAAGATATCATAAAACATTTCCAGTGCTGATGTTTGAATGTGCTATACAGTTCAACATGCATTTTTTTCAAGACAGATACATGTCTAAATGTATACCAACTTTTCCAGTAAAGGCAACACATTAGAAGCTGTCATTGTTGAAGGCATTAAGGAATCTGGTAAAGAAATATCACTGAAATCGATGATTTAAGGAGTCATGAGTTGTCTAGTCTACAAGCTATTAACATCCTGTGCCCTTTAACTGGGCAAAACAGTTCATCACAGGGCAACAATTTTTGAACCAAAGTATAGTATCTCAACTGGACTAATTTACAGAATGCATCCAAAATCTGAAATCAATAACTCCCGTGGAACTGAAATTTTGCAAATTTTATAAAATGTTCTGACATATTGTCATAAAACATTTTCTGTGGTCAGTCCATGGTGTTTGACTGTGCTATACAGTTTAACATGGGCTATTTTCAAGGCAGATATACCTCTGAATATCTCCCTGAATTCTTAAGCACTTTCCAGTGAAGGTAGTATGTTAGAAGCTCTGCTATTGTTGAAGGCATTGAGGAGTCTGGTAAGAAAATAGCTCTTAAGTGATGATCCAACTAGTGAGAGTTTGTTTAGTGCCTCTATAAAATGAGCTGGAAAGAATGTATTCAGTGGGTTCCAATTTGCCTATCATTGCATGAGCAATTTTAGTCTTCTTCCACAGAAAAATTAAATACTTGAAATTTTCCTGTACTGCATACACTGTTACATTGATTAATGTGATAAAAACGGTTTGCAGAAAATCTTTTGAATTCTAGGTTAGGTATTTCATAATGAAATTGATAATTTGATAATTCTTTTAAGAAAGATAATCATAATGCACTTTTCGTTATACATAACCATTAATTATCCAGAATCCATGGATAATGTAAGTTAGGTGGTTTAAGCTGAGTTTTGCAGGACAAGTGGTATATACTTTATCTGCCAAGGCACTGTAGATGATTTTGTGAATAATAAATCAGATGGTGATACAGCTGTGTGACAATAATGTGGCAAGTCAGATGTGATCAGAGAACCCTGGTGTTATCTCAGGTGAAAATAGCACCAGAGTTCTCTGATCTTTGTTTCATGCTAAGATTTTTGTTGTTAAAATACTGCACTTATTAAGATATAGACCTCAGTTAATAACAGCAATTGGGACTGGAATTGTTGCTAAGCAATGTGGTTGTAAAGTGCAATGTCATGTGATCATGTAGTTTAGCAACAGCAATTCCAACACTACTAATTGCCATTGTTAAGTGAATTATTGGCTTCCCTATTGACTTTGCTTGTTGGAAACCAGCAAATAAGGTTGCAAATGGTGACTTTGGAATGCTGCAATATTGTAATTGTGAGCCAGGTACTGAGTGCCTAAATTGCTATCAGATGATTGTGGGGACATTCTGATGATTGAACTCAGTGGACAGGTTGAAACTTTGAACCGTTACTGAATGAGTGATACAGTGTCACAATCCTGGAAAATTATATTATTAAAGGAATCTAAGAGCTCATAACAAGTGCTAGCTGCTAAATATTGTAGTGTATATGAAACCTAAAGACAGGCTAGAAATTTTGTATGACATACATTTTTATTTAAACAGACCATTTTGAAAAAAATACAGCTCAAAAATTCTTATGAAATAGTTAAACCACATTTATGGTTCCCATCCCTTTCCTCCAGGTTGTTCTGGTAGTTTAAATCCTACAAGTCCTGCCACTATGTCTGGAGATCGTTCTCCTTTGCCATGATATTCCTTATGTAGTACTAAGTGTTCCCGGATACTACGCAGAAGACAGAGATAAGTAGCAGCCTGAAAATGTAAGTCATGCTGGGCTTTGCAGAGTTTTTCACTGGTTACCTGGAGTTAGAGAAAAGACATGCATAAGAAACGGTATTGTTTAAGTCTAATTTTCAATTCAGATAAATATATTTTTAGCTTACAATAACAAGACAATATGCATGTATCCAATAAAGCTGCCAGAATTTATTAGTGGCAGCACAATGATAGCATATATAAGGAAACTACTGTTCCACATAGAAAATTAAAACCTAAGAAAATGTTCACTTACATTTTTATTCCATTTTTAATATAATCCTATCCTAAGGAATAACACAATCCTACCTTGTAAATACTTTCCCCATGTACTCTGTATCATAATTTCATGTGACCAAGATGGAAGGTAAGTTTTTTTTTTTAAAAAATTTTTTTTTCCAAATTGTCTGAACTAAGCTATTCGCAGTAGCTTTTTCCACTCCACGCAGGTGTAACGTTCCACGTCAGAACTTCACAACGGCAACTCCTCTCTCTGCCTGCAACAGTCCTCATTCCATTTGCTATGGCTCTCAGCTGCCATTCTGCATTGCAGGGGTCTCCAAACCTGGCAGTTTTCAGGCTGGCTGGGGAATTCTGGGAGCTGAAGTCCACAAGTCTTAAAGTTACCAAATTTGGAGACCCCGCTGTATTGCATTATGTCCAAACAATGCAATGTGTTTAATATCTTGAAATTCACATCGAACACAATGGAGTGGGGGAGCAGAAGAGGATCTATGAAATGCCTTGAAACTTCTTCACAAGAAACTTGCTATCGTACGCTTTAATAATTTAGCTTTAACAGTATCATGAATCAGTACAAAATTACATTTTAGTTAATAGTTGCATAAAAATCCAGGTGCCTACTATTAGGGTCACCACAGCTTCGCTAGTCCCTAAAACAGAACTTCTAAAGCCCAGAGAAAAACGCCATATTTGAAGGCAAAAGAAGCAAGTCGTTATTAACGCAAAGGTCGGACAGATTGCGAGCATTAGCAGCGGAATATACATACCCGATGGCAGCGGAAAGTTTCCTTCAAGTAACGATATGCTGCCTTGTTTCTGTAACAGACATCGCTCCCTCCTAGAGCATAACGGAGCTCCCTCAGTAAACCGCGGAAAGTGCACAGCGGCGACCCAAGAGACGCCATTTTGCTTCCGCTATTGGAATGCAATATCCAGCCAATCAGAGAGCCCAATCAAAAAGAAAAGGTCTGGCAGTTTTCAATAGCACGCAGTGTAAACTTACAAGACCAACCGGGTCTTTCCAGGTCGTGTTATTTTCATCTTCAGCTTTATAGAAGCGCAATATTTGAGCGGGACGCGAGCATCTCAAACGTGATAGATACCTAATCTTCTGTTCCTGATGTATTGTAACGTAGTTGCTATCAGTTCAGCTATTAGAACTTCATCTCATCCATTAGTCAGGAATAATAAATAATTCGAATATATCGATGAATTTCAGACCCGTTTGAAAGGAGCAGGAAGGCAAGGGAAGCTTTGAGCCTTTTCTTTAAAAGTAATTATCTGCTTTATTTGGCCCTTGAAAGGGTTCGTATCAGCCCATTAGAGGAGCTTTCCGCGACCCGCTACTCTCGAAGTCGTATTTTTGATGCATCTGCGGGGGCCGCTGTGTAAGTCGTTCCTAACATGCCTAAAGGCGAGATTTCAGTAAACGATTAATATATACTATGTTGATACACATTCTGTAATAGGGAGAATATTCCCTTAAAACGACCAACGCAATACATTTGACACCGAGCTAATTATACGTAGTGCTCCAATTAGAGATGTATTTGTAAAATACATTTTTCCGCTCAATTATAGGGTATCATATATAGAAGGAATTTTTCACAGAGCATTGCTTTTAGCGAGCCCCAGCATTAGCTACTGTCTGGGCGCCACTATGATTTTCACTGTACTTTTGCATCCTGAAGCAAGATTTTGGTGTGGATCAGCAACTTCTTAGAACAAAAAAAAAACTTAAGATCAAAAATATAACCACCCCAGATGGGACTCGAACCCACAATCCCTGGCTTAGGAGGCCAATGCCTTATCCATTAGGCCACTGGGGCTAGCACAAGCCAACTTCTTCCAATCATCTAGTTAACATCACAATCCTTTGTAGATTGGTCCCACCCTTTCCGTTCATGTTATATATTCATGGTTAGTAACGCTCTATGCTTTACTTCAGGAAGTCAAATCATAGATATTTACGTGATGCACAGTACACCATAAGACCCATATGGAACTGGATTCAAAAGCTTTCTAACAAACCACCTGCATCTTCTGCTTTCACAGTGGATATTAGAGCAGAATATTAACGTTCAGGTACCGATTTGCATATAAGTAGGAATAGACGTTCGAGGAAGAATTGTAACAATGTTTGTTTCATTTATTTCAGAAATGTCCTCATATATTTGTTGCATTTGAACATTTACCTGGTAGCACCAACACTTTCTTAAGCATGGTATAGTCTATCTTCTGTCCAAGTTTTTGACATCTGATGTGTGTACTCTACATGTATTATTAATCCCACCTTTTTATATGTAATTGAAGTGACGAACATACCTAATATTCCAGCTATTTTCCCCATAACAACCCTGTGAGATGAATTGGATTGAGAGAAACTGACTATACTCAGTTTTTCCTCTTCCTCGTAGATGTTTTTCCCCCCAACTTCTGAATTGGTCCATAATTCATATTATTTAATAGTAAGAGTAAAAAGCAGTACAAGAGCCAGAAGTTTACATTCATTCTTCCAGTTAAGACTGCAAAAAGGTAGTGATACAAGTTATGCTGCCTCCTACAGCCAAGCGTTAATGTGCTTCAATCACAATGCCCATGAGTCGTAGTTCTTAAAAGATTTAATATAGGATTAGTGCCTTCTCTACCTTTCTTTCTCCAGCTGGAAAAAACACCACCAATTGTTCTCCATAATGTATGGCAGAGCACAGTTGGGGGAATCCGGAGTATACATGTGCAAGACTGAAACCAAATGTTTAATTTTCAGTGAAATGTGTAAATCAACATGGAATTGAGGTTTTGGCACAGGAATGCTAGGCCTTCAACGGACTGAAGTTCCCTTGTTCAAAAATCATCTGCCTGACAGAGTGGTGGGGCAGGGAATGGCGCAAAGTGGCATGAGAGCAAGCTGACAAAATTCTTCTTTCCCATCCCTACATCTGTCACCTGAGATGTGATGGTTTTTGTTTTTTCAGGGGAATGCTGATCTGAAAGGTGCAATCTGAGCAATCGGTCTAATAGAACAGGATTGACCTTGCAGGCAACTGACAGATCTCTCTCCTGCATCTTACTGTCGTGTGGATTGTTAATCATGTGGCAACCAATTTAAACAGAAAGCAGGATGCTCCCAGAGTGTAACATATTAAAAAATATCTGGAAAAAGTAATAGAACCCTCAACGATTATTTTCACTTTATAATCAAATTATTTCCTAGGTTGCTAAGGCAAGAACCTTTTCAGTCTTTCACAGCTTCAGTTGGTTAAGAGGTTAACTGATAAGTGAAGAATGTCCAGGTGGTCAGCATGCAAATCTCTCTGAACATAATTACAAGGAATATACTTTTAATTTTTGACAGAGGAATGCCACGTCATCCTAGACTATACTAAACTATCTTGATAGGGTGCGCGTGTGTGTGTGTTATATTTTAAAGCAACTAAAAATCATTAATGCGCTTATTTGCTACACAAGCAGCAATAAAATGCTCCGGAAAGTTACTCACTCTCAAGCTAAATTAACCAAACTGCCAGTAACTTTCTCAGATTTTTTCTTTTATGGGACTGCTAAACAGATATTTTCTTCTTTGAAAAGATTGCATTGCCTAACTGGCGCTTTCTAGTGAAACAATAGGCAAGCAGATGTCTCTGTAAAGCCAAACATGGAGTTGCTTGCAGCCAAAGCCAAAATGGCCAGAGTGCAATCCCTGCAATTGGAGAAGACAGGGAATGATCACAGAAGCCCCAAGTGGTCAACAGGGAGTTGGGAGAAGATGAGAAACACTTTAACAGTGGAGCAGCTAGAGAGAACTTTTGGTTGCCTCTAAGTGGACTGGAGATGAGATAGAGATGGCATTATGAAGTCATGCCTGTTAAAAAGAAAGTTACCTATTTGGTTAACAACTATGAAGAGTCACAAGAGTGTGAACCAATGGGTAGATCAGCTGTATTTAAAATTATGGTTCTACCAAAATGAATATACTTATTTTAAAACATTCTTGTGCAAATTCTTGGTAAATATAAATTATTGGTAAAAATTAAAGAAATTTTCTTTTCAGACTTCAGAATCTTGTAATAAGTTATTTAATATGCCCTCAGATCCTGACATTTAATTAGTACAGTATTTTACTTTATAAACTCAAACAGCAGTGAATACATCATGATTTCTTAAATACAAGAGAATCCTATAAAACACTAAATATATAGGGAAATGTTTATAAAAAAACCAGTCAGTTAATGCTTTATCCTTTTTAAAGGGAAGAAAATACTAACATAGATTTAGAAACTATAATTGCTCCACTACTCCCAGGATATCCAGATTAGGGTATTCATTATGCGATATATGTACAAGCTACACAGGGTACCATTATGTGATATATGTACTCAAGGTACACAGAATACAATGGTGAGAATTTACATAGAAATTTCACATCAGATATCTCTAAACACTATTTTTAGTTATACTGGCTCCCAATCTAAGAGTAAGTATATTCAGTTCATCTATTCTTACATTCCTAGCAAAGAATCTATTCAATATTCCTTGAGAGGTGCGGTGAAAAACTTTTTTAGCTATCATTAGAAGCTACAAGACATAGATTTGTTTGTTCCCACTTACCTATTTTCCACTATCCAGGGGCAATTCATTAGTCATCATATAGGGTGTGGCTCTTTTTTCTTTTTTTTACTGTTGTGAATTTGTTTTGGATATTTTAGAAACAAATTATATCAATTTCTGCTGTAGAATTATTTAATTACACTTCTGAAAAATAAGCACGTCTGTTTTCTAGGTATCTTGCACATTACCAAATTAAGATATGCAAAAGAGTTTGTAATAACATATACCAGCCACACTATGTATATGTACATTCCTCTTTATTTAATACAGCACAGACACATACAAAAGAAAAACACTCATGAAACTCCTGCCACACTTAAAGACAGGCACATCTACTCTCAGTTTGAACACTCAAACTGAGCACTTCTCATCAAATATCTGCTAGTTAACTATAGATGGATTCTCAGATAAAGCCTCCAGCCAAAATAATAATAATCCACACCCTGTTTGAAAAAGTGAAATTGAGACAGTAATTTCTGGATTATAGAAGCAGGCAAACCATTGAACTAAAATCACTCTTCTAGAAAACTCAATCCATGAGTTTTTGGAGCAAATATATGCTATTCACCATTTTAGTTTTCAGGCCCATGGTATAATAAAATGTACTAAGAGGAAAGTGTTTGTTTCCCAGTTAATTTAATTGTATTTTGAAACTGGAAAGGACCTGAATATACATTCAGAACTGGCATAGGCTTTTTGTGGCAGCAGTTTCCCCTTTTCTGTACTCCAGTTTTACATGGAAAGTAAGTAGGCACCAGGTCTTCTGATAAAGAGCCTAACATACTTTAAAACAGATATTTATAAAAAGGAGAATGAAAGGGTTATTTACAAAATTCATGGCTGGTGCAATACATCTTTTAAGACACACTATGTTACAATCTTTCAGGTCCTGAGATTATTATGGAAAAAAATAATAATTCAAATATCGTGTTTGGAATCATTGAAACAGGAGAAAAAGATCAATTCATTCTTTGAAATCTTTCAGGTTGGTAGAACACAATTCTGTAAAAAGTAAGTCAAAAAGGAGTTGGCACAAGTAATTAAATAATGTGTATAATTATACAAGCCCCCTTACTGAGAGCAGCTACATATTTGTTCCATGGAAAACATGTCACGAGGAAGACAAATATTCTTCCCAGATGACTCAAACCTTCCACTAATTTTAGAAATACTCAGGTTCAAAGATAGAGCCAAGCTATACACAGAACAGAATAACTGCTTCAGATATGTTTACCAGGCATGGATAATTTTAGCACCACTACTTGATAAAAATAGGTACCTTAAAGAAGTCCCTAGAAAATCTATAACTGTATTCCATAAGTATCAGTGGATCAATTTTGTCAATTAATAAGGAAGTCTCCTTGTTTTTTATGGCTAACCAGATATTTTTTTAAAGTTTTTTTGCTGAATATTGAGAAAGTATTCAGAAATATTGTTTCCATCAGGAGAAAAATACCAAAATAGAATTTCTAGAATTTTTTAACTTGAAAACTGCACTATTGTTAGAATCAATTTATGAAAAGCATGTTCTTTTCTAGAATGACAAGTTCAGCGCAATGCTTCAGATTTATAACCACATCAATGTCCAACTGCAGAATTTATCTTACAGCTTAGAAAACCCTAACATTATGTTTTTAATTTTAAATTGTGATACCTAGGTACTGAATATGATTAAAACATGTTTGAGAGATGGATCCAATATGTAACACTGCTCAGCAATTTAAATTAAAATTATTTTAAGTAAATGTTCTTGACTGAAAATACATGCAAAAAAGTGCACCAGCTTCCATAACATGATGTTTAAACCTCTGGATTCTTCAATCCATTGCTGAAAGGTGCCAAAGAAGGAAGAAAAAAATTTAGATCACTTCTCTAAAGAAGAATCTATATGGATGGAGATCTAATTAACTAACTAGCCTCTTTGTACAGGTGAAATATTTATTTATTTACTTACAGATTTACTAATTTCAAATGGGAGATTGTTCTCTATTCCATATCTGCATGTTTGATTATAGTTAGTAAAAGGATAGCACCATCAGATTTTAAAAATGTCTTAGTCTCTCAGAACCCTATCATTGTACTAGTGAAAATGTTCCTGCTATTTAAATTTTAATTTCACTTTTACAAAAATATTTTCATAATACACACATTCAAAAAGCTTTGTCATGTTTCTTTGGGTAGATATTAACAATAGCCAGGGGAAAATATCTGCCATACTAAACATGGAGTTTTGTAATAAGCAGTTTTACTAACTACTAAAATCAAACAAAAGCATTACAGAGAAAGGCAGTGCTGAAAATAAAATGCTACTGTACTAAAGATCAACCATTGCTAAGGTCTGAGAGCCTTACCTACAATCTTTACTTTAAATTAGCTGGCTTTTCCAACTATTCCAACGTGTGACGAGACAATCAAATATTTTCCCTTTTACCATACCAAATTAAAATGTATTGTAAAAGGCAAAATTTTATAACAGAAATTGTACATTACTTATATTGTTTCAGCAGCACTGCAAAGATTAAAGATTATAATTGGGATACAAAGCTCCAGAAATGTGTTTGTTACATAGAACAAAGATATTTCATTGTACAAAAATTGCCCCAGATGAAAGTGATGAGAATCCTAGTTTTCTGACATGGCTGAAGAAAATATAATTCAATTAAAAGAACAACTGGTAATTATCTACATATGGTGATTGATTCAAATTTAGATAACTGCAAGAGGGCTGGCAGAAGAGTTGTTTGCAGAAGGTTCTTCTAGGTCATCAGGTATCCTTTCCTCAGTTCTCCATATTACAGTTTATCCTGACCTATATTATTTCCGATATCTGAAATGATTGTTATGGAGGCATTCACTTCTGCCAGTCATCTTCCAGGTGCTTAAATCTAGATCAAATTCATATCTAAATGGATTATTCTAAGTGATTTCTTCAAGTGTCAACATAAGTTTCTCCAACTTCCAAAAATTGTTAAAAGGTATAAGAAAAAAACCCCTAAGCAATAGTGTCCTGAGAAATGCATTCAGAAAATAATTCTTAAAAATTAGGAACAAATGGTTCAAAATTGTAAAAACTCAATTCTGAAAACCAAATATATAGTTTACAATAAACTTCAGCATGACAACTGATCCCTTTCTTCCTAGTAAGAATTTCCTTGCTATAAGGAAGTTTCTTTAGATTCTTGGAGGAAATTCAACCTCCTCTCTTATCTATCACTGCAATTAGAAACATGTTTACTAATTACATAAAATACTTTATATTCCTCAATCATACCAAATTGCTTTATCTGAACAAAAGATAATACTTTAATTTCTAGCAGTATTCAATATTATTTGAGTATTCAACCATCCATTCAGAATTGATTTGAAATAGAATGCAACTTATATTTGTTTCAAAGATCAGTAGAACCTTAGTAATAATATATTTTAAAAAGTTAAAAGTTTTACAAATATAATAAAAAAAATTTAAATGTACGATTACTTATTTTGATTGGTAGGTTGCATTCTTACATTTGTCACAGTTCTTTGTAACAGATTTTGTAAAAAAAAAAACCATAGTGAAATCTTGCTATGATTCTTTGCTTAAAAGTATACTGCTATTCTTTGATTTAGCCAATTTGTTACTTAAAGAAAATTTTTGTTTTACAATATGTAAAGATATGTATCTGAGCAATGCAAAGAAGCTCTCACTGTATTTGGTGCGTGGAAAACTAAAATTTTAATTTAAAAGATTGAATCACTGTCACCATCAACAGGCAGCTTCCTAGG
Source organism: Azemiops feae (assembly GCA_023970755.1). Classification (NCBI taxonomy): domain Eukaryota; kingdom Metazoa; phylum Chordata; class Lepidosauria; order Squamata; family Viperidae; genus Azemiops; species Azemiops feae. Next base: position 1,590,951 of record JALGBA010003460.1, read on the forward strand.
GTGAAGCAGTAGGCTTCTTAGGCAGCAGAGATAGGCCATATGAAAATATTTTTATTGAAGAAATATAAAATATTTTATTGTCTACTAGTCTGTAACCATTCAAATATAATTTTATTTATAACATTTTTAATGTGAAGAAATATTCTGCTCTTTCTCTGTTACAGGGAAAAATGCCAAATTTTAGAATGGTCAGTTTAGTATTATAATTTCCAGACTGATATTTTAAATTACAATCTGAAACTCCAGTGGAAATGGCTTAGTGTACTACAAACCACTTCATTACAGTTGCTCAAATACACTGTTTATAAATTGTGCCAAAGTTCACTTTCAGAAGTAAACATTAATACTACAAAAACAGATTCAACATAAGGAAAATAGTGCTGTGTGCAAAGAACAAGCACATAGAATGAGAGTTATGCAACAGCAGTTATAACATTACATATACTGAACACTAATTACAGAAGGGTAAAAGTTATTTTAACAACATAAAGTCACTTGGGCAGGATCAAGGACTTTCCAAATATCTCCAAACACTTCTGAATATACTTTGTGGGGATAAGAGGGAACAAAAAGAAAAGGCACTTAACCAAAAGCCTGAATCAAGTAAGTTGGAGGATTAACTCCATTCAGCGATAGAACTAAAGTATATATATAAAAAAACCTAAAGATCATACAATTATAATTGCATAAACATTTTATGATATCTATTTATTATTTTAATCTTGGTGTTAACTTTTTGGAAAATAAAACGTGTTCTGTGTCCTCCAACATAACAAGATACTTAGGTAAAAAAAACTTGCCAAAATTTAACATGATTTTTTTTCCTGCACTACTATTCTGAAAAGTTCAAAAATAAGAGTAATAATTATATCATTTGTCAACATTCCAAAAAACTAACATCCTAATTTTTTTCTGGGCAAACAGTTCTAAAAATCACTGTGTAAACTAGATTTAAATGTATTTATAAATATAATCAAAATATTTTAATGAATGTAGCAGCAAACATAGTAAATAACTGTGAGTCCTAACAAACTATCATCTGATTATGATTCAATGTAACTGATGGTAGCTTGGGATTTGTGAATTATTTTTATATCAACTGCTTTGGATCAAATGGAGAGGTTAAATGGAGGTTGGATTAGCCAGCCAAGAGTTTGAAGAAGTATACCATGATTACCTGCCCCATTCAGAACCTACTGAATAAATTAAACCCTAATTTCATGGAAACAGATGTCAAACCCACAGCACCCACACCTGAGATTTTGACTCAACATTCCCATCTGTCTTGCTGGAGACAAGACAATGTAAAAGGCTGAAAAAGGAATGATTTTAAGCCATCAAATATTACCTTGGGGATGGAAGTATGCATTAAGACATTTCTTTGTTCATGTTCTCCATACTTCATAAAGATCCAAGATAACCTAAGGAATTGCTAACTGTTCCCATTGGGACAAGAAACACATAATTTAAATGATTCTGAAATTCAAAACCTGTATGTCAAAATTATTGCTTATATTTGAGGCTCAGTAAGATCACTATTTTACCCCTAAGTCTCAAATAATTTAAATTCAGAAATGAAAGCTTTACCTTTTATTGCTTGTGAATACTGAACAGATTTAACATAAGAGCTATTTAACTCTCCAAATACATTTTAAGACAAACTAGGCTGTTGAAAATATGTAAATTTAAAATCGCTGTGCAGGAAGTATACCTCTCTTGCATTGTAATGGTGCTGATATTCTATTTGCTCTTTTCAGTTCTGATTATCTTCTTCATGTCCTTATGTCCATTGTAGAGAAGCTCATGGAGTTATCATTTAGATTTATTCTAATCACAAAGATCTTGTTTTATTGAGAACATCAAGAGCAATTGTCTTCTATCACTTCTTTCATGGCATTATGTCTCCAGATACTCCAGTTTACTATTAAACTGAAAAGAGCTGAACTCTCTTCATATATTTAGCAAAACAAAGAGGCCCGAATTGCCATGTAATAAGAATCATAAATTCAAATCAATTAATGTGCTTTCATTAAATTCTACATTAGAAATATTGAAGAGCAACAAGAAAGCCACTTGTGTTATTTGGTTTTATGAGAAAATTTTCACTCTCTTTTAACATAAACATAAACCATTTTCTGCCACCAAATGTTTTGCTTTAAATTTATGGAAAAACATAATCAGAAACTTATGACGCCTACTAATTTTATTCTGTACTGTGTATTATTTTTAAAAGGGAAAAATGTGTGGAATCGAAAGGTAAATTCCTATTTAAAAATGATTTTGCATTTCACACTTTCTATCATTGTATATCAAGGAAAACTAAAATTAAAAGTTAATAACTACTTAATAGTTTTCATAATGTAATATGGAATGTCAGGGTCTCAGCATGCCTCTTTTAAAAGAATTTTATTTTTATGGTATTTTAAAACCATTGTTTCACATATAATTTTTTTATCTTAAGTCTTTTCTTCCAAATGTATTTTTTATTTATATGTGTGTATGTGTGTGTGTACATGCATAAATACACAGATTTGAAGTTGCCAAAAGGAAACAACTTATATAACAGTAGGTCTTCAGTAAGAACTGTATATTTGGCTATTTGTAGGATATGCTCATGGAGAATATTTTGCTTACCTTTGAAATGAAGGTAAATCAAGCAAGAGAATAAAATTAACCAATTAATATTGAAGGGAGAAGAAACAAATGCTTTGGAGATTTGGAGATTCAAAAACATTTTGAACTAAACACTTTGTAGTTTCTTCTACCAAACAGTTATGCTTTTTAAAAGCCCTTTGTTTACCTTCTATTCAAGATTGATTTGACTCTATTTTTAATCCATATTTTGTGCAAGTTTTTAAAAAATAGGGTCAACCCAACATTCAGTTTCTATGTTTATATTATATATTATTTAAATATACACGTTTTACAAATATGATAAGTAGTAATCTCAATCAGTAAGATTAGCTACCTGGCTTTGTAAGATGAAATAACGTATCTTTGTAAACTTGATAACTAAATACATATCTGTCACAAAACAGCAGAAGAGTTATCTTGGCCACCATACAGTAAAACTATGCACATAAAGAAGTAGAATTCTATAGGAAGCCATAGATACCATATTACTGAGTTTCATATTGTAGCAATTAATGCTACTCAATAGATACAGCTAGTTGTCTTTTTAAAATATGGTTTCCCTTTAGAGCAGTGCAAGGGATTGCAGTTGGAATCAAAGAAGCCTCCAGTTAAACATGCTGGCATGTGTACATATTTTTGCTGGATGATGACCATATCGCCAGGAATGTTTAAAAACCAACTCTTACTAAAAATAAAATATCAGATTTAAATTAAAGAAAAGGCTTTAGTTTGGGGATTAAACTATGATTTCTAGACTTGACCACCATTGAAACTTTTACAACATAATGTGACAATGTTTTGACTTTTTCTCCCAGAATTACATCCTGAAATATATTTCTTCTGCATTAATTAATGAGTGCAATACAAAGCAGTTCCTACATTTCTTTCCTAGACTCTAACATATTGGTTTCAAAATCAAAGCCAGCCTACAAGTTGTATGTTCAAGCAACAACAAATCAAGTATCTCCCAGTTTAGCAGATTTAAAGAATACTGGGAATAAGAATGTTAAAGCCTAAACAGAAGGCACCTCAACTATACTCTTTGGAGAGAGCTTTGAACAGTTCTGACAAAAGGTCTTACTTAAAAGCTGTAAGAAATCAGTACAGCACATATCTTCTCAAAGCCAATAGAAGAGGAAGAAGAATCCGAGACTATCTTCACAAAGGAGAGAAATGGAATATTTCTACATTCTATTAATATATGAAAAATAAGGCAACTCTGAAATGGTTCAGCAAATCTAAGTGATAAAATAAACCTTCCGCCAAAGATACTGAAAATAAAGGTATGCTCTGATAAAGCCAATTCATGCTAATCTTATATCTGAATTTTTGATACTAAAAGGAAGATTTTAAGTTCCACTGAAATGTGTGTGATTACAAAACACCCTCCATTTTTTAAATCTTTATCTGAAATAGAAAATTCTCTGTCCTAATCAGTTACAGTATCTAGGGAAAATATTACCCAAAACAAATTATGTATAATCTTCAGGCTCTTCAAAGAGCAAACAAGCAGCCTTGATTTTGGGTAGAGAAAATGCGTACTTCCTTTATGCTGATATAAACACTTTTTCTCCTCTATACTTTACCTTATTCAAACTCGCAGAGAATGTTTCTAACTGCTATAGCTTGTAGACTTCCCTGGGGCCTCCACATGGCTGAACCGAATGGATGGCCTTACTTGCATGGTGAATACAGATGTCTATTTTAGTTTCCTTTGACAGTTCCTTTACCAGACATCAGCCTGCAAAAAGGCTTGAGTTGCTGTAGGTTTGACAACTGAACCTGTTTGGCCAACCCTTTCTGAGACAATTAGGATAAAAGGCTTTGAGAACTGTCCTGAAAACAAAATCAAACTATGAGTTTTTTATAAGAACACTTTCCTCCTTTTTCTTCTCTCTTTGATCAAGTATTTTTTTTTTTTTGTCCTCACCACAGTGCTTAGGATCAGAATATGTAAACATTGACAGAAACAGCAGCTCTGTGTCCATGTAAGCATTTTCCCAACTGGTCATTCTCCATCAGCAAAGTAGAACCATATTTACTCCTTTACTTAGCAGGACATCACTGGGTTTTCCTCTGTAACTTAGCATCCACTTTGCTTTGGCCATCTAGAATTGAGGATGAAAACGAGAAAGCAATTCATAAAAAAGAAATGATGATTTATTAAATTTCTCTACCACTGCAATCATACGATTTTTGGTGGTACACAAAATATAGAAAATAAACATCCTTGGTTAAAAAAAGCCTGTATAAACAAGCAAACACATAGATAGCCACAATCAATCAACAGTCAAGGTAAATTGAAGAAACATTTAAAAGATTCCATGATAGTATCATCTTAAAACCTAAGTTAATTCACCTTTGAAAGCTTAATAATACCAAAGTAAATCTAGCTTTCATGGGAAGCCTATTTCATAATGTGGAGGTCACGCAAAAGAAACAACTTCTCCTAGCTTCATTCCCAACTTCATAAAAATAAAGAATTGCAAGCAATTTTTCCCAGAGTGTACATGTTATGTAGGCCAACTGAAGGAAATGTGTCTTAAGGTAACTTGGTGTCAAGCCAAGTTAAGCTTTATAGATTAAAAAAGTACCTTAAATTGTACCTAGAAACTTACAGGAAATTAAAACAGGTCCACAGCACAGGTTTCTGGCTTCTATTGCCGGTTAACAGGCAGACTGCTGCCTTTTTCAAAGTGATTTTTAGAGGCAGTCTCATATAAAGTACCTGTCTGTTCTATAGGGTAGATCAGGCTCAAAAATTAATGTCAAGCAAGTATTACTCTTACTGTAACAGCTATAGTAAAAAAATCTTGCAAATCTGATCCTCTTCCTCCTCCCCTCTATCTCTATGAGAACTAGGGAGGGGGGATTTCCCCCCCCTCACATTACTTTCTTCACCTGAGCTCAAGATATTTTTATCCGATCATTGCCTTCCTAACATTCCTGATCTTTGAGGCCTTTCCCACTTCCCACTAATAGTTCTTTGCAGTAGTTTAACCAAGTATTGATGACATCATGAGTTACCAAACTCTTCCAAGCAATTGACACACTGTAGTCCCCATTTCTCACCCATGAGTCCAAGAGAACCCCCGAGTCACAGATCTGCTGTCTCTCAAAGCCAGTGTTATATCTCCAAGAAACAGCCATGTGGGTGAAAGCCTTGATGAAAAAAAATAGCAACTACCGGTATGTCTTGGTTGAGTTCAAACACTTAGAAAAGACTTCAACCGGACAGTATTGCTAACACAGCCCAGGAAAGTGATGTATGATTGGGAATAATCAAAGTATTGATGACACCACACCCCAAATTGATGAACTCCCAATGCCTTCAAGTAGGTATTAAAGAACAGAGAGAAGTGAACCCTGGAGCATGTAAGAGGCTATCAGACCAGTCTCTTTTCCTCCACAACTGGTTTGCTCAGGAAGGAATGGAACAACATAAAATCCTCCAATCCCCAAAGGCAGTCCATTAGGATACCATGGTTAATGGTACTGAAGCCCATCAATGCATAATAGGATCAGAAGAAATACACATTTTCCATCTAGGGCCCAACAAAGATAATTAACCAGTACAGCTAACACTGTTTTCATTCTATGCCCAAATTGGAACCATGACTAAAGGGATCCAGATAGTCTGTTTCCTTTAAAGCATTCTAAAGCAGCCATTTCTTCACTGGAAGTCTGACAACTGTGCCTGAGAACAAGGAGCCGACAAGTAGATTGAGTCTTTTGATCCTCTTTGGAGAAAGAGAGGATGCAAGATTGCCCACGCTGTGCTCCATATGGCTGCTCCTCACAAGGAGACGCCAAGGTAACAGTTTCTGAAGGATGGGAGAAACGAGAAATTAGTGTGTGCTACTTTTGGTCCAGCTGCAATAGAAAGCCTTCAATAGACACAAAGTTCACACTTCCAAGTCATATTTGGAAATTGTCTATTAACTGCTTTAATTGGTTTTTTTTTCCCTTTTACTCAATTGTGTCTAATTCTCAATGACTGACTGGACAAGTCTGAGCAAATTTTTCAGAAATGGTTTGCCAATGCCTCCTTCCTATGACTGAGAGAAATGACTGATCCAAGATCACCCAACTGGCTTTGTACCTCAAGTGGGACTAAAACTCACGGTCTTCGGGTTACTAGCCTGATTTCTTAACCACTACATTAAACTGGCTCTTTTAAAAAAAGTTAAGGCACTTTCAAAACGGCAAGGCTAGAAACGTTTACTGAGTGCCTTAAATCTGTAATATAAGAAATTAAATTTTATCTTTATAAAGTTTAAGAATTTAAAATAAAATCTCAAAAAGCAAGACAAATTTTGACTGTAGAAAGTTTTAAACAGACTATGAACACAGAAAAAAGTTGGAATATTCGCTTTTGAATACTAAGACTTTGAAATAAAAATTTAAGAATAAATGCATTTTCATGGGAAAGAAAAAATATTTTCTATATTGGAGACATAACAAGATAAGCAACTTACAATGGCATTCAGAGATATTGTTGAGGACGGGCAATGGGACTAGGAATCAACAATGTCAGCTATGTTGTACGTTTTTATGAACACCCTGTTCCCAGAAGGAGCTGCTATATCAGAAGATGACAAATTATGGAGAACAATATGAATAAGAATTTGTCATTGGATATACACAAGAAAAATCAAATGAGGTTCTAAAAATTAAGAAAGAAATAAAAATGCAAGTTTGAAAGAGGAATTGGAGTAATTGTCAGGTCCCCAAAGAAATGTATTTTAACCCTATGCCTATTTTCTACCTTTCTGTAACCTTTCTTTGTGGCCTGCCATTCTGTTGGGAGGGGGGAGCTTTTGGGATTGCTTTGCACTGTCTGCAGGATGGAATGTCTCTCCCTTATCTAAGAGACAGTTTGCGCTTGGAGCCAGAAGAAATCGAAAGTGAGAAAGACCTTGAGGAGCCCTCCGAAAAGACCAATTACCAAAACACCATGCCACCTGTGGATTGGCTGCGATTCAAATGAACACTGAGACTCGGGGGGAGGACTATTGAATATTGCTTTTAATATACTGCTTTGCAGGTTTTTCTCTCAGATCTCGCCTTGATTCCCTGCTGTCACTAGCCCCTAATAAAAGTTCCTTTTGAGACAATGCCTGTTTCAAGACTTCTGCTTTCTTGGGTGGCTTAGCTGAGGTAGGTCCTCAGCTAAGGTCCTTTCAGTAATTTCTTCCCACTGGATTATAAAAAAGGCTTGTGAAAGTTTGGAAGAAATTTGAGACAGGGATAATGATTATTTGAATGGATTAAAGAACAAGATTACTTTATGTAAAATATAAAGCTGGCTTATTTTATCGGGGTTAAAATAGGTAAGGTTATTTTGTGGTTTCTTCCTGGGGTTGCTGACATCTGGATTGGAAAAGATGTTACCTGGATTGCTTACAGTTAAGTTATTTATAAAAATAATAAAGATGGGATAAAAATAAATAAATAGGCATGGAATGATGAGTTTTATATTTGTTAATATTATTTTATTATTATTTGTGTTTGGAAACTGTTGACAACAGGATTGGAAAAGACATTGCTTTTTGGAGGCCTATGATTAAGAATTGTGGGATGAAGAGATTTTATATGTTAATTAAGAGGAGGTGAAGTGATATTGAAACCGTTTATACTTGCTTGATTCTTTTTCTATTATCTGTCTTTTCTTTTTTGCCTACTCGGCATGGTCGTAACAACCTTCCTTAGTGAATTTAAAATTAGTGTAGACAAAAATCAAAGTATTCAACACTTACAAAAAGACTTGTTCATACTAGACCATAATATATATAGGCTTTTAAAAAAAAACTGACTAGCCATTGTCACTGAATACTATGGTTTGGGGCTTCATGAGTGAGTTAGATCACTATGATTTGTTTTACAAATCATGGTAACAACAAACCAGGATTTAATGCAATCTATGACCCCACCCATAAAATAAGCCACTTTAGTTATAAATTACCCTAACACCTGACTGCACAAGCAGTAACATTAAATTCAATAGTATTGAACTTCGATTCTTTTTAATCATGTTTCAACAGGATGTTTTTTCTTGGAATTGATGAGGCAATTACCAAAGGCTACACCATATTTCATATTCTCTCCCAGTAATGACAAGAAGGATGAGATATACCTGAGTGGGAAAGAAATGTAAGGCTTAACCCAGGTGGAGAATTATGCCTGGAACAAAATTGCTGAATAGTACTTTTTCCCATGCTTTTGGCAGATCTCAGGGAAAACATGTTAGAATTGGAAGGGTTTATTTATTGAACCCTTTATTGTAATTGAATCCAATCTCCTGTTCAAGTCAAATTAGACTTGCAAATTAGAGCATCTCTAAGAGATTCACATTCAGTGAAAGGAATCCTGCCACGCCTGAAAAAGTTGTTGCACTCTCAAAACTGGTCTTAGAAATTTTTATCACTGTAGAAAATGTACTGTGAGACAGCTGGCTTCTCTTTAGAAAAGTGAGAAAATATATTTTCTTACCTGGATAAACTTGCTGCAAATGAGCAGGCAGAGGTGTATGAGACAGTGCTGCTGAATGCTGAGCTCCTGACTGTAAACCCTTCAATAAATCTGACATGACACACAAAAGGAAAAAAAAACCCAGATATAATCACAAAATTAACAGCTAATGGTCATAGTTTTCTGACCATCTCTGTAGACAGTAAGTTTAGTTATTTAGTGATTGAACTTTTTTTTTTTACCCGTAGTCCCACAAACACGCGGCGAAGGCTGAGAAGCGAATGGAGAAACGGAATGCAGCTGAAAGGCAGGTTAGTAAAAAACTCTTGGGGGAGCTGAGGGCATCTGGATGGGGGCGGGCACAGCAACCTTACCCTGCTCGGTGGCGGAAGGGTGGGGCGTGTGCCCTTCCCGTGCAAGGCCAGCCCCTGCAGCCCCAGGTGGCTGTGCTGGGCGGTGGTGGGCAGGGCGCCGAGGTGGGGGCTGGCAGGCCAACCAAAGCGGCAGGTGGAGCGCCGATGGCTCGGGAAGGGAGGGTGCTGAAGTGGGCGGTCAGGCCATTGGCAAGAGCAACGCGGCTCAGCGGAAAGCAACCTCGGAACAAGTGGGGCAGGTAAGGAAAGAAATCCTCGCTCCCCCCAGGAATTGCCTTTCTTTCCTTACCTGACTCCCAGCCCCGTGCCGTTTCTCCTTCTCGATCCGCCGCCGGCGCATGCAGGGAAACAAAGGAAGTTTTTTTTTTGGGGGGGGGGGAAGATCAATCAATCAATTCCAACTTCTTGTGGGAAAAAAAAAACTCACGAAGTTGGAATTGATTGATTGATCTTCCCCCCCCCCAAAAAAACTTCATTTCCTTGCATGCGGCGGCAGCGGATCGCGAAGAGTCAGGTAAGGAAAGAAAGGCAATTCTTGGGGGGAGCGAGGATTTCTTTCCTTACCTGCCCCACTTGTTCGAGGCCGCTTTTCGCTGAGCCGCGTTGCTCTTGCCAATGGCCCGACCACCCACTTCAGCACCCTCCCTTCCCGAGCCTCCGGCGCGCCACCTGCTGCTTTGGTGGCTCTGTAGGCAGAGCTGCGAAGTTCTCTTCTCTGACAGAGAAGAGAATGGGCAGGTGAGGGGGGAACGTGCTCCACTTGTTCCACGGCTGCTTTCGGCCGAGCTACGTTGCAGTGGCATTGGGTGCGATGCACGAGGCGGCAAATGGCTGCAGCTGGCGGCAAACAGCCGCATCACGTCGAAACTGGCCGTTTGCCGCCTCCTGCCCAATGCTGCTGCCATGAGGCCGCGGAACAAGCCGGGCGGCGGTAAGGAACCGGTATAACGGCACGTGCATCAGAAGGGGGGAGGATCCGTCAGGCCTCATGGCAGCAGCACTGGGTGAGATGCCCGAGGTGGCAAATGGCCATGGCCGGTGGCAAACAGCCGTGTTGCGCCGAAAATGGCCGTTTGCTGCCTCGCACGTCGCACCCAATGCTGCTACTATGAGGCCGCGGAACAAGCCGGGCCACGGTAGGGAACCGGTATAATGGCACATGGCTCAGAAGGGGAGAGGATTCACCAGGCCTCATGGCAGTGGCATTGGGTTCGATGCGCAAGATGGCAAATGTCCGCGGCCGGCGACAAACGGCCGTGTCGTGACAAAAACGGCTATTTGCCGCCTCCTGCACCAAATAGAATATGTACAGGAAGCAAAATAAGGAGCAATAGCATAGTATCAGCGAGATGCAGACTGTAAAAAAAGATTATGAATTATTTCAAATGTTAGTAAAGAAGAATCTGTTTAAAAAGGAATGAAAAACTGGAATCAATTTTATGCAATTTTGGCATGTAGCTTTAGGAAAGGTAACCTATCTCAAAATAACCCTTAGACTTTCTATTGCCAATCCATGCATTAGTCGCTATTTGCAAAAGTTTAAATTACTGGTCCTAACTCATCACACCTTGCACATATTTATTTGGAAAATCTATTCACAGTCATGCACTTGTACAGTCATCTAACCAAGACATCTAGTACCTTCTAACAGCCACATCACAATTGAGACAATTAAGCTAAGAAAACAATGAGAAATAATTATAAGCATAAACAACAAATTAATTTTCCAACAAATACAGAAAATTCTAAGAACTTGCCATTGATAAAGAAGCATTTAGTGAAAAATAGTAAAAAAACCCAACCAGTTTTACTTACTCTGAGTTAGACTATGGTGGAAAGCTGCTGAGGTAGATCCCGAGGTGGTTGTCACTCCAGCCGTGTCTGTTCCAAAGCTAAGAAGCTCCAATGGAAACTGAAAGGGCATAGTCACTGGAACAAGACTTCCCAGCATCCCAAAAGGAGTCAATGGAGTAGATGTCACATTCTGACTGGTTACAGACAATGGTGATGCCATGAGAGTCAAAGGTGAAGCATTTGCCAGTAATGATGCACCTGTTGTTGACTACATAGATAGATATTTTTAAAATGTTTTAAAGCCTTTTGGAAGCAACCCAAAGCATACCAAATGTATTTAAGCATCATCTGCTCTCACATTCATCAGAAACAATATTTTATAGCAATGCTTATTCATTTCTTACTTAATTCATGATATAATTTAAGTCAGGGGTCCCCAACGCCCAGGCTATGGCCCACTACTGACCATGGAAGCGGTTGGCGAGTGCGCATACAGCTCCATGTGCAAGCAGTGGGTGCACGTGCCTACCACTTGCGCAAACAGAGCTGTGCGCATGCGCCCTCCCCCACCTTCGCATGGAACCACCCCCTCCCCCTCCCACTGGTCCACAAAGGCAGAAAGGTTGGGGAGTGCTGATTTAAGTGATAGCAAATGTTGCTTGGCTCTTTTTTCTTGCAATAAATATAACTGACAATGCAAATGTAAAAACTAAGTTTGGTGAGGTGGCAACTACTGGTTCCCCAGCTAGACAGAAACTTTATATAATCATAGTTCAGCTGGCACTTAAAACCATCAAAACAATAGCAAGCATTGCTTAATTTGGAAAGTTGGAAGAAAAAGCTCTGGGACACTGCCTTATAAAATGTTGGCTTCTTTGCTCCACATAGCACAAATCTGTAAAAAGTCTTTATTCTTCTCCATAATAAAAATTATACATGCATTTTTTGTGCGAGTTATATACCAGGTAAGGCTTATTGCTGAATAAGGGATCGTTTCTGGAAAGTTACAATTACCACCATTTCATAGTATAAAGTCTAACTCTTTCCTACTCCTATCACTGAAAGCTAATCTGGTATAGTGATTAAGACACCAGGCTAGAAATTGGGAGACCATAAATTTAGTCATCAGAATACCACACACCATGTCTAACACCATGTCATTCAGATATGTTGTGGCAGAAAGCAGTTGAAAGGAGGCCATTATCACCATGGAGACTATGAAATCCTGAACAGAACTGGAGCCAACTTTCAATGCATTGGAACTGAAATCACCCAGCAATGTAAATCTGGAAAATTCCAATACCAGCTACCTTGCAGTCATAGCTGCTGTGGTACCCAAACCTGGCCTGGGCAATATACCTATCTGTATCCAAAAAAGTTTCTGATCTACCAAAACTGGATGTGAACGCATTGCAATTTGACCTGGCATTTATTCGCAATAGTTGGATAACAAGGTCATTAGCAGTCCTGTCATCAGAACCCAGGAAGATGGCAAAGGTACTTGGAGTGGGACCAAACTGCCCCTCCTTTAATGGTTAGTGTACTGCCTCCTATAAAGTGGCTGATTCCTGTGAAAATTACTTCCTCTGTATATAAAATCCGCTGATGCTTTATTACCTCCACCAACATTTTAAAGAAGTATTTGAAAACTTACTTATGTAATAGACTGAGTTGTGAACAGATGTTGAAAATCATGGTTGGTGATAAGATAGTACAGTTATGGGTTTTTTTGTTTTTTGTTTGGCAATCCCACTAAGTAAGACAGTAGGGATGCCAGGTTTATAGATTTAGGATTTTATTGCTGTGTAAGTATTTTATTTACATAAGTAAATAAATAAAACATGTTATATGTAGCTTGTATTATTTTTGTATAATTTTGACTATTGATACTTTTTTAAAATTAATATTTACTGTGGTTGGATGGAGCCCTGATTAGGAGCATGTTATAAATCTTTTTTCATTTTATTTCTTTAGTTCCAAAGGTAGAAGCCCACCAATCACACATAAAGAGGGTCATATGGAATCTAAATCCCACTCTTGCTCATCCATCCCACATATACTCATCAACTATACTAAACAATGACCCCTTAATCCATTAGCTTTCACCTAAATCTTTCTCCCACAGTACTCTACTCCCACTCTGGTTATGAGCTAAAGTCCTCTCCCTTTGGGCTCTTACCCTAAGAGAAGCTTTCCAAAGGAGGACTGTTGAAAGGTATACCTATTTGTTACACTCATAAAACCACCCATCTTATAATCAATGACTCTGGGCAGTGTACAACAAAGTTAAAAACATATATACACAATTAATATTAATATTAATAATAATAACAAGAACAACAATAATAATAATAATGGCTCTGGATGCAGATATGGGATAACCCAAAGAAATACAACAAGGACGCAGCTTGGTTAAAAGAGGTGGATGCAAATAAAACAGAAGTTGAAATGAAAGAACTAGTAATAACAGCAGAAATGGTAGAAAAAATAGCAAGGAAGATCAAGAATTGGTCAGCACCAGGTGAAGATGAACTGCATGGTTTTTGGTTGAAACATGTTATATACTCACTCATTGCCAAGCAGTTCAACAACATACTAAAAGGAGGAGAAATTAAAAAGTGGCTAACAACTGGGAAAACCTACCTGATAATGAAACATCCAGCAAAAGGGGCAGCACCAGGCAACTACAGGCCAATTACCTGCTTACCAACAACTTTCAAATTGCTAACTGGTGTGGTAGCTGATGCAGTCCAACAGAATCTAGTTGAAAACAATCTCTTTCCACCTGAGCAGAAAGGAAACCGCCCCAATAGCAGAGGAACAAAAGATCAACTCCCAATAGACAAAATGATCTTGGAAAACTGCAAGAGAAGGAAGACCAACCTGAATGTAGCATGGATTGACTACAAAAAGGCATTTGACTCTCTGCCACATGACTGGATAATCAAGTGCCTAGAAATAACAGGAATCAGTAGAAATATCAGAAAATTTGTGCAAAGATCGATGGCACAATGGAAGACACAGTTGCAGGTCAACGGTGAGAGACTGGGAGAGGTTAATATCAAGAGAGGAATATTTCACTATCACCACTACTATTTGTTATTGCACTGTTTCCTCTGTCAACAATACTGAATAACTCAGGCCATGGCTATCAAACATCAAAAACATCTGCCAGACTATCCCACCTCCTTTACATGGATAATCTGAAGTTGTATGAAAAAACATCATCTGAAATAGAATCGCTGCTCAACACTGTCCGTATATATAGCCAAGATATTGCAATGGAGTTTGGCTTGGACAGATGTGCCACACTTACTATCCAACAAGGAAAAACAGTGAAAACTGAAGGAATCAAGATGCCCCACGAAAATAACATTAAGAGTCTGGATGAGGAAGATTACTACAAATACTTGGGTATCCTTCATGCTGACAACATCAAGCACACTGAAGTCAAGAAAAAGATTAGAGATGAATACATCAAGAGAGTGAAGAAGATCTTAAAGTCCAAACTCAATGGAGGAAATACCATGAAGGCAATCAACACCTGGGCAATTCCAGTCATTAGATACACAGCTGGAATAGTGGACTGGATGCAAGCAGAACTAAAAGCAATGGATAGGAAGACCAGAAAAATAATGACAATGAATCATGCCCTTCATCCATGCAGTGACGTTGACAGACTCTATCTGCCAAGGCAAATAGGTGGGTGTGGAATGTTACAAGTACATCAGATGGTTGAAGAAGAAAAAATGACTTTGGAAGAATATCTGAAGGACAATGATGAAGATGCACTGAAGTTAGTATATCAGGAAGGCTTACTGACTACTGGAGAGACCAAACTGGCCTACAAGAAAGACCAAATGAAGAACAGAATGGACGCATCAGAAGACAAAGCACTACATGGCCAGTACATTAAAAAAATAGCTGGAAAAGCAAATAATAACAAGACCTGGCAATGGCTAAGAGCAGGAAAGTTGAAGAAAGAGACTGAGGGACTAATTCTGGCTGCACAAGACCAAGCCTTAAGGACAAATGCATACAAAGTCAAAATTGAGAAGACAGCAACAGACAGTAAGTGCTGTCTATGCAAAGAAGCTGAAGAAACAGTGGACCACCTGGTAAGCTGCTGCAAGAAGATCGCACAGACTGACTACAAGCAGCGGCATGACAAATTAGCAACAATGGTGCATTGGAAGATCTGCAAGAAATATCATTTGCCTGCAAGCAAGAATTGGTGGGATCATAAAATAGAGAAAGTCATAGAAAATGAAGAAGTTAAATTGGTCTGGGACTTTAGAATTCAAACAGACAAGCACCTGCAACATAACACCCCGGACTTAACAATTGTCGATCAGAAAGACAAAAAAGTCTGGATAGTGGATGTGGCAGTGCCTGGAGACAGCAGAATAGAAGAGAAAGAACTGGAGAAGATAACAAAATACAAAGACCTACAAATAGAAATAGAATGTGGCAAAGGCAAGCAAGAGTAGTATCAATAGTAATAGGTGCCTTGGGTGCAATCCCAAAACAACTGGAGCACCGCTTGGACACCATTGGCATTGACAAATTCGCCATTAGTCAATTGCAAAAAGCGGCCTTACTAGGAACTGCTTCCATTCTGCGACGATATCTGTAATACCATCAAACATCCACATCTGCCTATCCCAGGTCCTTGGTAAGGACTCGATAGGTAGACAAAAATGCCAAATGCAGTCTGAACATCTGGCTGACTGTGCGATGATCAATAATAACAACAACAACATCACTAAAATGTTAAAATTATAGAAAGCACAAAACTAAAACAAAATTTAAAAAACACATGTTAATTACAGAGGAGCCATCTCAGTATTTCTCCAATCTCCTGAGGCCCCCAGGCCTGCTGATCTAATCTGGTCTTGAAGGATCTCCAGAAAATTAAAAGTGATAAGGCCACTTTGATGTAGCAGTTCTTCCACAACAACAGCCACCACACCACCTAGTACAGGGGTGTCAAACTGCCGGCCCGCGGGCCGGACGTGTCACGTGGAAGCCACGCCCACCCCATTGCCAGCAATGGCAAAACCGGCCCGATACGTTGCGCGACGTCACGAGTTTGACACTCCTGACCTAGTAGCTTAATCTTCCCCTTTGCTTAGCTGATGAGTAATCCTAACTTTTTCTATCAGGAAAAATAGCTCTCTACATGAAGTCCAGTTACTAATTCTTGAACTCAGCAACAATTTACATCATTTCCTAACCCTTGGTATGTCTGAAGAAAGCATATTTTTACCAAAATAAAACTGAGAGGGGCGTACAATCTAATTTGCATGAAAAAGGTCATGAATATTAAATTGCCTTTCATTGTCAAAATGAATCCTCAGGATTCATTCAAGATCCTCAAGATGGTGCCACTGATGGCAGCCTTGGTGAAATGCTGTCTAGTGTTTTTGACATTCTTTTTTATTTTTCTGTAACTCATTACGGATTATATACACCAAAAATGAGCTTCTGAACATCAGACAATTTTCTAAGAATATTTTTCCTCTGGTTTCTCCTGTCTTTGCAAAGGCAGAAGTTATGTGGATATTATGATCAGAGAAGCAACAGTTCTCTTCAGTAGCTGGAGAATACAAAGGAAGTGAAGGAGAGGAAGCATGCTGCTGTGAGACTGAGGAGGAGGGGAGTTAGGATTCCACTCCCATTGCTTCATCTAACAAACCAATAATTCAATAGTGAATGTAGGTTTGTCAAAGGATGAACTGTTTAGGTTTGTCAAATGTAATTTTGTCAATAGATGAACTTCTCTCTCTAAATAGGAACAACCCTAATTTTTCTAACTCAGCAGTTCTCTGCTTTACAGAAACTTGGCTCAGTGAGACTATCAAGAACATGTTTATTCACCAAGTACAAAGGAATTTATCTCTGGTGCAAAAGCTCTCAGTGTACATGCAAAGCAACTGAGTAATAATAATCATAATAATAATACCAGTAAGAGGAAGTAGTAAAGAAAATGGGAAGGATAATAATAATACTACAGCCATACAACATGGGTAAATATCCTTAGATATAAGAGAGTGCTGTGGGAATTAGGTGTTCAGCAGAATGATGGCATGATGGAAAAAATGTTCCTGTGTCTAGTTGTTTTGGCACGTGAAGAGGAGGGAGAATCTGCTTCTATGCTAATAACTGCTGGTGTAAGGATGTCACAGTAGTAAAGAAATTTTGTGGTGTGGACTTAGAGACACTATTCATCAATTTTAACCCTTTTTATGCTCCATGAGAGTTTTCCTCATTCATCTTGATTGGGGTTTAAATGACTACAGCCCAGTTGCTCTGACATCTGTAGTTATGAAGGCCATTGAGAGGTTAGCGCTGGCCCACCTGAAAGTCATCATGGATCCGCTGTTGCAGTTTGCCTACCAAGCAAATACAGTAGATCTGCAGATGATGCTGTCAATATGGCACTACACTACATCATGCTCTTCTCTCTTTATACCAATGACTGCATTTCTAGGGATTCCTGTTAAAAGTACCGAAGTTTGCAGATGATACAACAATCATGCGCCTCATTTGAGACAGTGATGAGTCTGCATATAGATAGGAAGTTGAACAACTGGCCCTGTGGTGTAGCTGGAACAATCTGGAATTGAACATGTTTGAAACTGTAGACATGAGAGTGGATTTTAGGAGTAGCCCTTCTATTATACCACCTCTTGCTACTTTTTGGTTCTGCACACCGACTTTGGTGGTGGCTTTGGTGGCGGGGTGGAATGGTTTCACCTAAATCCCATGCATGCGCAAATGAAGCTTTGTGTGCTCGCCTGCCACTTTGGCGGCCTGGTTCCCAATAGGCCACAGCCTGGTAGTGGGCCTTGGTCCAGGGGTTGGGGACCGCTATCTTACTATATTTGACAGCACAGTTTCAGCAGAAGAATCCTTCACGTTTTGGGGTTCTATAATCTCCCAGGACTTGAAACGGACACTTAACATTAGAACCATCATTAGAAAGGCACAACAAAGAATGTATTTCCTGGGTCAACCCAGAAAGTTCAGACTGCCCCAGGAGCTGTTGATACAGTTTTACAGAAGAATTATTGAATCTATCATATGTATTTTTATAACTGTCTGGTTTGGTACAGCAACCAAACAGTACAGGCACAGACTCCAACTGATACTTAGGACTGCAGAAAGAACAATTGCAAACAGCCTGCCTTCCATAGAAGATCTGTATAGTGCACGGGTCAGAAGGAGAGCTGAGAAATATCTACAGATCCCTCACATCTTGGACATCATCTCCTCCCCTATAGACACCACTATAGGGCATTGCATGCTAAGACAACTAGGCACAGAGACAGTTTTTTCCCTTGTGCCATCACTCTGCTGAACACCTAATTCTCAGTACTGTCTAATGTTTAGGTGTATTTACCCATGTAGTATAGCTAAATATATTGTTATTATCCTTCTTATCTTCTTTACTACCCCTTTCTTATTGGTATTATTATTATTAATAATAATTAATAATAATTATTAATTATTATGATTATTATTATGTTGCTTTGCATGTATACCGAAAGCTTCTGCACCGGAGACAAATTCCTTGTTGTCTAATCACTTGTTGAGCAAATAAAATATTCTGTTCTGTTCTGTTCTATTATTTTTTTACAGTGGCCTTCAGACTGATCTTCATGACAATTATGAACCACATTTCTCATGATTTTTTTTTTTTGGGGGGGGAATTTTAATTCTGCATCTAGAAGATTTATTGATTTACTTGGAGGATCCTGCTCTCTACACTGATCAAGTGCAAAGAGGTCTTTGGTGCTTTCATAAATGCAGCCCCTCTGCTAAGCTAGAAAAATGCACCTTTGAATTTCTAGTGTTAGACTATTTTATCATGTAAGCTAGAATATTTCTTACCTTATGACCCTCCTCCAATCTCCATTCTCCACCCAGAAAACTTCAGTGCCCCTTCCTTGATATCTAGCTAGTCCTAAGTCACAGACTCCTAAGGGCAGAACAGGAAGTCTTTCCTTGACTGATCAAATTCATATTCATCAAAAGCAGGATTCATAAGTGCAGGGTTATGTTCTCAGCTTTTTGGGGGGAATGGAAGAACTCTACCCAAAGTCATGTGAGAAATTCCATAGCTAAGAGTAGATTAGAACTAAGTGCTCAGTGACTGCCCAACACTTTAATCACAAAGCTCTTCTCAACACATGCCTTCTGTTCTCCCGTGGCTTTGAAGAAAATTATGAAATACCCAGGGGTGGGATTCAGCCGGTTCGCACCACTTCGGCAGAACCGGTAGCTAATTTTTTGTTGCCCAGGCCCAGAATGGACTTCCAGAAGCGGCATCCACACAGAGAACCAATCGTTTACATATTTGAATCCCACCACTGGAAATATCCCCTTTGACTGTGAGAAGTAGAAAGAGAAAACTTAGCAAGTCTCGGACAAATAAAGAGAAGGTGTTTTGATTCCTATATAGTTTCAATCTAGTCTGCAATGGAGTACTTACTTTAGCCAATTTGTGAGTCTTTTTTCAAGAAAGAAGACATGAATAATCAGTTATTATGTGATAAACTGAGATGTTCAGCTGAGTGGATGGGGGAGGGGAAATGCATGCATTTAAAAGAGGCATTCTTGACAGCTGCAACCAAAGAAGAAATGGAAATTCTACTTCCTTCTAGCTAAACTCATAGGATGGAAGGAGGGATTGGAAATCTCATATGCTTCAAAAATTGAAGAAATAGAAGAGAGGCACAATACCTTCCAGCCATTCATGACCAAGAAAAGATTTAACTTCAAAGGAAATAGGAAGAAGAAAATAGAAAGGTGTCATAAGGGCTGATTTTTGCAATTCAAGATTCAGAAAAAGAGAGATACACATAAAAAGATTTCATCTATGTCCAAATATCCGTGAACTCAGAAGGCAGGAAGAAAAAGTCTAGAGTTTGAATTCTAGAGTACACACCTATACATTTATTTCTTCACACTGTAAAGAACAAATCATTTGTTATATACACCAACACATTTACCTCGTCTACAATAAAGATTCTACTTTAGCTATCATACTTGAGAGTCTTTAGCCAATTGCTAAATAAAGGGTTAAGTGCTCTGGAGACCTGAGATTTATTGCTCTGTCCTGGTATAAAGCTTGACAGCAACTATGCTAAATGTTGTTATTCAATAAAGGTGCATACTTTAGGAAATGTTATACTAGAGTATAACATTTTTTTGTGAAGGCAGTGGCAGCCCATTTCTATAATATTGCCAAATAAATTGCATGGATGTGTCCGTGTAATTATTACTGAGTCAAGTTTGACTCGAGTGTTTTTATTTTTTACTCAAAACTGTTAAGATACTCTATTTACACCCACAAAGAAGAACACATACATTCCTTTATCTAGCCCCAAGAAACAGAAAGGAAAAATATCAAAAAGAGTTAGGTTGAAGTGGAGGGATAGTTACACAAGAAAATGAATGAAAGTGAAGCAAAGATAAGGAAACCTAATAGGAATGAGGCAAGAAGTGGTTAACTAGATAGGGAAGGAAATAAAAGGGGGGAAAAAAGCTCAGTTTAAGCATCACAAAAAGGGATAGGTTTACCAGCCAAACAACTCTTCTCAAGCAGCTGTAATTTTCAAGGGGTTAGGGTTAGTCTATAAATAAAGTAATTCACCCATCTAAATTATTGCATTATTGCTTTTCTAGTAATTTATTCTGAATGGTGTTTATAACAGTCACAATAAAAAAAGTCTTAAGATACAAATAAATATACTAGAAATTAATTTTTGTCTTTATGTGTTAAATCCCAGAGTGTCAGTTATCATAAAATGCTATAAATAAAGTTGATTTATAATAAATTCCATCTTCTAGTAGCTATAGGAATATTGATAAACACAACCCTGATTTGTATTTACAAGTAATCCTTAGTGTTTTTAAAAAACTTTTTGCCTTAACATTAAATAAAAACTCACCCATTATGGGCCACTGTTATGTATGAACCTGGCCATTATAACTTGTTTAACCAACTATAGCTTAAATGTGTAACTGCATCAAAACAGACATTTAGGGTTCAATATTTTCCTTAAAGTAAATCCTATTACACTGAGTGGACTTATTTCTAAATCCACACACCTTTGCATTCATTACTACAGTTCACAATTTAATAGTCCCTATGTACAGTTATATTATATCTTAAGTTCAGTTTCAGATTCAGTACATACCTGTACACTGGCTGGTATAACTGTAGACCCTGAGGCAGAAGATGGTCTATGTGGAGTTGATAACTGTTTAGTAGCACCCTGTGCTCCATTTCCTGCTGCTCCAGAGGGATTAGTCCTACTAGCCCCACTTGAATTTAAGCCGCTTCCCCTATTGATAGGTACATTTAATCCAACTCCACTCATGTTATTTTTGCCAGAAGTTCCAGAGGCAGAGGAACTGGATAATTTAGAAGGGGCTTGAGGATTCTTTGCTGGTTGAAGGCCTGAGGTTCGGTTAGAAGAAAGTAAATTTATTGTGGAAGATTGTCGGTTGACACTTACTCCACTGGACTGTTTATGAAGGGAATTGTTGGGGTGACTGTTCTGGGATATTAGTGTACTTGGACTGGAAGAACTGAAGGAGGATGTGGGCTTGGTTGTAGAGGTGGACTTAGATGAGGGAAGTTTAAGAGATGCAGTAGGTTTGGATGTTACAGAAGGCTTGGGTGCTGGGGGTTTGGGAGAGGCAGCTGGTTTAGGAGAGGGAACCATGGAGAAAGGAGACTTGAAACCCTGGGCAGAAACGTGTGATACCATGGCCTTGGCCAAATAATTACTAGAGGTAGAGGTGCTGGATGTTGTCCGAGACACAAGTGGGTGAACCATTTGGGAACTCCCAGAGGTGGCATTAGACAAAGGAAGGCGGTATACTACTGGTTTATCTGAAGTCTTGGTTACTGGGGAAGAACAGGAAAGTTTGGGATTGCTACTTAATTTTACCACAGGATTGGTTTGAGATTTACTAATAGTAACTTGCAGAGGAGACACATATTTTTGTTGGGCAATGGACTGCTGGTGAACTTTTGCCACTTGTACTGTTGAGGAGCCACAGCTTTGGACTTCTGAGGAGGTTACAAGCACAACTGTATCCTTTGGCCTTTGTGAAGTAGGAGAAGCTGTAGCTTGCCCTTTACAGGAGGAAGAAATATGGGTCTGGGAAGAAGCAGCTTGTATTTGACTTGATCTCTGTAACCCTTGCTGCAGAAGCTTGGCAGGCAATGGTTCCAAGGAAACCTTAGGATTTTGAATTGAAGATCCAGCAATAAGGCCTGAAGAGATACCAGTCTGAAGCAAATCCTGGGATTTCTTTGGTACCGGTCCTGTGTGTCCAGCTATAAGACTTGATGAATGTTGTGTTTGAACAGCCTCTATCTTTTTTGAGGATGACAGAGGTAATTTGCTCATTATGCTTGCCAACTTCTCTTCTCTTAGCCCTGCCCGAGGTCTTGAAGCAGATGTGTCTACAGGGGACACAATAGAAGAACTCTTGACCCCATTATTAATAGCAGCCAGAGCATCAGAAACAGAATCCAGTGAAGGTGGATTAAATGACAGATCTTCATCCAGTGAATCATCTAGGCAAATTGTCTCTGGAGCTGGAATACAACTGGTTACAGCATTGATAGGTGTGCTAGTACTTGAAGCAGGAACACAAGCTGAAGCAAAAGGGGGACATGCTCTCTGCTCCTTCTTTGGACTAGAGTCCTAGTGTAAAAAGAGAGAAAAATGAATTTGTTTTTGAATTCTGCTAGCAGCGATGATGTTTCCTAGTTTGTGTAATGAAACATCTGCAAGAAAACAACAAAGTTCAAAGAGCATCAAGGACCCCTTATTTCAACCCTGAGCTACAAATATTCTCCTTTATTGAAAACAGCTCTTTATAAAGCAAAGAATTCTGTGGAGAGAAGAAGAAAAAAACCCAGCACAATGTATTTTACAATCTGTTTCTCGCTGAGATCTATTGGGTATGCTTTATTCCAAAGTAGAAAAATCTTTCTTTCTCAGGCAAAAAGCAAATCTTAAAAAAAAGTTAAAGTATATGGCTTGATCAGTC
This sequence comes from Azemiops feae, assembly GCA_023970755.1. NCBI lineage: Eukaryota > Metazoa > Chordata > Lepidosauria > Squamata > Viperidae > Azemiops > Azemiops feae. Next base: position 1,614,305 of record JALGBA010003460.1, read on the forward strand.
TTAGCTGATTTTATTTCAATGATAATAATGATTCACATTTTTTATATTATACATATACAGCTTTCATGTTACTTACATGGAATATCCATTAAAATAGCAAGGGATAAAATTAAAGACCAAATGGCATGCAAATAGCAACAAACATGACATTTTACTTTAGGTATACCTAATATTCTAAATCTAGGGGGGTAAAATTTAAAATGGTGTAGTTATGAACCAAAAAAGAAAAACCTATGATTTGCCACATGTTGCTAAACTGTAGTACCCAACAACCCCAGCCACTATGGCCAATGGTGAAGGGTATTGGAAATGATAGTTCAGCAACATCTGGAGGGTTATAGATTATCCATCCCAATTCCAAAGCCTCTGTTCAATCTTAAACCCACAATTCATCCTCTAAAATGTTTTTTCATCAACTAAGGAAGAGTTTTGCAAAAAATAACATAATTGGAATAGAAATGCCTGCACCAGGGAAAAATTGGTAGTGGGGAAATGGCTAAGAATCTACTATATGTCTCCTTGACTTTTTAATTCCTGTCCTTATCTGTTTACCTTAGATTGTACAGGTTTGAGTTTTTAGGCCCATTTTTTGAAAACACAAACCTGCTACCATCATATGGATTTGGACTTAATGATCACTCCAATTAAAATAACAGCACTTATTTCCAGAATGCTCATGACATCACTTTGTCCATGTTATTGCCTGAACATAAGATCTTTCCTAATTTGCTTCATCCTTAAAGCTTAAATACTGTAACAAAAGTTGCACTAACCAACTAGCATCTAGGCAGTTCCAGTCATTGGATACACAGCTGGAATAATGGACTGAACTCAAGTAGAACTAAAAACTCTGGATAAGTAGCCCAGAAAAATGACATTATTCATGCAGCAATGTTGATAGAGTAGACTCTGCCTACCAAGGAGGATAGATGGGCATGGAATCTTGTAAGAATACCAGACAGTTGAAGAAAAAAAGGGCACTGGAAGAATATCTAAAGGATAGTGAAGAAGATGCACTGAGATTAGTACACTATGAAGGCTTACTGAGTACTGGAGAGACCAAAGTGGCCTACAAGAAAGACCAAATGAAGATTAAAAAAGAGCCATGGCAAGGCAAAGTATTACATGGCCAATACATAAAAAAACAGCAGGCAAAAAAATAATAAGACCTGGCAATGTCTAAGAGCAGGAAAATTGAAGAAAGAGACTGAGGGGCTAATTCTTAAGCAAGGCTTAAGAAAAATGTATACAGAGCCAGAATTGAGAAGGTAGCAACAGACAACAAGTATCATCTTTGCAAAGAAGTTGAAGAAAGAGTAGACCACTTAGTTACCTGCTGTAAGAAGATCGCACAGACTGACTACAGACAATGCATGACAAAGTAGCAACAATGGTACACTGGAATATCTGCAAGAAATACCATTCGCCTGCAAGCAAGAACTGGCGGGACCACAAAACAAGCAAAGCAATAGAAAATGAAGAAGCTAAACTGTTCTGGGATTTAAAATTCTAACAGATAAGCGCCTGCCATTTAACAACTGTTGATAGGAAAGACAAAAAAGTCTGAATAATGGAAACTGAAGTATCTGGAGACAACAGAATAGAAGAGAAAAAACTGGAGAAAATAACAAAATCCCAAAACATCTGGACGCTACTTGAACACCACTGGCACTGACAAAATCACCATCAACTAATTGCAAAAGGCAGCTTTACATAGAGGAGTTTGCATCCTGAGACAATATCTTTAGCATCATCAAACAACATCCGCTTACCCAGGTCCTTGGGAAGAACTTGCTAGATGGAAAAAATACTAAATCCAGTTTAAACATCTGGCTGACTGTGCAATTTGGCATCAATATATGTGTAACCATAGACATAAAGGCAGAAAAACTGTTGAACATACAACTCAACAATGAAGATTTTATAAAGGCAGTAGCACCAGAAGGCTACAAATATTTGGGAATTTTGGAAGCTTCCAATTTATTACAGAATCAAGTCAAAATATTTCTACCAAATATATCAAATGAGTTTGAAAAATTTTGAAATCAAGTTAAATGATGGAAATCTCATTAAAACTATTAATACCTGGGCAGACCCTGCTATTCAATATACAGCAGAAATAGCTGACTGGACCCAGGTGGAACTTGATAACTTGAATTGGAAGACAAGAAAATTAATGGCAATGCACCATACTTTGCACCCAAAAAGTGATATTAATTGGCTTGTATTCGCCAAGAGATTAAAAGGGGTAGAGGACATTAAAGGTAAAACAAACAGTGGAGGAAGAACAGCATAAACTAAATGACTACAATAAGAAAAACTAAGAACCCTTGCTTGCTTGCACTTGTGTCAGAAGCACTGAGGCACTTCCAGGTTGAAAAGTTTAGCCGATAACATCACTGTTGCCTGGGGATGCCCAGTTGGGGGCTCCTTTCATGTCCCCCAGCAGGAGCTGAAGTGAAGGACGGGAGCTCAACCTTGCCCCATGGCAACACTCAGGTCTCAAACACTGGCTTGCTAATCTCCATCCCACTGTCCTAATCATGCGAGCCACCATGCTCCTAAGAACTTTTGTTGAAGGTAGTCAATCAAGGAAAGCTTCTTGAAAACAACAATGGTGAAGGCTGAATATAGAAAAGAAACAACTGAAAACCAATTTGTTAATTGAAGTACAAGTCAATGCGTGGTCAATACTTAATGAATATAGAAGGAAATGGTGACCAAAAACCCACATGGGGTTGGGTAAGATCAGCAGTGTTAAAGAAAGAAACCAAAGGCTTTATTTTACTGGCCCAATCACAAGCTTTGGCAATTAATTGCAAGATGGCAAAAATTCAACATGTAACAAACAATAGAAAATATTGCCTTGTAGTAAAATAATTGAAATAATTGACCATTTGATTATGGTTGCAGCAAAATTTCACAAAATGACTACAGTGTCCTGCCTGAGTAGCCAGAATGGAAGATTTGCCAGAGGTTTGGACTTCAGTGTAGTAAAAACAACTGAGACCATCAAGTTGAGAAAGTTCTGGAAAATGAGTGAGTTAAGACCTTGAGGGTCTTTAAGATCCAAACAGACAGGCATCTTGCTCATAACATCCCTATAGAAAAGTTACTGAAAAGGTTTAGGAAAAACAATTGGAAAAAATTACAAAATACCAGGACTTGCAGATTGAATTTGAAAGCTTATAGAAAAAGAAATGTGTTATTATATTGTGATTGGAGCCCTTGGAGAAATACCTAAAGGACTTTCTCAATATTTGGAAATATAGAATTTATCACACCTCAATACTCTTAATTTTACAAAAAAAATCACTCTGTTTGGAACTGCCTATACTCTTAGATGCTACCTTAATAATTTTTAGGTCCTTGGTTAGGACTTCAATTATTAAGTTTTCATAGTCTTAGACTGTGAATCTAAGTGTAGATTACTTCAACACAATTTATTATTATTATTATTGGTCCTTCGGAAGAACTTGATGCATATGAAGACCAACACCAACAAAAGAACTGGCAGCTGTGACTGCATATTCTTGTGAATGGATAATAATTTATTTTCTATTTTCTAAAATAAAGCCACCATGCACTTGTCAGCATATAGAAAATTGCAAAGCTATAAATATTTTGGTAGAGTTGATTACTGTAGCACTATCCTAGGTCCTTGGAGAGGACTCAATAGGTGATCAAAAATGCCAAATCCTATCCAAACATCTGGCTGACTGTACAAGCAACGATAATAATTTATTACTCTTGTATACTACCCAACCAGTGGTGGGATTCAGCCGGTTCGCACCTCTTCGGTAGAACCGGTAGCTATTTTTTTGTTGCCCAGCCCAGAATGGACTTCCGGAAGTGGCATCCCCACAGAGAACCGGCTGTTCACATATTTGAATCCCACCATTGTACCCAACTAAAAAAGACTCTGGGTGGCCCACAGCAATGAAGCAAAGCAGTACAATAAAATACTTCACTGAAATGTTGTTCTATTTAGTATATCTCAGACTATTATTTCTTCATTTATAAGTAATTAATTATTTACCTTTCCTTTGGGTTTAGGTGCCAGAATCACCTTCTTCTTTGTCCTAAAGAGGACAGCACAAAGATAATTATAACAATATCTGTAATTTTTATTCAAGCACTAGGTCCTGTTGAAAATTTACTGCTATAATTTTACTGCTAGAGAGAAGGCTAACTAAATCTAGAATATGCACATTGAAAAAACATGTGAAACAGCTGATTTAAATTCAGGATTTTTAGCAAGTGACTCTTGCAGAGGTGGTGCCACTTTGAACAACAAGCATTACACCAGGTTATACGCAGAATAATTAGAAATGCTTCTGAAAACAAGGCAAGACAATCTTCAGGGAAAACAGTACATGCACTGGAGATTAATGGCCTTTCCCTAAAAAGTTATTCCATACTTTTGATATCATTGGGAATATTCAAATAGGTAAGCTAAGTCTTTCACAGAAAGATTACTTTGCTGGATTTTGAGTAATTACAGCATGAAGGAGAGCAAACCACTAGAGAGCTTTATATGTCTGCTTTTCATATAAACCAACTCTACAGCAGCAGCACCCTCCACAAATATAACTGGGAGTAAGAATATGCATGAATATCTAGAAGCAGTTGATTTGAAATACAGTATCATGTGGTGTTTGGAAATCCTGACAAGTGGGTCTTTATGATTTTAAAAATGTAAAAAAATCAATAGTAATTTCTGACAACCAAGTAGCAGTGTTATATGTTTAATATTACTATACTATTTGCTGCAGAAGTTGTTTTCATATTAAAGTATAATTTCGTATGTTTAAGGAAATGTATTGCATGCTACCTGTTTGCAAAATTCTTATTTTTAGATATGTCAAGAATAAACCATAATAATTAGAATTTTGAATTTCTATTACCAATGGAATTACAACCTGAACAATAACTATTGTAATAAACATAAATTATTATGAAATTCAGACAATCATGATTAAAGAATTGCAGATAAATAGGAAAAGTATACATATTGATGTTATACTCACGGAGCAGATGTGAGATGATTATGAACACTTCGGCTTTCTTTAAAGAGCATCCTGTAGAGAGACATGTGGAGAAGAAATAATTGTAATTTATCAAATTTATTAATTATTTCTCACAGATCATTTTATGTACTCATTTATGTGTACACCTGCTTGGCAGAAGAAGGTGGCTGAAGACAAATATACTCAAAAATTACAATTTGATAGCCCTCTGCAATATAGGCCACAGCAGGTGGCTGCAGCAAGCAAACCATAAAAATAATCACTTATAAATATCTTATGAAGGATCATCTACAGATGACAAACAATAATTAAATCAGATCATATGAAACAGGCTGCAGTATAAAAATTAAATTTGTCTTTATTAATTTGTTACATCTGTATGTCATCCCAAAAGTTCTGTGAAGCTCAATTACATAAAATCCACTCACAACTATCAATAAAAACTAAACCGCAACATAATAAAATCACAAATGGTGAAATCTTTTTATATCTGCAAAACAGTGATTATATCAAAATTTCCCTCAATACAGTTAGTCCTCGAGTTACAAATGTAATGGAGCCTGCCCATTCCATTCATAACTTGAGGATTCGGAGGAGTGAATCTCATACCTTGAACGCAATTCACTCCCAGCTTTCACTCACGCATTCGCTAATTTAATGCGTGGGCAAATGCACGGCTTGTTAAATGAACATGAGGTATCTCAGGGTGGGGAAGGCTATGGGGGGGGGCCTAGTGCTTCTGACCACCCAAGGCCTCCCCCAACCCACTGAAATACCTCATGCTCCCTCCCCTGGGGGCCCACAATGGCTTCCCCCCCCACTTACCTTGTGAAGACCTGTTTCTTTCTTTGTTCCCGGCAAGAGCAGAGGGAGGCCTCCAAGGCTCACACTGGACCTCTGGAAGCACGTGGCCGCCGCCCATGGCCTCTGTTCCGGGCCTCGCGAGGCCCAGAACAGGCCTTCGGAGCCCCGCTGAAGCATCCCCCGGCATCCTTTCCGGGCGGCAGTGGCCCGGAAAAAGCCTGATGCCTAGAAATGACATCGGGGACATTTCAGCGGAGCTCTGAAGTCCCGATCCAGGTATCGGAGGCCTTTTCTGGGCCACTGCTGCTCAGAAAGGAGGCCCAGAACAGACGCAAAGGAAGGCTTTTGCGTGCCTCTGGAGGTCCGTTCTTCCCCGGCTTCCGTTCTGTTCTCTGTTGCAGAGAACAGAGGCCTAAATTACTGTGAGATCACATGAGATCAGTAGCGTGAGATCTTGTGTTACTTTAGGCCTCCATTCTCTGCAAATGCACCGAAGGAAGCAGTGAAACAGCCAAGAAAGCGAAGGATCTCTTGATCTTTGCAAGGAGAGTATCCATAGGTCTAGTGCAGTGGTGGCGAATCTATGGCACGCGTGCCAGAGGCGGCACTCAGAGCCCTCTCTGTGGGCACGCGCACTGTCGCCCCAGGAGAGTTTGCCAGAGTAGTGAGCATGTGGCGTTTGGAAGCGACGGGGCAGGAAGTTAGCGAGCAAGCGACGTTGCCCTCCCGGGGATGCCCCGGAGATGGCGAGACTGGCCCCCACCAACCTGGCTCCGGCCCTGCCCAGCCCAGTGGCCCCCAAGGCATGCACACAGGAGGCGGTGAGTGCACGGGGGCTGACAGCATCCGGCAGCAGGGGCTGCGTAGCCCACTGTGAATACCGGGCCGTCCCTCCAGCAGCAGCTCTGCAGCGGCACCAGCAGCACACAGAGTCGGGGGAGCACGTGATGTGGACTGCAGGCCAGGTGCTCCGGACGGCGGTGGCAGCAGCCTAATGGACCTGTGTGAGCTGCTGGCGGCAGCAGCCCGAGGCGGGGCCAAGGTGCGTCGGGTGCGCGAGGGGAACAGGCTCCATGCACGGGCCAAGGGCAAGATCTGTGAGGGAGGCCAGATGACCAGCAGTGACCTGCTCTCCAACCTCAAGCAAAAACAGATGGGATGGAGTAGGCGCGTCCAGCGGTCTGCATGTGTCTCCCCCCTCCCCTATTCCGCCTGCTGCTGAAAGGCTGGCCTAGTATTGGCAGTGGGATGCAGAGCCCCAGAATGCACTGGTCGAGGGGTTGGCAGGCTGTGGCTGCTGACGGACACCATCAGCCCCCATGCGCTCGCTGGCCTCTGCATGCGGGGGCCGATGGTGTCAGGAAGCAGCCACCCCGGCCCCTGCCTCACCTTGCCCCGTGGCAATGGCACCCCCGCCCTGCCCCCTGCCTCACCCTGCAGGACGAGCCTCCTGCCCACTGCCCCACTTGCCAGAGACCCCTTGGATCAGTGGTGGGTTTCAAATAATTTAACAACCGGTCCTCTGCCTCGCCTTCCCTCCACCTTGGTCCGGGTGGGCTGCTCAGAGTCGGCTGGGGTGGGGGCAGGAGGTCCCAGAGGGGGGGGGGCAGGAGCTCCCGGTTTTGGAATTGCTGGAGGTCCCAGCTGGGGGGGGCAGGAGGGTACGGTTGGGGCAGCTGCAGGAGTCTCAGAATGGGGTGGGTGCAGGAGGGTGGGCGGGTCAGCAGGTCCCAGCTGGGGGAAGGTGAGAGGGTCGGGCTAGGGGGGCAGGAGGGCCAGGACGCTTTTACAGAGGAAAGCTGCGCCCCTGCCGGCCGAGCCTCTCATCCACACCGCGGTCATGTTGGATTGCGCAGAAGGAGCGCCGGGCAGGGGGCTGGAGGGGAAGCGGACGGCAGGGGGGAATCAGAGCAGCCGCCGTCTCCCTTCTGCAGTGCAGCCCCATTGGTGTGGGCGGAGACAACTAGAAGTGGACCCTCGCCTGGCCCAGGCCCCATCTGCTTGGCAGCTCTGACGGGGGTGGCGGCTGCTGCTGCTCCTGCTGCTCCGAGCCCCTTGACCAGCTGGCCACGGAGGGAAGCAGGAGGCGGTGGCGATCCTTGCATTTCCAGGCCCGGCCGGCAGCAGCTCCAGAAGCGAAGCTGTGCCACCCATCCTCGCACGGGTGAGGGCAGCGATGGGGGAAGGCGGGCCCTGGCGCGCACCCACCCCTTGCTGCTGCCGCTTCGCATTGTCCCACGCACCCCTGGCCCCTCACTACTGCTGTCCCGGCAGATGCTGCGCTGCGAAAGGAAGACGGCATGCTGCCAGCCGGGCCTGGCGATGCAGGGATCGCCGCTGCCACCTGCTTCCCTATGTGGCCGGCAGATGGTGCGCTGCGGCGCTTGGGCAACGCACTGGGCTGGGCAAGAGGAGGCAGCAGTGGCGATCCCTGCATTGCCAGACCCGGCCGGCAGCATGCCGTCTCCCTTCCACAGCATCTGCCAGGATGGCGGTGGCGAGGGGCCGGGGGCATGCACAGGACAATGCAGAGCTGCAGCGGCAAGAGGTGGGCACATGCCTGCCTTCTTCCTATGGAACCAAAGTTAGAGGGCAGGTGGCTGAAGAGAGAGATGGTTGGGGTTCTGCCTGCTTTATTACCGGCAGGCTATTAACAGGCAGCCCGCTCCATTTTGCTAAAAAAAACTTTTTTTTTAATTTTTAATGAAATAGTTCTCTGTTGACCCAGAAATGGGTGGGGAGCACTCTTAAGTTTATGTAGGTTAATAGCCTGCCGCGTTAATAAAGCAGGCAGAAACACAACTGTCCCTCTCTTCAACCAGCCGCCCACTAACTCGCTGAGGTCCCATGTGGCCGGATGCATCCCAGCATGGCTGGTTTCCTTCCCCCCCGTCCTGGCCTCGCATGCTCTCCTTTTCCCAGGCACGACTCACTGCAGCGCCTCCTCAGCTGTTGGCCGGCCGGCCAGCCAGCTCAGAGACGGCTTCTCTGAACTGCTGGCGGCGGGCGAGGCGGGGGCTGTTTTTCATCTTCTCCTCCGGATGGCTTCGGCAGATCCCCCCTCACCTGCCCACCCACCCTCTTCCCTTTCACTCCCCTTCCGAGCCCTATTCGCAGCTCTGCCCACACAGCCACCGAAGTGGCAGGTGGAGTGCCAGAAAACATTTCTCTGCCGCTGTGGAGTTGGAGATCTTGCCCCACCCACCACCGCCCAGATGCCCTCGCTTCCCAAACCATTTCTTTTCTAACCTTCTTTCCAGTTCCTCCGTCACTTCCTTGGTCGCCATGTGCAGTCCCAGAAACAAAAGAAGTTTATGGGACTAATAAAAAAAGTTCAATCAATCAATTTCAACTTCGCGAGATCTTTTTTCTTTTTTTTTGCGAGAAGTTGGAATTGATTGATTGAACACAACGGCAGAGGAAATGACGGAGGACCGCGTTGGAACTGGAAAGGTTTTGCATGGGTCCGATCGGGGGCGGGAGGGGGGGCTTCTGCCACGTATCAACCAGTTCTCTGAACTCAAAAGAAATTAGCTACCAGTTCTACTGAAACGGTGCGAACCGGCTGAATCCCACCACTGCCCTGGATCTCCCCGAAACCTGCTCGGCGCCCACAGGCGTCTCCCCCACAAGCAACATTGAAGTGGCCATGCCCATGCCCACCCCATCTGCCGTGACCACAGCCACGCCCACCCAGTGGGCCATGCCCCCCTCCCCCCCATGAGGGCACCACAATGCTGATGCAGCCCTAGCAGTTTGCGATAAATAAGTGGGTTTTAGATTGCACTTTGGGCACTCGGTCTCTAAACGGTTCGCCATCACTGGCCTAGGGAGACCTGGGGTGGGGGAGGGAGGGAATAGCCAGGGTGAACGTTGAAGTACCACTGTGGTTGTTCGTAAGGGCGAACAACTGCCGTGGTGCGGCAACATTCATAATTTCGGGACTTTTTCACAAACACTAGGGGGCACGTCAAATGTTCACTAAGGGAACGCTCGTAACTCAGGGATTACCTGTAACCATAAATCTAATCCAAGGTTGGCAGATCTTCCACAAAGCTACTATTTTTGAAAGCTTTTACTCTAGTTGCACAGTGGAAAGATCAAGTTAATACATCTTACAATTCAACATTTAAGAGCCCAAATATGCCTGCCTTGCACATTAAGATCCATTCAATTATTATCAAACAATCCTGCAAGCTTAATATCCTTTCAACCAAAACTTTCTCCTGTTTGAAAATTTTGAATAGCAGATATTAGCACCCATCTCCTCACAAAGTACTTCGACTATTCAGCTGCAGTGAGTCAAACATCAAACAGCTCAAGCATTTTTGGTTGAATAATACAATACAACTTGCCCAATCAGTTTTTGTAATTTTGCAAATTTCTAGAGTGACCCAAGAAATCATGCTTGTCACTGCAGCATTGCTATGAAGGCCAGCACTGTAACTGTTCAATTCAGATCAGTCTTTGAAAAATATTAATCAGTGGAAAATATTTCTACACTTGTTTGAAAAGCTGAAGAACTCACTAAGTCTTTGTCTGAACAGCAACAATAGTAAATATACCACAAGATTATTTATTATTTTATTTATTTAAAATTATCTGCATGCTAACCACTTGAACAATTCATTTGAAAATCACTGGTCTAGAATATCATTAATTAATGTATTTGGTTTTAATTAGTATAAATGTAAGTATTGCAGAATCTTCCCAAAAATTGATATGGCAAAACAGTAATGTTTAACCATGGTTTGTAAGGGGATTCAAATGCCTAGACTGCAGTAGAAGGACAGATGTGAATATATAATGGACTGCAAATACACATTGTCTCATTTGGATTACTGTAAAATAATATAAGGCACTATATATGACATATATTTTTTTCTAAAAAAGGTACTGAATCACAAATAGCAACTTGCTTTAAGGAACATACATACTGATAGAAGGCCTAATAACGCCAATCTTAGGACTGAAGTAATAGAGAAGTGACTAACGCTTCATTCTTGGTTAAATAACATCATCTTCAAAATTCTATTTTCTATTGTTCCTTCTAACTCTGATCAATAATAGTTTTCTCTCATTAATGGAAGTACATAATTGATAATCACAAAAGTATCATTATTTTTTGAAGTGTTAGGCATGTTTTTTTTAATAAGTCAACCCTTGGGCTTAAGGAAGAGCTTTGAAGAATCTACATAAATAGCATGATTTAAGACTGTTCCTTGATATACTGCTTTTGTATTTGTTTTTCTTTACATCACCACATATAACCAGAAAGTGCAACCAAAGCTATTATGCTCCAATTCCAAACTATACAACTGAAATTGTCATTTTTTCAACACATCTGAAGGCCTCAAAGAGCATTCATAGTAAGGTTCTTCTAATATGGTCAGCTCAGAATTTCATGTCCATGAATCTATCCCAAATTGTCATTTGGTTAATAGGACATATCCTCACCTTTTTGTTCTGGGTCAAGATGGCTATTAGGGGAGTTACAATTCTCTATTATATTCAGGCCAGAAATTGCATTTCAACGCATCATCCCCCCTTATCAGTGTGTGGGACATCAAGTTGGTCTGCCCTTCAAACCTTATCAAATTTGATGGTCTGGATTTTCCAGAACCTACAGCTGTCAATCCCATTGAAGCCCCTATTGATCTAAAAATCTATGGAGAAATAAAATGGGCCAGTGTCATCATTACTCCGGTTTTATAGCATCTAAAAGGAGTCATACACTGAGGGGTCTGATTCAACAAGTTGTCAGCCTCAGGAGTTGCCAAACAATCAACTGAAACTAATCTTCACAGATAATATGCAGGAATAGAGCTTACTGAATACTTTGGAAAGCTGAGCAATGCAACTCTTTTAGAAGCAAGGTCACAAACACCCATGAATGAGCCACACTTGTATCTAGGTCAATGAAGAACAATCATCAGGTTGGCTTCTTTGCTGAGAACTCACCAAACTTGCATCTGATTTTCTCTGTCCTTGGATCCAGATCTGACTCCTGAATCTCAGCTCCTTGACCTGAACTGGCTCAGTAATCTCCCTGGCATTTGACTCTTGGACTGTTGTAGATTAGGTGTTTCTGTACCCATGTTAGGTTTTTACTCTGGACTAAACTTTCTAGCTGCCTGGCTCTCAGGCAAGACCCCACTCTCTTGTATATATTTCTGAAGCATGCATGTACTTGCACATTTGGCTCTCAGTCTGTCTTAGTGCTTGATTGTTAGCTATTCATTAGCAAAGGATTTGTAAATGAAGACAGTTTGTATAGTCTCACTTTGAAACATGACACTATTTTGTTTCAGTGCTATCGCATCTACAATTGTATATAAACGGTTAGGTCCCCTGTCAAATTGTATATTTCATTGAAGTTGACACAACTTCAATATGGTACAAAATTAAATGCAGCTTTCTGAAAATTACACACTATATGTACAGTTATTTATAAATTCCCACAATCAGTGAGGAAACTGAAGCTGAAAAGAGACTGGATATTTCAGCAAGACAATGATCTGAAAGACACCTTAACAATGAAGAAAAGGAAAGGAAAGGAAAAAAAATGTTGAAATGGCTTTGAGAGTCCTTATCCTTGGATGTTATTGAAGATTTCAAACAAGTAGCACATGCAAGGGAAAAAATATCCCAAAATATCCAAAACCAAGAGTTGAAAGAATTGGATCAGGGGTGCCTAAGTCTTACCAGAATTTCAGTGTGAAGTGATATTAATATATTGGTTTTATTTGTTTGCACAAATATCATCTAATTCATAGACTCACAGCTGTTAAAATCCAACAGAATAAGCAATACAATTAAAAACACCACACTATGATAGCTAACTAATCATAGTGCCCTCACACCCCTGGCACACAAATGCTCTGTGGAAGAAAAAGATCCTCAACAACCTTTTAAAAGGAGGAAACTATGAGGAAGGAAGCCAACTAGCAATCAATGCCACAACTGTAACACATAAGTATAACATGGCTAACTTTACTATCTTCAGTTAGCAGATAGGCCTGTGCATCTTGGATCAACGGAAGCTTGTTTTTTTTCAAAGGCAGCCCCATATAGAGCATATTATACGAAGTAATACACAAGGTGATATAAGGGCATGGGTTATTGTTACCAGGCTTCCCAGTTTAAAAGGGCCTGCAGTTAGTGCACTAACCAAAGTTGGAGCAACCACATACACTATCATTCTTTCTCTTCACATGCTGACTGGAACCCCTCACTTAGGAAAAAATGGAATCACTACCAAGCAGCACTTCAAGCCCTAATTTTTATAAACAGACAGAAATATACCATATGGCCATTGAGAAATTTAACAAGACATACTCTCTCTCTCTATCCATGTCTCAACAGAGGTAATCCACTGGAGTGACCAGCCCTGTTTCCAAACTGTATTCATGCCTGGAGTCTGAAAGTAAAGTGTCTGGAAAGATCTGTTCTTTCAGGACTCTCTGTAATTGATGCCTCGCCACCTTCACCAAACACTCAATATGGGTATCAACTATCATCAATGACGTATTTTCTTCATTGTTTCAATTGTTGCTCTAGTGTGTCTTCACCTCCTGCCACTCTCCAATAAATCAAGTAACCCTTTGTAAGGAAGGAGAGGCTGTTTAAGGGCAATCTCATCCAACACTCACATTGGCTCCATATTCCTGAGACTGGCAAGGCACATGGCATAACTGATTGCAAGATTGCTTAGAAATTATCCACATGCCCTCAGAAAAGTCTAAGAATTAATATTTGGGCTAATCTATTTTAACTGGTTCACAAATCATGTAGAGATTAGTTGAGTGGATAATGTATTTCTTAGATAGAAAATGGTATAAAAATGATATATAAAAACAATGTTCTCCATACTCAGATTACATTCTATAAGTTCTGAGGTAAACACCAGGTTTAATGTTTAATGTGTGGCCATCTATTTGCACGCTGGACCCAAAATCTTCTGAATAAGTCTGTGGTCCCTACAGAAGAAATGAATTCTCTACAGATAATTCTTCTATAGAAAATAGAGATTGCAGTCTAAGGAATTCTACCACCAAACTGCCCAAAAGATCCAGAAGCTTGGGCAGACATACTGCAGGTGACTGAAGCAGATGGTACAGAAAGGCACTCATCTTTTCTCTAAAGCTCAATGTATCGTACAGGTATTTACCTGGTCAGCTCTGAGGAAGTGCTTCTGGTCACTGCCAACTTTCACAAACAGTTACTACTCTACCTCCTCCCCAATTACTATACTGTCGCTAATGGTGCAGCTAGAAACCTGGCAGGAAAATCTCTAACAGGGTTACATCTCTATGTAAATCAGATCTCTGTGGTGTAAACCACATTTCCAGGCTCACTCATACAGATCTAGCATTGATTGAGAGTCTGGCATGAGACTGTGGCATCCAGCAATCCAGCCATCCACTATGAGAAGAATGTATGGATAAATGTATATTGAGTGCTTTGATTATAAGCTGGTGATAATAACAGATTGTTTGATAATATAAATGTGTACATCTATATGCAGATAATGCTGCACTGTTGGCTGAAAAGGTAAATTATTTGCAAAAGTAAATTTGAGTTATTTTTATAGATACTGTATGACACAACGTGAGGGAATGTAAATGGCCTCGAGAAAGGGGAAGGGATCAACAAACTATTAAGAGAGGGAGAGGTTTAGAAAAGATGATTCAGTCTTGCAAAAGAAGAAAGCATGTGAAAAAAAATCAAAATAATCCCACTTTGATTTTATTTGGTGTAAGATTTATTTGCTTTCAGGATTGTTATTGTATCCTGGCATAATAGAGCATTCCTGAAACAGATGCTGCTCCTCTTTTTTTATTTTGTCTACCTCAAAGCATTGACAACAATCTTGTCTTTCAGTAAAGAGGCATCAGAACTTGCCTTAAAGACCTGGAATATGACAACAGATCCTTGAAGCAACTTCTCTGCACAAGAAGTGGCCGAGGCATTATTGCAGCATCAACATGAGCTAGATACAGAAATAACGAACCTGCACAGTGCCATGATACAGTGAGCACAGCATCTGGGACAAAGCTTACCTCAGCTGGGAGTCGCCCCACAAGTTGCCCCACAGCCACTGTTACTTTGATCTCCTGGAAGTCTGCTGGAGAAGTTCAGTGGGGCACAGGATCAATTCCTGACTTTCACTACTCAATGTGAATTATTCATGGTGGAGAGACCAGTAGAATTTCCGACTGATCGGAGTAAAGTAGCCTTCGTTCTCAGCCTGTTGAAGGAAGGAGCAGCCTGATGGGCAATTCCGCTCATTGAGAGCAATGATGCAGTCTTAGATAAGTACCGGTACCAGAATTTCATGCAAAGATTGAGAGCTGCTTTTGATATTGTGGCTATAAGAGACATTCCAAATTGGGAGATTTACAAGCTGAAGCAAGGAAATAATCGTGTTCATGAGTAGGTAGTTGATTTTTAGTTGTATGTCAGAGATGTGTACTGGAATTATTTTGCCTTGATTAACCAGTTTTGGGAAGGACTTTCTGATAAACTGAGGAATGGATTAGTAAGACAGGGCACTTCAGAAAATTTAGAAGAGCAATTTCAGTATCACATGCTGATTGGCAGAGAGCAGAAGGAATTGAAGCATAAGGAGTACAATGGAGATATTTTTACAGACTTTCATAATCTCTATCCCTCCACCACCATCCTGTTGTCTCCTCAAACTCCAACAGTATGGAGCCTGTATAAATAGGAACAGTGAGACAATCTTTGTCTGCAGCAGAGATACTTTAAAAAGCGGCCCTTGCTTTGTGCTTTTATTAGGAAGCTCTAGTACAACTAGCTATGATTTGTACTGCTAAAGTTCCATACTCTAAGTTGACTATAAAAAGTCATACTTGCGGAAATATGTGTCACCTCACAAGTAAATATCTGAATTACTTCAGAGTCTCATCTTTGGAAAACTTTGTAAGCTCCCTTCCAAAGGTTTGAGAGCGCTGCTCAACAATTAAGAAGAGTTCTGAAGACCAACAGCAGGGAAATGAATTTTATTATTCCTGTTACGTCTTCAGACCCGCAAAGCCCCAAAAATACAACTTTCAGCTGGGTGCAATTACTAATTTCATGGATAAAGTTATAGTGTGTCATTTTGCCTTACATAAACAGTTGCTAGAATGTCAATGCTAATGGAAACGACTGACAGTCAACCTCTTTGGGTTGGATCCATTTTGCAATACACAACCCCAAATAAATTATGCAGAATTCTTGCTACTGTATACCACAGCTTTTTTATATCCTGATAGCAGGCAAAGATTGGCTACAAACTCACAAACCAGATATCCACTGGGAACAAGATCAATTTTTCTTTTCTCTCAAAAATTTTAACACTACTTGCAGAAAATATGCTCTTCCCATTTCAATGAATCTCAGATGATTGTAGACCCTCCTGGGAAGAGGAATTTTGAGGATTGCAATTTCTGGTAGGAGCGGTCAGAGTTGGGTCTCTTTCCTCTCAGCTGTTCGGTTTTTTTAAGCATGCCTGAGTTTTACCTGCACAATTTGAATATTCTTTTTTAGCTTTATTTTTCTTTTAAAAGTTAATTGACTTGTTGAAGACTGATTCACTTTAACCCCTGGCTGGATTTGAATGGGAATTCTTTAATGTTTTTTCACTGCTTCACTCTGCTGTCTGAATTACTTTCGCTTTCTCCATATCAAAGTCGATGGAGATTTTCTGGGTAGTGAAAGTGATCAGTTGGATTTTCATTTGTATCAGATTTTCACTGCAGGGATTTCACACTTTCTTAACTTTTAAAAAGCTTTGATCTTAATTTTTTAATGTGTTATGGAAATTTTATTTTTTCCCATCCTTCTTTATAGTGAGAAATATTATCTCAATGTTCTTTGTGGATACTTTGTAACAGTATGTCTAACTCCCC
Organism: Azemiops feae; assembly: GCA_023970755.1. NCBI lineage: Eukaryota > Metazoa > Chordata > Lepidosauria > Squamata > Viperidae > Azemiops > Azemiops feae. The sequence goes on from JALGBA010003460.1 coordinate 1,631,055, forward strand.
TGTCATGGAAAGTCTGGGAAAATGTCTGGTTGTGAATGCCCAGTTATAGGACTATATTAAAATACAAACAATGTACCAACTTAAAGATAAAGCCCTTTGGGAAGCCTTTGAAAACAGAATGCTTTTTAACCTATAAATTCAAATTGAAAACTTTGGTAAAAAAATTGATAAGATAACAGAATTTTAAATCAACCTAAAGAGGATATTCAAACACAAGCAACTGTAGCCATACTAAGCTCACAACTGGATGGATTGCAATCTAAATTGCTATTGGCAGATTTAAATGAAAAAGAATTTGGTTTGGAAACTGCAGGTTTGTTGGAGAAGGCTGAAGGGGTTATGGATTTTACAGATTTGGAATTAACACAATCAATGAGTGATGAACTGGACTTTCTTAAGAAGATTGATGGTGATTGGGAATTGACTTACTAAATCTAACTGGAAAACGATTTGGACTGGACTTTTTTGGGAAAATGGATTAACAACAAAGGTTTATGATTTGGGGGAATAAGACAGAATTGTTGGGAAAGTTTTCAACCAAAATCTTAAGGAGTTTTATTATTAAGAATCAAATGAAGGTATTTGATTCTGGACGGATTACAGATAATGACTATAGTGACTGTAGACTTTCTATGAGTTAAATACAATAACAGATTGCTAACAGAGGGCTTTGAAGTTTAACTTTGCTGTTGGTTCACATGTTAACTACTTTGCCTCTGTATATAGTAGATGGATGACAGGTCAAACTGGCTGCAAATACAGGTATTGGGCCTGCTTTGAAAGGGAGGGGGATTAATATTGTTCCAATATATTTATCAGTATGCCATTAGGGGGGATCTGTGTGTGTGTGTGTGTGTGTGTTTTAATGCACTTTTTTCTTTTCTAATGTTTTGTCTATCTTTGTTTTGTTTTTTAAAATTTCTTTTTCCTTTTTTTTGAAGTTTGTATTTTACCTTAATTTTCCGAATAAAATAAAATTTATTCAAAAAAAATGTACTTCCTCCAATCCTCTCTACACATGGAACCTCTTGTATTAATAGCAAAATACATAGATTCTGTGGATTTTTGAGTAAAAGAAATAAAACGCCTTCCCCTGCCCCAAGTACAATACTACACAATCAACATACTGCCTGAAAAGCCTATATCTCATTAATATCCTATGTCTACTTAAGAGTCACCTTAGAACTGAAGATAGCAACATGGTGGATAGCTTTTGCCTACTAGGATCAATCAATGGTACAAGAACAAACAGTCAAAAATACACTGCAGGCTAGCACCAGCAGAAAAGCAGCCAGCCATGAAGGCCTTGAAAAATATATTCAAATTCCGCAGTGTATCCATATCTACAAAGATCAAAATCATGCAAGCCATGGTATTCCCTATGACGCTTTATGGAAGTGAAAATTGGACTTTAACGAAGCAGGATATGAACAGTAATGATGCCTTTGAACTTTGGTATTGGAGAAGACTCTTGAGAATATTATGGACAGTCAAGAAAATAAACCAATGGATCACTGAACAAATCAACCCAGAGTTCTCACACAAGGCACAAATGACCAGGATATCCTATAGGTAGTCGCTCTATTTATGAGAGTAATTGAGCCTGGAATTACAGTCATAAGTCATAAGTCATGGATACGCCCCCGGAGCCCTCTCCAAATGCGAGTTCAGAGGAGGTGAGTTTGAGTCAACAGAAGAAAGCGCGGAGTTGTGTTTGTGTTGGTCAGGATTGGGGCTTGGAGAGTGCTAGCCTGACAGAACAGCCTCAGCTGGGTCGATCGGACAAACAGCAGGCTGAGGCTGAGCAAGGCAAGTCACAGCTGCAACAAATTAGCCAGAAAGCTCCAGGAGAGGACGGGGAGCAGCTGCTGCCCGTTAGCAATGAGAAGATGGAGTCCACACCTCCTCCTGATCCAAGGACGTGTAGAGAAGAAACGCACAACAGTCAGCTAGACTACTCGTGAGGAGGAAACCTTGCCTCTCATGAAGGGTTGCACTGGCATTGCCTATTTAATCCTGCCCTGAGGACTTGAGTGTAGCTGGAACAACATATCCAGTTCTATGTCTTGTGTGCTAGTGCCGTGTATCCTGACCTGTTTGAATCGTGGACTGCTTCCTCGACTTAGTGTGTGCCCATTGGACTCGGGTTATCCAGTGACTCTTGTGTTGAGCTTAGAATCCGGACCTCACAACAGGGGTGCTTTCTGAGGAACTGTTTGTGGGGCTTGAATAAACACGTATAGAACTCTTGCTGTCCGTGCCTGTGTGTGTGGGGAGCACGGCAGCACATACAGTCATTAAGTGGTCACCATTGACTGCCTGGTTTTATGACCTTTTTTTCCTGCTGTCATTAAGTGAATGCTGCAGTTAAACAAGTCCATTTTCCCCAATGGACTTTTTTGCTGGAAATTGAGAATCAAAAAAAAAAATGGCAAAAATCATTGTCATGTGACCACGGGACACTGCAAACAACTGTAAATGCAGTGATTGACAAGAGCCCAAAACAAGATCATGTGACTATGGGAAAGATTACGGCTATTGGAACTTTGAAAATGGGTGGTTAAGTAGCTCTAGGGAAATCCATTGTAACTTTGAATGGTTGCTAAGTGACTGTCATTAAGCAAGAACTACCTGTACTTCGGACACATTATAGGAAGATCCAGCTCAATGGGAAAGGTGAAGGAAAGAGAAGAGGAGTAGCATGATTGATGGATTCAATTATGATGATGATGAATGTACCACTGGGAGACCTGAAGGAATAAGGGATAATCACCATGGAGAAAATATATGTGATTGCTAGGAGTTGAAAATACATGATGACATATAATCAATCAATAAGTGAAGATGGCAAAAACAGTAGCATAATAAATCAAAGGCATTTTTTTTTCATCTCAGTTCTCCCCTACAAGAAGTCATGTGCTCTATCAGGCAATTCTGAAGAGGAGGGAGGGGTAAAATTGATGCCTGAGATCTACATGGTTGGGGTGGGGAAGTACCTCTTTATTTCAAATAAGCTGACATTTCCAGGACTTGATGATCTCCATTCTAGATTACTGAAGAAATTTGTTGAGGGCTCGGCCAAACTTGTATGTACTATTTGTTTAGAAATTCTAAAAAAAACCTGCTGAGGTGCCAGATGACTGCAGTAAAGCAAATGTTCTATATATCATCAAAAGGAATTAAAGGACCCCAAAACCAGACCAATAAGTATAACAGTGAAAACCAGTTTGGTGTAGTGGTTAAGGTACCATGCTAGAAACTGGAAGACCATGAGTTATATTCCTGCCTTGGGCACAAAGGCAACTGAGTGATCTTGGGTCAATCACTCTCTCAATCCTAGGATACAGGCAATGGTAGATCTCTTCTGAAAACTTGCCAAGAAAACTGCAGGAACTTGTCCAGGCAGTTGCCAGGAGTCAACACTGACTCAAAAGAATGTGCAAGCACACATACACAAAGTATGCCCAGGAAGATAGTACACTTTCTAAATGAAGGAAACATTTGTAAAATTAATTGACGTTTCAAAACTAGGATCTAGCTTAAATTGGATGAAATTTCACAGAGGCAGGTTTTTTTTTTTACTCAAAAAGATCTTCAAAGAGTAATTGATTACAAACTGAATGCAAGTTAGTAATGTGATATGAATGCAAAAAAGTGAGGGGGAATATAATTTTAAGCTATGACAAGAACAATTTAATTTACAAATTATAGAAAATAGTAGTTTTATTTTACTTTGTATAGGTGAGACCCAAATATTGTTTCAGTTCTGAATGCTATTCTTTGAGAAGGGTTCCAACAAACCAGAAGAAAGTTGTATAAAGAAATATACACAATCCCCCACCCCCAAATTTATGTTTTCAGATGACTGAGTCGAGATAATATTGAAAGGATGCCAAGACCTAGACTCTATTCCAGAGTATTTAATAGATTTAAGTTATAGAAAGATAAACTGCTACTGAATGTTTAAAAAAGTGGTTGTGACAGGAGTTTAAAGTAGAAGTTGTAAAATGTCTATTAAGGATTATGAAGCTCTAATCTAATCAGATAGAAGATATAAAATCATTTATCGTGAATACTTTATTTGGATCCCTGCTCTAAGCAGGGTATAAGCATCTACGGGCAGAGGGGGGCTTGTATAGTACATATATACCTGGAGCAATCACCCAGTGACCCAAATGGCCATGTTCAACTATGTTTCTATTATCCTAATAATAATTACTATTACACACTTTTATAAACCCACTATAAATCAAAATCCAAACCTTAGAACACTCTCATATGTAAGCTGCTCATTCTTACACACCCACACCAAGCTTTTTATATTTTCTTACCTTGACTAAAGTTTTGTGACTTGTATTTATCTTTTCAGTCTAAATTCTTTAAGGCTGAAAACAGGTTTCACTGTTCATAAAGTGCCAAATATACAAGTACCACACTAAATATACATTAATGGTTGGTTAAAGATTGTGTTATTGTTACCTAATCACTCTTGAATAAAACTTTTGGCCAACAATTATACAAGTGATTAACCAACTTTTTAAATTCAGTATTTGTAATTTCTAATCCTCAAAAGGTTTGTTAAGGTTACATGTGTATAGAGCCACATTTGTCCAATCAAGCTACAAACAATTGAAACAAGGCAGTAAGAAAGATTAATAATAATACATTGAAATATATGTATTTGAGTTTACTTTCCTGAAGTAGTCAAGACAATGAAGCAAACAGAAGGTATGAAGTTTCATAAATTGATCATAATTTGTAATAATGCTACATCAAAGTGAGATTTTCAGTTTAAGCCACTTTAAATGTGTTCACTCTGAATATATATTCACATTGCTAGTATGCTGGCACTAGACTGTCTTCATTATAAAGAACTAATTAAAATAATTGTTTGGGATACTGAATCCCACTCAATATTTTTTGTATCCTAACATGCCAATCCTTTTCATATACATCATGTACATGAATAACAGCAACCTGCTCTTCTTGCATAGACTGACTCTTCCCATACATTAAAGGGCAGTTAATAAATTATTTCTACAATTCTTGTGATTCTAAATAATATTACACATTAAAATAGTTGAGTAAAATTAAAGTTGCCTCAAGTTACATAAACTTTTTAACAGATTCTGCAAGTTCCCAGTCGGTCCTGGATCAGTATTGATTTCTACCTTTTAATAACCACTTTCACCCCTGCGCTATAATCTTCAGAATTCATTTTTTAAAAAGCTGAAGCCCTGTTCAGGCATTACCGAAATAAATGAATCTGTTAATGTTGCTCTAGTGAAATTGGCTTCCTTGCAGGCATTTAGGTGAAATACAAATGTTTGCAGAAGAGATATTATTTTAACTCCCATGTAAGATTCTGGCTAACAAGGAAATCAACACTTAATACTATTATGCACATAGGCTTCCTTCCTACAGAAAGCCAATACATTACATTAAAGACAGGGCTTATCAAGCATGCTCACATGTTAAATTTTCCATTTCAGTAACATTTGAACCAAACTATTCAGCTTTTTTCTACCATTTCTAGAACAGGAGGTATAAAATAACAGGTGCTCTTTTGCCCATTTTCTTAAAAAAAAAAAAAAAAAAAGCAGCCTATTCCTATTTTAAGTGTTCTCAGGCAATGAATAAACTATCCTAACATTATCAGGCAACATGATGTCTGGAGAAGGAAGCTTTTTGGTTTTTAATCGTCCAAATGAGCAGCTCGTTAGTCCATAAAAAACCATTCAGACATAAATACTTTAGATCTTGCTACATTTGTGCAGTAGTATGTACCAAAAAGCAAATGCAAAGACAGAAGTTTGTTGTTATTTTAATAGCAGTTTTCCACCCAAAATTCTAAACTTAGTTCTTTACTATAGGTCTAGATTCTGAGACTACCATAAATTCTCCATTAATCTGGCTGATTGGGAGTTAGGTAGAATGGCGTTTTGTGTTTCAAAGCACCTGTGCATAGTTCACCATGCTGCAGATTACAGCTAAAAAAAATCTTTAAGCTTGTCATAACCTGAAATTTCTTATCTATACCAAAAAAACAAGCTGCTATAATTAAACAATTAAATGGATAAGTTTAAACTATTATTACAGCTTAAAATGACAAACACCAATAATCTTAATTCTTAATTTCCAGCAATATAGTAGCTTCCATAAGCTTAATTAGGAGACAGAGAGAACATAGAGACTGCTAAGGTAGAAAAAGAATGCACTCTAACAATCTATCCCTGATCAGAGATCCTTTGAAATGATAGAAAATATGTCTGGAATGCTTGATGATGAAAAACAATGTCTCCAACTTCACCATATTAGATAGCTTCCGCCTTCAACCTTCCATTTTTATGGAACATCATGGAGAAGATTATGGGAATCCAGGGCAAAGAATCATGGGTGAAATTAATTAGCTGGGTCATTTTCAGATAGGATAGCAATAGGCTGCTCTTGTGCGATGGACAGCGAGAGTGTAGCTGTCCTTATTCTATTAGACCTTAGCTGGTTTTGACACTGCTCATGATAGTGTCTTGGATCACCTATGACTGGTTGAAGGCACTGTATTACAAGGGTTCATCTCATTCCTGATGTTGATAGCTTTAGAGCAGAGTGACCGTCCATCAAACATAGTTGGGGAGGCCCAGGTCTACAATTATGGGGTTTCTCTTCAGTTCATAGTTATACTTGGATCCATAGATGAAGACACAGCCCTGAATGCCTTTACCAAGACCAGCTGTGGTCCATTTCTGGAGTACAAAACTCTGAGAACAGTCATCTTTGTCTTCATTATCTCCAGACAGGATTAATGCAATGAGCTTCACATGGGGTTGCCCTTGAAGTTTCTGCTCATGTTTTAAAAAGAATAACTTTCTTACACAGCCTATATTATGAATAACTGTATCAATCCAGATTATTTGCATTTGATGGGTAAGTCAGATTCAACTCAGTGTCACATTTTTCTGCAACAGCAAGATTATTTGACTTAATATCTTTAAAAAATATGTAGGCCCACCACAAATAATTGTTACTACAATTAAATGATATCAAACTGATCAACAAGATATCCCCTGGTCTCCCCTCCCAACCCCCCCCCCCCATGCAATATAAAACAGTGTTTCTTTTGTATTTAGTGGCTATCTACACTGTTAGATTTCCCAGAAAATAATGCCTTATGTTTATTTTGTAGTTTTAAGCATTATGGGATGCAATTAGCAAGTTCCATTTGCTGATGGATGAATCATCTTTGCACTTTCCAAGTGCAATGTAGCATTACCAGATTAAAAAGAAAAGAGAATAAATAAGAGCGTCACAGGCATCAAGATATTACTCTAGCCCCTACAGACACTAATTTGGAAACTCTAGCACTAATGATTTCGTATAAACTATTTCAGAAAATATTTTATAACCAGGATCTGAAAAATAGCATATGCTTGAATTCTGACAAAACTTAATTCATCATATATCATAAAGTCTGAATAAGAATATTAGTCTTAAATAGATACCATACCTAACTTGCATCCAACCTTTTGGCCAAAGAGGCTTCACCTCTGTCTCCATAAATGTCTTGAGGTAATCTTCTGGAGATTGACTTTTATTTGGCTCTAGTTCATAGCAATCCAACTTTATCTTGACAAGATTACAGAGCAAAGTCCTGTTGAAATAAACCTGGCTGTCTTCAGTACATCAAGCATCACTTGTCAAAGTTACTCATTTACCTTTCACATTTTCTCTAAAAATAGAATTATTCAACAATAACTTTTAGCTAACCATAGTATACTGTAAGATATAATACAACTGTTTTTTCAGTTTCTTGTACTCTTGTTTTATCTTTTCTATAATTTAAAACAGGCATTTCCTTTTTTTTGGACATTTCTTACCCAGGAACACTGCAATCAATAGATACTAATTTCCCACAATTGAGAATTTGTTAAGTGAAACTGTATAAAAGTTACTTAAAATACAGAAATGGGTTTAAGAAATGAAGATAGGCAAATCTGCACTGAAGAAATATTTCTTGTATATTTAATCACACTTGGCCAAATAAAGTATTGTATTCAATTCAGTTCAATTCAAATAGAGTTGAGGAGGGAAGGTGAAAATGTGTTTCTTCCTTTTTCATACTCACAAAGCTGGTGGAGAATGAAAGCAAATATCACCACACATTTCAGATTTCTAGCCTATAGAACAAAATTATTTCCATTTCTTTTGACACTCCTTTTAACTTCTCTTCTGATAATCACTCACATGGGAGCTAAGACAAATTAAATATTGAGGACAGACCTTTACATAATCCAAATAGAAGCAAAGATTCTGGGACAAGAATGCCAATATAGCCAAGTTTGCAAAGCCTTATGCAGTGAAAAGTATCGGAAAATACAGAGTGAATATTAGATAGCATTTAGGAAGAAGTAAATTAGCAAGAAAGATGAGCTTCACATTAGCCAAGATTAAAAGTCTTATTTCTGTTATACCTCCATGCAGTTTATTTCCACTCCAGAACTGCATGCATTAGCTATTGTAGATTTACATTTATGACTATGCTCCATCTCAGGAAAAAAAGTCCAAGAATTTTTTTTCCCTGATCTGAAATAACTTTTATTAGGCTGTGCTATGGTAATTTATAATACCTCTAGTGGAGTATCAAACAATATAGTATCATACCTCACTGTCTCATCCCAGTAGAATTTTTTTCTTGGACCTGCAATCCTCTTTCCTGGTTTCTCGTCATCCTCCTCTTCTGAACCATTCTTGTCTCGCTCATCTTCTGCTTGCATTCTGGAGCAAAAGAGTAAGCACAGTATTGTAAAGAGTAGAAACAGAGGTATGCTTACTTCCCCATCATTACATTGCCAGAGAGACTCAAGATATCTGCTGGTTGCTTATTTGCAATTGTCTGGTCTCTATGTGTCTCTATCTGAAGGTCCAATTAAACTGATGTATTGCTAATCATGGCTATGAACAGGAATCTATTCAACGAAGGTTAACATATGCTTAGTGTTAAATAAGGGCCAATGGAATTCAAGGGTGGTTGGATTTAGTTAACTTGTGGCCACATACGGAGTATAGACTGATCTCTCTTTTAACTCCACCCCCAGGTTCTGCCACTTCTTTTCCTATAGCAGTTGATGCATTGGTATTCTAGATAGAAGTTGATATTTGCAGTCCATCACCTTAAAAGTTATTGAATATCTACACATACTTTGGACACTGAAGTGAGCCAATTTCCATTTAGTTCATTGCAAGAATTATGAAAAAACTACCAATATGTAAGACCTTCATGAGACAAGACAAGTCAGTTGTATGACTGCATTGAAAATAACTTAAGAATTCAGCTATGGGAAAGCAATCTGGTCCTGTCTCAGAGTTACAAAACTATTTAATAAGTGATGCAAGATTTGTCAGACATTCATCTACCTATTAAGTTTCATAAAAAAGAAAAATAATTACTACTTATCAGCTAGTATGTATGTCAATACAGATCAGGAGTCTGGTACCACCTTTTCCAATTAAAATAGCTGTTAATCAAATTTCTTAATTTCTTAAGTCAGAAAATACACTATCAGACTCCTGATATGTTGTAATCACAGATTAATAAGAGTTTACTCCTACAATGACAAGAACATAAATGAAACTTGAAAACTTAAAAATGGAGGGCAATTTTAATGGAATGGTCCTTGAAGAATTTCAAATGGATTATTTGCTAGCACTAATGTTATCCAGCAACTAGCTGTAGGACTAAATAAAACGGTGGTCACTAATAGCAGCTCTTTCTTGCATGCGAGACCCCACTTAAGTTGTAACATCACTGTTTGCTGAGCTTCAGGCTACAGCTTTTCTAACAGAAATTAAACAATTGTCATCCCCACTTATGCTAAAGATTTTCAATTACAACTCCAGTACTAACTGGACAAGCAGGGTATGTTGGGGGAAAAAACAAAATGATAAAAGCTAAAATCTAAAAAATAGATATCTAGATAAATAGAACCTGTCATGAGCAATAGGAACAGCTTCTGGAGTTGCTTTTGCTAAGATAGCAGACAAAAAAAAGGCCAAGTGAATACATGGACAGATATTCAGGGTCTTTTTAGGGCAAGAGATTTATCCATCTCATAAATGCTCCACTATATTCCCAGAATTAATGTACTGCAAAAAGCAGAATCTATATATAATATAAGCAGAAAAATAGCAATCACAAACAATTTCCTCACATTTGGAACTTCATATTTTCTTAAAAAATAGGACAGTTGCCCTTTCATTTCCCCTCTCCCCCCATTGGCCAAAAGCTCTGTTTGGTTTGCCTACATACTTGGCATTCTTGGCTTGACTATGTGCCTGGCAATCTTCCTGGTATTTGAATAGTTGTTCAGGCATGACACAGCTGATAGCCAACTTCAATTTTTGCAATGGTTCCTTCAAGCGATCATCCTGAGAAGATACTACCATTAAAACAGTGATACAAACAATGTAATACATTCACACACTGCATCTCTGAAGCTGTCTAGCTCTTTCTCCTTGAACAACTTTCAATGTTTTTCATTTTCTGAATTAACTTGGCTCTAAAACAATTGGTATTTTTAAAAGTCTCATATTATGAAGAATAAAGTTGTGTATATTTTCAACAATAAAAACATTATTACTTGTTAAGAAGAGAAAGGAACATAACGTTTGCAGTAGAAAAGCCCTTTTAGGAGATAGGCAAATCAAATTAAATTAAACTTAAGTGATGTAAGATGTTGTGCCTACATTGCTGTTCATTTATTTGAAATATGTATAGTTTAGTCACTTACAAAGGGTCACAATCTATAAAATAGAATAAAAAATTAAAAAGTGAAATAATAATTTAAAACACCATAGTAATGCAATTGTATAGCAACAAGTCAATTAAAAGAAAATAGGCATGTCCAGGCTGCTAGGTCTAAATTCAAGAACAAAGATTCAGACCATGACAATGATACAAATAACGAGCAAACTTAATTTGGCCAGTATGGTCCTGTATTCAATATAAAAGAGTTGTTTTTCATTATTTATCTTCCATAGCCAAGATGGGATTAACTGTATTGCAAAAATCAGAACCCAAGAATGTACACAGAAATTTGAAAAATTTAAAAATGCAGAATGGCACCTAGAATTCATCTAATATATTTTGCTTTCCAGAATTGTCTTGGTTTCCTCCAACTTTTTTGGGATTTGGAGTATGAAATATAAAGACATTGCCACCTGGCAAAAGCTTTATCCATTCATCAAACAGACTTCTGCTAATTAAGAAGTGGTGCCACTCGGCTCCCAATTTGTTATAGTGAGAGAGAAAGGCTCTAGTAAGAAAAGAAAATGAAGTTTGTTTTTAGGCATGCACACCCAGGGAAGTGGGAAATAATCCAATGGTCAGACTCTGCTTGTGATCTTGGGAGTGCTAAACAAAAATGGCATTTTTTCATCTATCTATCTATCTATCTATCTATCTATCTATCTATCTATCTATCTATCTATCTATCTATCTATCTATCTATCTATCTGTCTGTCTGTCTGTCTGTCTGTCTGTCTGTCTGTCCGTCCGTCCGTCCGTCCGTCCGTCCGTCCGTCTAGCTATCTACCCACCTGCAATGTTCCTAACGCTTCTAGATCTTTTTAAGGTAAAAAGGACATTATATCTTTCCCCCTATCCCTTGAAATAGACAAAGTAATTTTGAAATTTATGGGGAAAAAATTCCAGACCATCAGATAAATGAAATGAAATAAAAAAGATGTAATAGCACTTTAAAAAAAGTGTTCCTGAATTAAAATGTACATTCTTAAATCTAGCATAAAAACAAGCCAGCAAATCCAAAAAGTATCATGGACATGTCTAATTATGATAGCATTGCATTAGGATTGGATTTTAATTTATTCACAATTGTGTCATCTTTTTAAAAAGTCAACATTTTTAAAAGTACCACAAAAGTTCTAATACTTTTTAAATTAATACTTAAAAATCAAAAATAGTTGAAAAAAGCTACTTCTGGAAAGACTGTCTGAAGGACTGCAATTTCTAATTAATGGGGAATAAGTTGTGTGAGAGAGCCTGGACCTAGAAATTTAACTCACAAATTAATACAAAAATAAAAATAGTTCAAAATAGAACAATAATCATCAAAGCAATTACATGATCTAGTTTACAGCACACCAGGAAAGCAAGTCAGTTTATTTAAAAAAGAATGGGATACAAATCTTTTATACTCATACACACACACACACACACACACGGAGACACAATGTCAGGGCCCCTCAAATAGATTTGCCTTCAATTCCCTTATTTCTTCCTTTCCTGCTTTTGCCTATATATTCATTTTCGGGGCCTGCCATTCTGTTGGGGGAGGGATGCTTGCATGGGGGAAATAGTTGCTTTGTTCTGTGTGAGGTGCCCTCCCCTCAGGGTATGAGGAATGCGACCTGAAAACATCTATTTTATCTCCAGACAACGGAGCCTGTGGGAGCGTTGGGAAACGAAACCGAGAGTCCTTGAAAAAGGCGCTAAATCCCCTGGTTCTCATAACAGCCTGGCACTTGTGGATTGGCTGGATTTCAACCGGACGATTGGACATTGGGGGGAGGGGTTTTGAATTGCCATTTTGACATACTCTTTCACGTGCTAAATCTTCAGACCTTGCTTTGCTCTCCCTGCCATCACTAACTCTCAATAAAAAGTTCCTTTTGAAATGATGCCTGTTTCAAGAGTTCCACTTTCTTGGGAGGTCTAGGTGAGGCAGGTCCTTACATAAAGCAAGGTCTGCAATAGTACCCAACCCGGAGAGGCATCTGGCTACTGAGGGGGGTTGTGCAAAATATGTCTCTGCATGGCAGCGAAACGGGAGAAGCTGGAAACGAGGACTGCAGTGAACCGCTCTTCCAGATATATCCCGGAGAAGGCACCTCCACCTGGGTGTAGGAAGTTGCTGCCCTAGAAGACTCCTCGAGGCCGAGATGGTCACTCGGCGTCGGGAAAAAGGAGGACTGGAAGGAAAGAGCCCAAAGAGTTACTTTCACCTGAAGAGGTCGGAAGAAGACCCAAAAGAAAAAGACGGAGCTGTTTTCCGACGATGAAGAGCCAGAAAAGCAATCAGATTTGATGGAGGGGATCTTGAAACGAGCCATGACTTACACGGTGGAAGCTTTTGAGGACCTAAAAGCCAAATCCCTGGGCTGCCCCAAAAAAGAGGAAGGACTGGCAAAGGAGGTTGAGCATGGAGGAGGAGAGACTGCAACAGCCGAGGCTGTCAGTGGGGCCACAGGTTCGACCGAGATGGCAGTAGTCACTCTAGCGGCGCAGCAGCGAGCATCCCCCCTTGAGAGCTTGGACCCCACAACAGCCCAGAGAGAGGACTCCCCTGGACGAGCCGAAGCTAGTTCCGTTGGGAGTCAAGTTTGACGGGGATCCCCAGCAGTTGGGGTTCTCCCTGGCTCACATCCTCACATACATGCAAGTGTACGGGAGGTCTCTGCCCAACGATGCATCATCACCCTAGCCCTGGAAGGAACTGCAGCCAGATGGATAGTAACCCTGTATAACTGTGACGCTCCCCAACTTCGAAACTTCAACCGGTTCATGACCGCACTGAGGTGCCGTTTTGAAGACTGCCTAGCAGACCAAAAGGCTTGGGACTGTATAAAAACAGTGAAACAGGGACGTCGACCATTGGGTGAATATAGGGAGGAGTTCCGTGACCTGGACTACCGCCTCAACTGGCCCGAAGACATCCTAATAAGCTGTTTCCAAGATGGGTTAAACAACGACCTGTACAACGCGTGTGGCCTGCAGAGCACCTGCCCGACTGTACAAATAGTGTGTCCTAGCTGAAGAAGTGGAAATCAACCAGACCCGCAACCGTCCCATGAAGCCGGGGAGATGCATCCAGCCTGAGAGAAGGTGAGAGGCCAGCAAAACTCTCACTAACCAGCTGTGCTCCACCTCCTGTTTCAAGTGCGGCAAGGAAGGGCATCGGGCTGTGGAATGCTGCAGCAAGATTCCAGCTAGGAAGCCAGATCGCCCCTCTGGGGAGAAGTCAAGCAAGCCGACTCAACGCCTGAAAGAAACAGCCCTGAAGTCCACCAAGGTTGTGGAGCTCCCCCAAACCCCAAAGACAGGGAGTAGAGCTCCAACCCCACCGGATGATGAGTCGAGGACATCTGAGAGCGATTATGATGACGACCCATTGGTAAGTGGGCCGATCGACCCCATAACTATGCCCATAGAACTGTCAATCCCAGGCACAGGCAGAAGGATGGCCCTAACTGCACTGCTAGACTCCGGATGCACTCGGTGCCTCATAAGCCCCAGCCTAGTCGGGAAAATGGGGGTTCCCCTTAGAAAACTCAAAGACCCCATCACATTCTGCCAACTCGATGGGTCAGTAGCAGGGGGCATCCCGGCAAGCTTTGTCACCGAATCCCTGGGGCCGAATCCCATGGGAAGCCAGAGACTTTGGCGTTTATCATGGCTCCCAGCATGGAATGGCTCCTTGTCCTTGGGCTAGCCTGGTTAAAGAAATAGAACCTCCAGGACTTCCGGTTCCGGTCGCAGCGCCCGCGGACGTGCAGAGAACTCGTTCTCTTAGCCATCCGGTTTCCCCCCGCCGGTAGACCCTGGATAGGGTCGAAAGTCGCCCTGTAGGGGCGACCACCGTAGAGGAGGGCACTCGTTGATCGCGGAGGGAGCGGCAGCTCCCTCTGCGGTCCGAGAAAACCACCTTTGGGCCGACGGAGAAAAGATCGGCCAGTAACATGGCCGATCACTCAGCTGCTCCAGCTGAAAGTCACAGCAACATCTAAGCGAAAAGAACCACCGTGGAAGATCCGGGTGAGACCTTTCCTTCCCTCTTGTTAATTTACCTTTTTCCCTGCTAACAGCTTTAAAAACTATTTCCCTATTTTGAGAAAGCAGCGTTTGATTACTGGGGAAAACGGGCTTTGGAAAAACAATTATTGTTTTTTTTTTACTATTTTATTTTGTCTACATAAGCAGTTGGAACTCGAGCATCCGGGTTATTGTGACTTTCTCTTTTGGCTTGTTTATCTTCAGTTTAGGTGAAAATCCTTAGGGAGGGGGTGGGATGTTCTTTTTTTCTCCCCCCCCCTCCTGAACAGTACTGCCTAAAAAACTTTTTGCTCTCTGGGCGGACTTATGTAGATTCTTTTGGATACAATGCATCCTGGGACTTGGCATGAAGCCCAGAAACTTTGATACAATGTAACTTGCTCCATTTGAACTCCCACTTCCTGATTTTGGCGTGATGCCCAGACTGGATTACAACATAACAACTGACTGCCAGTTTTTATCTCTGTGCTGGACTTGACTATTGGTTTTTTTTTTTCTCTATCTTTCTTTGGAAATATATCTCTGTCTGCATTTTATATTTTATAACGCTGCAATCTATTTTTTAAGCTGAACTTCTTTAAAAAAAAAAAAAGAAGATGGAATCCTACTCACAGATTAATTATGGACTTATATTAGAAAAAATCTTGGAAGCGAGACTGGAACTTAAAGAACATATTAGATCGCTTAGTTTCAAGGAGGACTCAGAATTAAAAATTGAAGCTCAACCTTTGATTGACTATGATACACAATCAGATCTACAACTTAATGAGATGGATGGAATACATTTACAATCTATTGAATCTACTGAAGTTATTGAAGAGGAAGAGGACACATCCTACATGATGGATTTCTTTGATGATCAAAGGCAGAACTCAACTAAAACATTTACAACTTTAAAAGCAACAGGATTGGACTTCCAAATACGAGGCACAAAAAACGTTGATAACATGACAGTACAGACAACACTGGATAAAAGAGAAAAAGAATATGATTGGACTCAATGGTGGGAAAAGGCCTTTAGCCAGTTACTAAGATGGGAGGATTTAGAGGCCCTGTTGTGGAAACCTACCTGGCACAAAAAGAAAGCTAGAATTAGATTTAAAAACAAGAGTTAAAATTTTATTTGATGGGTAAAAAGGGCTTCTGGACGTTGATTGAACTAATATTTTTGAGATCTTTAAGGTTACTTTGGTATGAGTCAACACTAGATTTAAATTATGGATTTGATTATGATTTGGAATGGCAATAAGAAAAAATTGGAAAATTTATAATTAAAGGAGTTAGATTGAGATTGAGACTGGTGAAATATTATTGATATTTTTATTTATAAGAATTGAATGGTAATTAGTGAGGTATTAAATGGATTAAACTGAAACAATTGAGGAATCTTTTAGGGACGTGGACTGATCTATGAAAATATTGGATAGAATATATGAAATAGAATATAGTTGAGAAATATTAAGATATAATAGTTATATTACTTGTTTATGATAGAAATAATTATTGTCCTATTATTATTATTATTATGTTATTATATTATTATGTCTAATGCAATAGTTTTAAAATATATAAATTCATGTTTATTTACATAATATGTATGTGAAATAGAATAAGAGATATAATTTGATTAAGAAGCATAAATTGAAATTGGAATAATAGATAGAGGTGAGAAACAATTTATATTTTAGGAATGCTCGAATTGTATACCATAAGAGGGAACTTTTAAAGTAGTAGTTTAAATTGTATATGTATGACTGTATTTTTTGTTGTGTTCTATGGAGTGCCCTATCTCCACGATGTGTTACAAGCACTTGGCTGTAAAACAAACAAAAACTAATAAAACTTGTTATGGAAAAGAAATAGAACCTCCTAATTGATTGGAGAGAGGGACGGCTAAGGTTCCCAAGGAGGAGAGCTCCCCACCCCGGAATTAGAGCAGAGGATCCGAAGCAAGAGTTAGCCTCCGCACTAAACAAACAGGAGGTTCAGAGCATTCCGAAAGAGTACCGCAATCTAGCTGAGCTTTTCAGTGAAAAGAGGTCGGATGAGCTTCCCTCTCACCAACCTACAGACTGTGCAATTGAGATCATCCCAGGGGCTAAATTGCCTAAACCAAAGCTATATTTCATGACTCCTAGGAAGCTGGATGAACTATGCAAGTTCATCAACAAGAACCTAGCCCGCGGATTCATCCAGCCCGCCAGACCCCGAGTAGCAGCCTCCATGCTATTGAGAGAGAAGAAGGATGGGTCTCTTCACCTCTGGGTAGATTACAGATATTTGAACGCAGTATCTGTGGAAAATGTTTACCCGCTGCCTCTAATGAGGGACATGCTAGCTCACCTGGCAAAAGGGAAAGTTTTTTCTAAGCTAGACCTGCGGGAAGCGTACTATTGCATCAGGATTAAAGGGGGAGACGAGTGGAAGACTGCTTTCAACTGCCCCCTGGATTGCTTCCAATTCAGGGTGCTTCCTTTTGGACTGCAAGGAGCCCCTGTTGTTTTCATGCAACTGATCAATGAGGTCCTCCATGGGCACCTGGACAAGGGGTTTTTGGTGTATTTGGACGATATCCTGATCTACACCGAGACAAAAGCCGAACATGTGAAACTAATTAGGGCAGTCCTAAAGAAGCTCCGCACTGCTAAACTATGCTAAGCTCTCAAAGTGTGAATTCCACAAAGATAGAATTGATTATCTGGGCTATCGCATTTCACACGAGGGGGTGGAAATGGACCATGAGAAAGTGCAGGCTGTCATGGAGTGGACCCCTCCCCGCACCAGGAAGCAGTTACAGAGTTTTCTGGGGTTTGCCAACTTTTATAGGCAATTCATTCCTTCGTTTGCCTGGATTGCACTTCCTATCACGAACTTACTGAAAACTAAGGGAGGAGGTAAACCGAAGTCTAGCTAGCCATTAAAATGGACTGCTGAATGTCAAGCCGCATTCGAGAAGCTTAAAAGACTTTTTTCCACAGGACTGATGCTGAAACACCCGGACCTAGAAAAGCCATTTGTGATTCAGGCAGACGCTAGCGATTTGACAGTGGGGGCGATGTTACCGCAGAAGAACCAGCAGGGTCAGTTACAATCCTGTGCCTACACATCTAAAACATTATCCGAGACTGAACAACGATGGGCAGCTTGGGAGAAGGAAGCCTATGCTGTGAGATGGGCGCTCTTGACCTGGAGGCATTTCTTACAAGGAAGTAAAATCCCTTTCCAGGTCTGGACTGATCATAAGAATCTTGAAGCTTTAAAAATCCCTAGGAGGCTGTCTCCGAAACAGGCTCACTGGGCCCAGCACTTCCATCATTTTAACTTCTCCATCCACTATCTTCCAGAAGGGAAGAACTTCCTGGCAGACGCTTTGTCAAGGATGCCACAATATAACAGTGTGAAAGCAGAGGAAGTTAAGCCTCTACTTTCCCCACAACTGGTGGCTCCAGCCACCACGAAGGCGCAATCTAAGAAAACCCTGTTGGACAACGTGGCGGTTGGGGAGTTCAAGAAAGCGCTGGAAAAGGATGAGTGGTTCTGCAGCCATAAAAATCTGGCTGCAGATGGTTTGGCCTGGGTTGGAGGGAAACTGTATGTGCCTGCAGACCAGAGACTGAGAATCATGTCATGACTCTAAAATTGCAGGACACATTGGGTCTGTAAAGACTCTGCACCTGCTTAAGAAACAATTTTGGTGGCCATCTTTAAAGAACGATATTGAAAGCTATGTGGCCAGCTGCCCTACCTGTGCTGCTGCTAAATGGAGGCAGGGAAAAATGCCTGGCCTCCAGCACCCTGGAGAGAGAGCTCCATGGATTTCATTGTGGAGCTACCCAAAAGTGCGGGAAATACTGTCATTTGGGTTGTCACTGACTTGTTCTCCAAATAAGCCCATTTTATCCCGTGTCAGAAGATCTTAACTGCAAAAACTTTGGCTAAGTTATTTGTGCAGCATGTCTATCGTCTCCATGGTGCCCCAAAACACATAATATTGAATAGGGGTGTTCAATTCACCTCTAAATTCTGGAAAGCTTTTCTGGAACTGCTAGGTTCTGATCAGGGACTGTCATCTAGTCATCATCCTCAAATGAATGGGGGGACAGAACGAACGAACTAACTCAGTCCTAGAACAATACCTCCATTGTTTTATTATCAAAAGGACAATTGGACTGATTTGTTGCCATTTGCTGAAGTGGCTTATAACAATGCAGTGCATTCCAGTATAAGGTTCACTCCTTTTCAAATGGCTAATGGGCAGAGTTTCATGCCTATGCCTGAATTGCCTGCCAACGAGCCTGCTATTCCTTCTCTTAAGGACTGAGTTCATCAATTGCAGAACATCTGGCCAGTCGTTAGAAAAGCTTTAGATGAAGCCAAAGAGGCTTATAAGGCACAGGATGATAAGAAAAGAATGGGAGTCTAAACCTTTTCATATGGGGGACAAAGTTTACCTTTCCACTAGATTTTTACAGTCACTACAGCCATTGAAGAAACTGGGACCGAAATACATTGGCCCTTTTCCCATTAAATGCATCATTAATCCTGTTACAGTAGAGCTGGAACTCCCTAAGAATTTGAGACAAATCCACCCTGTTTTTCACTGGTTTGAAATCACCTGAAATCACCTCTAAACTATGGCTAGCTGTTGCTCCTGACCCTCAACCCATTATGGTAGAGGGTAAGCAATATTTTGAAATTAAAGACATTATAGATTAATGCAAACATCATGGATCCATGCAGTACTTAGTGGCCTGGAAAGACTTGCCTGCTTCACAAAATGAATGGATTTATAAAAAACTCCCTTGGGGTATGAGGAATGCAACCTGAAAACATCTTTCTTAAAACATCTTATCTTATCTGTCTCATCTCCGGACAATGGAGCCTGGGACTGAAACCGAGAGAGTCCTTGAAAGAGGCGCTACATCCCCTGGTTCGCATAACAGCTTGGCACCTGTGGATTGGCTGGATTTCAATCGGACAGTTGGACATTAGGGGGAGGAGTTTTGAATTGCCATTTTGGCATACTCTTTCACACGCTGAATCTTCAGACCTTGCTTTGCTCTCTTGCCATCACTAACTCTCAATAAAAAGTTCCTTTTGAAATGATGCCTGTTTCAAAAGTTCCACTTTCTTGGGAAGTCTAGTTGAGGCAGGTCCTTACACACAGACACACACACCCTTGACATGCAGGTAATGCTTCATTCTACAGGGAACCAATTCTGACCCATCTACGATGTGTCTCAATTAAAATGTATCTTAATTGGGTAGCTTTACCTGGACATTGAGGTGCAATTTCTTCAAACGCTTTATCAATGTGTCTTTATTGCATGGCACAAAAGCTTCAAGATGGGAATACACGCCACTGCGGAAAGTAGGATTCAATTCTTGTAGCTGCATCTCAATACTGTTGAACAGAAAACAAATTCATACCTAATAAGGAACACATGAACAAAACTCTTGTCTTATTTCCTATTCTCAGGCAAGTTCACATTCTATGAAAAAAATCTGAGAATTGGTTGTTTTAAGGGACACTTTCTTTATTTGCTGCTCTTTTTAAAGGATTGTGTAATTAATGTTAAACCATAAATATGGCTTAATAAGTATAAGAATATTATATAATTATTATGAATAAAAAATACAAAAGCTAAATATGATTAGTATACTCTTCAACAAATAAAACACTATTCTAATGATTTTTATGAGCTACTTTAGAAATCTACTCATTGCTCAACACATTTATTCTACTACACTAAATATTTTTCTGAAAAACAAAATGAGCACTTACTCAAGCAAGATATTATTCATGTCCTGTGTAAAGAATTTCTTTCTGCCTTCTTCATCAAAGAGCTTGGCAGCCTAGAGACAACAATAAAAATGCACTTCAGCTCAGAATTTTAGTAATTTAACTGCTAGCAAGTTGTACTCTATTTTAATCATAGGATATTTTCACAATCTCAGAAAAGCTACTTCAGTTTGTACCAAGTATTTATTGTAGAATACCACAAGTACTTTGTCTTTCTTCACTATTTATAATATTGGGAGATAACATTACTATATTTAAGCACTGAAATTGCTTAATTATTATTTAAGCAATAATAATAATAGGCTTCATTTAAATATATTGGCATAGGATACAAAATATTTGGTATCTTTTTAGTTCTATTTTATTTTGAAAACTCAAACTTTTCGATTGTGTTTGAATATGCAATTAAAATTACATTATCTAATACATTTTAAGCATTATGGTTTCTACAAAGAATAACTAGGAGACTAAACATACAAAAGAACTTACTGCACATTCATATCCAACAAGATGTTTTCTAAAACCTAATCTCATTTTATAGATGAAATATATATACCATACAGTATATCTTTTAAAATCTCAGGCTATGTTGACATGCATATTTATGGTTCATGATAGGTTAATGTGTATTTAAAAATCAATCACAACAGAATGAGAGTAACCCCCAACAAAATAGAATGTTATATTCTTCAAATAAATTTTTATTAAACAGGAAAATACAGATCACATAACTAGGTTCCATGAAAACATGTGTTAATCGAAATTTAGCCTTACAAAAATATGGATTAGATAACCTGTATCTTTGGTAGTATATATATACTGATTTCATACAGATCAGCAATGAAAGCTACCAGGGATTGTAATATGCTCTCAAAGGAAATAAGAAGTATCAGAGCAGAAGTCCAATATTTGAACATTCATTTAAGTTTGTATGTACTCTATATATCCTGAAGTTTGCAAAGTATTGTGATTGCAAAGATTGCCTTAAATAACATGGATTTTAATAGTTCTTTAAAAAGCCCAGTAAAAAGATATACTTACAATTCTAAGGTCTTCAATACGCTTTTCTAGATGTCCTGGCAGACCTTCTGGAAGGGCAGGCACTTGTTTCAGTGTCAGGATCTCAGCAGTGTGGGGGGGCTGGGTGACACTTCCATTTTCTCCTAAATGCTCAGATACTGGGCTTCCATTAGAGGTACTATCAAGCAACCTATCAAAATCAATGTCTCCCATCATCTCCAGGGCACTTTCAGCTTCCTGCAGGAGCTCACGTTCATTAGTGCTGCCAAAAATAGAAAGGACTGGATCTGTAATGCTGAGATTCAAGTCGGACACGTCATTACTAACAATGGCAGGAGCAACAGGAAGTTTACTGGGTGTAGAACAGGTAGCTGCTACTGTGGGATTCAGGTTAACCTCCTTTTTTTTAAAGGCTTCTTTCTCTTTCTGAAATTTTCGGATCATAGCAGCCAATGAAAAAGAATCCTTGTATAATTTTTTCTTCTTCTTTTCAGATTTGTGTGAATTTAATGCTATTACCCTGCAAATAAAACAATATAAGTAACTGAATGGAATTAATGTCCAATTTCAATTTCAAATAATAAAAATATGAAAACTTTGTATTAGTTAATATTAGAACATTGCAAATTACATAAACTAAATCAATAGTAAACAATGTATAGTAGTGAAAGAAACACAATATCTCACTTTAAATTATTTCAGAACATTGTTTGTAACTAACTTTCTTCAATCCAAGAACTCGAGAGTCTAGAAAACTGCAAAATAATTTGTAAACATTTCTTTCCCATCTTATAATAAATTGATTCAAATAGTAGTATCATACTTGCATGTGCTTTAGAACACAAATCTAAGAAACTCTGATCAGTATTTTAAAAAACATGTCATGAAAAATATACTGAATCTCACTTGATCTATGTTTATTCTACTGAATTAAATAACTCACAATGGAAATGCTATTGCAAATAATTCATCATTTTTACCATCATCAGTTTAACAAAAAGTATTATGTCAGAAGAAAGTACTAACAAACTTACCCCAACTGCTTAGTAACTTTAATTTTCCGAGGCTTTTTCTCCTTCTCTGCCTCTTCCTCTTTTCGCTTTCGTTTCTTCATGCTGCGGTCGTCACCATCTTTTAGTTTACCTAACTAAAAATTCAGGGAGCAGGTAGGAAAAGAGGGAGAGGAAACATATAATAACTTAAATACAGATAGTCCTCAATTTACAATTCATTTAATGACCGTTCAAAGTTACAACAGTGTTGAAAAAAGTAACTTATGACCGTTTTTCACAGTTATGACCTTTCGAGCATCTCCATGGTCATGTGGTTAAAATTCAGATACTTGGCAACTGGTTCATATTTATGTCCGTTGCTGTACCCCAAGATCATGCGATCACCTTTTGCGACCTTCTGACGAGCAAAGTCAATCGGGAAACCAGATACACTTAACAATCGGGTTATGAACTTATCAACTGCAGTGATTCACTTAACACCTGAGGCAAGAAAAGTCGTAAAATGGGGCAAAATTCACTTAACAAATATCTCACTTAACAGAAATTTTGGGCTTAATTGTGGTCATAAGTTGAGGACTACGTATAATTATTTTAATTCTGGTTAATAAATTATTTAATTTTTAGGATTGTTAGCAGCTCAGAGTTGCGTTGACAGTGAGATGTGTGGCAAATAAATTTACTGAATCAATAAAAGCAAAATCTTGATATTAAAAAAATTAATAGCAACTGAAAAGCTATAATTTGGATTCCTGCACTGAGCAGAGGGTTGAATTTGAAACCCTAAAGTACACCCCTCGTGAGTCTACTTACTTTAGATGGTTTATGCCTTTTGCTTCCTGTAAAATCCTCCTCTTCAGAATCAGATGCTTGGCGGAATTGCAGAATTCCAGTATTAATGTAGAAGCCTCCATATATAGTTGTCAAGGATGCAGGAACTAATTCATCATACTACAAAGAATATAAAAGATTTAAAAATTAAATTACTAATATGTATTAATATAAAACAATGTAGTTGTTTTATTGCAATGCAACAAAAGGCTAGTAGACTATTTGAATACATCAGAACTCTGATTAGTGTAAAGACACAAAGCATGTATTCTGCAATAATTTTCTAATTCAGTGCTGTATCAACCCTCAAAATGCAATAGTATCAAATTGTGTAAAGATTTACAACATAGAAAAGTATGTGGTATATCTTTTTCATGTTTTTTATATTTTATAAATTAATCTAAACAGCATTTAGGAGGCTTTCAGTGATGACATTAACTAATGCTAAAATGGTACCTGAAAATATTGTTTCAAAAATAAAATTTCAAGAATCATTTTAAAATGATATTCAAATCTAGTCCTAATGCCTGCCATTTACTGATTAATACTAGGACTTGTGGGCAAATATAATCACATAACTAGCTTTGTAACATAATTTAAAATATATGCAATTTTTTCCTTATTTTTGTCCTTTTTAGGTAAGTGTTGACATGTAGCAAGTGTGTGTGTGTGTGCATCTCACTGATATTGTAAAGATGAACATCTACTATGAAGTGTCCTATGCTAAAGAGAACATAATCTTGCCTGATTGTAGTATAAGACATCTGACTTTCGCTAATCAAATAAGTTATTTTATATTTTAAACATTTTTAAAGCTTCTTCCCCAACATATTTAAGAGTTATCTGAATTATAAATTATAAAATGTACTCCTGTTTTTTCATTGTTTAATACTAGATGAAGAATAAAAATCACATCAACTAAAAATTAAAACACAATTGCTGTTAGTCAATCAAGCATGCACTGAAATTAAAAGTATTTACAAAGCAAATGGAGCATTCCCTGATTCTTCTCCCAGACTATTCCATCATTCTATACCTAATGCTGGGTCCAAATGTAAATACTGCAATGCACATATATCTTAAATTACACAATTTTAAATAATCATCCAAAAATAACGAGTAGAGTAGAGTAGAGTAAACTAGACTAGAATAGTAGAGTTGGAAGGGACCTTGGAGGTCTTCTGGTCCAACCCCTTGCTCAGGCAGGAAACCCTATAGCATTTCAGATGGAGTCCCATCTCTAAACTGGAAAAGGAAAGCCTAATGTCTGAGTGAAATCACCTCACAATATCAGATATATAGTGGTATCTTGGTACTCAATTGCTTTGAAACTCACTGAATTTGATACTCAATGCATTTTGATACTAAAATTTTGTCCTGGTACTCTTTTTCTTTTTCTTTTGGTACTCAATCAACAAGCTAGACTTGTCAGTGTCAGCTGCCTTATTATTATTATTATTATTATTATTATTACTTATTATTATTTTTATTACTTATTATTATTATTACTTATTATTATTACTACATTATTCTTATGGGAAAAATGTGTTTGGTACTCATTGCACTTCCCGGAACCAATTAATGATGACTACCTAAATACTACTGTACATTTTATCTCTCAGAGGAAAATACAACACGCATATAAGATTTACTTACAGCTTCTGAATTATCGATGAAAGGATCATTTACATCATAACCAGAGCCCATATCTATCAGATCTTGAGCTCGGTCCTTCCGATGTTTGTGGATCTTTCCACCCTATAAAATAAGATTGATACCTTAGAGGGGGGAAAAAATTCCCGCAAAAAAAATAAAAATGAAGCAGACAAGCATTATAGGATAACAGGAAAATAAAGTTCAACAACCTTCCCTGCTTGGTTTCTCTGGCAAATAAGGATCTCACCAAGAGAAATAAATTAAGACTTGCATTTGACCAGAGAATCCAGCTCTATGTTCTTATAATGAATAAGACGGAATGCAGAAACTGAAATTAGCTTAGGCTATTTTAAGAAAAAGTCAGCAATTGGGTTTAGACATAATTATTTTTCTTTCAGGAGAGTCCCTGCCTTCTGGGGGAATGAATAAAAGCAGAATGATTAGACAGCAAACACAGTGGATGTGTTATCATGACTAAAACAATTTTTTTAAAAAAGCTATATTTGTCACTTAAAGCATGTTAGAAGCAACTAAAAATTATCAGGATTCATGCCTGTAATAGCAATAATTTCTACAGATTTGCTCACATATTTTGTTTCAAATTTCTTAGCCAGAATTTCCACTTCATGCCTTTCATGCTCTTCATTATCAAATGGGTCTTCAATGAGTGATTTTTTCTGATGAGAGAAAACAAGAAACAAATCACTTTTAATATTTAAATATCTATGACTTCAACTTTAAATGGAAAAGCAAACAGAATCCTTAACAAGTTTAGTTTAATATCTAGTGCATCAGTACTAAACTAAACAGCTAAATTTAAAATAAACCCTTTTGGAATGAGTAAGACATGTTAATCAGTGATATACAATCTGTGACCCTAAAACTAAATATGGTGACCTAAATCTCAACTGTTAATGCCATGCTGCAATTTTAATGTAAGAGACTGGGGAAATTATTCAACATATAGGGAATAATATTAATTGAATTTAATAAATGCACTTGATTTTAATATAGTTCCATTTCTTGCCATTCAAAACTTATGATTCAGTTAAAAAAGGTTCACCACTGCTTTAAATTATCTATAAAAGGACTTGGCAAAATTTAATGCTTCTACCAACTTAACACAGAATATCTGAAAACCTCACATATATTAAATAAGCTGTTATTGAATAACATATGTGAAGACTAAGCTACAACTTTGCAAACTCTGAGAAAGAAGACATCAAGTAAAATTATTTTATAGAGCAGTGTTTCTTAAAATGTGATCCATGGAAAACCAAAATTATTTGGCAGATATGTAAGATATTTACAAAAATTAAAAACAATATTATTCTTTTTATTTTTTGTCAAAATATAGGGTTTTTCTTGAGATGTATTTTATTTAATTAATATTTAATAGGTTTAATATTGTTAATTTTACATATCCAATAAATAAATACTCTATGACTATGAATTTTAATTTTAATACAGAAAATATTGATAAAAATAACCAATACAAACAAAAAACCCTTTGGGATTTTCCATAATTTTTAAAAGTGGGAAGGAGTCCTGAAAATAAAAAGTTTAAGAAACACTGTCACAGAAAATAAAATCTGAGATCTGAAAATTATTAGTTTTTCTCCTATACTCAAAATTACTTCAGAATATAATTCAATTATTTAAATGGTTTATTCCAGATTAACATTAATCTCAATTATAGAAATTAGAATTGCTTTCAAGAAATACAGGTAGTCCTAGACTTATAATCACAATTGGACTCAAAATCTGTGTTGCTAAGCGAGACATTTGTTAAGTGAGTTTTGCCCTATTTTTTTTGCTATAAAATTGAATCACTGCAGTTGTTAAGTTAGTAACACAGCTGTTAAGTGAATCTGGCTTCCTCATTGACTTTGCTTGTCAGGTCACGAAAGGTGATCACATGACCCCGGACACTGCAACTGTCATAAATGAGTCAGTTGCCAAGCATATGAATTTTGATCACAGGATCATAGGGATGCTGCAACGGTCGTAAGTGTGAAAAATGGTCATGTCACTTTTTCAGTGAAGCTGAAGTCACTAAATGAACTGTTGCAAATCAAGGTATAGGTAGCTATTTCCCATCATGACATAGTTCATTCACTACGTGGCTGATGACAGTGGAAAATTGTGATCACTACACAATATATTGCCTAAGTGATTCTTGCTTCCTACATGACATTTCAAATATTGCATCTATCCAGATTTATCCATGTGGCATCCAGTAGATTACCACAAATTGCTGTATCAAAATTTTATCCTCTCTTCTCATGCCTCCAAATATCTGTTTCAATCACCTTAATTTAAAAGGGAACAGTAGCCACAGTTCTTTTCACTGTTTCCAATTTTACAGATGTAGTAATCATCATGCAGGATAGAAAGGAAGATTAATCCTTCTCTAGTTTCCTTTCCTTTTTAAAGAAACAGAACTGCTGCTGGAAATTTTGTAGCTCAATTTTGTAGTTTATCTTGAACTTATTTTTTATTCACACATCATAAATAGTAGCAACTGGATGAGTTAAAGCAGCAACAAAACATGGCTATGGATTAATACACCTTGATTACCATGTCAAATAAATCAAGACTCAATATAATTTAGTGTACAAAAATACAGTTAGTCTAGTCTAAAATATAATCAAGTTTCAGAGATTATATCAAAGTACTATTGGAAGATTAGGCCATCAAAGATAACCATTCTATTATTTCTACATTGGAACCGTATACCTCCAAATACCACATGCAGAACAATGCAGGAGACACATACACTTCTATTTTTTGCCTTTCACCATAGAAAGATCTGGTTTATGAGAAACAAAATGCTAGACTGGGCCTTGTTGTTTGAAAAGTTCTAAAGTGAGTTTTCCCAGTATTTTAGATATGGATACAAAGCAATTAGTTTTCACTTTTATTTAGAAACATAGAAAACTGATGGCAAAGAAAGTCATGGTCCATCAATCTGCCCTTTGAGTTTTTTTAATTTTTTTTTTTTTAATTTTTGTTGGATGATGGACATGTTTATCCCAAGCATGTTTAAACTCAGTTACTGATGATTGACCCACTACCTCCACAGGAAGTTGGCTCCAACCTTTCATTACTTTCTGTGAAGTAATACTTTCTAATATTACTTGTGAACTTGTCTCCTGCCTGTTTGAGGTTATGCCATTTTGAATATTTTTAAATATTGAAAATACTGCCTTCTAGAACCTTATTTACAACCTTTATATATTTAAAGGTTTCAATAATGCCCAAACTTTCCCTTCTGTCCTCCAGGCTGTACATATTCAGTTCCTCCAATCTCTCCTAATATGTTTTTCCCCTCTTACCTTGCACCATTTTTATTGCCTGTCTCTGTACTCACTCAATCTTATCAATATTTTTTTTTAAGTGAGGTCTCCAGAACTGGACACAGTACTCCAAATGGAATTTATCTATGCTAAGTATGCCAAACTATGATATCTTCTTTATCATAGTTTAACATATTAAAACCTTCTTTATTGAAACAAGCCAGATTAATTCACAGCTAAATTGTTTTAAACAGACTATAACCATACTTTGAAGAATGGATGTTCCCTTCTCACTCTCCAAGCACATAAACTTAAATTCAATGGTTGTAGAAAATCATTAAACTGTTAAAGAGTGTTTAACAATGATCTATTGAATCAGAATCAATTTTGCGGTCAGTGACTATGCATGACTAGATGTTGCTTACCATCTCTTTTAATTACTTTCTCATCAAAATAGAAAAAATGAGCCCTATTGGCCTATTTACATATTGTACTAAACTACGGTACAATATCAGCCAATAATTCAACATTGGTTTTAAATTAATTTACTGCTCCTTAAACCATGGTTTACTATATGAATCCAGCCACATTTGACTCACATAAATCATTAACCTATGACTTCTTTACTGTCTCACTTCATATTATTTTCTTTAATCTTACTTTATATTATTTCATGTTCATCTTTTATCTCTGTGAAAATTTATGGACTCTAAGAGCAGCAAAATAGATTTGTGGACCACATGCAGCTGTGAGGATTCAGGTTGCTCAGCCATGCAATAAAAGATACCATAAATTATCCTATTTGAATCAAATAATTTAAAATAATTATTTTAACCTTAAAATAAAATAACTATCTTACCTGTGTTTCTAATATAAAACAATAGATATAATGCTTTTAAATATTTACATTCATGGTAATCAAACTGTTATTTTATGTCATAAATCATCAGTGAGAAAAAAAAATACAGTTTTGGAACTTCCACATGAATCAATTCCACAAGCATAAAACTAACTGAAGTCTTTTGCTGTACTAGTAATAGCAGCTTTAATAATAGTATGGTATTTGGATAGTGTCCACTGCTTTACAGAAGTTCTGTAGCCTCACCTTCCCAAATAGAATAGCATAAGAGCAGGATCCACTTGGATAAAATTATATTTATATACTTACTTATATATCATTTTTTGTATTCACCTAGGTTTTTCATCTGTTATGACTGTTCTCACCTATTATCCCAGGATTAAGAGCTATTTGTCTTAATTCTGGGATATTAGATATATGACTAGCAATCCTGCAAAATGGGATTTGAACAATTATGGGCATATTTGCATTTGATCCAGAAATTATCATTACTTGCATTTATTTTGATCCCTTTTAATACAAATCTCACAATACTCAAATATACCTTCAAGAAAAACATCCAAATTGCTATGAACTTATTGTTGGCCTGCAGTACTCCAAGAGCAATACTATGTAGAAAAGATAAATTATAGCAGGAAAAAGAAAAAAAGAAATAGCAAAAGAGGACACTACATTTCATATTATAACAGCAGGAAAAGGATGAGGGACAATTGGTAGAATTCTTAATACCAACCAACAACATACAAAGAGAAACAGATTATTTTAAAAAAATCACAGAAATAGTTATTTCCTAATGATAAATTGTAGGTAGTAATGTTAATTTTGGTAATAGTATTGAGCACTGTTGTGCAGTATAATAGAAATTGCTACAAATCAGATCTTATCAACACTTAAAAAATAATTTGTCAGTAATTCAATGACATTTTTTGCAATGTTCTATTTTTAATCCCCAAATACCAGAATAATATATTACTCTGTTCACATAGTAAATTTCCCTAAGTGAAAAAATAATTTAGAATATTTCAATTAACTTTAGATTCTCAGAAACATAAAAGGGATTGTGGATTACATATAGTGATGGCCCATTTCTCCAAAAAAACCCCAACAAACCCCCCCCTCAATCCTGCATGAGGCCTCAAGTTACTATGAATTAGGCTGCATCAACATTTATAAATGCATTATTGGTGCTAAATTCACCACAACACTATCAAAAGTAAAAATTATCCACTATCAATAGGCTAAAGATATTTAAATAATGCAAATTTGTATTTGTCTCCAAACAGAAAGAAAAAAATTACATCTTCACTGAAATAGGACACCCTATAACTTTACTGCAGCCATCAATTTCAGTCAAAAATGGACAACATAACCTAGTGTGGTTAAATCCATCTCCCAACAGTCCTAATTTGTTCAAAGGTAAGGGCCAATGTGAAATGCAGTTCAACAATATTTAGAGGTACATACATCATCCCTAAATTTAGCACTCTAAATATCACCAATATATAGGATGCTAAAATTTCTCAGTATGGACTAAACAAAGCAGTAGTACAGGTTTACTACTGTGATAATCTGAGATTAAAGTAATTTAGATATCTACCTCTATTTTATATATATTAAAACAGAACATAACAAAAATCTTTTATGAAGACTGAAGGGATATCTAACAACTTTATTAAAACAAACATGCTTCTTTTAATACTAACACTTATCAGATTCTTTATCCCTCTTATTTCAAAGAATCATTTTATTGATCTTTAATGTTCCTCAATCTCCTGCAAATATCTTTTAACATCACATTCAAAAGTTATACAACAGATTCAAGGTACCGAGATCTAAAGAAAAAAATATCTAATTGGCTTTAATAATTTATATAATAGTTACAACCAATCTCAATATGTTGATTTCTTAACCTGAATCCAGGTTTTCATCCTAATGGCTACTTACAAACCATTTTCACAAATTTACTCATAAACTATTTATGAAAAATATCAACAAGCAAGTGTTCCCAATATCCTGACTTTGTAAAAAAAGAAATACCCATTTTTGCTTGCCACTTCTATATAAATCTTCAAACCCCTACAACACATAAACTAAGTACAGGCATAAGTGCTTATAAGGTGTATTGAAAGAACACTGCAAATAAAAATCACAGGTATATGCTCATTCACAACAGAAAAACTAATCTACTATAATAAAATCTTTCTGGCACAGATATATTTGTTTACTTGCTTTGGGCTCTTTTTGTATCAAAGGGTCTTCAAAGACCAGTAGAAAATCCAGCTCCTATAGGTTCACCATCTTTTGACTGAATCAGAGTAGCAATTTGGTCTTATATCCATCCTGATAGGGTTTTTTTTAATGCTAAACCCCCTTACTTTTTCATTATTCCTCTCCCCCCTTCTGCCTTCAGCACTGAAGCTACAGACTATGCTAAAAGAACCATATAGGACAAGATTGACAAAACAGGAGGCAGAAAGGGTAGATAAAGAGCGAGTGTTTGCAGGTCTAGTACCCGGGCCTTGCCACTCCATAGCAACTCGGGATAGCTGAACTCCACGCAGCTCTCCTCCGTGGGATCTTTCAAGATCAACTCAAAGCGAATCGTCTGATCCAGTGGTGGCGGCGATTCCTGTTGGTTGTTCTCTTGATTTAGCTGCTGATGAGACGACAACGGCGGTGCTTCTGGCCTTGGGGACTCTCGGTGGGGTGGCGGCTGCGGTGGCTTTGGTGTCAGCTCAGGCCGACTGATCTCCCGCGGTAATGACACAGGGTGAGACTCTGGCCGAGGACAAGATTCGAAGGGTTGCGATGGCGGCTGTACCCGACTGTTATCATAGTGGTGGTGGTGGTGGTGCTCCTGCTGATCTGGTAGTTTCAGGCCCTCACGCGCTAATGGCTGCTCTGCCTCGCGGCCCCCTCCAGTCTCTCGCTCTAGCACCGGAGACTCACCTTCTCGTCGCCTCACGGGTGACAGACTAATGAACGGCACCCGACGCGGCTCCGCCATCATCGACCCCCCCACCCCCCTTCCCACCTGTTCGGTGACCCTCCCTCGCCACCCACAACCCCAGCTCCTCCTCCGCCCGTTCCCTCCCCCTTAACCTGGTCAGAGTACCTCCCCTCTTCCCCACTAGCCTCTCCTTGCCGATAACATCGCTGCCATCTTGGAGCCCCCCCACGTAAATAGAAGCAGGCTACTAGGGCACGCATGCGCAAAAGCAGAACCCTCTATGGACGCGCTGCTACACGTCATTGTTGTTCTAAATTAGGTTTAGTACGTCACTGCGATCGCACGTTGAAGACATGACTCCGCCCAGTTGCCTTGGAAATACGTACGCCGTACTATCGTAAGACTTTTTAAAAGTCTTCGCAGAGTTCTGAACGAGCACTTTTCTTTGCTGTTGGTGGCTCGGAGCAAGAGTTAACTACCTCAGGAACGCGGCGCTAATGCAGTCATTTCTTTTTATAGATTTTTTTTTCTAGTTTACAGCAAGTGAAGATGGTCATAAAAACCATTTAGTACCTGAAAAAGTTGTGAGCATTCTATCTTTGGTGTATAGTTTTCTTCCCGTTTATTAGTTTCATTTAACATGACATGAACTAATTACAAAATACTCTTTATTATTGTTTCTAAGATGCAATTCAAAGAAACTGACCATCCTAAAAAGTATTTTCTTTTTTAGTAAATTTGATCTGGAAACAGTGCAAAATTTTTTAAATGCTAAGACAAAGCAGAAGTTATATCGAGCTCTTTTTTCCTTTTGATCATCTAATTTCAGAGGCAAAGCTGTAAGGCATAAGGCCTCTTGGTTTAATTATGTAGAATCTACCCAATTATACAAAATAATACATGTAATGGATTTATTTTTGCAATGTACATATGCTGCTTAATTCCAAAATGGCCTCCAGCAGTTTAATACAACAACAAAAAAGAATTTTTTAAAATAATGAAACTCCAAACCTAGCCATATGGCATATACAAAGAACAACAACAACCACAAAATTCACAGGTGATTTTATAAATGAATTTATTTTGGGATTTTGCTCCAGAATTAAATCCAGGAGAGACTGAAAAAAATTTGTAATGAATATACAACATCAGTTTATATTATTTACATACAACATATACAAGTAGATAAATATTCTATCATGGATTTCCAATTTTCTTTTGTGCTTAGACATTTTTCCTTAGGCATTACATATATTCTTGAAACCAACACTTTACTTTCCCAATATACTAAAAAAAAAAACACGTTTCATCATAGAATGACAAGTTTATAGCCCTAATTTAATCAGAAAGAAAAATATAGAAACAGATGAAGATATGAACAGCAATCTTTGATACAAATGAAAATGGATTGTTATCTATTTATTTACAATACTTCTCCTTATGTCCATTATATCATAATGAAAAATAATCAGGTCATCATTTTAAGTGTTTAGCTTCAGATTCTTTATGAGGGTCTTTTAAAAACTAAAATCTGAAATCTAATTCTAGAGCTCTTTTTCTATTCTGCTTCAAAATAGGGCCTGGGAAAATCTGTATTTTGCAAGTTCTTGAACTGTCTCAAAAAAGTACTGATTGTCACACAATGAAAACATTTTGAAGATTAAAGTCAGTAATAGTAGCATAAAATAAAATTTAGATGTGTAAGAGTCAAAATGAGATTCTCTTCACAATACATGACATTTACATACTTTTCATGAAAGACATTTAAATATATATAAAAATAAATAGATCTGTATTTTTATCATCTTTGCTCTGCTACAAAATGACACAGTATTCCAGCCAGGCACATTATAGATGGCAGCCTTCCATTCATTGATCACACTGTTTAAACAGGAACTCTGTTCTCCTTGGCCCACTTCTTTATTATACGTACAATGTACTCTACCTGGGGGTTGCCTGTACTTCTCAGGAGATGCAGTACCTCCCTTAGAGTATCTCTGAAAGCAAAGAAATAAAGGTTTTTTTTAAAAAAGAATAGATCAGACAATATTATCAACTTGTAAGTATGCTATATCTGAAAAGTTTTGGAATATTTTCTTCAGTCCTATTGCTAGAAACTAACTGACTTCTTCTCTGACTTCATGTAATGGATAAAATAAAGTTTCATATAGGAATGAGAGAAAGTGATATATCAGATTTGATAGGAAATAGAAGCCCAAAATTCAGCCCCATAAATTAGTATGTATTCAACAGGAGTAAGTGGCTATCCATGATGCTGACTTGATTTCTTCCATCTTCACCTTATATTGGTGCTTAAATGTAAAATTTCTTCCTTTCTGTTCTGCATTCTAAAATTTTTCAATTTTAGAATAAGAACAGAGGGGAAGAAATTTTATATTAAAAGCGTCAATATAAAATGAAGTTCTGCCAAAAGAGCAGATATCTCTGTTGTGATTAATACTGCAATAATAAAGTGGAATTTAATGTAATTACTTTTTGGTTAGCATCCTGAGAACAACCCCACGTCCAGCCATCTTGGAGCATGAAGTAGGAAAATGGAGGAACTATTGATTAAAAATTATATCAATTTGCATATTGGTTACAGACGTGACTGGGAAGTAAACAAAATAATCCCGAAGAAGGCAATAGCAATCTATTTCTAGTGTTGCAAAGGAAACAACATGGGTGTATGATTGCAGTCACTGAGAGATAAGAGTGTCTAGATCAGGGGTAGGCAACCTTGGCTTTTTTATGACTCGTGGACTTCAACTCCCAGAATTCCTGAGCCAGCAACCCCTGGTCTAGATGAAAATCTTTATTGATAAAGTTTGGGGATGATCACCATACTTCACCATTTAAGGATGGTCCAGGATCCTTTTTATTTGTAGACACACATTTATTTGATATCCCACCTTTTGTAGGAGCCCAAGACAGCATACACAAGTATGCTTATTATCAGTACTAGTAGTTATGAATATCTTTTAGTGGGTTCAGGTAATTTGTCCACTAATCTTATCTGACAATTATACAATTGTTCTTCAAAACAATTCATGGGATATTTTGCCACAAAATATATCTGGAAATGTTTGTTTTCCTGAAAATTATTTGTTCTGGTGATCAGAGATACAGTTAAGGTTCAAAAAATATCAAGCAGTCTACAATGATTAACAGTGAGGGCAGCCTAGGTTTGGTTTAGCTTCAGTAGTACCACTTTTTTAAAAAATGTATGTCAATCTTGCTGATTATATACAGATATTTCTACTTAAAATATTAAGAGTAGCCTGTAAATGAGGGAGGACATTCTCTATGGCTATACCCAGAATGACATAAGAATGTTCTTTTACCTTCTCTGGTGCCTTTTATTCAACCACCTGTTTTTAATCACCTGTTGACCAGCTAATTTTAATTTTTCAAGCTTATTCATTTTCATTTTTATTTTCCCTGGCTGTATAACCTGTCTGTTAATTTTCCCCCTGTAACTGGTCCTCTCCCTTGGGGCAACCCCCGCGGTCCACAGGTGCCTCTCTGCCTGCTTGATCTCCCCTGGGGCGTGCCTGGCAAGCATGGGGTGGCCGGTGCACCAAGCTCTCCATCCCTCCATCCGCCTCTGCAGTCTCTGCAGCCCTTACCTGCTCTGCCACCCACCAGAGCGCCGAACCTGCCTGGACCTCATCAATTGTGCTGCTGCAGAGGTGGGTGGAGAGATGGAGAGCTTGGTGCACTGGCTGCCTCACACTTGCTAGGTGTGCCCTGGGGGAGATCAGGTAGGCAGAGAGGCATCTGCAGGAATCTTAGATCTCGCATTCTTACAGATGATCCTGTCTTCTGCGCAAAAATGAGCTTGTATAAGAATGTGAGATCTAAGTAAAACAGCTTTGCTAGAGTCTGAGAAAAAGATGGGCACTTTTCTGCCACATGGCCCAGCCTGTTCTGGAATTCTGAAGATCTTTGAAAGGTAAGTGAACAATTGGTGACAAGGTGGGGAGGAGCATGTGGAACCCTGTCGGCTAGCAAAGCAGGCCCAGTTCCTGTGGAGACCTGGTGAGGCAGTATGGGGAGGAAATAAGCAGGAGGCATATTGCAGCATCTCTGTGGTTGGTCATAAGGGTGAATAGACTACCACGGTGTTGCAACACACATAACTTTGGGACCGGATCATAAGTACTTTGGGGGGGGGGTGTTGTAACTTTGAACCATCACTAAACGAACTGCCATAACTCGAGGACTACCTGTACTTTAATAAAGATAAGGCTTCCATTCATAATACACACTTTACCAGAATCAAAACTTAAGGGCCTTCTGTTCCTTAAGTTTCTAATTGGCATTTGTACTCAGTAAGCATAACAAACCAACAATACTATAATGTTAAGCAGCCAAAGTATTATTCCAAAGTAGTAGAAAAAAAATCAGTGCATATACTTAGGCTCTCTGCCAGCGACAATCATCTGGAAGATACCAACACAGGCACCTCTTTTGCCTTCCCAATATTCAGGGTTAGGATCCAATCTTTCAAGGACATCAAAAGCTTTAGCAGAATAATAAAACTGGCCCATCTGTTCAGAAGATAAAGGTACATGCTTAAGGCAGCAACACTACATAAAACAAAGTTTAAATACTGTACATAGCAACATAAAACGAGGAATGAATGTTGACATTGCATTTTTCCTGCTCATGACTTGAACCCGAATAACATTTTCTGACTTTATTTTCAAATTAAAGAAATAAATACTTTTCAATGTCATAAACACATTATTTATTGATAGAATATTTGTAGCTCAATGTTGAACTGTGGAAATCTTGGTGCTCTCTGAGCTTGGTTGTTTTCTTGCAGACATTTTATTATCAAACTAGCAGAAAACTAGCAGAGCGCATTCATGAACAACTAGCAGTCAGAGACATGATGAAAACTCCTTAATTTCACAACACACGGACAGTCTTAAACATAGTTTTTCATCTTGGAAACTGTGAGCATTCTAGACCAAGTTAAGTCTAAAAACGCTAGAGAATTTCAGACAAATTTGCCATCAACAAGCACATAGACACAAACAACATCTACATACCATTCAAAAGAGACAATCAAAAAGCCGAAAAGGAAAGAAAAAGACCAAAAAGCCTCTTCATCAAGCAACACCCAGATGAACAGAGATTTAACATCAAGATTTAACATTAGATCAACAATCAAGAAGCAAACAATATATCAATCAAGGAACTGCCAAACAGGCTAACAATAAACAATAGCTCAATCAGGTAACCACCAGGACTACTCCCACCAACATTTACAGGGCAAGCCACTAGCATATACAATGAGAGCAAACCCCATTCCCCACTAGCACTGATGTTACCTAGTTTGGTAATGAAATATCTGCAAACAACCCAACCAAGCTCAGAGAGCACCAAGGATTTCACGTTATTTATTTTTAGAGGGGGGAAGGGTTACCATGCTTACATCGTGGCACAGAAATGGGGCATGCCACTAACCATGATAGTTGCACAAACAATTTTAAAGACGGAAGATTTTCTTTGCAAACATTTTAAAATGTTATTTTTTCTCAGTTCAACTTTCAGTTACATTTTACCTTTCATCCTGAAACATTTAAAATTTTTCATTTCT
This sequence comes from Azemiops feae, assembly GCA_023970755.1. NCBI lineage: Eukaryota > Metazoa > Chordata > Lepidosauria > Squamata > Viperidae > Azemiops > Azemiops feae. The sequence continues at coordinate 1,668,939 of JALGBA010003460.1, forward strand.
AGCAAATTATCCTATTGAATAAGATGATTTCCAATGAACAGAAATATGTTTTTAAAAAGTTATGGTCATAATTATATTTATATTAAAACAGAAAAGCCAAAATTCAGGAATAGCTCAAATTATTGAATCCTCAATATAAAGCCTTTTCTTCTAAATGAACATTTAAAAATAAAGGAATTGAGCATTTATAATAAAAAAGATAAACCTGTAATTTTGTGAAATATTTGCATCTACTCTACATCTTAGAAAAATACCATAAACATAAAGAAAAGTTAACATAATTTCCTTACTCAATGAAAGGCAGAAATCACTGATAATCTTTCTTAAGATGTCTCAATATGATCATAGGAAAAGTAGTCAGCATGGTTTATTTCTTGGGGCAACTTCATGCATCATAAAAAACTCCAAATTAACAAACTGCTTTATAGTCTAGGAATTAGGCCTATATCATATAAATTCTGGTTGTAAGAAAATGGGATTTAACAATAAAAAAGTGTAGAAGTCAATTTATTAAAAAAAATACATGGCTTGAGAAGGTATAAAAGTTACAATTCTACAGGGTTGATTTACTGTAGATAGTGAAGGAAAATGGATTAAAGACAACATACTTTGTAGCAGTCATTTGCAATTAGCTGCAGAAGACTAAAGGATTCTCCTGAAGTTTCCATCTTAAGGTAGAGTTCCCAGGCTAATCTTGGTTTCTTATTCATAATATCTGAAATCAACAGAAAGTTAGAACTAGTAGAGGCATGTTGCTACACAGTGTTTAGAACTGGATAAGCATATTAATCAGCGATATTGTTCTTTACATTGGCTGTTCAGATAAGTTGAGAAGTAACATAGCCACACCAATTATGTCGACAGGAAAATTAATTTTTTTTAAAAAAAAATATGTGCCAATATACAAGTTCTATATGAGAATGAACTCTAGATTATAACGGGTACTTTCAGTTTGAGCACACAGCAGACTGAGCATTTGAACAGATCATACATGAGTTTTTATATGAAAATACAATCAGTTGCCTTCCTGATTTACACTATCAATTTCTTCTTTCTGATCTATTATACAATATAAAATATCTATGTTGACATTAAACCTACTTCAGAATAAGTATACATATTATGATTAGTGGAAGTTTCAGTATCCTCTAAGGTCCTGCTTATAGAGCTTTTTTAGGTGAATAGAGCAAATGTAATAATATTCCATTTAGTTATTGGAAAACTTAATATGGTGCTGATAGCTATTTACATAGGAAGTTTGTTATAAAGTGACCCTGTCTAGAGATTACAGCTACTGATGCTAATTTACAAAAATAGTTCTAAAACCAATTAACATATGCAAGCTAACAACACTGCACTTTTACAACTTCTTACACAAACGCAGCATTTATTCTTATATGCTGATTGGCTAGAAAGAACACCACGTTTTTCTCACAGCAATAGCTTGTTAGCAACCTCATAATTATGAAATCAAGGTGGCAAAAAGCTGGCAAAACATTGTTACTTAACTATCCTTATTGTATCTGCCAAGTCGGCCAGCATTCCTATTTAAGATGACTCTTTTCCTGCTGATCTATCCTGATCTTTGGGCAAGTTAGCAGAGATTTGAACCTACAAATCTGCCATTTAATCAGTATTGATAGGTGATGAAGCCTTCAAACTGCTGTTCACAGATGTTTTTTAATGTATTTATTTGATTTCTATAGCCGCCCATCTCAACAAGTGAATTTATTGTTGTTAAAGCAGTGAGTCTTAAAGACCAGATAATTAAATATTTTAAAATTTAAAATGCAATAATATTGTTTCAACAGTATTGATTTTCAAAGAGAAAATAAAAAAAAAGTTTACAGGTTCTTGTTTTACTAACATTTTTTATATGTCTATAGACTTAGAGATTCAGTCATCCAGGTCATGGTTGTCCCAAAGGTGCTTTTTCAAGAGGCAACTGGACTTTGTTTTTCCTTGAAGACGTTTTGCTTCTCATCCAAGAAGCTTCTTCAGTTCTGACTGTTGGAACATCTTCAAAGAAAAACAAAGTCCAGTTGCCTTTTGTAAAAGCACCTTTGGGACAACATTTTCTATAGATTATCTCAAAGAACTGGCCTATTTCCAAGGCAGAAATTCCAAGTCCCTCTCTCAAAACCTTGGAAAATTGTTTCTTAAAAGACATTTGTAAGAAATAAAATTATTCTAGCTTAAAAATAATTAAATGTACATGAACTTAATACTTAATTTCAAATTAAAATTAATTTAAGGGAAGAGATTAGCAGGTCAATACATATTTTATAATAAAGTGGAGTGACTCACAGCAGCGTGCTAGCCAACTGAGGTAAACAAAATCATTCTTTATTTTCTCACTTTGAATCAGGAGGAACACCTGAGAAGAAACAAAGAAAAAACAAGCTTCTGTTCACATCAAATATAGCTCTGCAATACAGGCCCTCAATCAAATCAGGATTTGTCATACTAAAGATTCAGCAGCTATAAAAGTTTAAGATAAGAAAATATAATTTCCCCTTAAGTAAAAAAAGTATTTCATTCAATAATTATTTATTGAATAATTTGCCTTATCAAAAGACCCCCCAGGATCTCTGTAGCAGAGATGTAATACAAAAGCAGAGATGTAGAAAAGGAAGCTTGCAGTCCTGATATAGCCCATCATTATGTATTTTATGGCCCTTTTGAATGGTAACAATTAGCATTTTAGAATGTCTGGGGACAAAACATGTCTAAGTTTGGGAATGATTCTAGATTGTTTTCATACAACTCTAGTTTAATATACAGACTTATTTTAAAAAGAAACAATAACCAATCATTTAACCTTTAATCCTTTTTTGCCAAATGTTCATTCACACTGAATTTTCTTTTTAATTTTCAAGCTTCAAAGAGCATAACTTTTTCATTAGAAATAGTGAAGCTTTTCTCAAAATAGCATTTCTCTTGCCATTTTATGCAGAATATTCTGGAGTTTTATTCAGGTATACTTATACTTATACTTAAGGAGTGGGAAGGACAAATAGACCAACTCTTATATTGTATGTTTTCATCCATCCATGCATCCATCTGTCCTTGAAAAAAGTATTCTTCTGCAGTTGTACAACTCATGCATAGAGTTAAATTTGAAGAGGGAAATAGCAAACAGTGGAATCCTTTTCTTTCAGCAGCAGCAAATTTACTTCCATTTCTCAATATGTTACATGGGTAAAATATCAGACTCTGCTATTATATTGCAATAAATATTTGTTTTATGTTGTCTGTAATTATCAGAGATTTTTAATTACAAATTATATAGTATTACCAATTAATACATTTTGCTGCTGTACAGTGTTGTTATCTTCTGAGTATATATGCCTAGGATTATGCATATATTTTATACTCAAAAGGTTATTGCCTCTTATTCACAACAACCTCCAAATTCTTTAAGAAACATATAGAACGTAAGCAGCAAATATTTTTAAACTTGCCTTTGGTCTTTTCAAGAAGTAGATACATACCTCCTCAGCCTCACTAGTATTGCCAGTAGTAGCTTTGGCTTGTGCGTAGTTAAAGTTAAAAGTGTCATCATTATAGAAATAACTCTGGAAAATAAAGCATGCATAACAAAGAAACAGTTTAATGGTTTATGACATTTAACAGCTAGTATCAATTTTCAGCTATCATTTGTAATTGACAATACCACAGTATTTGTACATACTATGGTACTACTAGAGCAGATATGATGGATAAGTTAATAAGTTAGAAATTGAACTACTTTTGTCTTTCTCCCAAGCATGTAAACTCTTGCTATGATGTAATTTCCCCTTTGCTTGTCTCCTTAAAACATTATTGCTCAATTCCATATTTTTAGTTCAATGAATGCCAAGTGCCTCCATTTTTATCTAGTTATGATATTTTGAAAATACAGCATCATACTGTTTATGTTTGATTCAAGCCCTAGACAACCCCTAAAAATATAGTCCTGATGAATGTGAAATCATTCTTTCATTTAATTCCAAAACAGTATAAAAATATGAATGCACAATTCTTAATTAATGCCTTATATAGAGGGAGGAACATTTATTTATTTATATACCATCAGACTCCCAAAGAACTCCTAGCATAATAGTCTATTAAATTACCCATAATTATACTAGTATAAATATCTCCTAATAATTACATATAATCATTAAAAGGTCTTCTAAACAGCTGAGTTTTCATCACCTTTCTCTATGCTGGGAAGCATGGTTCAATACAGATTTTCACATGGAACCTATTCCAGAAGGTAGGGCTTGCCACAAAAAAGGATTGACCTGGAGAGTAAGTTCTATTTGAAGCAATCTGTCCATCAGGCCAAATCAGAAAGGGTTTTATATCTCTTTTTGCACACTTAAATAACACTTCCTCATTTTGTTATACCAAATTTGTAAATTAGAAGCCATAGCAAAGCAGTTCAACAAAACTTCTCACCCTGATAATACTGTAACATATTATATTTCTTTAGATTTTCCATGTATGAACTGATTACCGATATGTCCTCATATATTAAATAGCATAAATGCTAATTAAGAATTTCAGAAATTATAAAATATAATCATTGCTGTGTAAGTGAAAGTAGATCACATTATAATAACACTTTGTCCATATTTATGCCAAAGCCTAGGAAGAAAAATACCATTTTCCTTGAGGTGTGGAAAAGTTTGCTCTTTTCTGCTGAAATATTTAGCTGTGTGGGAGGTAGAAAACATTATCTAGACATACTGGTTTGGAATACAGAAAATGGAAATGTGCCAACTGACGTTAAATGTCAATCAGTATGGAATGTTTAAGTACATTAATTATATTATTAAATAATGAATCATCATATGTTCACTAACATGCTTCACCTTATATGTACTGTTTTGATAATCTCTGTATCCACATATTTTGTTAAGTGGTTTTTATATGCTTTCAACTTCTAATTTGATTTAGATGTCAAATTTTTCATTCCTTTCACAAATACCTAAAATATTCTATATGAAAAATAGAAACTATCGACTAAATATAGCTCAGGTGAGTCCTGAAGATAAAAGATACATATGATTACCTAAGCACACTACCACATATAAAAGATCTTCAGTAATAGAGAAGATCAGTTTCCCATTATACTGTATAGTGAGTCTATGGCTTATTTACAATTAACTCTTCATTGTTAATTGTATCAATATTCTATTAATTGAGTTACAAAGTGGCCTAGTAGTAGTCTCTGAAGCAGAAGACAGCTCCTAAAGTACCTTAGAACAGAGCTTTTCAACCTTTTCACCCATTGTACCACTTTTAGGATAAGGCAATATCCGAGTACCACCAGTCGCCCAGCAAGGTGTCAAAAACTTGACCCCCCCAAAAAAGGAAAAAAATGATAAAGTACAGGTAGTCCTTGACTTACAACAATTCGCTTAGTGACTGTTCGAAGTTACAACGGCACTGAAAAAAGCAAATTATGACCATTTTTCACAATGCTGTTGCAGCATCCTCAGGGTCATGTGATTTACATTCGGATGCTTGGCAACTGATTCATACTTATAACGGTCACAGTGTCCCAGGGTCATGTGATCACCTTTTGCAACTTTTTGACAAGCGAAGTCAATGGCCAGGGGGGCGTGGCCAGCTCATCACTCAGGTTGCGGGATGCCTGTGCGGGGTGCGGGCGGGGATGTGGGGGGATCTGTGGGCCTCTGGTGGAGGGGGGTGGGAAGGCATGGGCACCTTCCTTTCCTCCCTCTCTCCCTCCCATTGTCCCTTCCTTCCTTCCTTTCTTCCTTCCCTCCCTCTTTGTCCCTTCCTCCTTCCCTCCCTCCCTTCCATTGTCCCTCCCTCCCTCCCTCCCTTTCCTTCCTCCTCTCTTTGTCCCTTCCTTCCCTCCCTCCCTCCCATTGTCCAGCGCTACAGGAGTGGGGAGGGCATAAAAGAGCCCGGAGGAGGCAATTGGAGTTTGGCTGCTGCTGCCGCCACCACCGCTGTTGCTGAGCCAGACGGCTGTGCGACAGCGGCTGCTGCGGTTCCTGCCAGCTGCTTCTCCTTGGCTGCTTCCTCTGAAAAGGAGCGGCGGTCGCGCTCGGTGCAGCCGGGAGCCCAGCACAGCCGCTGTTCTTCCGCAGGGGGAGGAGAGTGCAGGTAGCGGAGGAGCGCACGGGGGCGGGGAAAGAGCCGCGGCTGCCGTGAATGCCAGATTCAAGAAGACGGAGGAAGGCTCACATGTCTCCACCCCAAAACTGCCAGCCAGCCTGCTGGCCTTTCGAACCGCCCTGGGGTTAGATCTGGCATTCACGGAGAGCGCAGGCAGCGGAGGAGCGCACGGGGGTGGGGAAAGAGCCGCGGCTGCCGGACTCCCTCTGTTTTGTATGTTTTGTTTTGTATGACTGAGTATCTAATAAGTTAATTTTCTGTATTACTTAGGAAATGATCATGCTTAGTTGCTTCCTTAGTTTCTGAATTAACTGTCAGAACCCCTCAAATACTCATTTATTCATTTCCCTTTATTTCTTTCCTGCTTTTGTTTATGTATTCATTTTCGGGGCCTGCCATTCTGCTGGGGGGGGGGTGCTTGCATGGGGGGGGATTGTGATTTGCCTAGCTCTGCTCTGTACGAGGTGCCCTCCCTCTGGGTGAGAGGAATGTGACATGAAAACATCTGCCTTATCTCCAGACAACGGAGCCTGGCACTGTTGGGAAACGAAACTGAGAGAGATCTTGAGAAGGGCACCAAATCTCCAGCTTCTCATAACACTGTGGCACCTGTGGATTGGCTGGATTTCAACCAGATGGTTGGACACTGAATTGCCTTTTTGATGTAATCGTTTGTGCGCCAAATCTTTAGACCTTGCTTTGCTTTCTAGCCATCACTAACTCTCAATAAAAGTTCCTTTTGAAATGATGCCTGTTTCAAGAGTTCTGCTTTCTTGGGAGATCTTATTTAGGCAGATCCTTACACTGACCCTGTACAAGTCATGAAGGAAAAATTGAGTAATAAAAGTTAGCCCTACAGTAATAAAAGAAAACTATTGCTACAGGATAAGAGAGCTAGGAGATATTGCAACAACTTTTCAGTCATTTGAAAAAGCTAAATTCTTATTTTCTAATTATCTACTGTCAAAACAAAGGGGCTATATTCGCTGTATAACTAGAGCCTTGAAATCTACAATGCATTATTACCTGATTGCTAAAAGTAATGATGCACCAAATATTGTAAATTAAAGGCAACGCCCAGTTTTAATTGGAAAATCGGAAAATCAATTACAGCAGAGATGGTATTACATACTATATCTGAGAGCCAGCCCCAGTTGCTTCCTCAGATTTTGCTCCAGTGCCAGACAATCCCATAATGAAGATTTGGCAAGTAAAGGAACTGAATAAGTTTTCATTTGACTTGGCATTTCATGAAAAAATAGGGCTATGCAAAGCATTTAAGAGAGATTTATTTACAATTTTTGTAAATTATCCACAGACTCTAGGTAGTTTATAGCAAAGAAAAATATAAAGAAGAGTTGCTAGAGCTAATATATGAAAGCCAATGCAATGCAGGTGCTGAGCAAGCTAACACAGATTTCTATTCCATTGTCAATTGCAACAATTCACTTTGGGCCAATCATTCTCTCAGCTCAACCTACCTCATAAAAGTGCTGTTATGGAGAAAAAGAGGAGGGAACACTGTATTTGCTAACTTAATATCCTGACTGAAAGGTGAGATATAAATACAATAAATAAAGATAAGGCTCTGACTGACTTAAAAATAGGTCAAGTTGCTTTTTACATATTGACTGAGATTTTGCCATCTTAGATAGATTTTGTCTACTATCTACAGTAAAGAGACAATAGAAAGAGGCAGTTATAGATTGTATCAACCACATAGACCAACATAGATTCTAACAAAATGAAAATCAAATAATTAATCATTGGCACCACAGCAACATTTTCACTGAAAATATCACAGATTAAAAGTCAGATGCCCTATCACTGGATTTTCTATGACACTTGATAAAATAGCCACCTTTTGAGAAACTAATAAACAGACATATATGAATGTATACAAGATAATTGTAACTTTTACTAACCTTCACTGAATTGAGATATATTAGGACATCATCAAACTGCCTGAGCAGAAAGAAGCAAGAAGCCATACACTGTCTCCCAGGGATAGTATCTGAAGAACAACAGTGCAAATGAGTTGAGGGTAGCAAAAATGTTGGGGAGTACACCTACCTTCATTTGTTTTCAGAGCTACTGCCAGGATGTCAGAATGCAACACTATGTATTGGTGATACAAAAGGTATAAAAAGTGTATTGTCTCCAAGATGCAAAGATTCAGGATGTGATGGACAGGCTGAGCTTGATTAATCAAATCTATTGACCAGTATTCCCTTCTGCTGTTTCATGTTAGAATGAGTGAAGGTGCCAAAAAATGTCCGGAAAGGTACCAAGCAACTATGATGCAAAGTGATTGCTAGAAGCCAGCATGGTTTTGTTAAAAACATGTCATTCAACAAATCTTATAGCTTTTTTGACAAAGTGACTAATAAACCATGGGAATGCTATGAATATATTTCTTCCTTCTTCATAAAATTCACCAATGGATGCATAGTTCCACTATTAGTTGGATTTGCAGCTGATCGACTATGTTCTATGGCCATTAATGGTACTATGTTTACATGGAGAGAGATATGCAGTGGAATAACTCAAGTGTTTTCAAATATGGCTTGATGAGGGGATAGAAAGAATGTGCATTAAGTTTGCAGATGACACAAAACTGGGGAGTGGGGATGGGAAAGGACAAATTGCTAACACCTCAAAAGAGACTCAAGATTCAAAAGAGTCTTGATAGATTTGGACATCAGGCCCTATCCAATAAAACGCTGTCCAATGGCAAAAAATGTAGGGTTCTGTACTTAAGTAGCAAACACCAGATTCACAAATAAGCTAGGCAGTATTTGGCTTGGCAATAATACTTGGAATAAACTAAGCACCCCAGTAGACCATAGATTAAGCACGAGTCAGTCTGCTACAGGTACCAAATATAATATTAGGCTGCATCAAGAAAAATATAGTGTCAAAACCACAGGAAGTGATGGTTCCATTTTGCACTGCACTGATTAGAGGACAACAGGAGTACTGTGTCCACTTTGAGTCACTATAATCAAATAAGTATGCTATAGAACTAAAAAGAATGACTAGAAAAGCAACAGTGATAATGAGGGGCTTGGAGGCTAAAATCTATGAAAATGGTTACATAAACCAGATATGTTTAACTTAAAGAACACAAGGTTAAGTGAAGACAGAACAGCGGTCTTCAAATAATTGGAGAGCTATCACACGGAAGAAGGTATCAATTTATTCTCCATAGCTTCCAACAGTAGAATAAGAACCAACTGATGGAACCTGCCGAAGGCATAGAGAATGACTTTAAAGGACAGTGGGAAGATCCATTCCAAGGAAACAATCAGACAAGCACCTGTTGAACCCATTCCAAGAAACAAGAAGATGCCTCAGACAGGCTCCTCTTTATTCCATACAAAGATCAAGTGAGGGAGGAGGGAGGCATATTCAAACTTGCAAGATTCTGTCCCTATAGCTCAGGGGTCCCCAACCCCTGGCACTGGGTCCATTAGGCTGTGGCCCGGTCCCCAACTCCTGGCATTGGGCCACAGCCTACCAGGAACAGGGCCACACAAGCGAGTGAAGTCCCATCCACGCATGCATGGGATGCAGGCAGTGTATGAAACTATATTCCCCCCCAGGGTCCACAGAAAAACCACTCTCCATTGAACCAGTCCCTGGAGCCCAAAACATTGGGGGCCACTGCTATAGCTATTCTAATAAAAATAAAAATAGCTTTAAGACCCGTATGACATTTCTTTCTTAATCTGATATGCCTTAAAGGGCTGACAGAAGAAGATCCAACTTGAAGTAAGGAGGAATTTCTTGATAGTAACAGCTATTAAGCAGTAGAACAGACTGCCTCATGGAATTACGGCTACTCCCTCAATGAAGGTTTTCAAGTAAAGATTGTAGAGTCATTTGTCTGGGATGATCAGAGAAGTCATGAGCTTTCAAAGTCCTTCCCAACCCTATGATTCTATAATTATTTATGACATGAATATTTATAATCTAAATTCATAACTTAAATTGTACATATACATCTAATTCTAGGCAAAATAGCATATTTATGTTGCATTTGTATGTTAAACATTTCTATTTAATATTTGTTACTGGCAAATACTAATACCGTGTTTCCCTGATAATAAGACTGGGTCTTATTTATTTTTTTTGCCTCCAAGAGGCACGAGGTCTTATTTTCGGGGGATGTCTTTTATATTCACCTCTGGCACCGACAGCCCTGCCCAGCTGGTCCATTTCTTCTGGGCGAAGGAACAGCTTCACTCTGCAGCTGCATTCCGGCCTGCATTTCTCAGTCACAGACCTTTCCGGAAGGCCACTGCAGCCGAGTATAGGTTCTCTGTACTCTGCAGCAGAGTACAGGTTCTCGGCTGCAGGAGCCTTCCGGAAAGGCCTGTGACTGAGAAATGCAGGCCTAGCTGCAGAAGACGCGGCAGAAGAAGTGGGCCAGCGAGGAGAGGCATGTCTGCAAGGTAAGTGGGTGCGGGGCATGTGGGGCAGCTCCACCACCCCACCCCCACCCTAGCATGATTTTTAGGTGTATGCTTCGCCTCAAAACTAGGGCTTATTTGGGGGGTAGGACTTACTTTTGGGGAACATTTTATTGAATCACATAGTAAATTTAACAGAATGTCTGAAGAAAAGAGAACACAGTACATTTAAAACATACCACATTCACTAGCAGATCCTCCCACCAGCTGGAAAAATTGCTGAGCAATTTTCAAATGGTCTCTCTGAAAAAGAACAGTATAGAAATAGGGCTTTTATTGTGCTGATGAATATTTTTCCCTTTCTATTTCCTGAATGCCTAGTTTCATTCTTCATCATGCTCATTTTATTTTCCATTTTCCCCTCCCAAAATGTTTTGATGTTAATGATCATATTCAGTTATCGTTTTTTAAATTTCTGTGTAAAACCCTTTTTTTTTTTTAAATAGATGAGCCTTTCCCAAGCATGGTTATATTTCCTTTTTGTATCTCAATAGCTCTAGTTTGTCTAAAACAGTTATAATTCAATACCTGAATTCATTATTAATGTAAAAGGCAATTCTACTTTTTGCCATATAAAACTAAAAGAAATTTATGTAAGCAAGGATTGTTAAAATCTCAATCAGCTTTTGTGTTCGATTTGGCCATTTATAGATTCTTCATAAATTACTATTATCAGAAATTGTTATACTCACTGAACCCATTTCCTGCCCAAGTACTGCATTCACTACTCCTTTCAGAATATATTCCTAAAAATATTAAAAAATAATTAAATTATGCAATTTGTTTCCTGAAGCTTAAAACAATTTGCAATTCTTTTATTCAAATTATAGTGCAAATACATAGATATTTGAATCAGATATCTTTATGGATTCTAATTGTATCTGGTAAGCCAAATTAAATTAATGGCACTCAAACCATAAAAGGGCTGATCACTCATCCATTTCATTCTTCTGATAAAATTGTAGGTATATTCCATTATTCAAGCATGTATTTTAAGTGGAGCCATCCAGGTTCCAGAAATTTATCTTGCCATCTTCCAGGTTCTTAAAGTATACGTCAAGCTAAAGAAACTATTTTTAAATAATAAGAGTAACAATAATGAATTTGAAATAAGTGAAATAATCAGAAAATACATATAAACATCTATAAAAGTCACTTAAATGGAACATCAAACATGTCAGTTGTTTTACTATAGTTTATCATAAAATTTCAAAACTTGAACCAAGTATATTGTGCAGCTTATAGTATTGTTTTGATCACTGTTAAGTATGAAGAAAAATTCAAGTTTTCATCAAGAATTAGCTGTACTTAGTTGCATTAAAATAAATTATGTCTGACACAAATGACAGTTCTTTTTTCATACTGATTTTAACAGAACTTAAATACTCTGATCCACTTATCTTAATTACTTAATTACTCTGATCCACATATCTTTTTTAAAAAATAGAAAGCAACAAACAAAAAATAGAGGGTACAAGAATTTAATTCTATCCTATAACATTTCAAAGATAATTTCTTCTAGTATGTAACAATGAATAAACTTTTTTTAACCTGCGGGGTTGTAGGTTCCAGGTCTTTAATCAAGTTGTAAGCCTCCTGTACATCATCTGAAATAATACGATACAGTATATAATGCTACAGTATATAATACTATACCCCTCCCATACTTTTATACTTCTATTGCCAAAAAGATAAATATTCGTGTAATGTTCTTTAAATGTTACAATATGTGTACAGTTTAAAGGCTTTTTAGCCTTATTTTATTCATATATTCACATATTATATAGAGAGAAAAGAGAAGGAAAATGCATCAAAACAGAATGTTAACTTATTTTTTTCAGGATCCAGAAAGGATGTATTTAATTACTAAAACAAGACATTTTATTAGAGTAACAAACCAAAGCATTCTGGGGGATTTTGTTTTAATAGCACAGAAACAAATAAAAAAACACCAGGGTCAAAGTGACAATTGCAGAATAATAATAACTAAGATCAGCCCAAGATCAAAATATTTTTGTTCCTACATAGATCAGAGGAAGTTAGAAGAGTGTATAGATTGACTTAAGCAAAAATTCACTTGTTCCTTTAAAAGGGACATTAAATAATAGGACAATGCAGCACTTTGGAATTGAAGGCAAAAATGTGATTGAAGTACAGGTGGCAAACATAAACATTTGTCTGCAATACTTTAAAGAACCCCATATATTTATCCAGGAACATCCTACTTTACATCATTTGTTAGCTCATGAAGGACCACAAATAAAAAATAGTAAGCAACTGTATCCTCCACAATAATCCCCCAAACAAAATACATATATTTTCTATTTGGTAGAAAAAAAATCACTAAAAAATGTGAACAGTAAAATGAGATAATTTTTTTTCACCTTGCCGAAGATAGTAAATGACTAGATTCAGTCTAGCTTCAGGAATGACATCAACCAGTGGAGGAAGTACTTGGAGAGACCCTTCCCCTCCTCGGAATACCACCTGTAAGTAGAAGTACTCACTTTATTAGTATTGTGGCAAACAAGTTACAATTTAATCTCATACATGTTTTAAATATATTTATTGTACTAGGTAGTTTATCATGAACTATGAAAATATGTCCTTTATTACTCCATTGCTTTTGTAGTTTACAGATTAAACATTTACTCCAAAAATCATAGTGACATCTTTATTATTTAATACTATCAATATATACAGCACTTTCATACACAGCCATTATGTATACATTCCAAAATTTGGATAGTTGATAAAGAGAAAAAAAAAAGTCAAGCACAAGACCTTGCAGAAAACATGAATTTTAAGGTGGGAAGTAAGAGGTGATATCAAATATATAGTCTATGGGAGAAGAGCGTTTCAGACAGCAACAAGGATAAGAAAGCAGAACCAAGAATATTATCCGACATCTGAAGATGATAGATTTAGATAAGTTAAAGTCACTAATAGAGTAATAAACTATAAAACATCTGGTAGCTGCAGGATAAGATGACAACAGTGTATATGGAAGGGAATGAGAAGCCAGTAAAAAAGGAAGGAAGGATTATGCATGGAATAAACAAAAATATCTTTAAATTATTTTGGTTTGTGAAAAAAAGTTAATTTCCAGAGAAAATCAAATCATAAGCCAGAATCTTAAGAGAAAATATCAAGTTTACAAAGTTAATATCATCTGGAAAATGACACACTTCTGGAAAATCACATCAAAATGAAGCTGGTGGGAATAGGTCACATAAGGTTTTTGAAAAGTTAATAAATATTTGAACATAATAGGAAAATAACTTAAAGTCAAGAATAGGGTAATGATTGTGCATGAATATGATAACCAATGTAAGCAAAATCAAAATTGAAGGCCCATGAAGAAATATATACAATACATAAGTCACATTATATGAGTTACTCCATTGCTACTTACCAAATTATGCTTAATGAGCTCTTTAGCAAATTCAAATGATGTTGAGGCACTGTCCATCAAACTTTTAAGCTCTGCCTTGTAGTTTTAAAGAAATGTTTTTAAAAATAGGTCATATTATTAACAGTGGTAACCAAAGAAATAAACATTTTGCTTAAACTTATTATACAAAATAAGATAGGATTAAAATATGTGTTCTATATAGTACAGGAACAATAGAAATAGCTATCCACAAATTGCAAAGAATTTGCATTTCTCAAGAATAGATACTGAAATGTTATAACAAAATTTAATCTTGGATTGAGGAATGATTTGAGAGATAAAACTATAGTAACAAAATACCTCAGCAGCTTTCCCATTGTAGAGTCGAAAATGATTACAAGCCTTTAAGTTAAGAGCAATGGTACTATCAGGAACCTGTTGAAGGTAAACAGCTAGCACCTCTTGAGAGACATCATAGTAATCCAACTTGTAGTAACACAAGGCCACATATACATTGAGGGCCAGATATTCCCTGCCAAATCAGAGTTCATCAATATATTAATATAACTACTGCTTTATGAAATTCAACTATGTTTCAGTGATATAAAACTTAGAAAAGCCCAGTATAAAAACAATACCCCAAATATCCAGTTCCCTTCACTACAACTTCAATGAGCATCAGAATGGCACAAGATATTAATACATTCATCTTGCTACAAACTGTGGTAAAGTAAATGTCTATGGTATAGGTATGAAACTCTCAACTAATGGAATACTAAAACTATTGCCTAGAATTGTGGGCATATAATTTTACATTTGTTTAAAAAAGTAACAAAAATATCAGAAAAAAAATCATGGACACCGCAGTATAAATTTATATTACATTGTTTCTAAGTGATCAAGAAAAACAATTTGGAATCATAGTGGATAACTCACTGAAGATTGACATAGTATGCAACAGCTGTGAAAAAGCTGTTTTCCATGGAAATTTATGAGAAAGGGGACCTAGTGAAAATAAATCTGTCAATAATTATTTATTTTATAAATAAATGGCTCTCTTGAGTCTCAAGATAGTGAACACAGCAGTCTCTCCTGCATTGTTTTCCTCACACAAACAACCACATAAGATAGATTGGCCAATTTAAGCTGAGAATGACTGGCCCAAAGTCATCCAGTGAGTCTCCATGGTTGAGAATGGATTTGAATTTGGGTTTGCACTGTTCTAGCCCAACATCTCTGAAGTAAGTACTGTGTACATTTTTGGTCACTACATTTGAAAAAAAAAGATGCAACGGGGGTGGGAAAAGTGCAGAAGAAAGCAATCAAAATGACCAAAGGGCTCAAATATCTTTTGAGACTCTTAGCTTGAAGAAAAAGTAACTGAGTGAAGATTCAATCAATGCATATAAAAATGCAGAGCATAGAGAGAGTAGACTGGAAGAAGTTTCTCTTTCAAAACTAGGATCAGGAGACCTCAAAGAAATTGACTGGAAGTCTTGGAATAAACAAAAAAAAGCATTTCTCCACAATGCATAATTGGTTTGTGGAATTCATTAACATAAGACATAGGCATGGCTATTAGTTTGGACTGCTTTAAAAAAGGATAATTTATGAAGAATATATTTATAAAAAGCTGTTAGGCATGGAGGCTCAATATTCACTGTTTCCATGAGGTGGCTGCATGCTTTCAAATACAAATACAAAGAGAACAATAGCAAGAGAAGTGTTTGCTTTCATTTCTTATTTGCAAGTACCTTAGAAGGATTTAGTTGGTTACTATGATAAGCAAATTGCTGGCTTAAAATAGGTCTTGCTTTGATCCAGCTACTTTTCTATTTTCTAGTTTTAACAAGATTCAGTCACTAAATGGAATAAGGTGCATCTGGATCTAATTGTAGCTCCTAAATGATTTGCAGCAGATTGCCAAAGATTTCTGACTCCTATTTGCTTAACAGTAACAACTTCAAGATGATTCTCTCTCACCACAAATTAAACTATTGACATGAAGAAAGACTGGGGTAATTCGGATTAGATATTTAGGTGGAAAGTTTGCTCCATTCGGTTCTGGCCCTTGATGAAATTCTAAAGTTGGATTTTAATTCTTGTCTTTCTCTTTTTTAACCAGAATCTATTTAAACAGGAAAAAAACCCCACTATATCCTGCCAGAGTTATCCAATTATTTAAAAAATATTTTTAAATCATTTAAAATTTGCACAAGGTACAATCTCAAAAAATAATTATTCACTAAAAAAAATAGCCCCAATCCTAACCACATATATTTAATATATGAATCTATAATTGTACCGTCATTAGCATTTTTCCTTAAGTGTCCACATTCCCTGCATGTTTTGCTAAACTCAGAACTCACTACTGGATCAAAAATTTAAAGAAGATTTTACAGTAACATTTTTAACAAGGATCTCAGAAGGCAATATTTAAACTCAGCAAAAAATAGCTAAAATACTGCAAGATTGAAAAGCCCTTTCCCTATGAAATTATTTTTTTCAGCCCTTTTCCTCTGAATTATCTATTAAACAGATAGAGAGAAGTTGACCCAACCTGTTATCAAGCAATATGCGTTTGTAGATATCAATAGCTTCTTGATAATGAGATCGCATGTAGTGTATAGATGCTAAACTAAGCTGGTCTTCTGTTATATCCTGCAAATTCTGATGGAAGCTCATCAGTTTCTTCTCATCACCAAACTAAGAAGGAAATATGATTTAAAGACAGAGACAAGTGGATGCCTTACACATATTCTAATACTTTGTTTGCTGAGAACAATATTTTAATCATATTTCTCCTCCACCACATTTCATTAGAAACTAATTATTTTTCCAGACTCCAGGCCGTCTACAAAAGGGTCATCTATTTCTTAATTATCTTAATTCTTGTCACCATGAAACTTTCAGGCTTTCGTCTTCTATGTCTACTTAGTACTTCAGCTCTTAAATCATCATTCTACCTGACCAAAAGTGAATAAATTGTAGCAGAATCCCCATGGTACAGAGTGATATAGTAAATGATGTTGGTGTCAACTAGATTTAGTTTTTTTCTTTCTTATATCATCTCCAACATCTTTTGCTTCCTTTTCTTCAGTACCTTGCATTACACTGCTTGCCCTGAAAACAAATAGCATGATGGGTATTTATAAGATTTTAAATAACATTTGGGCACATGATGGGAACTGGATTTCAAAATACTTCAACTACTTCCAAATCTGATCCAATGTTTTGAAATACATACCTTGTGTGCTAGATGGAACAACAGACGGTTCTGAAGTCTACTCTTGGGAGCTGAAAACAAAATTAATATCTAGGTTTTCAAACTTATTAATTCATATGTCTCATTTTCACAGTGCAACCAATGCCCCCACTCACTTCCAGTAAGTGCATCTGAATTTATTGCCAGTAAACATATATAAAAAAGCAACCTTAATTACCAGACTCACCTTTCAAAGCAGCCTCTTCAGCTTGTGTATACATTCCCAAGAAAAAATAAGTGCATGCTAGATTCACCCACACATCAGGGTTGCAGGCAGATCCCTTGGTTAAATCCTCATATTCCTTAAATAAATAACAATTTTTGATACAGCCTTATTTAATTACCACAGACAAATTTATGCTTTATTTCTTCTTGTAACCCAGCCAGAGCACACAAGAACTGTAAATTAAAAAATATAAACAGAAGTGACTACTATGTCCAATGCAGATATGATATTTCAGCTATCATCAACATTTTGAAAAAGCTGCATCCTTTTCATTGCAGCTGCTTTTAGGACTTTCCCAAATCACTTCTACAAGTATGTATGTGCATGTACAGCAGTTTTGCTCTATTAGAAGTATCAATGGAAATGTTTTATGTGCATGCATGAAAATAGTTGTATGATGTTTCCCGGAAGATGCTACTACTTCTGCAGTTTAAGAAGAAAAACTTTACTCATATCAATCTGCTTTGCAAAACATCTGTTTAAGTACTTTGCATAACCCTACATTGTACCGCTATACTTTTCTTCTACAATATTTAAACATATCTTCAACTAGATGCAAGCCTTTGAAATACTGATCCTTTATCTTACTTATTCTGGTCCGTGAGATACATTACAATCTTAAATTTCATTCTTCACAGATAGTAAATTTGAGGAACAATGTTACATAGCGACACAGTCATAATGACACAGTCATGTGTAAATTAATTCCATTTTCTCTTAAAATGGTTCTCTCAAAGTATTTTCCTCATGTAAAGATAGAATTTTGAAAAATAGCAGGTCATAAATTAATGCATTGTATTTCATAAATAAATCAAAATAAAAAACTATATATAATGAATTCACTAGGCTTCTGGACACAAAATAATACAATCAGTATTTTTGCTTTTATATCACTTTGGGGCACATTTAATTCATCCTCATTCTTACAAATTTAAGAGAACATCCTTCTTTTCAAGACAAAGAAGCACTACCTCACCTCCAGTGCTTTCTTGTAATCACCCAGATGGAAAGCACAATATCCAATCCAGAGGTCTGCATCTTCCTCCTGTTCTCCAACCTGGCACTTAAACTTGGGAAGAAGGCAGAATAAAAATTAAAGCGATATCCAGCTATGACCAAGTTTATATAATTTTTAATTATTTTAAAATGACAATTTATCGATTGTAGCCATACAATATACACAAATCTACCCTTTTAAGCAGTGATGAGGTTTAATTTTAACTCTCTCAAAAGTCACTGTATATATAATGTTCATATAGAAAAGAGGGGCTCACATTTAAGTTAATTAGATATTTACAAATATTTAGATAGCCAGTTTTTATGTCTGGCAGGCAGAAATGTATTAAGGTGGTCATGAATATGATGTGCCATCAAGTGATTATTGACTTAGCAACACCACAAATTTCTCTATGATGGTATTAAGGTCATAGGATCTCCATATGATCAATCTATTTGTCACTGTCAGTTAGGCAGTATTCATAACCACAATATGAGTGAAGTGCAAAGTGTGGTTACAATACATTCATGCCAACTTTGCTTTTCTCATTGCAAATGCAGGTTTTTAAAAAGGCAATAACATTGTACTGTGATTATCCTTAAGTGTCTGCATGTAATTACCATAGTGTAGTGTTGACACACACAGTTCATGATGCAAACTTGAGTCTTTTGTACTTGCATTTTAATGTATCAATCTTAGATTTATACTCTGTTGAAGAAAACAAACTAGGAATTTACAAACTAATAAATTAAATAAACTTAATCTTAATTTGTTGATGCAGTAATCATATTCTCACATTCAGAAGCCACACTAAACCATCCATGTATGCACAAATATAGTACCCATTCATATTGCAGTTTAATAATATTGCTTCTGCTGCATTGTTCTCAACAAGGAATAAACTTTTAGAACAACTACTGCATTAGCTGATTACCATGTTCACACATGATAACTAGGAATTTTGGCTTATTACAAACTGAGCAAGCAGTTTATTCTTTCTCCAGAAAATTAAGTTGATTATTATAAAATCCTAATTCCTAAACTGATAAAGTCATTATAATCTATCTTGTTCATAATCTTGCGATTTAGATATATATAATACAGTAGTTTTCTTATTACTGCTAATACGTCATCAGTCTGCTCATCAGCTATGATGACTACATTTAATCTATAGCAAGGAGGATAAATTGTAATATGTGGATTATCTGGGGCCACTGCATACAGTGGTTAGACTCTAGATTTATTTCTCTTTTGCAGAGGTGATATTTGCCACCCTGGAAAATCAGAGAAGCAAAAAGCAGGGATGTTCTCAGTCTGAAATGACTGATGTAACAAGAACATGGATGGACAGCCTTCCTTTTTTTTGTAAAGCACCGATCTGTTCCGAAAGCAGCTTACTGAACAGAGCAGAAGTCTTAACCAATATGCTAGCAAATAATCCAGAAGCGGCCGTAGCAACTCCACTTGCAGAACTCTCGTCCCGCCATATTCCCCAGATGTATCCCTAGTACCTCTAAAAGGGCAATGGCCCCAGTGAAATCTCGCTGAGTTAATAACTCTTCCAGCTGCGGCAGCCGTTTGCCTTTCTTTCTGCGTTTATCCGCTGATTGAGGCCCGCCTCCAACAGCGGGTTTCAGCCGTGAGAGCATCTGCAAAAGCGATAGAAGTAAGAACAGGTAAAGGGAATAGGACTCCGCTAGTCTTTTTCGCCCTCTCATCTCTTTAGAAAAGCTCCTTAATCTAGCCTTATCCGATTCTTCTTGTCCCTCACCATCTTGCCCACAGGCCTGCTTCATAAAAGCAACGGTCGTCTGTTGCTGCTCTGCCTCACCAAAGTCTCTGTTACCCTGGCAACTGCGCGAACGGAGGTAGTTAGGGTAAGGCAATCTGGCCTGGGAGACAGCAACAAAAGACCGGGCGGGAACTGCGAGTCATACTTACAGTTCCGGCGGCGCTCCGAAAATAGTTTTGGGAAGAATCTCAGAAATCCAAGAGCTTAAGTGACGTGAAGAGCCGTGTACCCAATCATGGTTTAGGAGGGCGAAGAAAGAAGAGTCCCAATTCGACGGAAAAGCTCCGTTTTTACGAAGTGTTGAGTAGCTGTACCTTGTCCAGTGACACATTCCTGCAAGAAAAATCACTGCGGTAGGCATCTCTGTAGAGTTGCTTACTCAGTTGCTGCTACAACTGACTCCGATGGGTCAGATAATGGGTCAGATATCACCACCCAACAAAGACTGTTTCTACTTACTACAATATGCTATAACCACATATTTATTTGGAGATGTATACAGTTATATGCTTCATATTTATATTTTTATATTACAACAAAATAATATTTATTCCCAAACAATACACAATAAGCATCTGAGAAGGACAAGAAGACAAATAACATAATGTATTGTGACCTGACACAAAGCCTGTGATTTAACATATTTTCAAATGAGTAGGACTAAAAAAATAATCACTGTTTCTGTTGGTATCATTAGTAGATTTTTATCTTCCCTTAAATGACATGTCACCAGGCTTGTGCAATTTCTTCATCATCATTATTACTTTCAGATACTTATGGTCCAAAGGTTTTTAACAGCACCACTACTGCATACATAGAATAACATTTTACAGAATTCATGAGTGGTTTATGGAAGTTTAATGACATAAAATCATGGATGTTTATGACAAAAAACATACTACAATTTTATACATGACTACTTGGAAATAAATATTGTTTTCAATTAAGTGTATTGCCTAGATCAGTCTGAATTAAATTATAGACTTTAATGAGGTACCATACAGTGATAGTGATGATTTATATATGTGTGCTTATTAAAGAATGATGCCTGATTTATGTACCATGTTGAATTTGTCACTTCAACATGGTACATTTTTTATTAATGGTTCCAAAATACGTTTTTGGGCTTTTTTGCATAACCAAAAACTTATTTTGGAATCATTAATGAAAAATGTCTATTCATTTAAGATAGAAATATCAAGAGCAGTAATGTTTTTTCCTCTGTTTTCTGTTTTTACAATGGTTGATGCCTAGAACTGAAGAAATAGGTAGAATACAACTGTTTTAAATAAATAAATATTGTGGTCCGTTTCTTTCCTCTCAGAGATATTGCAGAGCAAAAGGGAAATCTATAGATCTGCTGTCTACCATCCCTATACCAGGCAAAAATTATACTAATATTAAATTTGTTATCCCAATCCTGCCACAAGCATGATTGCAAATATGTTATCTTTATCTACAATGTATATTGTACATTTAATGACAAAGATTGATAGATTCTCTCAGTTTTGTTGTACTCTGCTAAGTATCGCCAACTGAGAAAAAAGAAAAAAATCCGCCAATTTTTCTCTTTAACATGGGCTGTGGAGGAGATAATTTCTGCAGATGGCTAGACCATTAGATTTTCCAGTGGATTTTCCACTTTACAGAAGACCATCACACTATGTTTATTGAAAAGGAACATAGTTATAGCACTTCAGCATACCAATACACAGGGCTTTTTTTCTCATAGAACGCTCAGAACGGAGTTCCGGCACCTTTTTTGGATGGAACCTTGTAGGGTAGGCAAAGTGGGTTGTATGAGATGTGTGAGTTCCGGCACCTTTTTTTTTTTTTTAGAAAAAAAGCACTGCCAATACACTAAACAAAAAGGAGCCAGATACAACTGTTGACTCAAATTAAGAAGAACATGGTGAAATGGATTGGTAATATTCAACATATACTGTATGTGAAAATATATTGAGGAGTATATATTAGATTAGAACATAAGTGTAATTTTAAAATTGAAGGAAGAAATATTAGTTACTTGTATTGTGCTGACAACACTACATACTCTGATAGCCGAAATGCACAGGGTCTGCAAGCACTAACACTGAAAGTAAAGAAGCACAAAAAAAATATTGGACTAAGCTTAAATATAAAGAAGAGCAAATTAATGACAGATATAACAACCATCTCTAAAAATTGACAATGAAAATACCGAAGCGGTGAACATCTCTTACTTTTTAGGATCAACTATAAAGAGTAATAGAGCCCGTTTTTGGGTGGCGTGGTTAAGACTAGTAACTAGGAGACCATGAGTTCTAGTCCTGCCTTAGCTGATTTTATGCCAGTCACTGTGTTGTAAGGAGGAGGCAATGCAGTGGTGGGATTCAAATATGTGAACAACTGGTTCTCTGTGTGGATGCTGCTTCTGGAAGTCCATTCTGGGCCTGGGCAACAAAAAATAGCTACCGGTTCTGCCGAAGTGGTGCGAACTGGCTGAAACCCACCACTGAGGCAATGGTAAAACACATCTGTTAAACCTAGCCAAGAAAACTGCAGGGACCAGGCCAGGCAGTCACCTGGAGTAAAAACAGAGTTGAAGGCATACGTGTGCATGAGTGCACGCACATACACGCAGAATTGACAGATAAGCAATCAAGAATATATTGCAGAGTAGCCCTTCGTAGAGTAACAAGGCCATGGAAAAGAAATTCAGATACTGGAATGTGGTTACTGTATACTAACAAAGATCCGAAATGTGAGTACATAGGCATTGGAGACCTGGTTGCCTGATCCAGGCATTTGGGTCAGGTGGGTAGATAAACTATGTCACTGTTGATGATGGGCGTGGTGACTGTTTATTCTTGGGTTCCAGGGATTGTATTTGCTGAGTTTTATAATCTTGTAAGCTGTCCAGAATCACTTATGTGAGATGGACAACTATATAAATCATATAAATCAAAACAAATTATAAATAAAACAGCACAAAAAAGATCAGGCTCTTTTCTGCCAGTTCACCAGTATTAGGGACAGCATGGAGACTCACTGAGACAAAGTCTCACGGATAATCAGTGTAGAGCTGATTTGTGATGGGAGGCAAAGAGTCATTATAGAGATTATCTGGTTGTTTTCTGGAAATAAACCTCCTGGACAGGAAATGGTTTGTGGACAATTGTAGGAACAGAAATCATTTTCTGTCACAGAAGATTTATTTCTGGAAAACCATCAAATCACCACTAGAACATACTGCGTTTCTTATGCTAGTTTTACCAGGTTAAATGATTGATGCTCCAACAATCATCAGAAAAGTTTTTTTTAAATCTCTGCCCTGATGTTTACTAGAAAGTCTGTTTATACATTTCTAATATGTAATATTTTCTAATACAAAAGCAAAGCATATAAAAGGCAACATAGAATTTCTACAGAGTAATAAATTTGATAGATTATCCATTCAAAGTGAGAGAAAGAGGGAAGTCCAAGTCACATTCATCACCTGCATGCACCTTTCCTATTTTCCACTGTTAATAATTCTCAGGAGCAAAAATGTTGCCTATCCCTATGAACAGTGAGGGAAAGAAGTTAAATAATTAGGAGGACAAATGGTGTTTTCATCTATACTTCCAACAAAAGGCCAACATCCAATGAGGGAGCAAAGGATTTTAGAAATGAATCACTGGCTTAAAAACTTGTGTTGTCAAGAGAACTTTGGTTTCCTAGACCATGGAATGCATTACTTACATGAAGGGCTACTGGCAAGGGATGGACTGAACCCAACAAGAACTGGAAAGAATACATTTGGAAAATGACTGGCTCATCTTATCAGAAGGGCTTTAAACTAAAAGTGAGAGGGAAGGAGGGCCCAATCTTCAAAACCTTTAGAACCTAATTCCAAGCAAAAACCACTAAATCATACAAGGAGGTAGGGAGTAAAGAGAAAAATGGAAAGAAAAAGAAAAACACAATGAAGTTGAGAGTGATGGAAAGGATGGAAAACCCAATTACAAAGTAGGAGATATACACCGAAGACCCATAAAGGACTCAAATGCCTATACACAAAGACTCAAGTTTAGGAAACAAACAGGGTGAACTTGAAGTACTAGTATATGAAGGTAGATATGATATAGTTGCCATTACTGAAACTTGGTGGGGTAAAACTTATAATTGGAATGTACTAATGGAAGGAGACAAGCTATTCAAAAGAAACAGATCTAACAAAAGAGGAGGTAGAGTTGCATTATATATAAAAGATCATCTCTACAGAAATCCACAAAACCAAGGATGAAAACCTCCTATAATCCATATAGGTCAATCTAAAAGGAAAAAAGAATGACATTGCTATATACATATACTACAGGACACCCAACCAAACAGAAGAAATAGATGAACTTTTTGCTAAACAATTAATGAATATATGTTGGAAACATACCACAGTAGTAATGGGAGACTATAACTACTCTGATATCAACTGGGAGACAAACTCTGCAGTAATAGCTGACAATTTTGTCATCCAAAAGGTAGAGGAGGGAATTAGAAGAAAAGCTATACTGGACCTAATTCTTATTAATAGAAAAGAAGTAATAGAGGGAGTTGAAGTTGCCGGAACCTTGGGCAAGAGTGACCATGTCATATTGGAATTCAATGTATTGCAAACACAAACAATAGAACACAATCCAACCAGTGTCTTAAACTTTAAAAGAGCTGATTTTAACAAACTCAGAGCCTAAGATAGATTCCATGAATGAAAATCCTAAAAGGAAAAACAACTCAAGAAGCATGGGAAACTCTGAAAAATATGATCATAAGAGCCCAGTCCAGCACAATACCACTGAAAAAGAAACGCAAGAAATCCAAAAAGAAACCAGCATAGATGCACAAAAACAAAAAAGACAAGAACAAAAAAATAGAAAGAGGGACACATAAATAAGGCAGAATATCAGCAGATCGCCCGAATCTGCAAAGATGAAGGCAGGAAAGCAAAGAATAAACAAAGACTTGCAACAAAAGTCAAAGATAATAAAAAAGTTTCTTTCAACATATAAATAACAAGAAAAAAGTCAAGGAAACAGTAGGTCCACTAAAAAGAGAAGATGGCAAGGAAGTAACAGGCAATAGAAAGAAAGCAGAGCTGCTTAATTCATTCTTTGCATCAGTCTTCATGCCAAAAGAAACTATAGCCCAACCTACCAAAAACCTAACCATAAAAGACAGACTAGAAATATAAATTAAAATAAGCAAGAAAATGGTTAGTGAACATGATGAATATAAATCACCAGGACCTGATGGATTACATCCCAGAGTTCTGAAGGAGCTGGCAGATGTTATCTCAAAACCATTGTATCAGTGGTGGGATTCAGCCAGTTTGCACCAGTTCGGCAGAACCAGTAGCTAATTTTTTGTTGCCCAGGCCCAGAATGGACTTCCAGAAGCGGCATCCACACAGAGAACTGGTTGTTCACATATTTGAATCTCACCACTGCATTGTATCATATCTTTCAAAAATCCTGGAACACTGGGCAATTACCAGAGGATTGGAAAAGAGCTGATGTGGTATCACAAGGCTCCCTCTTAAGCCCAGTACTATTCTATATCTTCATAAATGACTTAGATGAGGGAATAGAAGGGGAACTCATTGAATTTGCAGATGACACTAAGTTGGCAGCAATAGCCAACACCCCAGAAGACAAGCTCAGGATCCAAAAAGATCTTGACAGATTTGTACAATGGGCCCTATCCAACAACATGAAATTTAATGTGGAGAAAAGTAAGGTTTTACACTTAGGCAGGAAAAAACCCAAAGATATAAGTACAGATTAGTCAAAACCTGGCTCAAAAACAATAACTGTGAGAGGGACCTTGGAGACCTAGTGGACAATCACTTAAATATAGGCCAGCAGCCAAAAAACCCAATGCAATCCTTGGTTGTATAAACAGAGGCATAGAATCAAAATCACATGAAGTATTAGTACCGCTTTATAAAGTCTTAGTAAGGCTACACCTGGAAAACTGCATCCAGTTTTGGTCACCACATTACAAAAATGATGTTGAGACTTTGGGAAAAGTGCAGAGAAGAGCAACTAAGATGATTAAAGGCCTGGAGACATATGAAGAACGGTTGCAGGATTGGGTTTGGTTAGTCTAGAGAAAAGGACTAGGGGGACATGATAGCATTTGAGAGGCTGCCACAAAGTGGAGGGGGTCAACTTACTTTCCAAAGCACCAGAGGGCAGGACAAGAAACAATGGATGGAAACTAATCAAGGAGAGAAGACTTCCAGTTTTGACGTCGCAGCAGTACGGACACAGGGAAGCAGGGCTCTGCCTCCTGTGCCCGATTTCTTCCTGCTGGGGCCCCGAAAAGGGCCTGAAGAGGCAACGAAACAAGAGGGGACCCTTGTAGATTACAGGGAGACAGCGGTCAACCTGCTTGATCCAAGGAAGCCCTAAGAACTGACAGGAGAAAGACTGGCTGCACCCATGCAGCCAGTTGGAAGCTGCTGACCTCTGGAGAAAAAAAGCGGTGTTTAACAAGCATGAGTAACATGTTTCAATCTGGATGAGATTATTTTCCTTCCTCTACGATTTAAAAACCTGTTCTTGGAAAAAGAAAAACGATCTGAAAGCAAGGAAACTCCCAGAACTAAAGGGAGGGGTTTTTCCTCCTTTTTTCACCCCCTCTCCCAGAATAAAAGTGGCGGTTTAAGCTTTCTTGGGGGAAAAAAGAGAGACTATAAAATTAATTTAGACACAATAGAAAGAAAAAAGTTTGGGGAGTTATAATCTCTCTCTCTCTTTTTTTTTTTTTTACCTTTCTAGGAGAGTTATCGGAGCAAAACTTAAAGGAAAAAAACTTTTTTGGTTGGAAAATTACAAAACAGATACCTAATAACATCTAGTGGTGAAAAAAAAGAACTACACCAAGCTCTATATTTTGTCTGGAGTGGGAACTTGGCCGGATGCCCAGACATAGATAACAGACTAAACCCTTTGATGTTTCTGAACTTCATAACCTTGTAGATTGCAGCTGGAAAAAGAGAAAAACTTTTTGGGCTCTTTTTTGCAGGATGGATTACAACTAAAACTACAAACTATTTTGAAGCCATCTGGCTTCCTTGGGTTACAAATATTGTTTGACCTGTAATTTTATAAACTATTTAGAGACAGATTGAATGGCAAGGAACTATCTACAGTAAGACATTTTGGATTATAATTTTGGCATAATTTTGGCAATTTTGGATTTTGGGACAATTGGTTAGAGCTGGTATCAGAAGATAGAAGTGGATTATAAACTTTTTTCCCTCTCCTCATTTTTTCTTTTTCCTTTTTTTTCGTTTTCCCTTTTGTCCCCCCCCCCTTTTTTTTCTTCTTGTTGTCTGGGGAGCCTATTGGATTATAAAATTTTAGTCTCAGAACTACTTAAGGACAGTGGAAGCTTAACTGTTGGTGATTTTCTTTGGAGAAGGCTCTATGGACTATTTGAATTGTAGGACATTGTGGATTATAAATTTTCACTGAGCGACAATCTTGGATTTTGGACAACTGCTCTGGAAGTGAGGCTCACAAACAGAATTGGATTACAAAATTTCTTTTGTTCTCTCTTCTTTGTTCTCCCTTCTTTTTCAGGGAGTTTATTGGACTATAGAGACTATAGATAAGAACTGTAAGAGTTATTTAAGACAAATTTAAATCATATATTGTGGTATTGAATACAAGATTAATGGTTTGGTATAAGGCGGACATCTGGGAAAAGTATTAAGAATTGATAAAATCTTTTGGGGGTGGAATTAAAAACGAGTGTTCCGAATTTAGCTAAAACTGGCAAGAAAACACCCTCAGTCCCGTCCTCCACCTCTGCAAGCCCTGTGTATCAGAGATCAATCGAATCAATGCTTCAAAAAGAAAAATCTAACAATTTCCAGAAGGAGATGCAAGCGGCATTACAAGCAATCCAAGAGGCAATCTCCTCTCACAAAAACCAAGAGGAGTCAAAAGACAACTTTGAGAAAATGAATCAAGAAATTCATAACATAAACTCTCAATTAGAAAGCTTCTGACAGATGGTTACAAAGAATGAACAAAGAATTCAGAAAATAGAAGACAAGTCAGTAGAGACTGATCAGAAGATGGAAGAAATAAAAGATGAAAATCAGAGGCTGATGCAGGCAAATAGAGAATTGGAAGACTCAATGGCAGTTTTGGAAATGGAAAAGGCATCTTACTTTTTAAGATTTCAAAACATAATGGAGGACAAAGAAGAGGATCTCACAGATTTGATGACAGAGCTATTGGCTGAAGCACTGGAAATCGGGAAACAGGAAATGGAAGGAGAGATAGACCAGATATTTTGAGTCAATTCAAGGTATGCGAGGAGAAATAAAGTCCCTAGAGAAGTACATGTTAGATTCATCGAAAGATCTATAAGAGATGAGATATTGAGAAGAGCAAGAGATAATCCTCTGCATTATAAAGAAAAGGAAATTGTAGTGCTGAAGCAGATCCCCAGGAGGATAAGAGACTCAAGAAGAGAATACCAATTCCTGACCAGAAAACTAATTGAAAAAGGAGTGAACTTCAGATGGCTGATTCTAGAAGGGATTTTAATTAATTGAGACATGAAAAGATACAGATTGGACACTGCACTCAAGGCAATGGAATTTTATGAGAGATACAAAGCTTTTTTGGAAAGGGAAAGTCTGGAATTTCATGCAGAGAGAGAAGCAAAAAAACAGGAAGAGATAGCAATAGAAGGAGCAGCCAAACCAAGGGAAGAAGAAGAAACAGAAAACACAAACATAGAAGAAGGGGCAAAAGCAAGAGAACAAAGACAGATAAGAACAACTAGGAGAATAAAACCTAAATATAATTGAAGAAGATGGAGAAGGAAAATGGGATTCTTTCAATGAATATAAATGGATTGAACTTCTCCGCAAAAAGGAAAAATTTTTTTTACATGACTACAAAAATTAAAAATGGATATAGTCTGTCTCCAAGAAACACATATTAAAAGACAACATTACAAACTGTTAGAACAACCGAAAATCGGGAAACTTCACTTCACACTAGCACAACAAAAGAAAAGAGGAATAGCTTTATATATCCCAAACAAATCTATGCAGATGAAGAGGGAAGAATATTAATGATGGAAATAATGATAAATCAAAAACAGATATTGATGGTAGCAATATATGCTCCTAATAACAAACAAGAAGAGTTTTATAAAAAATTACACAAAAAAAATATTGGAATTGGAATATCAAAACATTTGTTTAATGGGAGACTTTAATGCAATAGTAGATGGAAAACTGGACTACAGAAGTAGCAAAACAGGGAAAAAAGGAAAGAATACACTACCTAAGATTTTCTTTAAAATGGCAGAAGAAATCTGTATACAGGATATATGGAGAGAAAAGAACCCCAAAAAATCACAATATACATTTTACTCAAACAGGCACAAATCATGGTGTAGAATTGATATGATATTGATATCCCCTGAATTAAGCACGATTATACAAGAGATTGAGATAGAAACCAATATATGGGCAGACCATAATCCGATAAAGATGACTTGGAGAGGAGCTAAGAAAAAACTAAGATAGTCTCTGAATCAATCTTTACTGAAGAGAAATAATTTATACAAATAGCAACAAAGGAAATGGAATTTTTCTTTAAAATAAACAAAAAAGAGACATCACTTCAAAATGTGTGGGATACGGCTAAAGCATACTTTAGACTGAGATTTGGCTATAACTTACATGGCGAAAAAGAATAAAGAAAAAATGCAGCAATAAATGAAGTTAAAGGAGGAATTTATAAAATTGGAATTGGAACTACAAAGAGATCCACAAAAGAAAACTCTTAAAAAGCAAATGGAAATAATAAAACACAAATTAAACCTAGCAGAGGCTGAAAAACATGGCCCAACAAATTAAAAGGACAAAACAAAACTTTTTTGAAAACGCTGATAAATCGGGTAGGTGGTTAGCATACAAACTGAAAAAAGAAAGAGAGAAAAAATTGATAAACAAACTGCAAAATTCAAAAGGCGATTTACAATTCCAAAATGACATAATCAAAAAAATAATCAAAGACTTTTATGAGACACTTTACGACAGAAGAAATTTCGCAAGAAAAAATAAAGCAATACATAAAAAAGCTGACTTACCAAAAATCTCAGAGAGTATACAAAATATGCTAAATGAAAAATATCAAGAATGGAGGTAACAGAGGCCATAAAAAGGCAAAAAAATGATAAGATCCTGGGTCCAGATGGGCTACCTGCAGAGTTTTATAAATGCCTACAAGATACATTAAGCCCATTAATGAAAGAACTATGTAATGAGGTACTTTTAGAGGCTAAAATACCAAATACTTGGACAGAAGCTAATATTACTTTAATACCCAAAGAAGACTCAGACTTGACACAGATAAAAAATTATAGACCAATATCTCTATTAAATGTGGATTATAAAATTTTTGCTTCAATAATAGCAGATCTGCGCATAGCTCACTGCATTGTAGTGCACATTTCTCAGTTTGTGTCTGGGTGTTTTATCCTTGGGGTGGACAAGCTTCTGCCTTAATGTATTCTTGGGTTTGAAGTGTGCATGTATATTATGTACCATAACAGACCAAAAAGAAAACAATAAATGAAGCAACGTACTCATTCCATACATTGCAGGAATATTGGAAAAGCTCAGGAGGATCTTCAGCCAACACAACCTACGTGCACACTTCAAACCCAAGAATACACTACGGCAGAAGCTTGTCCACCCCAAGGATAAAACACCCAGACACAAACTGAACAATGTGCTATATGTAGTACAATGCAGTGAGCCATGTGCAGATCTGTACATTGGTGAAATGAAACAACAACTTCATAAAAGTATGGCACAACATAGGAGAACAAACCTATCAGGACAAGAGTCAGCAGTCCATCTGCATTTAAAAGACAAAGGCCACTCTTTCGAAGACAGCAAAGTCCACATTTTGGACAGAGAGGACTGCTGGTTTGAAAGAGGGGTCAAAGAGGCCATATATGTCAAAATTGAACAGCCCTCTCTCAACAGAGGGGGAGAGATCCAACATCATCTATCTCCAGTCTACAACACAGTCCTTTCAACAGTTCCAAGAAGGCTCCACACCCATTTGCACTACTCAGGTGACCCTGAAGACACACATAAGCCTTCAGGTAGCTTTAACGACTCGCTAAAAGAATGCTAACAACAACAACAACAACAACAACAACAACAACAACAACAACAACAACAACAACAACAACAACAATAATAATAATAATAATAATAATAATAATAATAATAATAATAATAATAATAATAATAATAATAATAATAATAAAAAAAAAAAAATTGAAAGGGATCTTGGAGGTCATCTAGCCCAACCCCCTGCTCAGGCAGGAAACCCTATACCATTTCGGACAAATGGCTGTCCAGTCTCTTCTTAAAAACTTCCAGTGTTGGAGCATTCACCGCTTCTGGAGGCAGGTTGTTCCACTTGTTAATTGTTCTAACTGTCAGGAAGTTTCTCCTTAGTTCTAGGTTGCTTCTCTCCTTGATTAGTTTCCATCTGTTGCTTCTTGTCCTGCCTTCCGGCGCTTGGAGAATAGCTTGACTCCCTCTTCTTTGTGGCAGCCCCTGAGATATTGGAACACTGCTATCATATTCCCCCTCGTCCTTCTCTTCATTAAACTAGACATACCCAATTCCAGCAACCGTTCCTTATATGTTTTAGCCTCCAGACCTCTAATCATCTTTGTTGCTCTTCTCTGTACTCTTTCTAGAGTCTCAACATCTTTTCTACATCGTGGTGACCAAAACTGGATGCAGTATTCCAAGTGTGGCCTTACCAAGGCATTTTAAAGTGGTATTAATACTTCACGTGATCTTGATTCTATCCCTCTGTTAATGCAGCCTAACACTGTGTTGGCTTTTTTGGCAGCTGCAGCACACTGCTGGCTCATATCTAAGTGATTGTCCACTAGGACTCCGAGATCCCTCTCACAGTTGCTACTATTGAGCAAGGTACCACCTATACCAGGGGTAGGCAACCTTGATTCTTTTATGACTCGTGGACTTCAACTCCCAGAATTCCTGAGCCAGCCATGCTGGCTCAGGAATTCTGGGAGTTGAAGTCCACGAGTCATAAAAGAGCCAAGGTTGCCTATCCCTGACCTATACTATACCTGTACATTTGGTTTTTCTTGCCTAAATGTAGAACTTTACTTTTTTCACCGTTGAATTTCATTTTGTTAGATAGCGCCCAGTGTTCCAGTTTGTTCAGATCCTCCTGTATCTTAAGCCTGTCTTCTGGAGTGTTGGCTATTCCTGCCAGCTTGGTGTCGTCTGCAAATTTGATGAGTTCCCCATCTATCCCCTCGTCCAAATCGTTGATGAAGATGTTGAAGAGCAAATGAACAGCTGTCTGCAGGACTATAAATCTTTCCATTCCCCACCATCCAGTCAGAGTTGAAGAAGCTTCTTGGATGAGAAGTGAAACATCTTCAAAGAAAAACAAGAAAGTCCAGTTGCCTGGTGGAAAAGGTACAACATATCACTTCTATGCAGATAGATAGATAGATAGATAGATAGATAGATAGATAGATAGATAGATAGATAGATAGATAGATAGATAGATAGATAGATAGATAGATAGATAGATAGATAGATAGATAGATAGATAGATAGATAGATAGATAGATAGATAGATAGATAGATAGATAGATATCTGCAGTTTGAGTACAATAAGATGTAATCATATACAGCCTTCCCTTATTTTATGCTAGGATTATATTTCTCCAAAATCTTGCATAAAGTGAATTTGCATAAAGGAAGATAGTGGGGGAAAAGGGAGTTGTGGAATATGGTGTAAAAGTTTATAACCCAAATGAATTTACAAATGTGCTTATACATTTTTAAAGCTATGATCTAAACCATTACATTACTTAAACATGTTTTCTTCCTTGTCTCACGTTCTATATATAGCAAAAGTATTTTCTCCACATTTTCTACAGTTGGATTTCAAATGCACATAATTATTATACAAAACAAAGAGACATTGTGGCACTATGGATTTTATTTGCATTCTTTATGGTATTGTACTTGTAGGTTGGCTCAAGTTAAAAAAGCTTTCCCTAGGGCTGTGAATCATTCAGCTTTGGCACAATGCAGTATGACAATCAAAAAGTATTTCTAGCACTTTTCTTTTTCATTTTAGGCCAGGGCCTTCCTTGGACAAGAGGACGATGGCCATTTTGGCCCCATAGTATCAGTAATGCTATTGCAGGCAAAGAAGTATAATTAGAGGGCGACAGATTGTACAACTAGAGCAACTTCATAACACAATGGTAGATGCATGTAGAAGAATAGAGAGGGGTTTGATGGGGGAAAATGTCTTGGCATATTTCCAGACCTTTGACTAAATTGACTAAGTTGAAACAAATCACATATTAACCCTTTCCTCCCTTTTTTTCTTTTGCATAAAACAAATTAGCATAAACCAAGAGAAACTGTACACACATTTTTGGTTCTTTGAAAATGCCACTGGATGAAAGAGAAAAAGGGTGGAAGAATGTAATAAGCAAGAATCTTTTGACAGAGCAGGATATAAATATGAAAAAATGAAAATAGAATCTCAAAACAAAAGATTTAAGAGCATTATGACTTAGAATGGCAAGAGCAGCAGCCATTGTGCTCTGCATTAATGGGCTTTTAAATCTTATTTCAGTTTTTTTTTTTAAAAAATAATGTTATTGGCTCCTCTTTTTTCTCTCTTGTGAATCATATTTAATGCTTATCTAGTGAGGTGTGGCTAATGCCTCAGTTTTATAGCTTGCATGTTCTCTATAGCAAACATGAAAAATAACCTTTGGTCTCTTCCCATCTTCATGAGTTCTGCTCGGGTTAATTGTTCACAAACACAGGTGACAGGTAAGACAGATGGGCGTGGAGTGAAAAAGAAGCACCAAAAAGAACAGAAGGACCCATTTTAAAAAAGGAAAGTTGAACAGAGTGCTAGACATAAGACAGGTACTCCTGGTTAAAATACGCCAAGTGCCAGTAACAAAGTATAATAAGGCAAAAATGATGTATCAGCTTTTGGGAACAACATTTCTCTTGGGTCAGCTGCTGTGGCACACTAGTGAAAACAAGTGTGGGGAAGATGAATATGTGATCAATGTAATGATACTAAATGACTCTGACTATCCAGTGACTTCAGAGAACTTAAAACCAACTGTAGAACTGGGGCTCAGAATGGTGAATGAAATTCTGAAAGGTAAGGATGTTAATTGCATTGTTCTATAGTTTCAGTACTTAGGAAACCTTTAGCTATCAAATAATTATCTATAATTGATCAATAATTTAAACCAATGCTGTCATAACAGCTTTTATGTGGGTTCAGGGTTGGTTTTAATGAAACATAATTCATCATATTTTTAAGCCATCGGTCACCTTTATTTAAAAATAAACATTTTGAAGCCTAAAATCAAAATACAATTTATATAATTTAATATCTTTAATAATGCAAAATATTTAATATAATAAAATGTTAATATTTGGTAATGATACTAGAACAGTTCCTAGATTACAGCACAATGTGACAAATATATAGGATACCTGCTAATTTCTTTTCTAAAATTTATCTTACTGAGAATGCAATTCATGCTGTTCTTTCATGGAGGATGTAACAATTTTTCTTTCATGGGATATCAGTTGTAATTGATCTTACAACTGCTGTATAGAAATGGAATAAATGTTGCATAGTGCTTATGATAGTAATAGTATGGAAAAACAGACTATTTATGATGGGAATTTAGTTCCAAATATTAGGAGGATAGCAGCTTTGGAAACTTTGCTTGAAAATTTTGCAAATAAATTCTTTAGAGAGCAGCATTTGCCTTAAATACTACTCAGCTATTGCTTAAAAATATGACTAATATCATTCAGGCTTCAGATTGTATTCAGCTGTTTGGAAGACAGTTGTCTACCTGCAACTGAAACAAAACTTGCTATTTATCAAAAGAATGAGACAGAAAGTACAACAATAATAATTTCCATAGCACACTGGTAGAGTTCAATTAAAATTCCCATATTCTGTTCCATTTATTTCATAGAAGATCTACAATGTATGTATATACAGTAAGGGCACATAATACAATAAAAATAACTATAAAACCTTATTAAAATTATTATAGTACATATTATTTTATTATTTTAAAATATTTTACAATTCAGTGGATTTTTATCATTCAAAATTTACCTTACAATTCATTATTATTTTTGTTATAGATAACAACATTACTGTCAAAGTTAATGCTACATATGATGTGTTCAACACATCTGTCTATTCCTCACAAGGGTGCCGCAGTAGCACTTGTGAAGGTGTGGCATTTGTTAGACAACTCATTGTGAGTATGATGAACTTTTATAGCCACATTTCCAGCTTTGACATGCTTTATAGTGACTTTATAGTGACTATTATGCTTCTTTCTCATATTATGTTTTACTAGCTTTATTTTCTCCTTATCTTTGCTTAATGCTGCTAGTTTGTATAGATATTTCTCTCTTTATTTTCAATTTTTTTATTTTTTTATTCAGAACATTAAAATACAAATTCCAAAAGGGAAAAAAGAAAATACAAAAACAAAGCAAAACTAGACAAGACAAAAAAGAGAAGAAAATAAATGTGCATAAAAAGAAAT
Source organism: Azemiops feae (assembly GCA_023970755.1). Lineage (NCBI taxonomy): Eukaryota > Metazoa > Chordata > Lepidosauria > Squamata > Viperidae > Azemiops > Azemiops feae. Next base: position 1,704,925 of record JALGBA010003460.1, read on the forward strand.
AAGCAAACATACCCACAAATTGTCCCCCCTAGTTGAATACTGATAAATATATTTCAAGAATAATAGTCCCCACCCTTGCAAAACAGGCACACAATTTATGAACTTCTACAACTCTGTTTACCCAACCCATTTGACCTGACATCTACCTACTATATAAAAAAGCATAATTAACAGGTAACACTAACAGCAGAGTTAAACTTCAAGGCCCTCTGTTAACAGTTTGTTATTGCATTTAACTCACACAGTGGGTTCTAATCCACCCTAATCCACCACAATTGTTGTCCCTGGTCGATCCAGGATCAAATATCCTCAATTGATTCTTAATAATAAGTCTTTTCCTTAAAATTTTAATTGGGATCTTTCTCAACAATTGGATCCCATTCCCCAAAATCAGAAGTCTGTTGTGGATATTTCTACATTTGTTGTTCAAAAAAACCTCCTACAGGTTGAAATGCAACGTCTCTTAACATTTGTTTTCCAATGAGATATAATAAGTCCATTCCCCAATCTTCATTAATATCCTTAAAAAAATCCAATTCATCACTCTTTAGTTCTGTCAGCTCTGAGTCTTTAGAATCCATGCCCCTTTCAGCCTTCTCTAACCAGCCTGCTGTTTTCGGACCAGGTTCCTTCTTCAAATCTGCTAGCAAAAAATTAGATTCCATTCCATCTATTTCTCAAATGTCCATGCTATTATTATTGTATTTTTGAAACAGCGGTAACTTTTTAAATGTGAAGAAACAAAATGCATGACTCTGATAATTACTTGGGGATATGACAAATGATAAAATGTTAAATCCAATAACCAATTGCCAAAGAGGGAGCAAAGGATCTCTTCATTTATCAAAAATCTAATACAAAGAATAAACAATGTTGACTATACTATCACTGATAGTTAACATTCTGCCTCCATTTTGGAGGAGGATCTAAAGTACAGGAGTTACTCATGGATTGCTGGTTTTTCACAACCTTCTCTCAAATCATTTCTGGAAATTAATATAGAATCTTGAAAATTCCTCTGGACAGACTTAATATATTTACTTTTGCAAGGTTCAAATAATTTTTCACAAATAATTTTCAAAACATGCATAGCCCTACTATCTAGTATTCAGTTTAATTAAATTCTAAATATATAAAAATATTGCTATGATGTTGAGCTCTGACAAGTGAGAAGGGAGTAAAGACTGACAAGCCCTCTGGAGACATCCTGAAAAAGGACCTTTTCCTTCTACCCCAGCAGAGTCAGAACAAGAATTAGAAGCCTTTTTTTTCTTCCTAGTGTTTTTCCCAAGGTGCTGCTTTTTCAAATCAATCAAATATTGATGTGTTGGTTGTGACAGAAATTGATCACCCAGTTTGTGACCCAACATTGAGAGAGTCACCCAGCTAGTTTTCATGCCTAAGGTATAATTAGAACACATATCTCCTGGTTTCTAGCCTGGTGTCTTAATCACTAGACTAAACTGGTTCTCTGTATTAGAAGCCTTAAATCCAAGAGAGTAATGGCAGCATCCCAGCATTCAGCATTCTGATTGAATGGCTTAGTTCAATAAAATGAGAAATAAGGTCTGCTGGAGAAGAGCCTTAGAATCAGGTGCCAGTCTTGGATGAGATGGCAGGAGAAGTATTTGTGTGTAGAAGGGGCAGTTACTTGTCAGGTTGCTCAAACACATATCTATGTATACCTATTTGATTCAAAATCTAGCTAGCCCAGTTAGCTTTGCATTCATTCCATATGTGACACCAATAGATTATACTTTGTTTACCTATTCTCCACATACTGCATAGGATGAAATGTTCCTCAACATACCTTTCTGCCTTTCTGCCTTTTTTGTTTGTTTTGAATGGAACTTGCATGTTCCATCTTTCATATATCACATTATCACTATTCCATGGCATCTTATAATGATTTGCATCATGCTAATTGTAATACATTATTACATTATTCAATGATAAATGCAGTTATACATAGCTGCCCGTCTTAAGAGACACAATTCTGGGTGGCTCACAACTGCAGTACAAAACAAAGCTCCATTAAAGCAATAAAAACACAACCTGGTGCCATAACCATTTTCCTTTAGAGCAACTTCATCCTCTTCAGATTTCAACTCATCTTATTCCATTGATTAATGACCTTCCTGAGCTCAATAGGGCTGGAGCTACTTTAATCCTGTGGTGGGCCATGCTGTTCCAGAGAAGGGAGACAACAGCTGAGAAGACTTGCTTTAATGGCTCATAAAGTGACACTTCATTAGAGTAGGGATTCCAAAACAGCCATCCGTTCCAGTCTTCTGCTGGACAGAAACCATTGGGAGCAAGAAATCTTGAAGATATGTGGTATGAGCCAAGTTGAGCTTTAAAGGTGACAACCAGCACCTTGAATTGCTCCTGGAAGCCTCTTGAAGTAAAGGCACTAGGAGCAAAACAAGGAATGTCCATAACTACTTAAGATGTAGCTTCAGGATGGTGTGTAAGGACCGTTCCATTTAAAGCATATAATAGTAATCTGGTCAAGAGGTAATTAGAACATGAGAGAAAACAGGATCTCTTGTCCAGTAATGGCTATAACTAGCACACTTGATGAAGTTGTGCAGAAACATATTCTAATATCTTTATTATGATCTTTTATATTATAGACCTATGAAAAACGAGGGTGTGTTGTCCTGGGTCCTGCGTGTTCATTTGCTACATATCAGATGGTCTCGTAAGTATCAACCAGTACAGGTAATCCTTGACTTAGACCATTCATTTGTCGATTGTCCAAAGTTATGATGGTGGTGAGAAAAGTGATTTATGACTAGTCCTCACTCTTATGACCATCACAGAATCCTTATGGATACGTGATCTCAATTCAATGCTTGGCAACCAGCATGTATTTACAATGATTGCAGCGTCATTTGCGGCCTTCCCAGCTGGCTTCCAAGAAACAAAGTCAACGGGGAAACCACCAGGGAAGTTTGCAAACCATAATCATGTGATGTCTTGCTTAACAAATGTGATGATTTGCTTAACAATCATGATAACATGATAATGACTGCACCACTTAATAATGAATTTTCCAGTCCCACTTATGGTCATAAGTCAAGGAATGTCTGTATTTGAATAAGATTAAAATATTGAATTAACTTGTTACATATTTAAAAGTTTAGGAGATTCATGTATCAAATATTATACTTTCAGATCCTTTCTCAGCTTACATTTTCTTATGCTGTTGTAAGCTACTTGAGTCTGCAAGATTCAGCAGCATACCCAGTTTAATAAATAATAATATTTATATTTCAATTGTAATAAATATTCCATAGGAAATTACATTTTTGACTGAAAGTCCTGGAACTTGCTAATAGACTAGAATTGCTATGGTGTTGGCCCTGTGTATAAATATTAGAGCTATTAAAAATTAGATATTAGCAAAGGAATATAGATAATCTATTTCTTTGCTGCTCTCTAGGATTGTCCATATTTCTGAGACCCAGACCTGGTAACCTTAGAATTGCAGGTACATTGACAGATGAACGATCAAAGCAATTTGTCCAGTCATTCTCCATGCCCAATATCTACTCATGAAATATTCAGTATACGTAAGAGGAAAATTAAACATCTTTTAAAAAATTAGGATAAAACTCTAAGGATGCCCTCTTTCAAAATAGCCCCCAAGGAGTGTGTGCCCTCTCGTTGAATCCTGACTGATGGGTAATAGAACAATAGATGGGAGGAGGACAGGACCTTAATATTATGAATGACACTGATAGCTGTCTAACTGATTGAAAGAGTCAACTGAAGCAGTCCACACTGTAACTTTTACTATAAGAACTACTTGTGTAACTTATTAAATCATTTTTCTGAAAGAAACAGCTTACTTTATTTTGGTTTTATATTGATTTTAAGCTTATGTTAAACTGAACAGTATTACAAGTGTGACTCCCATTACTTCTATTAACTGATAGCAATAGCGGCCATGGTGAGATCATTTGGTTATTATTTATTTTCTAGATTAGATCGTGTATTGAACCTCCCTATAATTTCCGTTGGGAGTTTTGGTTTGTCTTGTGACTTCAAAGAAAACTTAATAAGGATGTTAACGCCAACTAGGAAAGTGACCTACTTCTTGATTGATTTTTGGAAAAATTCCAGTTTGCCATTCAAAACTGATGTGTGGGAAACAGTTTATGTCTATAAGAAGAATGACACCAATGAAGATTGCTACTGGTAAGAAACTTTCAGGCTATCATTTTGAAATTCAGTGTGTTTTTAAATGCAAGATTCATCCGTGCAAGGATCCAGTTTAGATCGTATCAATTTCATTCTATTATTTATTTATTTATTTATTTATTTATTTATTTATTTATTTATTTATTTATTTATTTATTTATTTATTTATTTATTTATTTATTTATTTATTTATTTATTTATTTATTTATTTATTTATTTATTTATTTTTGTTGTTATTGTTAAGATTTAATCTTCAATTTGATTCACAGTCTGGAACTGCTAACCAAGGACCTAAGAGCTGTTAAGGTAATGTCTGAATATATAGGCAGTTCCGAGTAAGGTGGTTTTTTGCAAAGTCAGAATATTCAAGTCTAATAAGTTCAAAATTTCCATGTATCTAGGCAACCCTTTGAGTATTGCTCCAAGGGCTCCAATTACTATTGGTACAACCGTTGATTTTTTCCTCCACAATCGCTCAACTTCAATTTGCAGATCGTGGTATTTCATTATTTTTTCTAGTTGTTTCTCTTCAATTTGTGTATAACCTAGTATTGCAATATCAATGAACCAGACTTTTTTCTTTTACACAATAGTGATGTCAGGCATGTTGTGGGCCAGATGTCTGTCTGTTTGGATTCAAAAGTCTCACAAGATCTTGACCTGTTCATTTTCAAGAACTTTGTCAATTTGGTGTTCCCGGTAATTTTTGCTACATTCGAACCCAAACTTCTGGCAAAGTTTCCAATGTATGATTTTGGCAATTTGATTATGACATTGTAGATAATCAGTCCATGAGATTTTGATGCAGGCACTGATAAGGAGATTCACTGTTTCATATTTCTCGTTGCATAAGCGACATTTGCTGTTATTACTGACATGTTGAATTTTTGCTTTCATGGAATTGGTCTGCAAGGCTTATTCTTAGGCAATCAAAATGAAACCTTCGATTTCTTTCTTCAGCACCCCTGATTTCAACCAGCTCCATGTTAATTTTGTATCTGCCTTTCCTTCAATGTCCTTCAGTTATTAACTGTGCATAGGCTTATTTTTCCAGTTAGAAACTCGATGCTCAGTTGTTTCCTTTCAATATTCTGCTTTCAATCTTGTTCTTTTCAAGAGGTTTCCCTTATTCACCTCCTTCAGCAGAGGCTCTTTTGTTTTTTTATGTAATCATTTAACCCTTATTTTTTTCTCTTCCACAGTTTGTTTCAATTGTAAGAGTCCTCTGCCACCCTGAGATCTAGGCAAGTACAATCGATCAATATCACTTTTTGGGTGCAGAGGATGGTGCTTTGTCATTAGTTTTCTTGTTTTTCGATCCAAGTTATCAAGTTCTAGCTGAGTCCAATCAATTATTCCAGCTGACTATCATATTACAGGCACTACCCAGGTGTTAATTGCCTTTATGATATTTCCTCCACTCAGCTTTGATCTCAAGATTTTCTGGACTCACTTTATGTATTTTGTTGAAATAGCTTTCTTGACTTGATTGTGCAATAGGTCAGAAGCTTCCAAAACTCCTAAGTACTTGTACCCTTCTTCTGGTGTTATTGCTTTTATCAACTCTTCATTATTAAGTTCGAATCTATCATCTTCAACAATTTTTCCTGCCTTAACAGCAATTGTTGCACATTTGTCAATGTCAAATTGCATTTCAACATCTCTACTAAACTCCTCGGTGCTTTTCAGCAGTGAGCTCAGTTCAGCTTTTGTTTTTCCAAACAGTTTTAAAACATTCATGTAGAGCAAATAGGAAATTTTCAAGCCTTTTTTAGCCAATTCATAGCCACAGTTTGTTTTGCTCAAAATGCTTGCTAGTGGTGCCATCGAATGTACAAATAACAGAGGTGACAATGAGTCACCTTGGAAAATTCTTCATTTGATTTCAACTTCACCAAGTTCTTCTCCACAGGCCATCAATTTAGTTTGCCATAGCTTCATGGAAGTCTTCAGGAATTTTTGGATGTTGCTGCTAATTCCCAAAATGTCTAAGCATTTCTCAATCCAGCTGTGTGGAACAGAATCAAATGCTTTCTTATAATCAATCCAGGCCATGAGCAAATTTGTTCGTCTTTTCTTTGAATTCTTTAAAACCAGTTTATCAATCATTAGTTGGTCTTTTGTCCCTCTTGAATTTTTGCACCACCCTTTCTTTTCTACAGGCAGCAAATCCTTGTTTTCTAGATATCCATAAATGCCTGCAAGTATTATTATAGTAAGATGATGATGATGATGATGATGATGGTGGTGGTGGTGGTTGTTGTTGTTGTTGTTGTTATTGTTATTGTTATTGTTATTGTTATTATGGATCATTGCACAGTCAGCCAGATGTTTAGACTGGATTTGGCATTTTTGTCTACCTATCGAATCCTTACCAAGGACCTGGGATAGGCAGATGTGGATGTTTGATGTTATTACAGATATCGTCGCAGGATGGAAGCAGTTCCTAGTAAGGCCGCCTTTTGCAATTGACTAATGGCGAATTTGTCAATGCCAATGGTGTTCAAGCGGTGCTCCAGTTGTTTTGGGATTGCACCCAAGGCGCCTATTACTATTGGTACTACCCTTGCTTGCTTTTGCCACAGTCTTTCTATTTCTATTTGTAGGTCTTTGTATTTTGTTATCTTCTCCAGTTCTTTCTCGTCTATTCTGCTGTCTCCAGGCACTGCCACGTCCACTATCCAGACTTTTTTGTCTTTCTTATTGACAATTGTTAAGTCCGGGGTGTTATGTTGCAGGTGCTTGTCTGCTTGAATTCTGAAGTCCCAGAGCAGTTTAACTTTATCATTTTCTATGACTTTCTCTATTTTATGATCCCACCAGTTCTTGCTTATAGGCAAATGATATTTCTTGCAGATCTTCCAATGCACCATTGTTGCTACTTTGTCATGCCGCTGCTTGTAGTCAGTCTGTGCGATCTTCTTGCAGCAGCTTACCAGGTGGTCCACTGTTTCTTCAGCGTGTTTGCATAGGCGGCACTTACTGTCTGTTGCTGTCTTCTCAATTTTGACTTTATAGGCATTTGTCCTTAAGGCTTGGTCTTGTGCAGCCAGAATTAGTCCCTCGGTCTCTTTCTTCAATTTTCCTGCTCTTAGCCATTGCCAGATCTTGTTATTATCTGCTTTCCCAGCTATTTTTTTAATGTACTGGCCATGTAGTGCTTTGTCTTCCCATGCCTCTATTCTGTTCTTCATTTGGTCTTTCATGTAGGCCAGTTTGGTCTCTCCAGTAGTCAGTAAGCCTTCCTGATATACTAATTTCAGTGCATCTTCATCACTGTCCTTCAGATATTCTTCCAAAGCCATTTTCTTCTTCAACCATCTGATGTACTTGCAGCATTCCATGCCCACCTATTTGCCTTGGTAGATAAAGTCTGTCAATGTCACTGCGTGGATGAAGGGCATGATTCATTGTCATTATTTTTCTGGTCTTCCTATCCATTGCTTTTAGTTCTGCTTGAGTCCAGTCCACTATTCCAGCTGTGCATCTAATGACTGGAATTGCCCAGGTGTTGATTGCCTTTATGGTATTTCCTCCATTGAGTTTGGACTTTAAAATCTTCTTCACTCTCTTGATGTATTCACCTCTAATCTTTTTCTTGACTTCAGTGTGCTTGATGTTGTCAGCTTGAAGGATACCCAAGTATTTGTAGTAATCTTCCTCATCCAGACTCTTAATGTTATTTTCGTGGGGCATCTTGATTCCTTCAGTTTTCACTGTTTTTCCTTGTTGGATAGTAAGTGTGGCACATCTGTCCAAGCCAAACTCCATTGCAATATCTTGGCTATATATACGGACAGTGTTGAGCAGCGATTCTATTTCAGATGATGTTTTTCCATACAGCTTCAGCTCATCCATGTAAAGGAGGTGGGATAGTTTGGCAGATGTTTTTGATGTTTGATAGCCATGTCCTGAGTTATTCAGTATTGTTGACAGAGGAAACAGTGCAATAACAAATAGTAATGGTGATAATGAATCTCCTTGAAATATTCCTCTCTTGATGTTAACCTCTCCCAGTCTCTCACCATTGATCTGCAACTGTGTCTTCCATTGTGCCATCGATCTTTGCACAAATTTTCTGATGTTTCTACTGACTCCTGTTATTTCTAGGCACTTGATTATCCAGTCATGTGGCAGAGAGTCAAATGCCTTTTTGTAGTCAATCCATGCCACATTCAGGTTGATCTTCCTTTTCTTGCAGTTTCCCAAGATCATTTTGTCTATTAGGAGTTGATCTTTTGTTCCTCTGCTATTGGGGCGGTTTCCTTTCTGCTCCGGTGGAAAGATATTGTTTATTTATTTATCATCATCATCATCATCATCATCATCATCATCATCATCATCATCATCATCATCATCATCATCATCATCATCATCACAGTCAGCCAAACTGTGGGTTTGGTATTTTTGTCTACATATCGAGTCCTTCCCATGGACTCTGGATGTTTGATGGTGTTACAGATATTGTCGCAGGATGGAAGCTGTTCCCAATAAAGCCACCCTTTGCAATTGACTGATGGGGATTTGTCAATGCCAATGGTGTTCAAGTGGTGCTCCAGTTGTTTTGGGATTGCACCAAGGCACCTATTACTATAGGTAGTACCCTTGCTTGCCTTTGCCACAATTGTTCTGTTTCTATTTGTAGGTCTTTGTATTTTGTTATCTTCTCCAGTTCTTTCTCTTCTATTCTGCTGTCTCCAGGCACTGCCACGTCCACTATCCAGACTTTTTGTCTTTCTTATTGACAATTGTTAAGTCCGGGGTGTTATGTGACAGGTGCCTGTCTGTTTCAATTCTAAAGTCCCAGAGCAATTTAACTTCTTCATTTTCTATGACTTTCTCCATTTTATGATCCCAACAGTTCTTGTTTGCAGGCAAATGATATTTCTTGTAGATCTCTCAATGCACCATTGTTGTTACTTTGTCATGCCATTGTTTGTAGTTAGTCTGGGCAATCTTCTTGCCACAGCTAACCAGGTTTTTGTTGTTGTTGTTGTTGTTGTTATTATGTATATGCTGCTTATCTTGCAGTTCAAGGTGACTCTGCAGTTCAAGGTGACTCAAGCTTATGATGTAATAAAGCATATGGATATAAAAACAATTATAAATATAAAAACAGATAAAAATTACAAACAATTAAAACAACTAAAAAAAAACCATGGGTTTAGAGCAGAGAGATAGTGGTGACTTCTCTATTACTACACTAGCCATCTCCAGTCAACAGCTTCTTCTCAGAGGCCTGTGCCAACTGCATAGCTAAGTTATGAGGCATTACCTGAAGGCCAGGGGGAGGGGGAAAATCTCATTCCTCAGCAAGATATTCCAAAGAGTGGGGGCCATGGCAGAAAAGGCTCTTCTACTGGATACCATCCACTGCAATACCTTGGCTGATGGGGGAATGCAGTAAACCTCATCTGCCAGTACAAGTGGGTCAGGCTAATCCCATTGGGGAAAAATGGCTCCTCAAATATTCTGGACCTATACCAAAAGGGCTTTAAAAGCAATGACCAATAGCTTGAATAGGATCCAGAAGCAGATTGACAGCCAGTGCAGCTCGTGTAACAGTGGTGTTACATGCCTCCACAACTGTCTGCACTGCTGCATTCTGGACCAATTGTAGCTTCTGAATACTCTTCAAGGGTAGCCCCAGGTAGGGCGTGTTACACTAATCCAAATGGAAGTTGACCAGGCATGAGTGACCGAGTGCAGAACCTCACAACCCAAAAAAGAATGCAGTTGGTGCACAACCCAAAGATGTGTAAAGGCTGTCCAGGAGACACGAGTCTAACTCCTTCTTCCCTGGACAAAATGTAACTTATGTTAGCCAAAAGTATCCTAGGGAGTTAAAGGGAGCAGTAGGAGCCTTCTGATTAAAAAGGTGTTTTGTGTGGGCTTGGATAACAAGATAGGCAGCGTATAAATTTTTATATAGGTAGATGATAGATAGCAATAGCAATAGCACTTAGACTTATATACCACTTCACAGTGCTTTACAGCCCTCTCTAAGCAGTTTACAGAGTCAGCATATTGTCTCCAACAATCTGGGTCCTCATTTTACCAACTTGGAAGGAAGGAAGTGTTATGTATTGAATATATACAGTATAAAGTTGTGTTAATCCCTGCTAAAGTGAAACTAACTCCAACTGCTTGTGAAGCTAAATTGAAAGTAACCTTTAGATGACCCTGACTGTTAACTCCAACTGTTTTGGAGGGAAACTTTGAACATTCATATTTGGGCGGGATTTTTAAGTATTGTGATTGGTTAAGGCCCTGTGGGCTCAGAGTATAAATTACAGGCAATTGCCTGCAGTTCTCCAGTTCTAGTTTGAGTCAATAAATAACGTTGTAACTATGCTGGTCTGCTCCTTGCCTACTGAAGCCCACTACACAATAGAAGGCTGAGTCAACTCTGAGTCAAGCCTGGTGAGATTCGAACTGCTGAACTGCTGGCAGTCAGCAGAAGTAGCCTGCAGTACTGCATTCTAACTACTGCACCACCATGGCAGATAGATAGATAGATAGATAGATAGATAGATAGATAGATAGATAGATAGATAGATAGATAGATAGATAGATAGATAGATAGATAGATAGATAGATAGATAGATAGATAGATAGATAGATAGATAGATAGATAGATAGATAGATAGATAGATAGATAGATAGATAGATAGATAGATAGATAGATAGATAGATAGATAGATAGATAGATAGATAGATAGATAGATAGATAGAGATATGTATACTGTATACACACATATATATATATACACACACACACACAGGCACCATGAGAAGAAGAAAGATCCATAGGCACAGAAGTGAATTGCAAGGGTTGAAACATACTGTAGTCATAACTTACAATTATATAAAGCTATACATTATGTACTATATTATATGATACAGAGTTAAAAATACTACACACAAAAGTATTAAGATATATGGCATGAATATTCAGAACAATACAGATAGTCTTCACTTAACATCCTGTTGCTTAGTGACCATTCAAAGTTACAACAAACCTCCCTAGAGCTACTTACAACTCAGTCCCTGAGTACTAATGACATCTCCCCCCCACAGATCTATTTCATTTCCAGGCTCAATTATGGTCGAGGACTGCCTATTATATGACAGAATGAGAAAGAGAAAGCATCTCTTCCCATTTTTAAAAGTAAGGTTAATATGATGGAAGCCTATGGTTATTATGGATTTTGCAATAGAGATATAATAATATAAATGTTGATGCACATGAAATGTCATTTTTTAGAGATGTGTACAGCTTGAAATTTGGAGGAATTTGATACCACAACACTGTTATCTTTCTCATACCAAATATTTTTCCAGACATTATGCAACTGTCAAATATTAATTTTCCTATTGTTTCTTATTCCAATCCCAGGTATATGAATGCGTTAGATGCTTCAATTACAGATATCTCAAAATACATGAAATTCAAGGAAATTATAAGGAGCCCAGAAGACCTGCAAAATATTGTGAAAAGTTCAAATCGAAAAAGCAATGGTAAGGCCTTTGTATCTGGAATCCACAGGTCTAGGTAGACTGGGCCATGAAATCAATTTTAAGGATGCCTAATACTACTTTTATTGAGATTGATTATAATAACAGTATCTATCAAGTCCTCCTCCTCCTCCTCCTCCTCCTCCTCCTCTTCCTACTACTACTACTACTACTACTACTACTACTAACTGCGGAGCTGTCTGTCTAAGCTGCTTCCAAACATAATCTTAAAGCCTGTTCTTAAAGCTTGGCATTATGCAGCCAGAATTAGCCCCTCTGTCCTTTCTTCAACTTTTCTGTTCTTAGCCATTGCCAAATTTTGTTATTGTCTCTCTGCCTGCTATTTTTTTTTAATGTACTGGCCATGTCGTGCCATGTCGCTTTTCTGCTCTTTATTTGGTCTTCCTTGTATGACAGTTTGGTTGCTCCAGTAATCAGTAAGCCTTCCTGCTATACTAGCTTCTTCACTGTCCTTCAGATATTTTTTCCAATGCCTTTTTTTCCAATCATATGATGTACTTGCAACATTCCATGCCCACCTATTTCCTTAGTAAGTAGAGTCTGTCAACATTGCTGCAGGAATGAAGGGCACGATCCATTGTCATTATTTTTCTGGACTTCCTATCCAGGGCTTTAGTTCTGCCTGAGTCCAGTCTACTATTCCAATTGTCTGTCTGATGTCTTTTCACCTGTTTTTTAATTTGTGCACTCAGACTGGTTCTGCTGAAAATACTCTGATTGTGATGGTTTCTGGAGCTACAATAATTTCATAATCTATAATTACATGTAAAAGGTAAAGGTTTCTCTGTCCAGTTGTGTCTGACTCTAGGCTGTGGTGCTCATCTCTATTTTTTGGCCGAGGGAGCCAGCATTGTCTAAAGACATTTTCTGTGGTCATGCAAAGATGCCTTATTCACCGAGCTGGCAGAACTACTGATGAGGGTGGAAACTATCAAAGCAAACTTGCATTGGCAAGTTTTGAATGTACAATCCCTCTTCATCTCTCTTTATGACCATCAATACTCTTTGAAACTCTGTTTAGTTTTCCCTCTAGATGCTTCATCTCCCATCACACAAAACAAAATAACCTGGAACTTCTAGAAACATTTTACAATGGGTCACGCATGATCAAACCTGTGCAGTTTTTTTCCTTCCATTTTAACTTTCATGTAATTAATATTCCTACTCACAAAACAAACAGGCTAATACTTTTTCATGCAAGGTAGAATATTTTGTTCCTTATGTTCGTCTTCAGCCTCAGTTTGAAAAGACCAATAAGACATTGAGAGTTAGAAGGCATAGATCACTCCTCACTGAGCAAATTCACAGTTAGCAGTAACAAGAATAGTATGTGTTGGTTTTACTCAGTGTTTCTCAACTTCAGCAAAATTAAGATGTGTGGACTTCAACTCCCAGAACTCCTCAGCTAGCAGCATTCCACTTATAATAAACATGCAGATTTAAGCCTTGCATTGCAGTCTCACCACTTACCAATTCTTTGAATTTGGAGCAGGAGGAAGTTGAACTTAAGGAGCTTATGGGTGATTGGATGATTGGATAACTACCAAGAGAAAATTAAATTCCCACATGTACTTCAAACTGGACAGTATTTAAGACATCTTTAACAGAAGTGAACATTTCTCTCTTATATATTTCTGATCCATTGGAACAAATGGGTACTCTTCTTAAACCAGAATGAATGGAATATTACACTTTTAGCTGTTGGTTATTGGATGTAATAAATAGTTCTTGTCATGCCACTCCAACTTAGTCTATAGTGGAAGAGTTCTGAGCTGGGAATATGTGTATGGAGATTCTCAATGATCTAGGTCATGGTTGTCCCAAAGGTGTTTTTCCAAAAGGCAACTGGACTTTCTTGGTTTTTTTCCTTGAAAATGTTCAGTTATGAAGAAATTTCTTGGATGAAAAATGAAACATTTTCAAGGAAAAAACCAAGAAAGTCCAGTTGCTTTTTGGAAAACACCTTTGGGTTTGAACTGGGAAGTGTCTGAACAGGAGGTCATGATGTTCAATGACTTCCCTGCCTGCTATATTCTCTCTAGAGGAGACTAGTAGGTAGAGAGAATTATTCAGGATCAGCAGAAATGCAAATAGAAGCAAAGAGTTACTGACTCTTTCAAGGCTGCTGGATCAGGAGAGATGAGAACTGCTAAGCTAAGTTATAAAGGAATGGAGAAAGGATAATTCCAACCATAGAAGCGGGATAAGTAATAGTTCTGGTAAGTTCAGAAGCCAACCACCTGAAACCAGATACTCTGTTCCTGTAACAGGAGACAGGTGGAAACCCTTCCTGTCTCCCAGAAACAGGAGATCTCAAGGACATTGCACTATGCAGATGTGACAAAGAAGCACAAAGATTAAGCCTTGATCTCACCATAAAAGATGCAGAAAAGAAAAAGAAATCAGAAAAAATGAGAACATAGTAAAAAAAAAAGGTATAAAGGAATGGCTTCCTTCTTTTTCACAAGTATAAACAATTTTAGTAACTTAATGATATAGCCCAGGCTCAGAACTCAGATTCTGAGTCTGAATCTGACCCTGAAGAAGCTGCTTCAGTTCAGCCTGGAAGAACAGAGCGAGGAATCACATGAGACTGATCAAACATAGGGGCCACCCAAGCAGCTGGAAAAATCAGATGAGGATGATGTAATGCCTTCCAATCCATGTACCACATGGGTGTCAAACTCGCCGCGTCACGTGACGTGTTGCGATGTATTGCAACTTTTTTTGCATTGCAGGACCTGGGGTGGGCCTTCGCATGATGCAACCGGCCCGTGGGCCAGCAGTTTGACACCCCTGATGTACCAGATGAGTAGAGAAGAGAGCAGCACAGTGAAGGTCATTACACTGCTGTCCAAGCAAAGATATAAACATTATTGACAGCTGACTGTAGCCTTATTTAAGAAACAGTCCTGAATCAGGCTCTCTTTGCTGGAAACAACTTCTATTTGGCTATGCATGACACTCATATGTGGAGTCTTCTCTTTAAACTCTGACCTTTGGACTGTCTAATAATATGGACCTAGCTCTTTAAAACTTGGACTGAATTTGAACTCTTCTTCTGAGTACTCCTATTTCAAAACAAACTTTGCAGGCAAGTCTTTGGCTTGTTTACATTTCTTTGCTTCATTGTTAGCTTTTCAGCCTTGAAGTAAAACTGATAATTTCCTGAAAAACTATGCATGCCAGTGAGACTGAAACTTGAGGCAGGGCACATCACCTTCTTTTAAAATACAGCAAATGATATCTTTTTCCCATATCCCATCTCTTATCTATAAACAAATCCTTTAAAACCTTGTCATTTCAGCCCCAATAAGCCATTAAGGGTTACCAGAGATAACAACATATCTAATTACACCTTGATCAAATAAGTCAACTTTATATTCCTTCCTTTTATTTTTAACAAACTTTATCTTGAAATAATGTCCTAAAATGCGGGTTTTTTCATATTTTTTTCGTTCCTTCAAGCCTCTTTTGTAAATCCAATATATGAAGATGAGTCAGGTCATTCTTTTGGTTTGTTATTTGTATAACTTCTTTAAATATTAAGACATCAGCCAGTTTCTTTAGTATGTCCAGTATAATGTCTTTTTCTATATCTTTCCTGTAGCTTGCCATTTTAAAATCAGTCTCACTTTTGTCCAGTAAAACCTGTTCCTCTTCCATAATATTTTTAAACACAGTCTATCTATGGAGGTAGACTCTCTTAAAATTAGTTCAAAAATATCCTTCAATATGTCCAATGTTAAACCATTTTGCTTCATTCTGAATTAATAAGTCAAATATAAGTAGTATTGGGATTTTTAGTTCTTTCAAGTTCTCTCTAGTGTCCAACTTCAAAGTTCTATTTTACCATTTTTTAAAAAGTATTCAAAAGAAAAGTGTGCTTTCATGGGACAGATTATTTTAATTAGTTCCAAAATCTTATTTCAAATTTATCTGGACCCTTAGTTTAGTTGTAACTTTCTAAAATCAAAATTTTAACCACCCTTTTGCTGTTTATTCCAGTTTTTTTTTAAAAAAAGAATAGAATATTCTTTATTGGCCAAGTATGATTGGGCACACAAGGAATTTGTCTCCTGTGCATCTCTTAGTGTACATACAAACAACAAAGTAATATCATCATAAGATACCAATAGTAGAAGGTAAAAGGAAAGATAAGAAGGATAATAGTAATACAGCCCTACTACATGGATAAATATCTTCAGACATAAGACAGTGCTGTGGGAATTGGTGTTTAGCAGAGTGATGGCACAAGATGGCATGTGTTTAATTGTTTTGGCATGCAATGCCCTATAGCAGCATCCTGAGGGGAGGAGTTGAAACAGCTTATGTCTAGGATGTGACACACACAAAAAGTTTAAAACTTTAAACTTGTATTTAAAACTAAGGATTGAAAAAGGTCTGTAAGGCATTTACAGTTCTGTAAAAGGCCCTAACAGCTGAAAAGGCACCAATCATGGATCGAGCAAATATATCTATTTCCTTGTCTCCCAGAGCTCTAAACCTGCCACAGACTGTTGTTTTGCAGTCTCCTCATGAGGAGTGTCAGAAGAATAATTGAGGTTCCAATTCGAGCCATGGTTGTGCATGAACAAATCAAAATGAAATCTAGACATGCTGTTGGACAGGAGATGATTTATTTATTCCCAAAAGCAAAGAGGTTCGCTTCTGGTGGTAGCTACCAAATCAGGGGTGTGTAAGTAGGTATTTATAATGACAAGAGATTTTGATGTTCAGATATACAGATTGAGGTGTTTCGGCCCTGGGCTTTGATTATGAGGTAGATATGTATATCTGGATATTGTCTTGAGGATATGAAGTCCAGGGAGGGAAGATTGCCCTCAGAAGTGTAGATGCCTTTCTAATTGTGGTTTTATTGTGAGGGGTCTGGTATTGTGATTTAATCTTGAAGGGGTTCCATTTTTCTGATGGGGGCAATGAGGTGTTTTTAATCATTTCCTTTATTTTGAGAATTGTCGGTAGATTAAAGATGGTTTGGGAAATGTGTGACCTGTCTATGGGGTGATTGAGACAATATGAAAGATAAAGTTAAGAATCTGATTTATAATTTTCCCACAGGAATAACTATATGGAGCACTTGAGGGTGATCTCAAAATTTCTCTTTGCCTAGAGAGGAATTATAAAGAGCCAGTCAACTTGCCGGTTCTCCATTTTCCTGTAGTTGTTGGCTCCACTATATATATAAACAGAATTTATAATGACTTTGGGGGCACACACACACACACAGACAGACACACACATATACATATTTCCCCAAAGTCATTATAAATTCTGTTTTCTGTCTATTCTCATATGCTCCTTTAACAATAAAATAGGGGAAATCCACACTCTTTCTTGATAACCATCAGAATACTAAGTTTCAACTTTTGGTATTAACCTCTCTGGTTTTGGTTATTAGGTTGTTGTTTTTTCAGTGTACTAGATCCCCAGTTTTACTGCTTTAATGTTATTTCATGTTCTAAATATATATATATATTTAAAAATAAAGCAAAATATTTATTATTTCTTATTTCTCATTCTCTCTTACTTTTTTTTAACAGTAATCCTCACATGTGGTACTCCAGATGATATCAAAATAGCCCTTGGGAATAAAGAGGTGGATAACAATATAGTTTTCATCCTGATAGATCTTCACAGGTACATATTTTATAAAACAAATAAAGAATAATAAAAGAAAACGATGGAATCTGAATAGACATGTGTGTATTCCTTCAATTAAGATGCTACTCAGAACCCTCAAACTCTCAGACTCTTAGATTGAGGAAGACAAATAACAACAACAACAACAACAATAATAATAATAATAATAAAAAGTTGGGAGGGATCTTGGAGGTCATCTAGTCCAACCCCCTGCTCAGGCAGGAAACCCTATACCATTTTGGACAAATGGCTGTCCAGTCTCTTCTTAAAAACTTCCAGTGTTGGAGCATTCACCGCTTCTGGAGGCAGGTTGTTCCACTGGTTAATTGTTCTAACTGTCAGGAAGTTTCTCCTTAGTTCTAGGTTGCTTCTCTCCTTGATTAGTTTCCATCCGTTGCTTCTTGTCCTGCCTTCAGGCGCTTTGGAGAATAGCTTGACTCCCTCTTCTTTGTGGCAGCCCCTGAGATATTGGAACACTGCTATCATGTCACCCCTCATCCTTCTCTTCATTAAACTAGACATACCACCCATAAGGGGGAGAAGGGAATTTTATATATATTCTATACCAAAGTAACTCTCAAATTAAACTTATTTTTAAGTTCTGTATAACCTATGCAAATGAATATTTGCTTTACAACCAGTGAATTCCCTTATGGAGGGAGACAGAGAAATTTCTTCTCCACTCGTGTCCAAGTTAGTAGCTTTTAAGCTCAAAGCCTGAGGGGATAGTACTTGTTTTAAAATTGTGATTTCCTGCATGATTTGTTATGTACCCAGGGATATAATGCTGTAGGGCCAAAGATACGTACTCTAGGAAAAATTTCTCTACTAAAGTTCATTAGTAAAAGAGACCAGCAACATTCTTCCATCCAAAGCATAAATTGTGTTTATATACCAGAGGCTGCAATACTTAAAAAAGGGCCTGCATGTGACTGCCCCCCACCCCCAGGTTTATGCAAAATATGCATGTAATCTGTGAGATTAGGAATAGTGGTGATAAAGGTAATAGAGGTAATAAAAGCAGAACTACAAAGACAATGGTTTATTTGCAAACAAAGGCTGTGTGGAATAAAGATTACTATTGTTATTTGAATTGCTACCTTTTTTGGCCTTGTTTCCCATAGCATTTCTCACTTTCAAGTATTATCAACATTCTTTTACTTTCTAGCATTTCATGGTGTAACTGGCATTTTTACTGCTTCTCTAAGGAGATTCAGGAAAGATGACTGGAAGGGGTGTGATCTGTCTATCTTGACTATCACCATTTTTCTTTTTCTGTACTGTTATGGTATGCCCCCCCCCATTTGTTTAAGGATTTAAGGGGATAAGCAATGGAGTTTGCATCCTTCATATAATTTATGTTCCTGCACATTAGGTTTTCTTAGGGTTTTGCTACTTATCTGAGATATGTTTATTAACAAAATGCAGTCTTTGTGTCCTGTGCAAGACTAGAAAGAAGGCAATTATAGCCTGAGAGCTTTTATCATCATGTTGTAAATCTTCTGATACTAGCCAAGGCCAAGATTTAGACAAAGAGCAGCAAATGCTTGGAGAGTTCAAAGAGAGGTTGCTAGCCTTATAAATTATGTTAGTGCCACAAGAGTGCTAGCTTGAAGATTTGAGGCTGGAAAACTGAATATAATAATTGAAAACGATCTGTGGTTCAGTAATTAGAGAATTTAATTAAGCTGTTCCTAAGTCTTAGTTAGTTCTCCTAGAACTAAGGAGAAATTTCCTAATGGTGATCACGAACAATCAACCAGTGGAATGGCTTGCCTTCAGCAGTTGTGGGTGCCCCATCACTGGAGATTTTCAGGAAGAGACTGGACAGCCATTTGTCTGAAATGGTATAGACTCTTCTGCTTGAGCAGGGAGTTGGACTAGATGACCTCCAAAGTCCCTTCCAACTCTGTTATGCTATGTAGGAGATTAGGAAGCTGAGAGTAGAAGTATTTATAGTGACAATGGGCTTTGATTGTGAAGCATGTTAGATGTGAAAATTGAGGTGTTCTTGCCATGGGGAAGTGTGAAATCCAAATGGACTTTGATCACAAGGTGCATGTTTGATGTGCAGATCTTCCTAGAGGTGGAATTTTATGAGGGGGCCTGACATAGTATTGTGATTTAGGAGATTTCCTTTTCTTGAGGGAATTTTGCTTCCTGGTGAGACATGCTTTAGCCTCCATAAGATGAAAAGCTTTTTAGGCATCTCTATAACTTTGTTTGTTAGTTTTGCCTGTGAAAGGGATGACTCAGGTGGCAAGTTGGTATTTTTCTTCTGACAGAAGTAATCTAGTACACCTATGGCAGGGATTGAGAGAACATTCTTGCTACTCACAAGAAAGCTTATTTGATTCATTTGGTGCATTTAGGCATCCCTAGGTTTTTTTTGTAAATGAACCTTGATTGTCTTTGGAGGCTCCAGTAGGAGTATAGCTATCATATACTGTTGACTAAAGAATGGTACATGGTTTCTATCTGATATGGTCT
Source organism: Azemiops feae (assembly GCA_023970755.1). NCBI lineage: Eukaryota > Metazoa > Chordata > Lepidosauria > Squamata > Viperidae > Azemiops > Azemiops feae. The sequence continues at coordinate 1,724,827 of JALGBA010003460.1, forward strand.
CCTATTCCACCAAATGGACAGTTTTTTGAGGGGCATATACTGTATGTTACAGTGAGGTAGGAAGGACACATCCACCTAGCCAGCCAGATCATCCCTTGTGGACAATGGGGCGACAGATGTCTTAGCCAAATGGTTCTTGCATCCTATTCAGGGATCAAATTGATTAAAAACTAAATAGTAATAGTAGTAGCAGTAGAAGAAAAAATATTTCTTGGACAATTCTATCCAGCCCAGAGACATGTTCAGACAGATTTTTGGGTTCAAGAGCATCAATCTGAGATGAGAAAGAGAGAGGCTGAATTAGAGGATAATTATTTGACTACCTGGAGAGCAAAAGCAATAAGCCAGAAATCCCTGAGTTTGGCAAAAGTCCCAGAGGTAGAGGGAATGCCAACAGAAAAAAGGGAAGTCCCAGAAAGCAAGACTTCTTAAAAAGGGTGAGCCAGAGATAAAACAAACCTCATCACAAAAATGTGTGTTATATTTGTGGTATTTACTTCCACAAGAGCTGGATGCAGCTCTGTTACACAGTGTAATGGTGCCTAAAATAGTCAGTAATAGAATAGTGTAACAGTAAGATAGATAAGATAAGATAACCTTTATTGTCATTTTAGTGTGGGCACACTGGCACATATTAAAAATGAAATTATGTTGTCTGCTCTCAAAAGTGTACACATATATAATATACATATAAACATGATATATACATATGTATATAACTACACCCTTACATATAAATACATATAAATATTAATCACTGTCCATCGAATACATAGCAGAAAGAGTATAAAGTGGTAAAACAGACTAAATATTAACATTAAAATTCCAAGGCAGATCTCCCCCCCCCCCATCCCTTTCCTTCCAGAACAGAAGAAATTGCAGAGCTGGCAGTTAGTGACAATATGAAAAAAAGGGTAGGATGAAGAGAAATTCTAAATGTTTCCTTTATCACCACCATCAAGAACTAAGAACTAAGGCAAAGCTCTTTAAGTGAGGAATGGCCAAGAGCCCGCAATGCGACCGTGGTGGTCCAGAAAAAAATATAACACATATAGTTCGAGAATGCCACCTCAGGAAATTTCAAGACACCTGGGACAATCTCATTGCAGCCACCTCAGAAGCAATTAAATGGTTAGCTTCCTTAGAATCAGTGGCTGCATGACCTCTATAGATGCCATACACTAAATAAATAAATAACCATCAAGAATCACTGCCGGCAGTGTTTCTGATTCTGATCCAACAGATCCCAGGAACAGCATCAGAGCTGAAGAGTGCAGTGATAGGAACAGCTAAAATACTGCATGCAACCCTTTAACTCCCAGGCCTCTGGTAGAGGACCTGAGTCTGAGGGAAATACATACCATCCATAGGGGTATGAATTACAATTATAATTGTATTTTTAAAATATGTATGTATATATGGGCACACATGCACACGCACACCCACACGCATACCCACACGCATACCCACACGCATGCACACACACACTTTATTTGACATGTGTCTGGAATTCAGGAGTGGCGACTAGCAAAGGAAAAAAGAACTATGGCTCATTCCTCTGTGTCTATTTGTGCTGTAGTGCCATGATTATTGTTTTCATGCTGGATGATGACATACTGACTTGAGAAGGCTGCCAGTCAGTCACTTTGCCTGCCATGCCCTACATATGTTTAATAAGAAAAACATAATTGACAGTTACTTGCAACAGGGGCAATAGAGGTGGGATATAGCTTAGCAAAGGGGATAGCACGTTTCATGCTGGTGTAGTTTTCTGTCGCCTCAAGGATGAGTGGAGAACACTTCAACTCAGTAGTGAGGAAATGCTCATTTCATACACGACGTTACAATTGTTTTACGAGATCTTTTGGCATGGGATATACATTCAATCTGCTTGCAAGACTGACAGCAATTTTGACAGGAAATACAAATCTGCATCAAAAAATGAAGGTTTATTTATCATCTTTGTTACTGTTATTTAGCACTCATATAGAGTTCAGTGAGTTGGGATCTTAATATTATTTCAAAATTCTGTGTAATTTCCCTATAATGTAGTCCAGTATTGATAAGAGATGGAGGAAGCTAAGGCTAATGAATAGGTAACTTTGTGCCTGTGTTTCAAACAGGAACGTCTGGACATGTTCTCATTTTCTTAAGTGAACTATGTACAATGTACAGATGATAGATCACAATATATCACTATACTTCCTCTTTAACTGCCTTGAAATGCTAAAATAGATAAGCGTTTGACAGTTGTAAAACATGGCTGATAAATTGCATTTAAGCTATTTCCTTCCTTTATATAAACAAATGATTTTATGAGCCTTTTATTATGCGTTTTGTTCACAGCACTCACGCTAACTCACACCATATATTAAATCAATTCAATAAGGCTATGCTGTCTTTCACATGGGGTAGAAAAGTTATTTGTGTTGCAAAAATATTTTTTATGATTTCCACATTTGAAACAGACAATAAGTAAAAAAGTATATTACAAAACCAGTGTTTGTATTTTATTTCAAGTATTTACTGAAATGATCTCCCATCCCTAATATTTGTATAAATTTCTTGCTGTTTTCCACACTTCATAAATATTTATAATGTTAAATGTTTATTGTATTGTTATGTTTGTATTTTAATTTTTTTATGTTAAACATTTCTTATAGTGCTGCAACAGCTCTTGGATGTAAGAAGTGACATGCAAATGGATTTAATTAATTACTTAATATGTTTCAGTTAAAATATTACAACAAAAACAAATTACAACAAAAATGAAATCATGAAAAATTATTTCTCTGATATTGAAAATTGGAGATGATAATAGGTTGGGAAACTGTTAAGATAAGGTGTGCTATGTGAAACACTGTGTGATATTTTACCACTAGATACACTACTCTTTTCATATGTAGGGTTTTTTGCTTGAAAGTTCATGTTTAAAAATATCTTTTCTTGAAATGCTCTGACAGACCAGATGCAGGCAGAATGATTGCAGTTTATGCTCCCTGTTTGAAGGGACTAACATTTCAATGAAGAAACATGTGACTATTGTATGGTATGCATGACACTTTTTGTTTGAAAATATCCTTGCATGTCCAGGTAAAATCCTATGATATTTCACTTGCTTCAGTACTGAACAAACAATGCATATAGATTCTATTTTGATTTATTAAATGCTACCTTTATATCACATGTATATGAGCTAAAGATTGTTTCTACCAAGTAGGTTTTTTAAAACCTCTGCTTTGATAAATGATTGATATTTTACTAGAGAAACTCTCTGTGGTGGCTGAATAATGTTTGACTGTTATTCTTCTTGCTACTTACTACACATGGGTATTTGTGATTTTTTTTTTCAGTAACATTTCTTATGAAAATAGTCCCTCACCTAGTTACATGCGGAATGTCCTTGTTCTGACTCTTGCACCAACAAATTACAGCTCAATTTTAAATCATAATAGGACTCTCATGGATCCTGAGAAGATCGCTTTGGTAACTCTTTTATTTGCATTCTGGATACAAGAGCTTTTTTGTCTTGTTTCATGGGCTTAACGGCCAAACTACATCTACCAGCTGCAGTCCAGTTGCTTTGAACATTGCTAGTACTGTTGAGTCTGTTCTTCAGTTTCCACTACAACTTTCTTTGCCAATTATCATCCAATTAATTTACTACAAGTTCCTCTCCTAAAATTACCCACCTTGTCCAATATTTAGCATGTTGTACAAGATTATAGTCACATAATTCATATAATTTTCTGGAAGAGGACAAGGCTTATTAATTTGTTTAAGTAGTTCATTTACTTGGGATTTTTTTTCAAATGAGCCTCAGAGGGGAGAAGGGAGGTATCAATAACCACAAATGTAGGCATGTTCACCCATATACACAAAATATGTGTATTTATGTAGAATTCTGAATAAAATTTGAAGGAGAAAAACAAAAAAAAGCAGTACCAAAACAACAAGTCATTTGCAGCCCTAACAATATGGAGAAAAACACATCCTGAAATAAATAAAAATACACCATATACTACTTTTCATCCAAGATTGTCTTGGGATTTAACTCTCCTTTTACTGCTTCTAGCTGAAAAATGACATCATTGTGGGATACTTGGATGCTGTTTTACTCTTTGGACATGCTTTGAAAGTCCTTATGTCCAGACAAAAATCAGTTTGTCCTGTTGATTTCCTTGGCCAATTCCGGAATATCACATTTCAAGGTAATTACATATCTTGTTTCTTTTAGATTATTATAGATGGCCTATGCAAGCCTCTTAAAATTAGTAAATGTTTTAGAACTGTAACTCTTCTGATTCTTGGTTAACTTTCTAAGAATTGCAATCCATAAATATCTATAGGGATATTGGTAGTGTGCAAAATTTGTACCAAAAATAGAATTTATGAAGAGGTTTCTTAAAATTATCTTACAAATAATGAGGATGAAACATTTTAACAATACAGGATAAAAGAAACACTTTTTCAAAAATAATTTGATTATACTTCCTGATGTTTTTTAAAACTTTTGAACATGTAGACAAAAAAATATATAAACTAAAAAGTAGTAAAGAAAGAAAAGAAAGAGAAAAAGAAAGAAATCAAAGAAAAAGCATAGTATAAAAAAAGAAAAAAACTATGTTCATTTTTTTCATTTTTACGCAAAAAGTCCATAATAGGCTTTCAGTCAACCATAAATATAGATAATGTTTTCTCTAATCTAGGAGACTAATTTATCAATTTCAGCAAAATCTATCAACCTCACTAACCATTCCTCCATAGTAGGTAGTGTTAAATCTTTCAATCTCTATGCATACATAATCTCATTGCTGTGTTCATGTATTGAAATAAACTTCCATTGCTCTTTTCTAGCTGCTTGTCGATTAATCCTAAAAGGAAAAGTTCTGACTTCAATTGAATATTAATCTTTAAAATCCTCTGTATGTATCTTGATCCATTTTTATAACTGCAAATAGTGATAGTTATCTTTCTGCTATTCATTGTTCTATGATTTGATTTTTAAATTTGCCTTAATAATTTTCCAATAGGTCCATTAAATCAACTATTTATCTGCTATCCAGTTCAAATTGTCAAAGGCATTCTATGCTTCTAACTAATTTGATTATAATTTACTACTAGTTTAATTAATTTACTATATAGTAAATTAAATGTCACTTGTTGGCTGAAACTTACAAGTTAATATGATTTTTTTTTTTTGCTTAGGTACTTTAGGTCCTCGAATTGTGGATGGATATGGAGATATTGATGTCAATTTCAGTATTCTCTACACATCGACAGATAATTATGAAGTGAGTACAATCTTATTGTGAAAATATACTTTCAGCAAGAATTAATCAACCAAAACCAATCACTGACCATATGTTCAATCACTGGGAGAAGATAGTCCTGTAGGTGTCCAGGTACTGAATCATGTAAGCAGCTCTTGCAGTATTGCTGTTATGGGGGGGGGGAGGGTGTTGTGTAGGCTTCAAGCACAGCCCCATATAGAGTGAATTGCACTAGTTCAATCAAGAGATACCCAAAAGTATGAATGACTATAAACTGAGCTCCTGATACAGAAATGTTCCAACGGTACACAAATTAGTGCAGGTGCATATCAGAAGAGGCTATTCATCTTGCTATCTATATGAACTGTGGTGGTGCAGTGGTTAGAGTGCAGTACTGCAGGCTACTTCTGCAGACTGCTAGCTGCCTGCAGTTTGGCAGTTTGATTCTCACCGGCACAAGGTTGATTGAGTCTTCCATCCTTCCGAGGTCGGTAAAATGAAGATCCAGGGGCAATATGTTGACTCTGTAAACTGCTTAGAGAGGGCTGTAAAGCACTGTGAAGCAGTATATAAGTCTAAGTGCTATTGCTATATTTATTTTTATCCTTATATATAAGGATATTAAAGATTGGATAGTCCTTTGCCCATGAGTATTTGGACTTTGTAATAGCCTTGTAGGGCCCCTGGAGTCTCTCCTTTAATTATTGCCAGAATTTGGTAGCATGAATGTAAAAACATTAAAAATTTGTCACCAACATTAGAAATTAAAAAATCTATAAAATTATTTATATCTTTAGCACTTTAAGTACTCCCTAAGTACTTATATTTGGAGAGAAACATTAGGTAAAAGCCTATGTTAATTACAATTTTTATTTAATCCGAACAAAAACATCAGACACTATATCAAGATAAATACATTAGCTAGCAGATATATGTCAGGCAGGATTTTCGCCCATTGTACCTGGAGTGCCAGGGATTAAATCTGCAAACTTCTGCATAAAAAGCACATGCTTTATTACTGAGCCACAGTTCATTCAGACAGGCCCAACAACAACAATCCTATTCTCACTTTGGAATAAAGCAGAATAATATATTAAACCATAGCTTAAAATTGATATACTATTTAGAGTAATTTGAAGCTGGTAAATATTGTTGCCTGATTAAAATGAAATGGGGAATGTAGAGTTTTCCTTTTATTGTTTCTGTTGTGTCTTTGAGTGGCTGCCTGGACAAGTCCCTGCAGTTTTCTTGGCAATGTTTTCAAAAGTGGTTCGCCATTGCCTCCTTCCTAGGAGTTTTCCTGGTTTACTGCAATTCAAATAAAGGAAATCAAAGGGGCTTGGTCCTTAAGCAAAAGACTCCCTTATGCTTTGACTTAATAATTTACAAAAGAGCTCAATATGAGATATGTGGGATACAGAAAGGAGACTGAAAAGATCAAAGAAGGTGACTGAGAAAATTACTTTTAATCACTAGTAAACCATGTGAAAGAAGCATCAGAGTAAAACCTCCCTCTCTTTTCTTCTTCCAGTTTAAAAGCCTCCTGTGGTTTGACACAAATCTGAACAAAACTGTTGTGAAGACAGACAAACCTAAATTCATCTGGAATAAAAACATGCTGCCTACTGATATTCCTAGCAGTGGTGAGCCAATCTAATTCTTGAGAAGAATACCTACAGATGGAACCAGTCATTTGCAATTGCCATAATTTATAATGTGTTTTGGAAATGTATGCATCTCTTTGAGCCACTTCTGAATACTATCTTGTTGAAAATGTTTCAGTCCCTTTTGCCTAGGTAACAATTCCTGCAAAGAGGTAGTCTTTGTTTAGTATCTGTCTCATTTAGCAACCATTTGCAGCTACAATGGTGATGAAAAAATAATTGTGACTAATCCTCTCATTTACAACCTTTGCAGGTCTGTAAAGCAAGGGAAAGCTGAAGTAAGAACAGTTGCAGGTTCATTAACTGCTTTGCTTAATGACCAAGTTGCCAGTCACAGTTGTGGTCACTAAACAAAAACTACCTGCATTTTAAACAAGGTTATGTTCCTTACACTCTACTGCAGGGGTGTCAAACTCACAATGTCACGTGACATGTCACAATGTATCGTGACTTTTTTTCCATTGCCGGCAATGGGGTGGGCACGGTTTTGCCATGACACATCCGGCCCGCGGGCCAACAGTTTGACACCCCTGCTCTACTGTATGGATTACAAGCAGGAATCAATTCTTTTTGGTTTTCTGAATTACTTTTTTGTTATTTTTCTCCTATAGTCTCAAACCAACTATAAAGATGCAAAACAAGAATAGCTAAAATTGATCCAATAAGACATAATTACAGTATTTTGTTGATCTGCAAAACTGCCTCTGGCTTGTTCAACAAATCACAGTTAAAAACAAACAAGGGCTTACTGTTATATGAGAACAAGGTCAATGAAATGTGCATCAATAGGACAGATAATAAAATGACTTAGATATGTAGGTATATCCTCATAAAAGTTGCTTTTTTCTGTTTTGAATGCCAACCTCAGTTCCAAAGCAATTTATTATAAATCAAATATAAATATAAAATCAAATACAAAACATCATAGAGGATTTACCATATCCACAGAACCATAGAATATTTTCAGGCATTGTAATGATTTATTTGCTTTAACCTGTAAGTATCCTCTTTCTCCATGATCAAGAGCTCATTGCAGTTGGCTTATTCCTGGATGGAGAAATAATTTCCCTATGTTCGCCAATCCTTTCTTTATCTTCCCAGGTTGAAGAAAAACCTGCTCATTAAATAAAGAGTTGTTGCTATGGAGACACTATGGTTGACCTTGAGAAATAAGTTTGAAAGGTTAGGATGCTTACATGACCAAATATTATCCATTCTATGAGATCTAGAAAGAGTATTTTGAACTGGAAATTAATTTTCAGATGCTCAAGATACAGGAAGCCACACAAATAATGTCTTTGATTAAAAAAATGGTTCAGCATCTCTTGCTGTGTATATTTTATAGCTTTTCAAACTTGGAACTGATATTGTAGAATCTTTTAATATAATGTATCTATTTGTCTGTTTTGCCCCAATTTCTAATTAAAGCCATTCCAGCATTTTATAGAATGTTAAATAATATTCTTAAATGTTATTCTTAAAAGCTAGTATACATTTTGTGAATAGATACACACAGTATATTCTCAAAATTCTAAATGTGCCCCCAACTGGAAAGGATTATGGACCCCTCACCATAACCAGGACTGCTGCAGCACAACAAATGATCATTTTGGGGTATGCTACAATGGAATAATAGTCAAGGCTGACATTCACTTCTTAGCATAATTGTGAGTCATATTATCTAGTGTTAGAAGAAAAGTGACCCTGATCTGTTCAATAACTCTTCCAAAACAGGTAAGGAATGAATGTGCAGAGTTTATAAAATTTTATATAGTCTTCCCTATCCTCCTAACCGCAGATGGTTACAGTATCCTAGAATGGTTCTCAAAATTAGGTGTCCCAGAGGGAATGATACAAACACACATGCTTTGACCCCCAACTCCCTACCATCTCTCTAAATGTCAACAGTAGGAGTAACTGCTAGTCTTCCCCACATTACAATTCTCCAATTATGTTAGGCTCATATATCTGGAGGCCAGCAGATTATTAAAAGGCTCACAGAGGACTTAATAAGCAGAAAGCTACTTATTTAGCTCAGGAAGTTATCAAAATTGCATCAAGGTGGGTGGGGATTTTCCAGTTGTTTGTTTCAACCTTGATTCCTGTTAAACTTTCATCTTGTATGCTATAATTTCCATTAGGTATGGAAAAGTCCTCTCATTTCCCATACCTGCTTTTATTGTCATCCTTATGACAGATCTATAGTATTTAATGCACCCTTTCTGGGAAAAATATGGTATATCAATAAATGCCAAGATTCTGATAAATATGGGGCATTTTGGATGCAGACTGAGAACAGACTGCGAATATGTTACCCAGCTTTCAAACTCTTACGTAGTTTCAGTATAATACTATTCTTTTTTTAAAAAAAACTTGTTCAGAAAAGCATTCCAAAAGGATTTCTGATATATATTTCCTAAGGTATAGTACCAATAAAATGTTCTATCTACAGCCAAATTATATTGTGCCATTAAGTATTGTGGCTCCATAGATTGCTATTCTGTCTCTCACTGCATTGCTTATAGCATTTTTCTGAAAAAAAAACAAGTTTTATTTAAACAACTATAAGATTCAGTGAAGAAAATAAAAAGCCTGAAAACATAATATGTTCTTTGTTGCCGTATATAATTCATTTTCCCATTTGATCAGAAATTCATAAAACTAATATAATAATGCCTGCTATTAAATATTCTGATTACATCTTAAATTGGTAAGAAAATCAGGTGGCAAGGCATCCAGATTTTTCCCATTGGAATAATTGTAGCCACTTGGGGGCAGCAGCATACCAGAAATATACAGCCTTGCTATTCTATATTCTAAATGTGAGTTTGTAATTTTATTTAAAATGTGCTTGGAGTTATTTAGCTCCCTGTCATTCAGCTTAGGGTGCAGGGCAGGCAAGATTCTTGTAATCTGCCAAGTACATGTGCTTGTTAAGTGCTCTATTTATTGGTGACCTAACATCCTGCTTTTCTGATAGGAACAGCCAGCCCAGATGTTCTGACAAGTTTGTTGTCACAGAATTAAATAAGGCTGATCCGTAGTTGAAAAGATAGATGAATTGGATAGATGTATCAGAGCAAAATAAGTAAATATCAAGAGCTGTCAAAATAGTACTAAATGCAAAAACTCCCAAAAGAATTTAGCATAGAATCATTAGATTGTAGTGTCGAGAGTGATCCATTCCTTCCCTCTTTCTCAAAACTAGAATAGGTAACTAGAGGTAGGCCTTCCTAGAGTCTTGGTTATTGAACAAAGCTGTCTTTATGTGAAACATCACATGACCACTTCAGTCAGTAACCTTGATCCCAGCACTGCCAGTTTCAGTTTGAAGTGATCTCAAGAGTTGTTAAGAGAATGGATTCCCAGGTAATGAGCCCAGGGGTGCAGGAATGGGGACACAAGGAGAGCAAATCCAGGCAGGCTGAAATTCAAGCAGGCACGGAGCTAAAATCCTTCTCTCCCTGCCTTTCCATGCTGGTGGAGCAGCTTTGGGCACAGAGCTAAAATCCTTTTCTCCCTGCAGATCCATCCCTATGGAGCAGTTCTGGGGAGGGGAGCAGGGAGAAAAGGATTTTAGCTCCTTGTTCAGCTCTTGTTTTAGCAAGAACAAGACTGACATAATATCATGTGAAAAATCAACCTAGCAATCATTTAGGGTAGACAAACCAAACCAAACCATTTAAGGCAAAATATGTACGTGGCTACAAATCCAGGAGTCCTGTTAGGCCAAACTTTTTTTTTCTGACAAAATATCAGTTTGAGAGTTTTCTTCCTAAATCTCTGATAGTGAGATATTGATGCTAACTTCTTGGAGGGCTGGATTCATTACAGTACCTTCAAAATAGTGGCTCAAAAAAGGCTGTTGTGTAAAATTTACTATTTTGTTGTACAAGCTGTGTACAGTAATACAAGTTTATTTTATTATACTTTGGTTTATCTCTTAAACTGCTTAAGGATCTCGGTTTACCCTTTCCTCTTTTTATAGGTCCCCACATCCTGACCATAGCTGTTTTCACACTTACTGCAACTGTGGTGCTAGTTCTGATCATTGCTTTGCTGGTGCTGAGGTATGATTATTTACATTGTCCTCCTTGGGCTAAAAATAGGGAATTTGTAATCCAACACATCTGGTGACCTCAGACTGGGAAGGCCAGCATCAGCCTACAAATACCTTCAGCTTCTTTCAAGTCTTCCTTCTGCAAAGAATTCCTCAGCATAAATATCTTAGACTGCATAAATCCCATCACTCTTTTTTTTTGGACAAGATTCAAATTTATAATTGTTATTCACTTGTCTTTTATTATTTTACTGTTATAATGTATAATGAAAAGAAAAGAAAAGAAAAATACAACAAAATTCTAATCCAACATAAAGCAAGAAAAATAAACTTCAGTCAAAATAACAAAAATCATTTATCTTTTAAATTGCAGCTATGACTCAGTTTTTAAATAATATATTAAAACTTATCCCCCCCCTGAATTATATCACGGTGTTTTTTCATTTGTTTGATAAAGGGCTAATTCAAAGGCTCAGTATGAATACAGGTAGTCCTCAAGTTACGACCATAATGGAGCCTGCCCATTAGTGTCGAAAGTCAGAACAATGTTAAATGAACTGCCTAAAGTAACAACTAGCCATCCCTGCTCTTCCCAGTGCATTCATTAAATTAATGCATGGGTTGTTAAGTGGAGCTTAAGGCTGAATAGATCCTGGAAGGCCTTTCTCAGGCACAAGCCCACCTGCTTCAGGCCTCTCAAGGCCTCACCCAGCCTGTATGTAGGCCCACTACACAGCTGATTATCTTGCCAGCGAGAAACAACGGGGAAGGAAAACACTGGGCACACCGGTCTTTCCTAATTCTGACCCTGGCCTTCCTCCTGTCAAGGTGCCCTGTCTTCCTGGGGCAAAAAAGAACCAGTTGTCTGGCTTTTCAGATATTTCTGCACCATCAGATGGCTACCGATCAGCTGGCCATTGGGAGGCTGCAAAGCTTTCCTGCCACTCTAGGCTTTGGAAAGCTGGCCCTTGCATAAAAGGCGGCTTCAGGATAAGCTTCCCAAAACCTGCTTAATCCCCTCCTGCCCCCCAGCCACATTTCCTCAATTTAAAAAAAACTGGGAGAGGCAGACTTGTTGATCTCCCCTCTCCCATCGCAATTGGGTGTAAAAACTAATCTCTCCCTCTGCTCTTCAACCTCTATCCCTTTTAAAACTGATCTTGGCTTCAGGTTGAAGAGTGGAGGAACTGATGCAAGCAAGGAAATAAAATGTTTCTGCAGCTTTTGCCCCTGTACTAAAGAAAAAAAAAAGTCATCTCCAAAAGTTGTGCAACAAAATAGAGGATGCTGGGCCTTTGCAAGCTTTAGCTATACATTGACTGCCCGGACTCTATAGCTAAAGCTTGCAAAGACCCAGCATCCTCCATTTGGACTTGTTGATCTTTCTCCCCTCCCCCCCTCCCCTCCCCAATTAGGTGATATGTTGTATGTATGTCTAAATATGTTAAAATGTTAACACAACTTTATCTTCCTAAAATTCCACATTCTAATACTTTCAGAATTCCTTCTATAATTCTTCTTCTAAATTTTCAGGAAGTACAGAAGAGCCAATCAATTGCGGCAAAAGAGATGGTCCCATATTTCACCTGAGAAAATATTACCATTGAATACCAAGGAGTCAAATCACGTTAGTCTGAAGGTAGGAAGTGACAACTATGTCTGGCAAACGTTTCTCACCACAGAATATGAAGTAAGCTGTACATTCTTCACAATGGTACATCAGATAATGTCACTCTGACATTATAAAGTCTTCTGTTCTACAATAAGGCTAATTGCTCAGTTTATTATATGTGCACTAAAAGTTTTCTCATGATTGTATAAAGCATGTAGACATTCCCCTTTTCTGTTAGACTCTGCACCAGGTGATAGAAACATTAACATTTATTAGTTATACAAAATAACAGAGTTGGAAGGGACCTTGTAGGTCATCTAGTCCAACCCTCTGCTCAAGCAGGAAACGCTATACCATTTCTGACAAGTGGCTCTTCAGACTCTTCTTGAAAGCTTCCAGTGATGAAGTACCCACAAATTCTGAAGGCAAGCTGTAACATTGGTTGATTGTTCTCACTGTCAGAAAATTTCTCCTTATTTCTAGATTGAATCTCTCCTTGATCAGTTTCCATCCATTGTTCCTTGTCTGTCCTTCGGGTGCTTTGGAAAATAGGTTGACCCACTCCTCTCTGTGACAGCCCCTCAAATATTGGAACACTGCTATCATGTCACTTCTGGTCCTTCTCTTCACTAGACTAGCCATGTCCAATTCTTGCAACCGTTCTTCATATGTTTTAGCCTCCAGCCCCTTAATCATCTTTGTTCCTCTTCTCTGCACTCTTTCTAGAGTCTCAACATATTTTTATAATGTGGTGACGAAAACTGTATGCAGTATTCTAGGTGTAGTCTTACTAAGGCTTTATAGAGTGGTATTAGTACCTCATGTGATCTTGATTCAATCCCTCTGTCAATGCAGTTTAGGATTGCATTGGCTTTTTTGGCTGCCACCGCACACTACTAGCTCATATTTAATTGATTGTCCACTAGAATTCCAAGATCCCTCTCACAGTTACTGCTATTAAGCCAGGTTTCACCTAATCTGTACTTGTATCTTTGGTTTTTCCTGCCTAGGTGTAAAATGTCATGTTGTTGGAAAGAGCCAATTGTTCAAGTCTGTCAATATCTTTTTGGATCCTGAGTTTGTCTTCTGTAGTGTTGACTATTCCTGCCAGCTTAGTGTTATCTGCAAATTTGATGAGTTCCCCTTCTATTCCCCCATCTAAGTCATTTATGAAGATATTGAAGAATACTGGGCCTAAGATGGAACCTTGTGGTATTCCACTGCTTTACTTCCATCCATGTGGATGTAGTACCATTAAGGATTATTCGTTGACTATGGTTTGTCAGACAGTTACAAATCCATCTGGTGATGATGCTATCTATCCTGCTTTTTTCTAGCTTACCAAGAAGTAGGTTGTGGTCTACTTTGTCGAATGCCTTGCTGAAGTCTAAGTATACTATGTCCACAGCATTTCATTGGTCTATTAATTTAGTCACAGTTTACAGATAGAGGCCAATATTATATTCTTCTCCTCATTTACAGTTTCATCCCAGCTCCCAAATTTTTCCAATCAATAAACCTTGCAAGGGAATGGGGCAGCAAGTGGCTACAGCACCTACAAGTATGCCATGCATATGCAAATATGATCAGCATGGGCAAAATGGCAGCTACTATTGATTAGAGGGAAAGAGATGTTTCTGCAACAACTTAGATTATGCTGTAGGAGTAAAAACACTGCTTCTACTGAAATGAAATGCTTTAGATAGAGTTTATGCACTTCATGGCCAATGCGTTATCTCATTTGAGATGAACAAGAAGAGACAGGCTATCTTTGCCGGAGGTTGAACTGAGCATGACTTCATACATTCCTGTCCTCAACAAATGGTTAGTGGGGAATTTCACACTGGAAAAGCAGGTTGTGCAGAAGAACTCTTAATTGCAGCTTCACCTGAAAGTGGAATCTAATTTTATTCTGCTCCCTCTCTCCCATTTACTGGTTACAGCTCTTTCAGGAATTATGTATAGTTCCAAGGACTGTGAGTTCCAAAGTTGCGATATTATTAATTTTATCTGTGGGACACAAAAACTATCTATTAGCTCTCTATGCTTTACACAATAGTGTTCCACTTAGGAATCAGACTACCAATTGATATGGCATTGATTTTGTTTAGGCATTAAGCATTGTCATCTATGTTCTTCTAAGGAGCATGGTGGCTTGCGTGGTTAGGACCCTGGGTTGGAGGCTAACAAACCCATGTTCAAGATCCGAGTACTACTTTGCGGTGGGGTGAGCTCTCGTCCTTCAGCTTCTGCTGGGAACATAAAAAGAGCCCCCAGCTGGGTATCCCCGGGCAATGGTGATGTCACCAGCTAATCTTTTCAACCTGGAAGCACTTTGGTGCTTCTGACATGAGTGTGATGCGATTTATGTTCTTCCACAAAAACAAAAAGGCCACCTTGAGACAAGAATGAGAAATAAATGAGAAACTGCATTTATTATATGATATCACTTGATCCACAAAAGATCAAAATAATATTCAAGTTATGGGAATTATTTTTGAATCTGTTCGACTACCTTCCAGCAGCTGGGTATTGCATTTTAATTCCTAGTACACATTAGGATAGGGATCTTATTGAAGAATTCTAAAGGAGTCCTCTTGTTTCCCAGATTGATGAAGACAAAAGACGGGATACTGCTCAAAGGCTGCGTCAAGGCAAATATGATAAGAAGGTATACTTACTCCCAATCTCTCTGTTCTACTTGCCTTCACTAAAAAATGATCTGATGCTTTTGTGCAAGACAGATTTCATGATGCCGCTCATATTCTCAGTTTGTTGCAAAGTTGAATACATTAAAAATGTATGGAATTTTTCCCTAAATGATTCCTTTGCAACTTCTCAATCCTAAATAATGAACAAAATGGACTGCATGTGTAAAATTGTTAAAATCATTTGCTTGTTATTGATTAGTGTAAATATCAGTTTGTCTATAAAATATGATGTATTTGCTATTTAATCATTGTTATAAACTATTACTAGACATTGTAGGCATTAATGATAGGTTATTGTGACTTTGCTATGGTCTTCTTCCAATTGCTCTCATTTTCTAGATAATAATCTTGAAGGATTTCAAACACAATGATGGAAATTTTACAGAGAAACAGAAAATAGCTCTGAATAAGGTAAGCAATACATCAAATTGAGGAATGCTGAAGTACAACTTTTTTCATGTATTTTAATATATTTAAAAGGTTTATATTGTCACCCATCTTAAACAGCTCACGGTGGCTCACAATAACAGTAAAACCGATAACTATAAAACAACCATAAAACAACAAAACAGAAAGATAATCAAACAAAAATACAAATACTGTGCCTTTAACCTCCCATTAAGATGCCCTGCAGCAAGCTTCAATCACCCTCATGTTATTCTATTCTATTCTATTCTATTCTATTCTATTCTATTCTATTCTATTCTATTCTATTCTATTCTATTCTATTCTATTCTATTCTATTCTATTCTATTCCATTCCATTTTACACAATATAAATTCCATGTTACACAATATAAATGTAACATTCTAGGTATGGTTAAGGATCTCTAAAAATATGTATCCTGCTGTACAGCTTTTGCATATAGAACTGAAAAGCTACAAGATCCAACACAAAATACCCAGTATCTCCATGCCGTAGGAAAGACAGAGAGATTTTATACTCTTCATTCCTAGTATTGTATGTAACTTTAAATGTAACTATCTGCTTCTAACAAATGCAATTCTTTTCTCCAGCTTCTTCAAATTGACTATTACAACCTGACTAAATTCTATGGAACAGTCAAGATGGACACAATGATCTACGGAGTAATTGAGTACTGTGAAAGGGGATCATTGCGGGTAAACAGATTTATAGCTCA
This sequence comes from Azemiops feae, assembly GCA_023970755.1. Lineage (NCBI taxonomy): Eukaryota > Metazoa > Chordata > Lepidosauria > Squamata > Viperidae > Azemiops > Azemiops feae. Next base: position 1,741,288 of record JALGBA010003460.1, read on the forward strand.
CTGGTTAGTTTGTATCAAGACACATTAACCTTCATCTTGAAAGAAAATTTTTAGTAAGGGTCAAGGGGGACTCTACAGAAGAATAGTAGTCTGTTTATAACTCATTTAATTTGGTGGTGGTTGTTTAAATGTTAATGAAATGACTGTGCTGTCCTATAGACTCCCCATGTTCCACAGTCATGTTACCATAGAGACACAAAGAAAGAAGGGAAAAAAACAAAAGAATTTCTAAAACAGAAAAGGGTTTAGTGGTGGTTGCAAGAGAAATAGTTCCCTTAGAGAGCTTCCAGAATTAATGAGATTTTGCTTTAAATATGAAGAACAAGAAGGTAATAAGAAAAGGACGCCACAACACCACAATACATCAAAGAAGATGACATTGATTGGCATCTTCAATTCAGAAGCAAAACAAATAGCTCCAGATGGCAGTAATCTCTCTATGACCTATTACATATCACTTTACTTATTTTAATCTGCTATTAAGAATTAGATTTTGTGATATTTTAGGGGTCGTAAGGAGAAACCAAAAGGGCTCACTCTTCCCTGTTAGGAAGTAGGGAATATTCCAGGTAGAAGCTTAGGTTCTTTTTAACTACAAAGCAACTACTCTATAGTATTCAATTTAAGATAAAAGTTCAGCCCTCTTAGACAAACCAGTAGTGAAAAGGCAAGCTTGATCTCCATCCTGGTGGTGTTGGAACTATAGTTCCTAGAATTTCCAGCTGGAATGAACTTAACTTTACTGTGAAAAGCAATAATTTATACTAGTGTTTTAAGTATAGTTCTCCCCCCCCCCCTTCTCAGACATACCTCAGTCAATCATCTGTCAGGTTACTGGTGGCAGGTACTAAAAGCTTAAAGGGTTAGGTTTATTCTCCTGTTGAATTATTTAATAGCAATAGCCATTTTAAAAGGATACAAACATGGAGAACTATTTCGGTTTTGTCACCCACTATATTCATATAGGACTGTCCACTGTGGTCAAATTAACATCAGGAAAAACAGAATCACTAAAAGTATTATATCTGAATTGAACTGGAAATAAAATGGAGTTTTCGCAACAGCTGCTTTATTCAAGGAAATATTTTCTTTATTCAATTGCCCTGAATTGCTTAGCAAGGGTTCATTATTTTGTATTATTTTAATTGATCTAACTGAAGATATTGTTTGACTATTTGGTACTTTTAGCAACTTTTTCAGGATTAAGCTGGTTTTAATATTCTTACCAGCAATTCTTTCTCTTTTTTTCATCTCAGGATGTCTTAAATGATAAAATCTCCTATCCTGATGGAACCTTCATGGACTGGGAGTTTAAAATTTCTGTCATGTATGACATTGCTAAGGTAAGTATATAAGGATAGTTTTACATTATAAAACCAGGCAACGATTGGAACTTAATATATTGCCCTAACTATATAAAATCAGCTTGTGCAAATTTCTTTCCAGTCCTTTCATTAGAAACATGAAACATGAAATAGCAGATTTGTTGAGAACTGGGCCACAATAAGCTTGGCACATTTCAGTACAGAAAAAATAAAAGTAATTTTTCTAACTGATAGTAATATCCTTAGAGAATGAGAATTTAGTTACAAATATATTTATAAAATTAGAATCATGAATTAAAAAGAGGCATGAAAAAAATCATCCTGAACTCACATTAAGTAGGCTTCACTGAATCCATTTATGCTGAGTACTGGAAATGATTTTTATTTTTTAAAAATCATGAAGTTCATGATTTCTTACTTAGATTTTTTCCAGTAATCTTTCTGTGTACTCATTTTCTCAGAATGCTTTTTATTTCCAGTAGATAGACTTAATTCTCAGTGAGGTAGTAAATCAGTGAAAGCTTTCATGTAAAGCAGAAGGTTAAACCCTTAGCTCTGCTCCCCTGAAATTTGTTGGAGCAAATAGCTTTTGCATAGCTGAAAATATATATGCAAAGACAAATTATAAACTTAAAATTATGACTATAGAGGGACAGGAATTGCTCCTTTTACCAAACGTATCTAAGTTCTTCTTGCAAAGACTTGGGGGGCTGGTAGTGGGGGCACTGAAGGTCCTATAGTACACTGAAGGTCCTATAATAAACAAGCCTTTATTTTGCAGTTCTGGCAATTGTTGGGCAGTTCAGTTTTCCTTTTGCAAAATGACTAGTACTGAAGCTTTTATTATATTTTGGCAGCAAGAGTGGTAGAGAGGATGAGCTATGATGAACTACAAAGTGGGGGTTGTGATGGTGGCAGGAAAATAGGGGAGTCTACTTACCTGAACTTGTCAATAGCCCTTTGTCAGCTGATTATAGAAGAGAGGGAGAAGGCAGATGAAAGTATGCAAGAGCAAAAAAACAGTGACAAAGTGGGAGACCAAGACGTAAATGTGCAGATGAGCAAGAATGTGTGTGCAAGAGAAAAATGGCGAGACCAGGCTGAACTTCCTGCATGTGAATATGGCAAAACAAGAGGAGAAAGAGAGAGATGCTATCTGTTGCTGATTTGGCCTAATCATCCCCAGGTGTCCATGGTGTCTCATGAAATCCCTATACATTCTCAGTTCAGTACTTTCAATAAGCAAAAAGCAGCAATATGGGAAGGATTTTAAAAATGGAAATGGTAGCCAGATAGAATTAAGTTCCTTTTCCCAAATCATGGGTCCCAAAAGCTAGATAAGATCCTCATGTTCACATTTTCATATCATATCACATTATTGCCTCCTCAGCCCCAATCTGTGTTATGGAGAGCAATTGATGGATGTTTTCCTATCAGATGTTGATTGATGTTGGGAATGGAAATAAAGCCAAACAATCCACAATCAGTTCCCTTAGGTTTTCCCACCTGTACTACTCTTTGGTCTTTGGGTGTGTGTGTGTGCACGCACCTTCAAGTCAGGTTTGACTTCTGGCAACTGCCTGGGCTAGTCCTTGCAGTTTTCTTGGCAAGATGTCTTGGAAGTGGCTTGAGGTTGCCTGCTTCCTAGGGCTGAGAGAGAGTGACTAAGGTCACCCAACTGCCTTCTTGCCTAGGATGCAACTACAACTCAGTTTCTAGGTTGGTACCTTAATCACTACACCAAACTGGCTCTTATTACTGCAGCAGTGATTTCAGCAGTGAAGATCACCTCAAAGAAAGGAGGAAACATTTTAACACAGCCATGAGAAAAAGCCCAGTGAGACAAACCTTCCATCCTTGTCTGGATAGGAGGCAAAGAAGAGGCCAGAAAAATGTCTGGATGTCAACTCAGGCCATGATAATTTTGACTTTTTTCCAGCAAGGATTATCTTCTCAATAGGTTGATTATCCCACATATTTGTTGGAATCAGAAAAAATCTCATCTAATACCAGTATGACAAGCACAAAGAAGTCCTTCATCCTTAGTTCCTGCTTTATTGTGTGCCTGCAGTTAAACTGGTATCCAACCAGTCTTGCGATAATTCAAATTGCACTCCTGCATTATAAATGGCCTTTCCCAACCTGCAGATAATCACTGTGTAAACATGTCCTGGCAAGATCTCTTTTCTGTTGCTTTCCATTTATTCACACTCTGAGAAGAGACACGTTTAAGCAATCCTTAGCTATGTTAAGAAGAATATATCCCCCTTCTTCTAATATTCTCTACCCAGAAAGGATTAAAAAATCTGTTGGGCTATGTCACTTATTGCCCTGAAAGTAAGGATTGGCAATGAAGATACACAATGTCATACAACTGTACATTTCTGATGACTGAGGGGCAGGTGGAACTCTTTCATAATCAGAGATTTCATCCAAAGTGCTCAAAATTTCTGTATGAAAACTGAGACAGTACCTTCTCTTAGTCCAACACAGAATATAGATAGAAGTAAATTGTTTGATTATTTTATTGTTTATCTCTCAGCTGACCAAAGAATAGTGCTTAGAGTCCTTAACATGTAATCCAGAAGACAAAATTCATAATCCCACTTTCTCTCTCAGTGTCAGTGTAGGTGGATGGAGGGTGTAATTTATGCTATTTAATCATCCCAGAAAATATATAGTGCCAAAAAAGTGTGTGTTAAAAAAATGAGTATAAATGTAAAGTATTGGGTCTCAAGTTTTAATTCCCATTTAAATTTATGGCATATTTAGCTTATTATTTCTCTTTTTGAACTATTCATATGCATACAGGAACATTCTTCTTTTATCTTTCTTAACCAGTTTTTTTTTTTAATGACAGAAGAAGTTCATAGCTTCTTCTTTTTTAATAGCAGTGCAAAACTGTCAGGCAGCTGACTCTGTAGAATGGCTGGTTTTTCCTGTAGAATATCTTGCAAGTAAGGCATCTGCTAGCTGCATACCTTTGTTCATCCTGATTGAGCAGGGATTAAAAAAATTAAAATATTTAAAAAACAATTATCCTGTTTTTCATTCAAAAAACTTACTGACTTGTCCACATTTAGGATACAACCCCACTGTTACAGAGCTTCCATCTAGAGCAATGTTTCCAAATCTTAGCTATTTTAAGATGTGCAGACTTCAACTCTCAGAATATGGACTTTAACTCCCAATGCTAGCTGGGGTATTCTGAGAGTTGAAGTTCACGCATCTTAAAATGGCTAAGGTTGGGAAAATGCTGCTCCAAAGTGTGATTTGGCAGAGAAGCAGGCTGGCAAAACCTGTGCTGCTTTCACTGACAATTGCCTTTCTGTTTGAGTAATGAGGCAGGCAAGTGGTGCTGCTCTTACTGTTTTAATCCTGGAGAATTTAAGTAAAGTGATTGATTGTTTCCCCTGCCTTTATTTCCTCATCCACTGAGTGTTACCTGCTGCCAGAGAAAATAACTACCAGTTACAGTACTAAAGATGTGGTGTGACAGAGACAGGCAAATGCAGATAGTTTAGCTCACCCATCAATCTACCTAGGAGAGGTCATAAAGTAGGGGAGCAGGGTGAGGTGGGAGAGAATGATAACTAACTACAGTAGTAAGCTCCATCCTTGACAAGAACTACAGGGGATAGCAGTTAAGTGTCTGTGGGCAGCTACAATTAGATTTAGACAAAATGGTGCTGCCTCCTCACCCAAGTAAGAAGTTGGGAACTTGGGGTACTTCAAGGTTCTGAATTAGGCCCAATACTTTTCAACATCTTCATAAATGATTTAGATGAGAGGATAGAAGGGAAACTCATTAAATTTGCAGATGAGCCCAAGCTGGGAGGAATAGCCAACACTTTAGAACCTAGATTCAAGATACAAAAGGATTTTGACAGGCTTGAATACTAGGCCCTATCCAACAAAATGCAATTGTGGTGATGAGAAAAGTAAGATCTTATTCTTAGGCAGGAAAATCCGAATGCATTAGTACAGAATAAATGGTACCTGTTTCAACAGTAATAAGTGTGAGAGGAATCTACGTGTTCTAGTGGACAAACACTTATGTTTGAGCCAGTAGTTTGCTGCAGCTACCAAAAAAGCCAATGTAGTCCTAGGGTTGCATCAACAAAGGGGTAGTATCAAGATCACACGAAGTGATAGTACCACTTTATACTGCACTAGTAAGATCACACTTGGAATACTGTGTCTAGTTCTGGTCACCAGGATACAAAAAGAATGCTGACTCTAGAAAGTGTGCAGAGAAGAGCAACAAAGATGATAAGGGGTCTGGAAGCTAAACTGTACAATGAACAGTTACAGGAACTAGTTATGTCTAGTCTAATGGTAGAGAATGGCTAGGGGGTGACATGATAGCAGTCTTCCAATATTTGAGGGACTGTCACAGAGAAGAGGGGGTCTACCTATTTTCCAAAACACCTGAGGGCAGGATAAGAAATAATGGGTGGAAAATTATTGAAGCTAGATCCAATCTAGAATTAAGGAGAAACGTCTGACAGTGAGAACGATAAATCAGTAGAATGACTTGCCTCCAGAAGTTATGGGTGTTCCTTCACTGGAGGTTTTCAATAAGAGGTTAGACAATCATTTTGTATAGGAACTCCTGCTTGAGCAGGATGTTGGACTAGAAGGCATCCAAGATCCCTTCCAACCCTGTTATTCTATGTTCTATGTATGGTCATATAAAACTTGTTAGAAGTCTGTAATACACTCATTAGTGAGACAACTGGCAACAAATAACTGGCAAACCCAGTTCTTTTTCCCAATTTATGCTGACCTTTATAGTCCAGGACTAGTACTATTTCAAAAGAGCTCTAAACCCATGTATAGAGGGATCTCAATTGGGTCAGGACAAGTGCTTCAGAAAGCACAGGCCAGGCATTGCATGGGCAGATGTTTTTGTAATAGCCAGCACTCCAGTAGCCCAAGCGTAATTTTTATGATAGCCTCTGGGGCTGCTCCTTTCAGCCACAGATTTAATTAAGCCAATAAACCTGTTGTAGTTCTTAGAGACTGCTTTGATCCATCTGATATTAGCATCAGTGTGCTTGGATAAGTATTCTAATCTGCTTTCTTGAAGTTCCAACGAAATTTAGGAATTGACCTAATTACTGGGATCTGGAGTCTTAGTCTGTAGATTATAGGCCTAGGCTGACTGTGTGGGAAATTGTTCAAAATCTGTCTCTGGATTTGAGATGTTGATTTTACTACTACAGAGGAAACAAAGCAAAGGTCTGGGGAATAATCCTTTTGACAATGAGCACAATGAAATGTGCCTATATCTTTAGCATCATATATAAGAGTAAGAGTGTTTTTTCCCCATCCAATTGAATAATCTACTTCCATTCTCATTGCATTGGTTAGAGCCCCAAGATGTGTGGTGGCTATTGAAATCACCAAGGATTATACTATATCCCACAGATAATGATAAAACATAATCTGGACAACTGTCCATTGGAGGCTTATAAACAATCACAATGGTAATATTTTGTAATTCTATTGTTATATAGAGAAGACATTCTGATTGGTAGTTGAATTAATAATTGGAGGAAGGGCATAATGATACAATTACATAATTGTGTCATTTGTGTGATAAGGCATGAAGCACATATAATTATTTTGCTATCATTGTGGCTTGTTGTAAATGTCACTATTACGCATCATAGCTTATAGACATCTTTGTCTATTCTTGGTATAGAACTTGAGAGCCTGTAGTCTCATGCCACAATCCTGATCACAAGAACCCTTGCCTCCTTCTGCTTAGCGTTTCCTGGGAACCCACAGTTTTGACTGATATAATCTGAATTTATGGGCATCTTAGAAATGCATTTGCTTCCTGCTGGGCTGATAAGATTGATGAATCAAACAAATAATAGAAACATAGATGTACAATCCCTGCTGTGAAGGATTTCTCACTAGTGATTCTTAGTTGAATGCAGCCTTGCCTGCAGCAAGAAAAAGCATTGCTTGAATAATAATGCTTTGCCCCGACTTCTTTGTTCTCTTCTGTGTTTTGCTGCTGGGCAATGATACAAAAAGAGCAAGATAAGAGAGCTTAATTAAGGCCTGGAGATAAGACAAGACAATATGAAAAAGTGCTAAAATTGGAATGCCAGGTCTTTCTCATGATAACGTAAATAATTAATGCAGACAAATCTGTGGGAAACATTTTTACCCTCCTCCCCATCCCTTACTGGTACTGACATTGGAAAAGGAAGGATCATTTTATTAGATGATAGTAGAGGAGAGAAAACAGGTAAAAAGTACCCTAGCAGTACTAGGCTGATTTACTCCTGCTCCTCCATTCAGAAATATAAAAGAGAAGATGTACCAGCAGAAAATATGCAAAAATTTGCCCTAATAGCTGAGCACTAATCTGCCTTAGTCATCAAGCTTGTAAATGGTCCTTGTCTGTACAACTTTACTGCAAGATAATTTAAGAGCAGTGATTGGTAGATTCCTCTGGCTTTCTTTCCTTTCTCATTCAGGTCATTGGCTGGGGAGAAAGCTCATCATCAGTCACTGTCCCTAAAGGGTGATGAAGTGCACTTGGGCAACTGGCAGGGACAGAGGCTTCAGCTATCTTAATCAGAATAGACCTGGAAGGGACCTTGGAGAGACCTAGTCCAACCCCTTGCTCAAACAGGAGACCCTATACCATTTCAGATAGATGACTGTCCAGTCTTTTCTTAAAAACTTCCAGTGATGAAGCACCCACAAGTTCTGAAGGCAAGCTGTTCCACTGGTTAATTGTCCTCACTGTTAAGAAGTTTCTCCTTAATTCCAGGTTGCTTTTCTCCTTTATTAGTTTCCATCCATTGTTTCTTGTCTTGCCTTCTGTGCTTTAAGTTGACCCTCTCCTCTTTATGGCAACCCCTCAAATACTGGAATACTGCTATCATGTCCCCCCAGTCCTTCTTTTCTCTAGACTAGCCATACCCAATTCCTGCAACTATTCTTCATATGTTTTTGTTTCCAGGTCTTTAATTATCTTAGTTGCTCTTCTTTGCACTTTTTCCAAAGTCTCAACATCATTTTTGTAATGTGGTGAAAAACTGGATGCAGTATTCCAAGTATGGCCTTACTAAGGCTTTATAAAGTGGTACTAATACTTCATCTGATTTTGATTCTATGACTCTGTTTATACAACCAAGGATAGTGTTAGCTTTTTTGGCTGCTGTCATACACTGCTGGCTCATGTTTAAGTGATCGTCCATGAGGATTCCAAGGTCCCTCTCACAGTTACTGTTTTTGAGGCAGATTTCGCCTAAATTGTACTTATACCTTTGGTTTTTCCTACCCAGGTGTAAACCCTTGCTTTTCTCATTAAATTTCATTTTGTTAGATAAGGCCCATTGTTCAAGTCTGTCAAGATCTTTTTGGATCCTGAGCTTGTTTTCAGGGGTGTTGGCTATTCCTGTCAGCTTAGTGTCATCTGCAAACTTGATGAGTCCCACTTTTATTCCCTTATCTAAGTCATTTATGAAGATATTAAGGACTATTCATTGAGTATGGTTTGTCAGCCAATTACAAATCCATCTGGGGGTGTCTATCCCACATTTTTCTACTTTTCCAAGAAGTAGGTTGTAGTCTACTTGGTCGAATGTCTTGCTGAAGTCTAAGTATACTCTGTCCACAGCATTTCGCTGATCTACTAATTTAGTCACTTTATCAAAGAATGAAATAAGATTGGTTTGGCGAGATCTGTTTTTAACAAACCCGTGCTGACTACTAGTTATAATTTTATTTGTTTCTAGATGTTCACAGATCTGTTTTTTGATTATTTTTTTCCAATATTTTCCCAAGTATTGATGTTAGGCTGATTGGTCTGTAGTTTCTTGGGTCTGTTTTCCCCCCCTTTTTTGAAGATGGGAACCACATCAGCTCTTTTCCAATCCTCTGGTAGTTCCCCGGTGCTCCAGGATTTTTAAAAGATATGATACAATGGTTCTGAGATAACATGTGCCAGCTCCTTCAGAACTCTGCAATGTAATCCATCAAGTCCCGGTGATTTATATTCATCAAGGTCAGACAGATGTTCTCTTACCATTTTCTTGCTTATTTTAATTTTTATTTCTAGTCTTCTTTTACAGTTATGATTTTGGTAGGTTGGGCTATAGTTTCTTTTTGCATGAAGACTAATGCAAAGAATGAGTTAATCAGCTAATGCTTTCTCTCTCCTGCGTGTTACTTCCTTGCCATCTTCTTTCTCTAGTGGACCGACTGTTTCCCTGACCTTTTTCTTGTTATTTAAATGTTGAAAGAAACTTTTTAAAAATTATCTTTGACTTTTGTTGCAAGTCTTTGTTCATTCTGAGCCTTTGCTTTCCTGCCTTCATCTTTGCAGATTCGGGTTATCTGCTGATATTCTGCCTTAGTTATATGTGTCCCTCTTTCCATTTTTTGTACTTCTCCTTTTTGTCTTTCAGCTTATCAGAAAGATTTTGTGCAACCATGCTGATTTCTTACTGGATTTCTTGTTTTACTTTTCCAGTGGTATTGTGTGGGTCTGGGCTTTTATGATCATATTTTTCATAGCTTCCCATGCTTCTTGAGTTGTTTTCCTCTTTAGGATTTTAATCCATGAAATTTTGCTTAGGCTCTCTCTGAGTTTGTTAAAATCAGATCTTTTAAAGTTTAAGACACTGATTGGATTATGTTCTATTGCTTGTGTTTGCATTATATTGAATTCCAATATGACGTGGTCACTCTTGCCCAAGGTTCCAGCAACTTTAACTCCCTCTATTACTTCTTCTGTATTAGTAAGAATTAAGTCCAGTATGGCTTTTCCTCTGGTTCCTTCCTTTACCATTTGAATGAAAGTTGATTAGGAATCTGTTTAATCTCCCAGTTGCTGCAGAGTTTGTCTCCCAGTTGATATCAGGGTACTTAGTCTCCCATTACTACTGTGGTATGTTTCATACATACATTTGTTAATTGATTAGCAAAGTGTTCATCTACTTCCTCTGCTCGGTTGGGTGGCCTGTAGTATATGCTTACAGCAATGTCAATTTCCCCCCCTTTTATATTGACCCATATGGATTCTAGGAGGTTTTCATCCTTGATTTTGTGTATTTCTGTAGAGAACTAGTGATCTTTTATATATAATGTAACTCCACCTTCTCTTTTGTTAGGTCTGTTTCTTTTGAATAGTTTGTATCTTTCCATCAATACATTCCAGTCATGAGTTTCATCCCACCAAGTTTCAGTAATGGCAACGGTATTATATCTGTCTTCATGTACTAATACTTCAAGTTCACCCTGTTTGTTCCCTAAACTTTGAGCATTAGTGTAGAGGCATTTGAGTCCTTTATGGGTCTTGGGTATGTTTCTTATACTGTATCTCCTACTTTGTAACTGGGACTTGCATCTTTTCCATCACTCTACTTCATTATATTTTTATTTTTTATTTGTTCTTTTTCTGTACTTCCTACCTCCTTATGTGATTGGTTATCTAGTGGTTTTTGCTTGGAATTAGGTTCTAAAGGTTGTGAATATTGGCCCCCATACCCCCTCAATTTTAGGTTAAAACCCTTCTGATAAGTTGAGCCAATCGTTTTCCAAATATATTCTTTCCAGTTCTTGTGAGGTGCAGTTCATCCCTTGCCAGTAGCCCTTCATGTAAGCAATGCAGACCATGGTCTACGAAGTTGAAGTTCTGTTGTTGACACCAGTTTTTAAGCCAGTGATTCATTTCTAAAATCCTTTGCTCCCTCAGTGGATGTTGGGCTTTTGTTGGAAGTGTAGATGAAAACACCACTTGTCCTAATTCTTTAACTTTCTTTCTTAGCTGTTCGTAATCTCATTATTGGTTTCAGATTCATTGTTGTATCATTGGTCACCACATGTAGGAGAAGAAAGGGGTAATAATCCGTGGGGTTGATTATTTTAATAAGGTACTCAGTTACCTCTTTGATTTTTGCTCCAGGAGACAATATACCTCCCTAGATTGACAATATACCTCTTTCAGATGGGCTGAGTGAAAGGTTGCCATGTGAATGTACTTGATGCTGGTAACCTGTCTTTCTGGCTTTTTCTGAACATGGAACTACAAATATTCTGCAAGACTGGTAGATCTGTGTTTAAAAAGGGCCCAGCTGACCGGGTGGTTGGTAGAGAAAAGGTACAGTGGTAAGGATCTCAAACAGTGCATCAAGAAATCATCATTACACTTAATCCTGCACTGCCATTCACTTGTTAGCCAGGTTATTTTAGTACTTCGCTTTGGCCTTCATTTCACCCAGACTACAAATGGAATAGGAAGCAGTTTTGTCACTTTCACCTTAGCTCCTAAATATTATACACTTTTTTAATTAATGCATTTAACATTTCTGAATCTTATATGTATCACCTCAGCAAACAAATGTGGAATAATTCCATTATGTACTACAAAATGATATTTCCCAATCCAATTAGTTGCATAAACATTATCTTTGTCATTTAAAATTTTGTCAAAGTTATAATATGTATTTCAGAAGTAGGTTGAAAGTCTTGCAAATCTGGGATATTTTCTTTAGCTAGGGATTCATGCTTGGGCCTCTACTGAATCGGAGTTCACATTAATTTTTACTCAAGATTTCTTTAACATGATTTCATTTAGATATAGTGGGAACTACAGGTCCTAGAATTTCTTGCCAGCTTGGAGAGTAAAATCATGCAAGAAGTGTTTTCAGGTCAGTGCTGTGACTGGGCTGGAGATCTAATTACCACTGTCAAAAGCAAGCTATACCACCTCTGCCCCAGTCTATTTCATACAATTGTTACTAATGGTATTATGCTGTTACATTCTGTCACTCTGTTTCACAGGGAATGTCTTACCTGCATTCAAGCAAAACAGAGGTCCATGGGCGCCTGAAATCCACAAATTGTGTTGTTGATAAACGTATGGTTGTGAAAATCACTGATTTTGGCTGCAATTCTATTCTGCCATCTAAAAAAGGTACTTAAGGGATATGGAAGAAACCATTTACTCTCTTTAAAAAAAAAAAGAATATTACCCATGGTTTGGGAACGAGAACATAGGAAACTGCCGCATACTGAATCTAATACACCAGTACTGACATTGACTGGCAGTTAATTTGCAGAAATGCCAAAGATTGTATGTACTAGGACTCATATACAAAGAATGTGTTTGGCCATGAAGTCATGGCCTCTCACGACAACATCTTACACAATAGGAGCAAGCATATTTTGTAGTAGGAAATACACTACTTTTATCTACCTTTTGGTTTCCGAGGCAAAGAGGGCAGCATGACGACCGTTATATTGCTAGGAATGCTGGCCTTTGTAGTCAGTCAGATCTAGAAAATCTAATGATGATGCAGATGATGCCACTGAGACAGTAATATGTGTTTCTTTAATGACTGTTGTTGTTAGCTGCGAAGTCGTGTCCGACCCATCACGACCCCATGGACAAAGTTCCTCTTTAATGATTATATGTGATTAAATCAGGTTTTGCCACACCTCTTTTTTAAACTCTGAGAAGCAAAGCAATTTTTTTATTGAACCATCACATCCCCCACCTTTCTTTTAATTGCAGCCTATGTGAGCTCACTAATATAACAAGAGACTTGAGGGTCCACTTCTAAATTACATCCATGTATCCTTAAACTGATCTTGATCACCTTTTTCTGTTTCAATAATATATTAGAAAAATTATGACTCATAGTGAAGTCCCTTCTTCCTCACTGAGAGGAAGGGAATCATAATTTTTCTAATTGCTACAAATACCAGGCAGTTAGACTGCTTTTGTCTGGCACCCAAATCTCAACAAGTCTCTTGTCCCTTAGAGTTGGTTCAGTGTATTCCCATAGAAAGTAGCCCAACTTTGTTTCTTAACTATTTTAATCCCTTGAGAGATCTTTGACCCATTGTAGACCCACCTGACCAAGAATGATATTTCAGCAAATAAAATGAGCAAGCACAATACATTAAAGATGGTCTTAACATCAACTAATGAGTATTATCTCCTATTGGACATACACCCTTGGGAACTGAATTTGGCCTTCAGATACTCAATCTATATAGTACTCAAATCTGTAAGGAGTCTTCTCTTTCACAGGCTTTCATAATGGAATACTTTCAATGGGCACTAGATGTTTTTAATCTTTTATATCTCATTTTAAAATTTTGTTAGTCACCTTGAGTGCCTGTTTAGGCAGAAAGTTGGTGTATAAATCAAATAAATAAATCAAATTTTTGAATAGATTAAATATATACAAATAAGTAAATAAATAAATTCTTTGCACTTGGCCCACTTTCAGAATGTAAGAACAGTTTTATTAGTTCTGACCAAAAACTTCTGTAGTTTAATTTTTAGGTCTCACAGTGGCTAACCAAATGTCTTGGACAACCTATAAGCAGGATCTAAGTACAACAAGAGTCACCAACAATAGACAAAATTCTCTAATGTTAGAACACTATCTCAGATATTGACTGTTTTGATGACTATCCACTGACATCTTTATATTCTGCAAAAAAATTAAAATATATTGATCATGATGAAAAACAATCCATAGAATTAATGGAAGCCAAACCAGTATGAGAATAGATTACATTCTCAGATGCCTGTCTGGCCACTCATATCTACAAACATGTTGTCCTTCTGTAAATCAGATCTCTGGACTGCTCCTGAACACCTCCGTTGTGGTGATGTATCGCAGAAAGGTGATGTGTATAGCTATGGAATTATAGCGCAAGAGATTATTCTGCGTAAAGAGACCTTCTACACTAACCATTGTCGGGATTCTAAAGGTAAACACAGTGCATAAAGAATTTAAAAAAGAATTAATATATTAAAGAAGCTTCAAATTTCATGCAATGCTAGCAAAAAAAATAAGTGATCTCTTTTTAAATATTATTTAAATTCCTCAATTTGTTGAGGAATCCAACAAATACCAAATAATATTTTCTGATGAATTAATTGCAGTCTTAAATCATCAGTACATTTTCTGATTCTTAAATCCTGGAGTTTCCAAGATTGGATATTTCAGTTCTTTATTTCATAGTTCATTTAGGTAACGGATGTGAATTTTCAGCCTGCTTTTTCATATCAAATTGGATTGTTGGTTTCCGTTTAAGCACTGAGCCGCTTAAGAATTCTAAGCTTGCAGGCACCTCTGGGGCTGCTAAAGGATCTGAGCCATATTGTTTAGTTAGCACAGGTTTCACATTTATATTTTATCAAGCAGAAGTTATAGGTAAATAATATTCACAGCACAGTCTTTAGAAGAAACGCTACGAATCAACTAATATAAGTCAACTTCTTCGGCCCATGCATTTAGTAAAACATCTCTCTTTTGATTTGGGATCAAAACGTTAAGTGCTTACCTATTAATAGCCAAAAGTGTCTGGCAATTTTCAAAGGCTGGGAATGAACATACCTGTATATTCTCCCCTTTAATAAGTTTCTGAATTTGCTTACCTCCCCCCCCCCCCAATTTCCCAATAATAGGATCATATTGTTGGTCAGCATTGCTGAGTGCATGTTATTGCACATATTCCAGCAGGAAACTCTGTGGCAAATCTTTCCCTCCAGTTCTCTTCTGTTTTGCTGGCTACTCTTACACTTTCTGTATTCTGAGAATGACAGAAGAAAACATGAGGGGCAGCAATACATTACCCACTTTCTTTATGTAGTCCTTCTGGCAAACCGGTGTGGATGTGTTCCCCAAAACATGAGGAATGAGTAACACTACAAAGGGGAAGGAGCTTAATGGATGCATTTTGCCTAACCACCCTCTAGAGCAGAGTAATTGAATATTCATAACAAGAATGACCCAATATTTTTCATTTACATTGACCTTGATTTTCTTGAAATCTAGATTTTTGAAGGATACGTAGTTAGGAACAACTGCAATATAATAATAAAATGTTTAATGTTTTGTCACTATATTTTAACATTTTAAAATATTTTAAAAAGTTTTAAAAGCATATTTGTAAGTACCAAAACTTTCTTTTAACATTTCTTCCATACTCGCCTCTATTTTATCCCATTTATTTTTGCTGCATATTTTACAAATACAACATATTTACACAAGAAGATAGGGAAATTATAGCTGAACAACAAGAGATAAACAAAAAAGTAAAAAGGAAGCTAAATTAGAGTCAGAATAGAGCTGGAAGGGACCTTGGAGGTCTTCTAGTTCAACCTCTGCTCAAGCAGGAGACCCTACAGAAGATCTTATGAGATGACACTGATGTTTTTAATGACCTTTTTTCTGTTATAAGAACTGGAGAAGATGTGAATGAAGAATGAAAGAGGGAATAAGATTTCAAGATTTCAAACCTATATTTATATCTCATTTGCTGATAGCACAGAATAGCAAATATATGTTCAGGATAGGAAAGCAAATACAAGGAAACCACTGAGTATGATATTAAATTGCTATAACATCACTTTAAAGGTTTTATTTTACTATATTTATCCTGTTACAAAAAACATTATTTATTTATTAAACAAATTTATATAGCCACCCAACTCGCATATAAGGAAAACTTCTGGGTCCAAAGGAATTCACTAGAGGTGTCACTTGCTTCTGTAAGCTAAAGCATACTATTTTAAATGTCAAATAACTTGTTACAGGAAATCTATAATTGGGACTCCCAACTTTTAGCTTTAACTTCAGTGCATCTGGAGAGTAGGAAAAATACCAACATCATACTGTTTCCTTACTGCTGTATATACTGTATATAGTAACAATATACTTCAATTGCTCTTGATTCCTCTGTTTACCCTAGCAGGAATTTTATTCTGGCATGCCACACAAATAGAAAAATCATAGTCTATAGTTTTTATCAAAGAATGAACAGGTTTATTCAGAGCTAGGTTTCAGCCTATCTTTATAAAATATTTCCTTGATGGTTTCTGTTTACCTACAACATTTCTGTTTCTATGCTCTTACTTCTTTGTATCCTCCAAATGTATTAGATTTCAAATCCCATTATTCCCAAAGATGAAGAGATTAGTGGGAGTTTCCCCAGGTTGAGCAAGCATATCCATTGTCTTTTTATGCTTAATTTTTTATGTTGCATATTTTCTCTCCCACTCCAGAAAAACTTTATAGAGTAGAAAGCAGCAAAGAAGCACGACCATTCCGGCCAGATCTTTCATTGGAGACAGAAGAGGAGCGAGAGCAAGATGTACGTTCTAACTGAAACAAGAGTTTTTTTGATAGAGTCAGGTATCAAACAGTGTTGTGGCTCCAGTGTTTTTTAATTACACCATATAATGAGCTTCTATTAACAACCTCATGGAGATCTGTAAAATGTAATTAACTTTTCTCCAACTGTACCACTGTTATAGGTTGTGCCAAATTCCTACATAGCAGCTGGAGTTTAAAGTGCAAAAAAGGGTAGTTAAAATGATGTTTTATACACCTCAACAGACATAAAAGCAACCCCCTTATATTTTTCTTGCCATATTTCTTCTAACAAATTATTTCTAATCTTGGTGCTTCATTGGGAAAACAGGCCCGGTAATAATTTCCTTTGGGGAGGTAAGAACAATGGGATAGTTATGCTACCAGATCTGGGTTACAAAACCTGGAAGACCACTAAATGGCATCACAAGTGACTTTTTCTAATTCTGCAGCTCATATCTATAACCCTGCTCATTTACTTATTTGTTCATTCCATTTATAATTTTTCCTGTTTATATATACACTTTATATGTACACTTAAGGAATACCAATAAAAATGCAACAATAAAATCAGTGTTATTAAAGCAATGAACAGTTAAAAGCTTAGCAGATGAGATATGTTTTTGCTTTTTTAAAAAAATACTATGCAGGCTTGTAAGAGAGGTGGCTAACCAACTGGAAGAGCACAATCTATGTTCCAGTACCATAAAAAAGGAGGCTTAATAAAGTGTGCAAATTCTCCTACAATATCTTTAATTTCAATCTTCATAATACAACCAGTGGGTTGTAGTGGTTAAGGTGTTGAACTAAGAGAGGGGAGATCCAGGTTCAGTCTACCCTGAACAATGGAAACTCACTGTGTGACTTTAAGCCAGTCACTTTCTCTCGCACCCAAGCTAAGTCACAGAATTGTGGTTATAGGGAAAAATTGGAAGGAATGCGTTGTATAGTGTCTTACGATCCAGGGGGAAAGGCAGGCTATGCTAAAATAAATTAACTGCCTAACTAGTTATTCCATTTTGCAAAGAAAAAGAGTTGGAACTGGAGGTACTGGTTAATATTTGACACAATACTTGTGTAGCAAGGAAATGGAAATTGGGTGGGAAATGAGTAAACTGTATCTGAAGGGAAAATGTCATTTTGATATCTTACCATAGAACCCAAAATATATTAATTAACCTTGGTTTGGATTATGCATCACCAGATATATTTTCTAGTGAAAAGCTGCTGGGAAGAAGATCCAGAAAAGAGGCCAGATTTTAAGAAAATTGAAACTACTCTAGGTAGGATATTTAGGTAAGAAAATAATTTACATTAAAGGTTTTATATAGTAATATGTTCAGGATATGGGCAAAAGTAAATCACAATCCATTATTTGATTTAAAAAATGTCCATGTATGAGAAAAGAAGATACAAATGTAAATAAAGGGAAGAGAAATCAAGTAAAACAACATGACTGTTTACTGTAAAGGTTAGTGATGCAAAAATCCTGTTGGATCATATAAGTCAGGGATGTCAAACTGCCGGCCCGCGGGCCGGTTGCATCATACAGAGGCCACGCCCACCCCAGCTCCGGCAATGCAAAAAAAGTTGCGTCACGTCGCAACACGTCACCTGACACGGCTAGTTTGACACACGTGATATAGGTTGTTCTACCCAGGTTCTTCTCTTCCCTCTGTCTCTGCTCTGTCTCACTTACTCTCTTTCTCCAGGTAGCCCACAACCTGTGAGCACAATTGGGACTGGAATTTCAGTTGTAAATCATGATGATCATAAGTCAAGGCACCAACCAGCTCATTGTGATGGATGATCTCACCCAGTGGCCCCATGTAAATATTAAAAAGGAGAGGAGAGAGAACTAAAATCCTGCAACACCTCTCATAGCAGGGGCTAGGGCAGGCCATCTCCTTCCCCATCACTGACTAGAATCGACTCTGAACATATACCTCCCTGACTATTCTCTCATTCATGTGCTCTCTCTCTCTCTCTCTCTCTCTCTCTCTCTCTCTCTCTCTCTCTCTCTCTCTTCTTTCTCTCTCTCCTTAAGATATCTAGTGTAGAATTTAAAACCTTAAATACTAACATTCTTACTTCTTTTTCTTTTGAGACTCATCTACAACATTTAAAACCATCCTTAGTATGTAATTTTTATCTATTTATAATTATTATTCAGAGGGAGAGAATTGGTGGTTGTTCCTTTTGATTGTATAACATTTATAGATTAATTTCCACCAAGTTCTATTTGCTGTTTTTCTTGAAAAATATCATTTTTGCTCTTACAATATCCCTAGCAACTACCACAACCAAAACAATGAGAGCTATATGGACACATTGATCCGACGTCTGCAGTTGTATTCACGAAACCTGGAGCACTTAGTAGAAGAGAGAACCAAGCTGTACAAAGCAGAGCGAGATAGAGCTGACAAACTAAATTTCATGCTTCTCCCACGGTGAGTGTTGTCCATCAGGGTATAGTGTGCACCTGCAGTGGAATTCTGTTCATTGAAGAATTGTGAACAGATTTATATGTTTCTTGTCCAAATACTTAAGGATAAGCTTTTAAAATCTATGTTAAATATATTTGTATTTTCAAAAACATTTACAATATTGAAGAGCATGAGTAATTTATCTTGTTATGTCTGGATAGCATGCAAAAATTTCTTCTGCTTTCATGCAAATTCTATTCCTCTTCAAGAGATACGCAAATACCATTTTCAGAAAAAGATCATTCTTCTACAAATGGGTAGAATAAAGTTTATATTTTTCAAGTAATTTTGTTGAAAAAGGACATATAATCTTGAATTTTCTTGGGCATATTTTAGAAGGGCCACTAGTATTGTACCAAGTGCTGCTTTGGAATACTGTATCCTGCTTGCCATGCACAGTGTTCATTTGTGAAGATAGAATGTCTGATCTATGGAAGGATGGTTTTTAAATGTAATATTGTATTTATGCCATTTCAAACTCTACATAACTAGACCAATATACTTACTTTATAAATTATAGTTTGTTGCACAGTCAGCCAGATATTCAGATTGGATTTGGCATTTTTGTCTGTCTATCGAGTCCGTTCCAAGGACCTGGGATAGACAGATCTACAGTAGATGTTTCATGCTGTTACAGATATCATCGCAGGATGTAAGCTGTTCTGAGGAAAGCTGCCTTTTGCAATTGACTGATGGTGAATTTGTCAGTGCTGATGGTTCTCAAGTGCTCCAGTTATTTTGAGATTGCACCCAATGCACCTATTAATGTTGGTACTACTTTTGCTTGCTTTTGCCACAGTCGTTCTACTTCTATTTGCAGGTCTTTGTATATTGTTATCTTCTCCAGTTCTTTCTCTTATATTCTGCTGTCTCCAGGCACTGCCACATCCATTATCCAGACTTTTTTTGTCTTCCTTATTGAAAAGTTAAATCTGTGATGTTATATGGCAGGTACCTGTCTTTTTTAATTCTAAAGTCTGAGAGCATTTTACCATTTTCATTTTCTATTACTTTCTCTATATTATGTTCCCACCAGTTTTTGCTTACCGACAAGGTATTTCTTGTAGATCTTCCAATGCACCATTGTTGCTATTTTGTCATGCCTTTGTTTGTAGTCAGTCTGTGCAATTTTCTTGCAGCAGCTAATCAGGTAGTCCACTGTTTCTTTAGCTTTTTTGCAGAGGCAACACTTGCTGTCTATTGCTGTCCTCTCAATTCTGACTTTATATGCATTTGATCTTAAGGCTTGGTTTTGTTATTGCTATTATTATGGTTCATCATACAGTGAGCCATATGTTCAGGCTGGATTTGGAATTTTTGTCCACCTATGGAGGCCTTCCCAAGGATTCAGGATAGGCAGATGTGGATGTTTGATGGTGTTAGAGGTATCATTGCAGGATGTAAGCTATTCCAAGTAAAGCTGCCGTTTGCAATTGACTGATAGTTAATTTGTCAATACCGATTGTGTTCAAGTGGGTGCTCCAGTTGTTTTGGGATTGCACCCAAGGTGACTATTGGTACTATTGGTACTACCTTTGCCGTCTCCTCCTCCTCCTCCTCCCAACCTTGTGATATTACAATAAAGGAATTTCACAACAGCAAAGTGATCTTATTTAATTCAATATTGATTTCCAATGTGTTGTGTAAGGAATATGATTACCTGTTCTATAAGTGCTTTAGTACTTTAATTAAGTAATTATTAATTAGCTGTAAACTAATTATTAACTAATCATGTCTCAACAAATTACTTATTTTATTTATTAATCACATTTTTATAGCTGCCCATCTCCTTCAAGGCGATCCAGGGTGGTGCACAACAATAGAGAAAAGCTGTGGATATCATATAATTAATTTTTTTAAAGCACACTTTGAAATCAATAAGCCTCACACACACCCTTTCCCCTCCCCCCCCCACAGGCCTGTGGTAAAATCTTTGAAGGAGACTGGACGTGTAGAACCAGAATTGTTTGAAGAAGTCACCATCTACTTCAGTGACATTGTGGGTTTCACAACCATATGTAAATACAGCACACCTATGGAAGTGGTAGACATGCTGAATGACATCTACAAGAACTTTGACCACATCCTTGATCATCATGATGTTTACAAGGTGATCTGATTTGAGAAAAGAATATAAAAGATTACCTTGAGTTGAAACAAAGGTAGTGGGGGCAGCAATGCACTAAAATAAGGCAAGAATTATTTTTATCTGAGGCCGCCTCAATTAAAATGTTTTTCCAAAATAATAAAAATTATAAACTTTTCTTAAGATTTAAAAATCCTTATGTTCCTCATTTCAGACAAAGAAAATACTTCCATGAAATCTCACTGTAACAAGTTTCTTCAAGCTGGAGTCCTCTAAAAGTGTTAGATTCCTGCTCCCAGTTGGTATATTTGACATATATGCTGGTTGAGCACAATCGGAATTGCAGTGGTCTGAATTACTGAGCCCACTTATCTTGAGGGGACACCAAGATGGGAAGGCTCTGTTATACTGAGTGGACCTGCAGTTCTAATCAGAGACTTATTTTGTTAATTGAAGGTTGTTCAGTATACTTTTTCCCTAAGCAAATGTATGACTTTTTGTCATGTTTCAACAGGTGGAGACCATTGGAGATGCATATATGGTAGTAAGTGGTTTACCAAACAGAAATGGTAACTGTCACGCAGTGGATATTTCCATGATGGCCCTGGATATACTCAGTTTCATGGGGTCATTTGAGTTACAACATCTTCCTGGCCTTCCTGTATGGATTCGAATAGGAATTCATTCTGGTACAGAAGATTCTATCAAACATTTGATCAAAACAAACAAATCAACCAATGATTTTTAATATCATGTTTAAATTTTCCTAAAGCAATAATAGAAATGATATTATATATGTCTTAGGATTTCAAATATTACCTTTAAGAAAATTATCAGTGGTGACCAATTGTTCAAAAAAGAATATAGTGAATACTATAAAGATAATATCAAGCATAAATAGCTTTCTAATATTATTGATCAATACTTCTTTGTAATTTGAATTTTGTATACACTTGTATACACTGCCCTTTTCAGGAAGCCTGAAGAGAGCATTATTAATGAGTTATGTTTTAATGTAGTTATTACTTGGTATTCTTTTTGAAACTAATTCTTCTCTGATTTCATTGTTTTTCATCTGCATCCTCATGCATAATTGTCACTTTAAAATTGTATATCCTGTATTTGATGAACTGGATCTTAGTCTACAAAACCTTTTCTTCTTTTTTGTATCAATAAACTAATAGAAATTTCTTTTAGAAGACATGCATATTTGGGACAACTGGGGGACATTGTACAAATGAAATCTAAATAAGAGCTGAAACTAAGCACCAGGCCTGGTTCAATAGCAATTCAATCAGCATTTGCAATTTGCCTGGCACAAGGAAAGCTTCTCATGAGTTTTTCTTTTAAATCAACCTTTTCTTTCTAAATCGTTAGAGGTTAGTATCTGGGAGCACCTTGTGGTATGGGACAGGATATCAGGAAAATCTGTTGGGCATACACTTGGTATTAAGCCACCACAGACCCTCCACTCTAAATTCCTTGCTCCTTAAGAAAAAAAAATGGGGGGGGGGCAAGAGAGTAGCGTCTAAAGCAATTTTATTCGTATCTTGACTTTCTCATCAAGAACAATAAAGGTTGAATAGAACTGTCAAGAACAGCTGGTTTAGATTAATCTCCATGCCCTCATATCTACCACAATCATCAGCTAATATCAACTCTGATTGTAATTGTGGATTTATATACAAAACAATTCCATTGAAATACACTCTACAACTATATAAATCAAATATTTTTATCCTTTTATCTGATAAGTGTTTTTATAAGCAGAATATATCTAGTTTTATTTTTTTCAAATAATCAACAATGTTCTTTTTTTGAGGAGCATTTGCTCCATTTATATTCTGTGTTAGACATCTGACATTCATATTTATGCCAAGAATTTAGAAAAGTCAATACTTGTAGTGCTTAAGATGGGAGCCTCTTCCGCACTATTCTGTAGTTGTTGTTTAATCCTTTTAATGACCTCTATTTGCATTTCTTCCTTTTCCCCTTTAATTTTTTCTATAGATTCTCTTGCTTTTTGCACTGAATTCAATCTGAACTTCTGTTGTTTGGAAGTAAGGATCCACTTGGTCCAATCAAAACAGTATCTTTTTCTGTTTGAACTTTTCAGGAAAAAAACCTCTTTTTTCTTGCTCATTATCTTATCAGAATTTCTTTAAGTACAATTGCATCTACATTATTAATCTTCAGTCTGGTCTTGGAATGCTGCCCCAAAACCTGGTCTCTAGTCTTCTTCCTGAAAAGGTACACAAGAATATCCCTTAATACATTTCTTAATTTTGCAAATCATGTAGTAATCCTATATACTTTGCTCTGTCTGCGTACCATCTTCACTTCATTCCAAAAAAATTGTTAAAGATTAAATAACCTTTTTTTTTAGTGTCTTCAGGATTTTCTGGAACTCATCTGACTCACTTTTACTTTTGGATTACAAATTTAAAAAATGGTGATCACCACAAAAGCAGCAGAGTGTCATGAGGGGAAGAGAGGATTGTTAAAATAACACAAACATTACAAAAAATGTTTGAAAAGATGAGAAAAAAGTATCCAACTCTGTCAAATCTGTTTAAAGGGGCTGCATTTGAAGAGAGAATTGAAGAAAGATTTGTAAAGAGGAAATGAAAAAAAGAAAAAAAAACCAAATTGAAGAAATTGAGGACAACCCACAGGAGAACTAAAACAAATGACTGATAAAGTAAAATGAAATAATAGAGAGATGGAAAAGGACTTAGACAATTTGTCATAACTGGAATTGAGAGGAAAAGAATTCTGCCTGAAATTCAGAAATAAGAGGATTTTAGATTTGGAACAGCATTTTGCTTTTTTGTCCTCCCATTATTATTTGAAAAGTCCTGTCAGTCAACATATCATTAATAAAGTGGATAGTCTTTTGACATGGGATGATCAGTTGTAATTTGTGTAATAAATCTTCCTTCCAGACTGTGCCATAGGCTGTGGACTGTGAAGTAGTACTTGAACTAAGTGCATTAAAGGCTGCAAGTAAATTACTGAACAATACATTTTTTTACTATTTCAATAGAAAAATATTAAACACATATTGATATTTAGCTATCATGCTATTCCCATTTGAGAGAAGCAACTATGCAAAGTGCAGATGAGGAGTAAGAATTAGTAATGGAAAGAAATTAAAAACAGGAAATATGAGAAAAGAAAAGGAAACTAAATATAGTTTATATCAACACTTAGCAGCATTTACTGTATCTTTCCATATGTTTCAGTGTTGCAAACCATCCTTTTTTCACCATATCCATTCACCAATTCATGTGTTGTCTTTGGTTCTGCATACTTCTGACCGCTCTGTTTTTCAGAATTTAATCAGTTCCATCCAGCAGTAAATTCTACATCTTCTCCTTATTCTCAGCCCATCCATTCTTCCTTCAGATATTTGTTTTACAATGTTTGACCAAATCTATCTTGGATTTCACTGCAATATTTTTCAGACCGATATAGCAATAGCTCTTAGACTTATATACTGCTTCACGGTGCTTTACAGCTCTCTCTAAGTGGTTTACACAGTCAGCATATTGCCCCCAACAATCTGGGTCCTCATTGTATTATACAATCTCTAACAATGACTACAAATCACTTATATTCTCAATCAACAGCATGATATCGTCCATGAACAAAGCCACATCCACATTTGTGTACGCAACACAAATAAATTTTCACATTCAAACAATTCCTAATGATCTACTAAATATATATATATAAATAAACAATGGAAATAAGGCATTTGTCAAATTCTGCTCAGTGCCAGGATATTTCAATCAGCATTTTGCTGAGTATCTTCCCAAGCACATTTATCAAACCAGTCCACTTGATATTTTCATTCACTCTTGTTCCTTTTCCTTTATATGAGGGAACAGTGACAACATTCTTCCAATTATCAGGCAGCGATGCAATTATCACACCTTAAAAATATTGCGTAGTCACTCCATCAGCAACTTATATCCATCTTTTAACATTTCTCCAGTTGCACCATCTAAATATGCAGGAAGAGAAAGTATTCCTTACCAGGGCTCCCAGTTCATAATCATAACTGATCGAATCAACCCTGGTACATTCATTCCTTTGCCGTATCTTTTCATGAAAATATGTTATGAAAAATAACCAATAATTTATGGTATCTTAAGTAATAATAACTTGATTGTGGCATAATAAATAATATACTTCACTCTACTCATATGATTGCTAATTGATTATGGCATAACTTTTTATATTCTACCTCATGAGAAACAGTATTAACTATGGGTGTAAGGGTTAGGGTTAGCACACAGTCATGAGTTACAAATATTGATACACATGATTGAGAGTTTGTAAACAGTGAGATTAATTAGACAATATGGACAACTTTTCAGACAATTTCTGTTTTGTGTTCAGGTCCTTGCGCTGCTGGTGTGGTTGGGATTAAAATGCCTCGTTACTGCTTGTTTGGAGACACAGTGAACACAGCTTCAAGAATGGAGTCTACAGGTTTACGTAAGAAGAGAGTTTCTAACTATGCAATATTTTATACAGTCAAATTCAGAATTCCATATTTAAAAAGAAACATTTTATCAAGATATGATAATGACTTGCTAGAATCTGGGGCCAATCATTATCTCATAGATAAGCGCGTAATTTTTGTGAAGCTAAATTACAAGGCACTGCAACATATATAGCTTCTTACCTCCTTGAAGGAAATGTACAATATAAATGTAGTAAATAAATAATTGGACCATCTATGGCGTTTTTCTCAGAAGACATCCATATTTAGATCCTTTCCTCCACTTTTGTGCAATTGCTGATCATCCTCTCATAATACAGTTAGCTTTCCTTCTAGCTATTGATGTTCAGACTAAAGTCATAAGAAGAAGAATTATCTGTTATCAATTCACTGGATCTTATATCTAGACTGATGCTGGAGTCCTTCAATCTCCAGATGTGGTGTTGGATGGGGCTTAAGATTTCATGGCCTTTTAGTGGCAACCATGCGCTTGACTCTTCCATTTAGGATTATAGGACTAATACAGCACTGGTTACTGTGGTGATCTCTGTTAGCAGATCTTGGATGTAGGAAGTATGCCCTTCCTGATCCTAGTACTGTAGATATATTGGTAGTGTTTAATATCTTCAATCATGGTATCCTTCTGGACTACTTGTGAGGGCTGAGGACTGAGAGCTCTGCGCTTTTAGTTGATAATCGATCAAATTCTATTCTGGCTTTGTTTTTGGTTCTAGATGGTTCTGCTGACCCTGAAGGAGACATTTGACAATGTGGGGGACATTCTGGACTCATAGTTCCTATTTGAAGAGCATGGGGAGCCTTTGCCCAGCTCCTGGCATTTGATGGGCTTCCTGGATCAGAGATCCCTGATTGTGACACATAACTTTATCACCCATGATAAGACTATTGCAATATACTCTACATCAGGTGCCCTTTGAAGATATGTCTTCAAGATAACTCAGAAGCTACACCATATAGTTGATTCCAAAAGCAATGGCCTGGAAGTTAACTATTTATGTTTTAGTTTCAAACTAATTGTTCTCTGGGTCCAGTTCAAATTGCTAGTATTAACACATGAAGCCTTCCACAGCTCAGCTCCATGTAATTCCAGAATTGTCTCTTCTGGTTATATTTGACTTGTTCTTATGATCTTCCTGAGATGGGATGCTGGGGGGTCACTATCTCATATGAAGTGATACTTCTAGGAATGGGGACCTAGAAGAGTATCTTCTCAGTGGCTGCCCCCATTGTAGAACAATATGCCTCCCAAGGGATGTGGACTCTGCAGTATATTAACTTTTCGAAAGACTGAAAAAATGTTAATAAGTACCACGATGGCCTGCCTATTTAACAGGATGTATTTTTATAGAATCATAGGGCTGGAAGGGGCTTTGGAGGCCTTCTAGTCCAACCCATGCCCATATATGAATCCCTATATCATTCCGGAGAAATGGTTGTCCAATCTTTTTTTGAAAACCTCTAGTGATGGAGCACCCACAACTCTGGGAGGCAAGCTCTTTCATTGATTAATTGTTCTGTCAGGAAATTCCTCATTTCCAGGTTGAATCTGCCTTTGACGAGCTTCTACCCATTGCTTCTTGCCCTTCCCTTAGGTGCTTTGGAGAATAAATTGATCCTTTCTTCCCTGTGATATCCCTTCAAGTATCGGAAGACTGCTATCATGTCTCCCTTGAGCCTTCTTTTCATTAAGCTAACATACCTCGTTGCCTTAGTTATTCATTGTTTGATTTAGCCTCAAGACCCCTTATCTCTGTTGCTCTTGTTGCTCTTCTCTGCACTCCTGCTAGGGCCTCAGCTTTTTTAAAAATATGACCAACACTGGATGTTTATTCCAAGTGTGGTCTCACCAGCATTGTGTAAAGCAGTACTATCACTTTTCATTGTCTTGATGCTGTCCCTATGTTGATGCAACCTAGGACTGTGTTGGCTTTTGGGGCAGTTGCAGCACACTGCTGACTCATACGTAAGTGGGGATCCACCAGGACACCTAAATCACTCTCACAATTACTACTGTTGAGCCAGGTACTTCCTATTCTATATTTAGCATTTGGTTTTTCCTTCTAAGTGCAGGACCTTACTTTTCTCACCAGTGATCTACATTTTGTTGGATAGGGCTCAATGCTCAAATCTGCCAAGATCTTTCTGAATCTTGAGTCTATCTTCCAAAGTATTGGCAATGCCTCACACAGCTTGGTATCATCTGATTTGATGAGTTCCCATTCCATCCCCTCATCCAGATAATTTATGAAGATGTTGAAGACCACCAGACCCAAAACAGAAACTTGAGGTATCCCACTGCATGCTTCACATAGGTATAGCTCCATTGAGGACTACACGCTGAGTGCATTTGGTCAGCCAACTGCAAATCCATCTGGTGGTGGTACTATTTCCTCCACATTGTTCTATATTACCAAGAAGTAGGCTGTGGTCTATTTTGTCAAATGCCTTACTGAAGTTTAAGTATACTATATCCACAGCATTTCCCTGACCCACTAATTCACTCACTTTATCAAAGAAGGCAATAAAGGTTGTCTGACATGATCTGTTTTTAACAAATTCATGGCTTCCAGTAATCATCTTCTTCATTTCTAGATGCTCACAATCCACTGCTTGATTATCGTTTCCAGGATTTCCCCAGGTATTGATGTCAAGCTAATTATTCTGTAGTTTTCTGGATCCATTTTTTTTTTTTTGGCTGTTTTGAAGATTGGAACCACATCAGCTCTTTTCCAGCTCTTTTCCTCTGGCAGTTCTCCTATGCACCAGGATCTCTGAAAGATTTTATTCAGTGATTCCAAGATCACATCTGCCAGCTCCTTTAGTATCCTGGGATTTAAGCCATTTGGTCCTTGAGATTTGAATTCATCCAAAGCAGATAGGTGTCTTATCAATTCCTTACCTAATTTGATCTGCATTCCTGTTCTATCTCACACAGTGCTGCTTTTGATATTTTTTCCCTTTTGCTTAAAGACAGATGCAGACAATTAAGCAGTTCTGCTTTCTCTCTGCTGCCCATCACCTTCTTGCCATTTTCTCCCACTAGTGAACTGTCCATTTCCTTGATATATTGAAAGAAACTTTTTTTTGTTATTTTTGGCATTTGTTATAAGTCTTAGTTCATTCCAAGCCTTAGCCTTCTTGACTCCGTCTTTGCAGTTTTGGACTATTTGCTGGTATTGTCCTCTTGTTATATGCCACTCTTTCCATTTTTTATACTTATCCTTTTTATCCTTCAGTTTGTCAGAGAGCTCTTTGTGCAACCATGCTTGTCTGCAGTCTTTCTTTTTTTCTTTCTTTGTGATATTGTTTTTGTTTTTGTCTTTATTATCTTGTTTTTCAGAGTATCCCAAACATATTGTACTGTTTTTCCCTCTAGGATTTCCATCCATGGAATCCTTTCTATTCTCTCTCCTAGTTTGTTGAAGTCAGCTCTCTTAAAGTCTAAATCACCAGTCTGACTTTGATCAATTACCTGGGCCTGCATTATGGTGAATATGACATGGTCACTCTCCCCCAAAGTTCTTACAACTTCCACTCCCTCAGCCATTTGGTCTCTATTAATAAGAATTAAGTCCAGTATAGCTGACCCTCTAGTTCTTTCCTCCACTTTTTGGGAGATAAAGTTGTCAGCTAGGCATGTCAGGAACCTGTTCAATCTCCCTCTCCTTGCAAAGTTTGTTCCCGAGTTGATGGAAAGATAGTTCAAATATGGCTTTCATATTTCCTCAGCTTGGTAGGGTAGCCTGTAGTACACACCTGTAGCAATGTCATCCCCCCTCAATATTCATTATAACTTGAAAGTTATATTTTCAAGGTGGCTTTCATCCTTAATATTGTGTATTTCTGTAGAGATATAGTAGTTCTTTGTATACATTGCAACTCCTCCTCCTCTTTTGTTGAGTCTGTGTCTTTTGAACAATTTATATCCTTCCAGCAGTATGCTCTAATCATGAGTTCCATCCCATCCAGTTTCAGCAATATCTGTATAATTGTATCTGCCCTCATGTACAGGATTAAGATATGGTTTATTTTGTTGCAGGGTGTTTTTCAGATAACTGAATTTTATTTTTTTCACCCATGAAGAATCAAGAATTAATAAATTATCAACTATATAAATTTGGTACAACACCAAATTAAAGGCAATAAAAAAACTATCTTACAAATGTTGTGTCTTTTTTATATGCTTACTTTTAGCTCTACGGATTCATGTAAGTGGTTCCACTATTGATATTCTGAAGAGGACAGACTGTCAGTTCCAGTATGAAGAACGAGGAGAAACATATTTGAAGGTAATCTATACCCACATATTCATAATTTTAAAAATCTATTTACAGCGAACATTTATTTAAGAGCTATGTAGCTTTTAAAATATTACTTACAGCTCAGTTATGTCAAGACTACTTAAAGGTAGGCTTTACTCAACATCTACTCATTCAGTGTCCATTTTAAATTACAACTGTGTGTACTGAGAAGTACGTATGACAGATCCTCATAGCTGTAGCCATTGCAGAGTCTCTGTGGTTTGGGTTGTCAATGATCAGATCACAAGTACAACACTGCAGCATTCTGTGATCACATGATCACTTTTGTGGCCTTCACTGCCATCTTCTGACAAGGAAAATCAATGGGGAGGCCGGCCGGAGGTCACAAATGGTAATCATGTGACTGTGGGATGCTGCAATGACATGGGATTCACCTAACTGTGGCAACTGATACTCCTGGAACATTCATTGTAAGTTGGCAAGTTGCCTTACAACTGCAATAACTCAGTATGGTGCCTTACAATCATGTCCTTTGGTGACGTAGTTGCTGGTTCCAATTACCCAATTATTTTGAATACTGCATTCAGTTTTGGTTGTCATGATGTAAAAAAGATGCTGAAACTCTAGAAAGAGTGCAGAGAAGAACAACAAAGGGAACTGGGGGCTAAAACATATAAAGAATGGTTGCTGGAATTGGGTATGTCTAGTCTAATGAAGAGAAGGACGAGGGGTGACATGATAGCAGTGTTCCAATATCTCAGGGGCTGCCACAAAGAAGAGGGAGTCAAGCTATTCTCCAAAGCGCCTGAAGGCAGGACAAGAAGCAATGGTTGGAAACTAATCAAGGAGAGAAGCAACCTAGAATTGCTAGAAACAACCTCATCCTGTCAGAACTAATCCTTCCATCACCCCCACCATCCTGCCAGAATCGATGAAGCTTCTTGCATGAGAAATGAAACATCTTCTTTTTCTTCCTCAGGGAAAAAAATAGTCCCATTGCCTTTATGGTGAAGAGTTTTGGAATTGCTTAGTTTATAAAATAACATGTTGTCCAAGGCCTTTTCTTTCTTCTCCTTCTTTTAATTGTCATGATAGCAAATCCTGGGGTTGAGTTAATCACAACATAATGTGTTATTTTATGTATTTGTACTTTCAATGGGCTTAAATAGTTTGCTTTTAAAAAAAAAAAAAGGTAATGCAATATATAGTAATAACAATAATTATAATAGTTAATTAATTATAATCCTATCATTTCATATATTAGGGCAAAGGAACTGAGATTACTTATTGGCTGACAGGTGTGAAGGATCAGCAATATAATCTTCCATCGCCTCCTTCTGCGTAAGAAGTTTTTTTGTTTTAAAAAACAGAATACTCATACCAGTATTCAAATCAGGGTAGCCTTTTGCATTGTTGACTAATAGTTCTTGTTTTCCTTTTGATAGGGAGAGAAACTTTTGGAGTATATGTTCTTTCTGTTTGTTGTTTTCTGAGGGTGGTATGGTTTTGGAGGATAGGTTCATGCATTCCCAAACTAACTTTGATGGCATGCCATGGCCACTCCTGCAAGATATAGACACACATAAAAAGGTACATTCTCACTCCAGATGAACTTGATGTGTATGAGTACACATTCGTGTTGTGTTCAGGAGAGTGCCTTGCCACTGTTTTCTGTTATTGTTTGGTTTTATTTCCCAGTTCCTTCACCATTTCTATACTGTAGTCCTGGGATATTCTGGTGGTTTGTCATCCAGGTGCCATCCAGGCCTCAGCCTGCTAAGATTAAGATCAACTAGGTGTTGCCACTGCTGTATGACCTCCCTCTATTCTCTAGCTTTTAAACAGCATTTATAGGAATAGAATTATTGATGGATAGAAATGGATAATTAAATGTATTTACTGCTATTTCCAGGGAGAATCAGCAGCGTTTGCAGGCCGACTTTGCTGAGATGATAAAGGACTCATTGCAAAAAAGACCAACGGAAGATTGCCAGATGCAAGAGATTTCGTGCATGACTAATTACTGCAAAGGCAGCCTGGAATATCTGCAGTTGGCTACTACAGAACACCCTGCCACTTATCTGTAAAACTTAATACGAACAAGTTAGGAGTAAAATAATTTTAGATTCCCACCGTCACCACCCATTTACAAGATTGAGGAGAGCAAAATTAGTTAAAACAGAATGTTGCTCATTCTTTTAAGTATCGTTAAGTGTCTGATGGCACCTTTTCAAACTAGCAAGCTTTATTAAAAGACATACAAGTTTTCATCACTACAGCTTATTTTAATAGAATGTGTTAGTTTGCAACAATGTTTGGCTACCATAGACTAACATGGCTCTCTATAATATCTTCTGTACTTGTATATCATTATACAAATAATTAATAAACTATGAAAAGATTTCCTTTGCTGCATTTCCAACATGCAAATAATCTAATGCAAGCTGCTTCTGCTGACTTATTAGAGCCTTTGATAATACACTGCTTTTTGGATACACAGGAAATAAAGTAAGAGACTGTCAACTAGTAACATCTTTAAGACTCAGTATGTTGTTTATAGTTAAATAGGAAGAATTTTATCTGCCATTTAAAATCTGTTAAGGCATTGATTTTTCATGATTTATTTTTTATATAATGTTTAGAAGTGTAACCAGTCCATTTGAAAATACAATAAAACTTTTGAATAAGAGTATCTTGTAGCACTAGCTCTTACCATGTTACAGATGAAATATGAATATATGTTTCTCCACACCGACACCCACAGTTGAGATATATGCATAGGCAGACAGTTATGTGGATGTTGGCATTTTGTTGCTGTCCTATATAGTTTTTTCATACATGATTTTATTTTGTACTTTATAACATTGAGATTACTTATTACTTATATACAATTGAGAGTAATTGTACTCTGGAGGATCATTTGCGTGGCAAGAAAACAAGATTCAAAATGCTGCAAATAAAAAGCTGCCAATTTGGGGTCTTCACTAGCAACACAGCTGGTAATCTGGGTATCATCTGTTAGGGTTATGATTTTATTTTCATAGCAGTATTATG
Organism: Azemiops feae; assembly: GCA_023970755.1. Taxonomy (NCBI): domain Eukaryota; kingdom Metazoa; phylum Chordata; class Lepidosauria; order Squamata; family Viperidae; genus Azemiops; species Azemiops feae. Next base: position 1,774,187 of record JALGBA010003460.1, read on the forward strand.
ACTGTCTTCATTTTTAAAAACTCAAATTCATGTTTTATGAATGTTTTGTTCATTTTCTTTCTTTTTAGGAAGCATATCCGGCTGTTTTGAGGATGGGAAATTAGCAATAAAAAGCTGCCTCATCAAACTGCCATTTATTTTTATATTATATCAAATAATTAGATTATCCTATGTAAAGTAAATAAAATAAAACGACTGCTTTCATCCCACCTGGAAATAATTGTGAAATCCACTAAGTATTGCCATATTCTTCAAAATGCATGACATCAGTGTTAGTTGAAGCCAAATACTGTACATATACCAGAATATGGACTTTCTTTATTACTTATCTTAATTAGATAGTGCCATTATAAAACATATTTTACTATATATTTTTGCTCAAGTTATCAAACAATATAGCAGGGAAAGAAAAATAAACTTTAGAATCTGAAAGAATAGTTTAAATGCAAAGGGAACACCACAAAAAAGGAAAAAGTGAGAGAAAACTATTATGATTTATTTATCAATACATAAATAGGATTTGCTTCCCAAATACACCGCAGCTTGGGGTTCTGTTAATTATTCACTTTACTTAATTTTGGTTCAAATCCATGTAGGATGAAGGCTGGGTAATCACACAGTTTAGGGTTGACTTTCTTGATGGGATTAGGTTCAACATGTCATATCCTATATAAGGGTCGTGAGCTTCTGAATCCAGCATCAGGTAGGGAGGGGGTAGGGGTTAGGGTTAGAATCATGACTTGGTAGAGTCTGCATCCATGGGAGGTTTGTTTACTTTATTATTACTGATTTACTTGCAGGTGTGGTTAGCACAGAAAAATAAAATGACATCCTTAGTTTGTTGGTGTACAATGGAATTTGTATCTTCCCACCCTTGGCAACAGTTTCTTGTGGTTCCTTTGTTCATGACTAAGATCACATAGGAGACTGTTAAAGAGACAAACATTTAAGGTAACCTTTAGATCATAAAGAAGTAACTTGACCTTGCCTTTCAAAAAATGATAGAACTGCTTGACTTCTTTGGATCAGCCTAAGTTAATGATGGAAATTTTACAGAATGATGCTTTTTATATAACAAAACTCTTGAGAAAATGCCAACTCTGTGTTATTCAGATATTTAAAACTGAGTAATTCAGATAATTCAATCAATAGGCTTATACAGAGAACTGCAGACATGATTTTGGAAAAGATATGTGAAGTATGTTAGCAAACGCTGACTTGACATGGGAAAAACAATAGCATGAGAAAGTAATTTAAATTCCGTCTTGACTCTTTTCAGTGTAAGAGAGATGGAAGGGAACATGCTATTAGGCTTTCAAAATTGGTGACAGCCATTCAAAGTAGGCCACATCATAAATCACATTCCACAATACAGGAACTCCATTTGCATTAGCTATAGTACAGGTAGTCCTCAACTTACAACAGTACATTTAGTGACTGTTCTAAGTTACAAATGGCACTCAAACAAGGGACTTGTGACCATTTTTCACACTTAAGACCACTGCAGCATCTCCATGGTCATGTGATTAAAATTCGGATGGTTGGCAACTGGTTCATATTTATGACAGTTGCAGTGCCCAGGATCATGTGATCACCTTTGGCGAACTTCTGACAAGCAAAATCAATGGGGAAGCCAGTTAATAATAACCATATTACTAACTTATCAACTGCAGTGATTCACTTAACCGTAGCAAGAAAGGTCGTAAAATGGGGCAAAATTCACAATTGTTTCGCTTAACAACAGAAATTTTGGATTCAATTGTGGTTGTAAATTGAGGAGTACAAAAAGTGAATTCTTCTTAGATTCAGTTTAAAAATCCTACTTTTAGAACTGGAATGGCTTTAAAATAACCAAAATTGTAAAAATAGAAAGGGAGCTCAATCTCAGCTATATCAATTTAGGAAGCTGGCCTACAATGTTTGTTTTGCCCAAGATTTTGCCCAAGAGAAGTATGGTAAAATTGTAGTAGGGAGATCTATCATAATTATAGGAATTTTGCTCAGAAAAATGATTGATCTACTAAATGCTTTCAAGCCAAGCTTTTGCTTTTATCAAACAAGCAGTAACTAATTTAACTACAGGGGGTTTTACTCATTTTTTTTATCACACCTGGAAAATGTTTTTCCTTTTCACACTTTGTACTTTGTATACTTTGTTTCTGTAAGATGTCTTTAATACTGAAAGGCACATCATCAGTAAATGGTTTAAACATGCTTGAGATAAAAACATGTCCATCATTCAACAACAACAAAAATATAATAATAAATTGCAAAAGGTAGCTCTACTTAAAACAGCTTACATACTGCGACAATACCTTTAACCTCATCAAACATTCACATCTATCTATCCCAGGTCCTTGGAAAGGATTCTTAGGTGGATAAAAATGCCAAATCCAGTCTGAATACCTGGCTGACTGTGCAATGAACATATTGTAATTCAAAAAATAATAAATTAATTAAAAAGGAAAAAAAATAATGCTCAAAGGGCAGATTTCATGGGCTACTAGGGCTTTTTTTTGCTGTCAGTTTTCTATGTTTCTATGTTTCACATATTCCATGTTTGGTTTGCTCAAACATATCCATGAAGAAAAACTTAGGAGAAAATAGAAAACATCAGTTGGTTAGCATCCATTAAAATCTATGTAACCCTCAAGATATAACTGTGCTATGCTGGGACTCCAGTCAAAAGTGTACACTTCAGTATCACATTACAACACTCCTTGTTGAATTCAACTTTTGAGGTATGCACAAGGATGCTATTCCGTGCCCAAAAATTTGCCGCTGAAATACCAAGCAGACATGATGCTCCTTCCCTTCCAAACCCCACAGACAGGGTCGGCCAGGTGTTTAGAATAGAATAGAATAGAATAGAATAGAATAGAATAGAATAGAATAGAATAGAATAGTTGGAAGGGACCTTGGAGGTCTTCTAGTCCAACCCCTGCTCAGGCAGGAAACCTATACTATTTCAGACAAATGGTTGTCCAATCTTTTCTTTAAAATTTCCAGTGTTGGAGCATTCACAACTTCTGGAGGCAGGTCGTTCCGCTGATTAACCGTTCTGTCAGGAAATTTCTCCTTAGCTCTAGGTTGCTTCTCTCCTTGATTAGTTTCCGTCCGTTGCTTTTTGACTTCTAAGATTTGTTTAAAGGTCATTCCAGGTTGACGATTTCGCCTTAAGAGTCTGGGGAAATTAAAGGGGGGTCAAGATGTCTTACTATCCTTTGCTTCCTGACATTTATAACAACCGCAACAACAATAATAATAATGCTCGACGCCCGGGCGGAGACCTTTTTCGCTTTCTAATCCACCCCGCCTATGAGAGGGCGGACCTGTTGTGCCACCCAGGACAGCGGCCGGGGATGAGCTAGGCGAGTAATCTTGCCCCACTCTCGGACCGTCTCGGAGGACTCGGCATGATCCACTTCGGCAACCCTTCCTCCTCGGACAAGCGCCGCCAGCAGTGCTGGAGCTGGTACTGGGGCGGACTTTTGCTTCTCTGGGCCGTGGCAGAAACTCGAGCAGGTGAGGAGTCAGCCGCTTGACAGGAGAGGCAAAGAAAGCCCTTCTCCCGGCCACTTGCCGCTGGCCCGGGAAGGGGGGGGGGGCTGAGGCAGCCGCGGGAAGAGGCGGCTTCCAAAGAGGAGGACGTTTCCCGCGTCCCCTCCGCGGGGTCCCGCCAAGAGAGCGTGCGCCGGGCGCTCGGCGATCCCTGCGTTACCGCGCAGCCGGGAAATCTCGCTTTTGCTTTGCCTCCGGTCTGCACCGAGGAGGAGAGAGACGGCTCCGTCGCTTCTTCTCGGATCTCCTCTGGCTTAAACGAGCCTTTAAAAAAAAAAAAAAAAAAGACCTCAAGAAGACCTCCGTTTGGAAATGGCGCACGACGCAAATAACTCCAGAATTCCTATTCTAAATTTCAAAAAGAAACGTATTTTTAAAACAATCAGAATAGATAGTATGGAACGGAACTGTTTCGAATTCGACTTTTGCCTAATGAGTAAAAATAGTAAAAGCAACAAGCAGCAACATTTTTTTTGACATTCTCCTTTTTTGAGGGGTAATTCTCTGCTGCATATATTATAAAGCCACGTTTCCTAGTATTAAATCCTGAACTGAAATCAATAATAAGCAGAAATTTTAGAGTTTGTGGCACTTTTTACAACTTTCAGTAAGTCTTCCATCCCTCGTTTATTTTCAAGAGGCAAATATATTCCTGTTCCATTATTCGAAAAACTGCTTACAATATATAAGGGATAAGATACTTGTATACAGTAGGTAGTGTGATTCCGAATAAACTTTGAAAACTACATTTAAATGTTGTAAACACAAGGTGGGATTTGATTGCCCTCTTGAATATTATTCTTTTTTTAAAAAAAAATCTTGCAAATTAGAAAAGGAAAGCCTATGGATCCTAAGAATTACCACTGCAATATTAGAAGAGAAGATGTTTTGTGATATATCATGTAAACTTCAGTTTCAGTGAGTTTTACAGTAAGTGCTTTGTAGGCTGGAAATATTTATAATTAACATGTACAGATATGTCGGCACCATGGATTAAGAGAGTGTATAAACTTCCATTCTAATGAGTGCTAAAATACATAATCGATAAATAAATTACCATGGGAAAATATTTTGTAACTTGATTTGCATATTCAGCCAGCACATCTGCAGTCAGTAGCTGGATAGATTGGCTACCAGAATAGACTTTCTCTGCCCACGAAGTGTTGACTCTGAGGGTTAAGTTTATTTATATTTACTGTATATTTTATTTATATTGGTGTACCCGAGTGTCAGTTACTTTACTCATATACTGATTGTATCTGTTTTAATAGGTATTTTTTTTATCATACAGATATAATCCATAAGGAGTTACTTGTGACCAATCAACATTGAATCTACTTCCTTACATTCATAGGATTTGCTATTAATATGCTTGGAAAACATACAAATGAGGATGATCATAAGTAACATAAAACTTTTTAGAGCATTATATATATAGCGTGTTCTTTGCTTGCCCTTCTTTGTCCACTAACCATTCCTAGCATCATTGCCTTCTCCAATGAATTCGCACGCATAACATGGCCAAAGTAAAACAGATGTAGTCTTATGATTTTAGCTTCCAGTGATGTTTCTGGTTTTTAATGATTTAACACCTCTCTGTTAGTCACTCTGGCTGTCCATGGTGTACACACACACACACACACACGTATACACACACACACACATATATATATATATACATTCCACTGCTTAAATCTTATCCCAGCATAATTCCTACATAGCACTTATAGAGGTTGATTTGTGATCATTTATAATGGCTGTGATGTGTTTCACTAGATGATAACTTACAAATAAATGTGAATGCCAATTCAAAATGACTAGCTTTCTTAGTGTCTTCTTAAAACCATTTCCAGTGTAACTGTTCCAATAAATTTGAAGTACTCAGTTTATTGATTAAGATAATGGAATACAGGCTATAAGAACTAGAAAATACACAGATAACAATTTGATATGTGTGAAATAAGAGACTTAGAAAGAAAGTATCCAAACTGTCTGAACTGAAAGGCATATTTCATAAATACCTCATCTTATGTTTTTCTGTGTATTTAATTATGTATATTTAATTTAATCTGTAAAATAAGTTATTTCTTTCCAACCTTTGAAAAGAGGAGCACAGTTCATGTAAGGTAATATTATAACTTAATTATACAGTAAGATTTGAATATAATTCTCTTAAATTCAAACCAGCTCTTCATTTTCTGGGACAGATGGCTGTGTAGTATTATAACTTAATCTATGTTTAAAAAAGGAATATCATATGTTCAGCAGCACTCCAGAAAAAACGAGAATAATACTGGTAGTCCTCAACTTACTGTATAATAATTCATTTAGGGACCGTTCAAAGCTTCAACAGCACTGAAAAAAGTGACTTATGACCATTTTTCACATATATGGCCATTGCAGCATCCCCACGGTCACAGGATAAAAATTTGGGCATTTGGCAGTCGACATGTATTTACGGCAGTCAAACTGTCCCAGGATCATGTGATCACAACTTGTAAGCTTTCCAGACGGCTTCGGACAAGCATAGTCAATGGGGCAAGCCAGTTTCACTTAGTGACATCATGATTCACTTAACAACTGCAGTGATTTTCTTAACAACTGTGGCCAAAAGGGTCGTAAAGTGGGGCAAAACTCACTATAACTGCCTTGCAATGGAAATTTGAGGCTGAAATATGGTTATAAGTTAAGGAGTATCCTTAGATAGACCATGGTCTGGCTTAGAAGGATTAAGTAAGAAGGTGTCAAGTGAATTCTCTAAGATGAGCAACTGGAGTGGTGCTACCAAGAAGGCCACCTATAATTAAGTTGATCCAAAAGACAAAGGAGGCCCTCTGTTAAGGATACCGATGGGTAGAAACATACAGACTTCCATGCATCCTGGCTTAATGGAGTGAAGAATCTTTAAGATTAGAATCATCAATTATTTGAATTTGGGCTGGTTTGGACAAAGGCAGTGTTTCTCAACCTTGGCAACTTTAAAATATGTGGACCAACTGAATTCTGGAATTGAAGTCTTAAAGTTGCCAAAGCTGAGAAACACTGATATAGGGAATGCAAGAACAGTTGACAAGAATGGTTTAACACTCACTCATAATAATCTAATAAAAACTATATGCTTATTTTTTAAATAATTTGGTCATATCAGTAGATTAAATAATATCTATAAATTATGAACCTGTTTCTTAAGAGTGATTGTAAGAGTTGGGGGACAGCTGCTTCTTTGGATGAATTACAATCTGCAGAATCTTTTTTTTGTTTAAATGTAATGATTTTTCTACATTCCCTGACCATGTCACAAGCTGATTTACAATTTTCATCTGATTTGTTTAAAGGTCCTGAAACCAGATAACACTTCAATTGAAGTAGTTTAGAAAAATATAGTCTTATCAATGAGTGTCAAAAATTATATGATAATCAAGTATGTGATCTCTTCCTTTTTTATGTAGCATTCAAAATTCTCATTTTCTCAAATAATCAGAAATCATTTTAAAAGTAGGTAAATTTATTTTTTTCCATATAATTTTATTAAAACTTTGAAAAAAGAAGATGAAAAAAAGCTAATAGAAACTAATATAAAAAGAGAAAAAGAGGAAAAAAAGAGCTCAAAGAAAGAGCTAAAAGTGCAAAAGCAAAGAAAGAAAATACAAAGAAGTAACTTCTGGGTTTCTTCATATCAGTTATAAGTACAAATAAATTATACTACTTGGTTGCAAAATACCTTATTTTCCCCCCTAAAATATCCTGACTCATCATCAAAACCATAAATCATAAGTTCATTTTTTCTCTTACTCACAAAAACTCTATGAAGGATTTCTAGTTAGCAATAAACACAGATATTGTTTTTTTCTCTAATCAAATAAGTCAATTTGGCCATTTCTGCAAGTTCCATAATCTTTACCAACTATTCCTCAATTGTGAATAATACCAAATCTTTCCATCTTTGCACATATAATAATTTTGATGATGTTGTCAAGTTTAAAAACAAAGTTCCACAACTTTTTCCCAATTGTTTATTTATCACTCTGACTTAGTATTTGTATTTGAATCCAAACTTTTTGAGTTATTTTTACAAGTCCATCAAGTGTAGTAAAACATCTCTTCTTGTTTTTCACTTTTCCAACATAAATTAGTAATGTCTTTATACATTCTAGACAATTTTTTCTGGTGATGTGTACCAATACATAACTTTATAAAAATTCTTCTTAAGATCATAACATACAGTGATGTAAATTTCAATCTTTTCAATCACATATTTTCCCATTGTTTCAAATACCAAAAGTAGTTGAAGTTAGTTGAAATTTTAATGATTAAATTACTCAAGTTTATTTTCAAGAAATGATAAGTTTTACTGCATATCTCAGCATTCTTAAGTTACACTGTTACTTTCTGGATATGTTTTGAGTGATAGATTGGAAAGAATAGATATGGGTATGATCCCCTTACCCAAAGCCACTTTTATATAATGGTCAAGGCATCTGGCTGGAGATTTTGAGTTCTTGTCTCAGCTTATGCACAAAAAAGCTGGGTGATCTTGGGTCAGTCACTCTCTCTAAGAAGGAGGCAATGGCAAACCACTTTCGAAAAATCTTGCCAAGAAAATGTCAGGGACTTGTCCAGGCAGTTGTTTGCTAGGAGTCAAAGCTGAGTCAAAGGCACACACACAAAAAGCAACCCCTTACAGTAAGGAAAGAAAAGAGAATGCTTACTGCAATGTACTGAATCTGCTTTTCATCTGCCACTAATAAATGCTTAGCACTGTAAGTTCCATAATATCATATCAATATGATTATAAAATATATGTTGCTTAATGGTAATTACATTTTGTTGGAGTAATGTTATAACAAGGCTGTCCAATGCAAATTGTAAGTTAAGATGCTGATCTTAGCTTCCTGTAATTAGCATGTTCTGCTGGCTCACATACTGCGTTTGTGTAAGCTTAATCTCCATGTCTACACATTCCCTTAGTCTTTTGAATCAGAGACAGTATAGTCTGTGGATTTGAGACAGTATTGCAAAAGCTGATTTTCTTGGTATGCTTTCATTTTGATTAAAAAAATAACTGTCCTAGGTTTGTGAGGAAACTGTACAACATGAAGTCTACTGAGAAAAATATAATGAATTTAAGACAGCAAAGATGGATTTAAGAATTATGAATGATATATAGAAAGGAGAGTATGAGTATATTCCCCATATCTCCTAATTTGTTAAAAATATTTATATACGAAATTTCATTTTGATGTATGCCGATTGGTGCACATTCAAAGTGACAAAGTTATTATTATTATTATAAGCAGCTTCAAAATACCCCAGCTTTCTAACACTGCATAAAGGGGCACTAAAATGAATAATCCTGTATTAAAATACTTTAAAAAAGAAGTGCTGGAGGTTAGTCCATCCTACATGTAGGCAATAGGAGATGAGGAGTCTCAAGGCCCCACTCTCTGTCACTATTCTTGCACCACATGGCCGATGCCAAAGAGGTAAAGTTGCTGCTGCACCAATCAGCTGCATAGTGGTCAGTGGCACTGGGCAGGCACAGCAATGGAGCTGGGTGTGCGTTGCTGCTGCTGGCAAACTTTTGTGGAATTCACTCTTTTGGAAGCATTTCTTCGTGTGTGACTTTTGGGAACTTATGAGAAAAACCAATTCATTCTTTTCACGTTCACCTCATCATTGGAAAATACAGCTGAATGTGAAAAGACTTTCCCAGACAAGATGGATTGCTCATTTTGAAACTATGCCTGTAGTAAATATAAACACTGAAGCATTAATGTCAACCTTTGAAATGCTGTGAGATCTCTCCCCCCCCTCCAAAAAAGAGGGTCAATGGCTTAGATTTTGCTCCCTGCTGTATGTGATTTTTCTTTCCTGAATTATTTTGTGTTCTTGGTGTGAAATTTTAGATAATGTTAATTAGATACAACAATATTTGCAAACAGCTGGGATCAGTCTTGAACAATGTACAATATGCGCCCAAGGCTTAACATTTGTTCCTTGAAGATTAGCACTCAGAAATTGTGGAGAAATTAACTATGCCACAAGAAAATCTCAGGAAATGGAGATTAATTGAAAAAAAAAGAATAAAATGTTGAAGAAGAATGCCAGGAGAAATTACAAACATGTTGGTACATTGCCAGAAGAAATCTAAAGGGTAGTGTTTGAATGCCTTGAACATTTTCACCAAGAACTACTAGATACTTATTCTAAAACCACGGATCAAATAATATCAATGTTCACTATCATTCAGCCATTTTCTTTGATTTTTTTAGAAGAAGGAAAACTTAGAATTTTTTCCCAAATAAAAATTTATGATGACTTTTCTGGTGAAAGTATTTTGTGGACATTACAAAAGAATAAGTGCAGCAGAATAGGTCAGATGGTTTAATGCTTGAAAACTGCTAAATATGCATATAAACACTGTGAAATAAGCCGAATTATATATCGTTAAGGATTTTTGTATGTGTGTTTCTTTGAATCAGTTTTGATTCCTGGTGACTGCTGGGACTCGAGCCTGCAGTTTTCTTGACAAGATTTTGGGGGTGCTTTGCCATTAGCTCCTTCCTAAGACAGAGAATTCCCACAGGTTTTTAGTTTGTTTTCAGTAAATATGTACAATAAATATTTACTATATAGGAGTACTATAACAACATCTATTATATATAACCTTAGCCCCTGAATTTGCCATTAGTAACTAGGAATTTTATGTATGAGTTACTAGATATTGTCACTTTCATATTCTCATGTAGCAGTATTATTCTCTGCCATATATATAGAAATATACAGCAATAGTAGTGTCATTTTCAGTTCTACACACATGCTTACACTACTGTAAACTCTGAAAACTTCACTAAGTCATTGCTCTATATAGGACTTTTCTGCCAATTATTGGCTGCTCTTCCAGCTGATTCAGGTCTCTAAATTGAGATTCTGGACCGAAACATAGGTCAGTCCAGAACCTGATTTGGGGAGAAAAATGGATTCTGTGTCTTAGAATAACCCCAGAGAACTGTGGGGCTAGAGAAAAGGGAGCTTGTGCCCATCAGCATACAATTACTAGGGTGCCATGCAGATCCTGCTCACTAAGGACAACCGACAACAAAATGGTAATATGGTTCAGATTGTACTCCCAAATTACTACATCTTGTGGCCTGCTTAAAGGGAAAGCATTACTTTAACATCAGAACAGCTAAGGAAAACTTTAAATTGGCTTAGGTATTTGAGGATTAAGTTGAAGGCAATATCATGAAAAACAGCAAAAAATTTACCAGGGCATATTCCTGTTGTGGCTTAGTTTAAGCAGGAAAACGTCCTGGGAGAAATCTGAATAGGGTTGCTAACTGTGCTGTCTTTGGAAGTTGCATGACAAGCACCAGAATTCAATACTGCTTGTTTCTTAATTGTTTAGCTAGTAACTCTGAGAGGCAATTACCAGTTCCTATCTGGAATTGGTGGTCTTGGGGATCCTTCTTTTGATTTCTGCATATTAAAAAGCAGCTTAACAAGAGAAACTCCATCTTTCCATTTGTTATCAAGGACTATCTAAATTAGCGCTGCTGAGGTTTGTGGCAATCCCACAAAAGGGAATACATTATGGAGGACAATTGCAACAGACAAGACAGAAAGCAGAATGAAAAAAAAGCTGAAAATCCCCCAGATTCCTTATACTTATATAGTATCAGCAAGATGCCTTTAAGAAGTCACAAAATAGTTATGAAGGCGATGGCTCCCACACCTGTAACACAAGGGATTATTTCAATCTTAAACCAATTTAACCAGACTAAAAATAGTGCTACACTGTAACACAAGTGGGTACAGGAAATATAAAGTTCACTGAAGCTATGGAAAATTTTGAATCCAAAATATGCTGGGTATCCCTGACTGCCTAGAAGATTTACTGAATTCAGCAAAGGCAGTCAGAGGCAAGTTATTAGATAGCAAGCAAAATAACTTGGAGCCAATGTTGCATTTTAGATACACTTATTTGGGTGTCTGAGATTCAAAAGTTTTGAAAACGTTTTTGAAATTTACAAAATATATAAAGCTGTATTTAAAAAATAGAGAACTGTACATACTAAAATAGTATCTCTGGTCTTTTGTATTTTGGCTGTTAATTTTGTGGCAGAAATGAAACTGGTAGTTTCATTTGTTCATGTTTTCTATCTGTGGTTTTCTACTGATTGAAAATGGTTTTGCAATAATAATAGAGGAAGCGAAATTAGTTCTTCTATTTAAAAGACTCAGTTATTATTTATATATATATATAAATAATCTAAATCTAATCTAATCTGCACAATCTAAAATTTTCTTAATTAATTCTTCCTCTGTTGGTAGGTTTTCATTTTTCCAATATTGAGCAAATACTATTCTTGCTGCCATTAATACATGTAAAATTAAGTATATACATTCTTTCTCATATTTTCCTACTATTATGCCTAACAAAAACAATTCTGGCTTAAAGTCTATATGTTTTTTAATCATTTTCTCTAACCATATATGTATTTTTGACCAAAATCTTTTAGCTTTAGGGCATGTCCACCAGATATGATAGTAAGTACCTGGTTTTTGTTTACATTTCCAACACTTAATAGACATATTTTTAAACATTTTTGCTAACCTCACCGTGTTAAATGCCATCTATAAAACATTTTGTATAAGTTTTCTTTATAGGACGCCGCTTTCATTATTTTAAAGTTTCTTTCCCATAAGCTTTGCCAATTTTCTAATTCTATATTATATCCAAAGTTCTTTGCCCATATTATCATTGTTTCTTTTACTTGTTCCTCTTCCATCTTTAAGCTTAACAATGTTTGTAAAGTTTTTAAATCAGTTTTTCATCTGTTTTCAGCAGTATCTGGTCAAATTCTGTCTGTTCTTTGTAAAATCCTGTTGGACTGAAACACACACATGAGTTCAGCCACACCTTAAAGAGCTGTTTGACACATTTTTATATCCTACCTCCGACGCAGATTCCCCCCTCCACTATCGCACTCAACGCCCCTTTCCTAATCATCCGATAAACTTTCTGGACTGCCTAAAACCACTGTCCTTCCCATGTTCCAGGAACCCCCTTTGTCCATATCCTATCTTTCACCATCATTAGCACAGTTTGTCTCCTATAGTTATTTCGATATTTCCTCTGCTTGCAATTTCAGTTAGCTAGCAACTTCTGCTTTTCACATTTGTACCTGTCAATACTTAGATATATATTATTATTTCTGATCTTTAGTTGGCTTCTGCTCCTTTAAACTCATTAGAAATTTCTGAATAATACTTTATTCCTTTCAATCCACCCTCTCTTTTCTTTATCCTTTCAGAAATTTATAGACAAACAAGCAAGCAAACAAACAAAAATTCACTTTGCATATATGGGTTACAGTTGACAAGCAAGCTTAAGCTATAATGATCCCAGTTATAAAGGGGTTCACATCCATTCTGATAGTTCTTGTTCTACCTCTCTGAGATTTTCCAGTGTCTGACTTTCCTGTTGGTCTTCCTCATCATTATCCCTCAGACACAATCCATTCTATATCCCATGGAATTTGAATATCACTATCTCCCAATATAACTGAATTTAGGTCAGGTTGTGTTTCTGCTGTCTAAATTTCAATTTCTCCTATAATTGGGTATGTGGGCTAAAGAGTCTGTTGATGTCAGACCTTTACATATTTTTAACCAATCCTCCACTATTACTATGTCACAAGGTTCTTTACAGGGACAGACTGGTCCACAATCACAACAGTGATAAGAACAACATTCAGTGACACAATTGCAATCACAGAACACATTATGTAGAAGTTTGTAGAATGCAGAGGTCCACAGCTTCTTCTGGAATTCTTGGATGGAATAACATTGGCCACCACTCAGATTGAAAAAGCCAGAAAGCTGCTACTCCTGCAATGAGAAGAGTCACAAACAAACCCAGGCTATTATTTCTTCACCCCACAATGACCACATCAGTTTTTGGTAATTTTTATTCACAGTGGGTATTCTCCAGGAATTATTTTCCACTCTTTTGGCTCCACCCTTTTTCTTTCTTTCGAACTGCTGTTTCAGTTGTTAGGAGGACTTGGTAGAGACCACCCCAGGCTGAAGTAAGTTTTTCTTCACACCAGCTTTTTATCAGGACCCAATCACCAGGCTGAAACTTGTGGACAACAAACTCCAATGGAGGTGTCTGGGCTAGCAATCCTTGCTTCCTGAGATAAGACAAAGCAGAAAACAGCCCCAGTATCTAATTCTTTATAAACATGTCATTAGTTTCATATTGTGGAATTTCCCACTTGAGGTAATTTAAAATCAACTTGAATGCATTGAAATAGCCTCACCATTAGATGTTATAGAGCATTTTATGTATTTGTCTACATATCATACTTATCATATAACCAACCATATATTAACCATAGAGAAGTATCAATTATCCCTCCCCTAGCCATTCCTTTGTCTGTATTTACAAACAAATTGCTTACTAAAGAGCCAACAAAGGAGCGCTCACCAAACTCTGCTTGAGTTTGTTTGTCCAATTTAATCAGATTCCATTCAGATGGAAACAAATTTCCATTAAGTTTACAAATCTAAGCAAAACAATTCAGAGTCATTTCTTTTGGTTGATGGATATATAGGTGTATTCAAGTTCTTCTCATATTTCATTTATTTTTTAAAAAAACAACCTTATTTCTTACTGCAAGAATGGGTATTAAATATCACATCCACCCCACCTTCCTCAAACCAGAATTCTAAGCAGAGGAAAGAAAAAAAAGTTTAAAAGATCAGACCCCCCTTTTCCTTTCTCTCTCTCTCGCTCTTAAAGCAACACAGCCAGCGAAAAACAAAGAGACAGGAAAAGAAGAGGAAATTACACAAAAATCTCACCTCTAACAAAATAGTTTTCTCTTCTTCACATGCATTTCCATGAATTCTCTCACACATCCTCCATGGGACTCTTCTCATGCAAACGCTTGCTATTGCCTTTCCATTTCACTTTTACAGCAACAACAAAAATCTGCAGTTTACTGTTTCTTTCACAGTCTGGGGTGGGGGAGAAACTCACACATACACACACACAAACACAGGATCAGCATATCCACACATTCACTTCCATTCAAACCACTTGTATAAACACTTTCACATACAGATAATTTCAAGGAGCTGTTCACAAGCCAATGGGCTCCCCCCCCACATTTCTGTTGCTGTTAGAGCTATTAACTTTCTTGCAAATGAGACATCCGGCAGTTATTTGTTTCGCAACAGTGAAGACTCCCCTGCAACCATAGCTTTTCAGAAACACGTCTACTAAAGCCTGAGCTCCCGGATGCGATCCCTCATGGAGAGTTTGGATTACTTCACGTGTTATGGCTTTATTCAATACCTGCCTCCCATCAGGTAATATCCATTTTCCTTCTGTATTCCTTTCTGCCCCCATTTCTGACAACACCTTTTCTTCATCTTCACTAAAAATTGGGACTAACTCTCCTTTTAAAATTGGAATTGTAACCATAATCTTTTCTGGTTCTTGGCTTCCTGCTGCCTTAGCTTCGTGGTCAGCTAAATTATTTCCTGTAGCTTCGAAACTTGCTCCTGTTTGATGTCCAGCTACATGTACTATAGCGATGTGTTTGGGTAGTTTTAAAACTTCCATTACTTCTTTAACTAAATCCTCATGCATTAATCCTTTTCCTTTTGAATTCACCAATCCCCTTTCTAACCAAATTTTTCCAAACGTATGGACCACTCCACAGGCATATTTAGAGTCAGTGTAAACAATTCCAGATATTCCTTTTAATAATTTCAGACTTTGTCTAAGGGCGTACAATTCACATGTTTGGGCTGACCAAGATTTAGGCAAACTTCCAGCCTCTACCAGAGTCTTGTTAATCCCATCTACAATTGCATAGCTGTTTTGCCTCTTCCCTTCTTTTTGGACAGTCTCTTTTAAAATGTCCAACCTGACCACACCCAAAACACTTTAGGGGTGTTGTGCTGGTTGGAGTTTCCTGGGGTCTCTTATTGAATGATGAACGTCTCGGTGGTTTTGTTCCCTTCTGCCACTGTCCCTGATTCAGAGATTTTTTCTGTCTAACAACTTCCCTTATACTTGACACCATAATCTTACCTTGCCTTTCATCTCTCTCTAGGTCCCTTCGGACATAAATTTTCTGTGCTTCCTTTAAAATATCATTCATGGGCTTATCTGACCACCCATCTATTTTTTGTAATTTTCTGCTGATGTCCGGCCAACTTCTGGTAACAAAATTTAACTTCAATAGTGCTTGTGTGGTCGGAGCATCAGGATCTAAGCCTGAATATTTCCTCATTGTGTCTTTTAATCTTTCCAAATAGTCTGAAGGTGTCTCGTCTTTTCTTTGACTGACCTCAAACATCTTAGAGGCATTCTGAGATCTAGGCACTGCTTCCCTTATTCCTTTTATAATCATGTTCCTCAAATTTTCCATGTCTGCTCTATCTGCCGCCTCATTATTATTCCAATTTGGTCTTATGATAGGGAATTTTTGGTCCCCTATTGCATTGTTGGCATTATCTCCGTTATAGATTCTAATAGCTGCAGCTCTGATTAGATCTCTTTCCTCTGGGTTGAATAATGTGGTCATAATAGAGTTTAATTCATCCCAGGTATAAATATTTGGTCCCAACAAGTGATCTAGTTGTTCTGATACTCCTATGAGATCTTCTATTAATTTCTTGAGTTCGTTTTTGAATGCTCTTACTTCACTACTCCTTAGGGGGTCTTGTACATATCCCACTATGGGAACATTGCCTGCCCCTAAGCCACTTGCTACCTCTCTTAGAGGGAATAATTTATCTTCTTCTTTTTCCTGTTCTATTTCTTTTAGGTTTTCTCTTTGTTGTTGCCTGTGATCTCGTTCGGTTTTTATTTCACCATCTCTAAGAGGCAAATTGACTAGATCTTGTCTACATTGTTCAAGTTCTCTCCTCAACCTCCCATATTGATTAACAGGGGGTTGATTCATTTTAGGATTATAAGGGGGTGGTAGATTGTATTTATTTTTCTCTCTTTCCCCCTCCTCTTCCTCATTTAATGGAATTTTATTTTCTGTTTGGTTTTTGTCAGAACTGAGGAATAATTGATTTTTCTCTGGAGGCCATTTATCTGATGTCCAGATAACAACATATTCCATTTCTCTAGGGCCTTTTTCCTTTTTGGCAAATACTTATTCATATAAGGATTGGCACATAAAATAATTAAAACTACCTTACTGTGGCCACTGTGTTCCCTCATCTATTTGTTTTTGTCCCCAAATAAAATAACAGTATTGAATCATCAGGTCTTTTATCTAAATCTTTTACCATTCTACTATAAGGAGGATGATTCCATCCAGCCAGGATCTTCCCCAGGGGACTGTGAGGAGGGATGAAAACATTCTCTCCCTTCTTTACCTCTCTATTTCCTTTTCCCTGACCTTGGGAGTCCCCTCTTTGATCCTTCTGTGGCTTCTTGGAAGGTCTATTCCCCATTAGTGGTTACCGTCTGGTTCTCTTATCCTTACCAACCTAGTGAGACCACTTTTCGCTTCACCAAGCCGCTTCCTCTTTTTCCCCACCAATCTCCTCACGGAGGTATGGAAATCAGGTACTCAAGAGTCCGCACTCACTTTGCCTTGCCAGCCCTTTTGGCTCTTGGGGCATCTCAGTCACACTCTCACAGGTCTCAGATTCACACCAGCCTACCCACCCAGCCGCCCAGGTAACTGTGAAAATACCCGGATTTTCTTACCTGGGTCTGTGCACAGAGTTTCCCGGCAGTTGGTACTTGACCCACCTCCTCGCCCTGCCAGTCCTTCAGACCCTTGGGACATTCACACCTTGCTGGGCGTGTATGTCTTGCCAGTCTTCCAGGACCCTCGGGGCATCCAAAAAACAATGACCTGACCTACTTTGTTCCTGGAATCCACTATTTAGTATCCGGTTCTTCATGGGTACTGGGCCGGGGGTGGTCACCTTTCAGAAGACCATCAAAATTGACGTGGCGCCTGCCCCCTTAGGGGTGACCACTCCCGGTGATCCAGGGACCGTTTGGATATCCCGGGACGAGCCCCCAAGTTGTTTGGAACGTGGCTCAAGATCCTAAAACAAACAAAACTCACTTGGAATTCCAGCAACAAAGTTTTATTCAAAAAAGAAGCGTTTGCAAAGGCCTGGTGGACTGAAACACACACAGGAGTTTAGCCACACCTTAAAGAGCTGTTTGACACATTTTTATATCCTACCTCCGACGCAGATTCCCCCCTCCACTATCGCACTCAACGCCCCTTTCCTAATCATCCGATAAACTTTCTGGACCGCCTAAAACCACTGTCCTTCCCATGTTCCAGGAACCCCCTTTGTCCATATCCTTTCACCATCATTAGCACAGTTTGTCTCCTATAGTTATTTCGATATTTATTTCGATATTTTCACATTTGTACCTGTCAATACTTAGATATATATTATTATTTCTGATCTTTAGTTGGCTTCTGCTCCTTTAAACTCATTAGAAATTTCTGAATAATACTTTATTCCTTTCAACTCTTAAGTTATTGTTTATTTGTCTTTTAGGTAGAAAACCATTTTAATCTGTATATATAAATTCAGTCAGAAATTTCTTTAATCTTTCTGCTGTTATTAAGGCAAAAATTTTATAATCTACATTTAATAACGATATTAAATATCGTTATTAAATGTAGATTATAAAATTTTTGCCTTAATAACAGCAGAAAGATTAAAGAAATTTCTGACTGAATTTATAATTTTTTATTTGCAACAAGTCAGAATCTTCTTTAGCTATTAAAGTAATATTAGCTTCTGTCCATGTATTTGGTATTTTAGCCTCCAAAAGTATTTCATTACACAGTTCTTTCATTATTGGGCTTAATATATCTTGTAAGGATTTATAAAGTTCTGCAGGTAGTCCATCTGGGCCCAGGGTCTTGTCATTTTTTTACCTTTTTATGGCCTCTGTTATCTCCATCACTGATATTTTTTCATTTAATATGTTTTGAATATTCTCTGGAATTTTTGGTAGATCTGCTTTTTTTAAGTACTGCTGCATTTTTTCTTTTGAAGTTTCCTCTGTATCATAAAGTGTCTCATAAAAATCTTTGATGATTTTTTAAATTGTGTTATTTTGAAACTGTAATTCACCTTTTGAGTCTTGCAACTTATTTATCAGTTTTTTCTCTTTTTCTTTTTTCAATTTATATGCTGACCATCTCCCTGGTTTGTTAGCATTTTCAAAGAAGTTCTCTTTAGCCCTTTTAATTTGTTGAGCCATTGTTTCCACCTCTACAAGGTTTAATTTATGTTTTATTATTTCCTTTTGCTTTTTAAGTGTTTTCTTTTGTGGGTCTATTTGTAGTTCTAATTCTAATTTCCTAAATTCCTCCTTCAACTTTAACTGTTGTTTTCTTTCTTTGTTCTTTTTAGCAGTATAGGTCCGTGGTGGCGAACCTATGGCATGCGTGCCACAGGTGGCACGCAGAGCCCTCTCTGTGGGCATGTGCGCCGTCGCCCCAGTCCTAGGCCTTCAGTCCCGTCCATGAGCAACCTGCATCAATACCCGTGCAGGGTAAGGTTGCCGCCCCCACCCCTGCCTCCCCAAAGCATTTTTTTACTAACCTGCCTTTCAGCTGCATTCCGTTTTTCCGTTCGCTTCTCAGCCTTCGCCGTGTTTGTGGGACTATCGGTAAAAAAAAAAAGTCCCATCAGACTTTCTAACTTCTCGCGAGATCTCAAGAAGTTAGAAAGTCTGATGGAACTTTTTTTTTTTTACCGATAGTCCCACAAACACGCAGCGAAGGGTGAGAAGCGAACGGAGAAATGGAATGCAGCTGAAAGGCAGGTTAGTAAAAAAAAACGCTTGGGGGAGGCGAGGGAATCTGGGTGGGGGTGGGCGCGGCAACCTTATCCTGCATGGTGGTGGGAGGGTGGGATGCGTGCCCTTCCCATGCCAGGCCAGCCCCTGCAGCCCCGGGGTGGCCGTGCTGGGCGGCAGTGGGCAAGGTGTTGAGGTGGGGGCCGGCAGGCCGATCAAAGCAGCAGATGGAGTGCCGGAGGCTTGGGGAGGGAGGGTGCTGAAATGGGCGGTCGGGCCATTGGCAAGAGCAATGCGTCTGAGGGGAAAGCAACCTTGGAACAAGTGGGGCAGGTAAGGAAAGAAATCCTCGCTCCCCACAGAAATTGCCTTTCTTTCCTTGCCTGACTTCCAGCTCCATGCCATTTCTCCTTCACAATCCGCTGCTGCTGCCATGTGCAAGGAAACAAAGGAAGGTTTTTTTGGGAAATCAATCAATCAATTCCAACTTCTCGTGAAAGATTACTGATTACTGGAAATAGGGTTGCAGCCTTATCAAAAATTTTAGCCACTAAATTTTAGCCAATAAGACTTATTGGTATATAGTTTTTTGGTTCATCTTTTTAAGTAGGCGAACTATAATGGTGACTTTCCATCTGACTGGAATGCATCCTGTATTGTTTATGTGAGTGATTTTAAGATTAAATAAGGATGTGACCATCCTCTATTAAGCTGCAAGTTCAAGACAAGCGACTAGAATGTTGCACGGAAAGAAACAGATTTCTAACTACAAACAATGACTGAGAAAAATATATCTTCCACCCATCTTCCTCTTTATAATTTTTTCATAATCAAGGAATTGGAGTTTTTAATACTATATTCTGATTTTCCAATGATCTTCTTTGTATCCTTACAGATATCCACTATGCTACTGTATATTGGTTGGAAGCTGAAAAATCTTTCCAAATTAAGGATGTATTAGACAAGAATGGCGATGCTTATGGCTATTACAATGACACTATACAATCTACTGGATGGGGGATTCTTGAGATCAAAGCAGGCTATGGTAACCAGCCCATAAGCAATGAAATACTCATGTATGCTGCAGGTTTCTTGGAAGGCTACCTCACTGCTTCGTAAGTAAACTAAATTGACATTGCTTAATTGATGATCTAAAATGAGGGTTGGACTTTTTGGATTTTTGAAAAAAATACACTCCCTTGATACTTAGTTAGCTGTATTCACAAGTTCCAAAATATCCTAATTGACCAAACTTGCCTCCAAAATAGAGACATTTTGAGCCATGGTTTCTTATTTTGCCTTGGAGAAAAATGATAGACAGACACATTAATTGTAAACAATTTAGATATCGTGGCAAGCCATGATTACAACAGTAGGAAATAGGATGGGAGACTGTGCATGTGAAAGAAGTAGCTTAGTTACTTGTAATATATACTTTTAATACAGTACATATTAAAGAAAAATTCATCTCCTGGGACATTAGACAACTATTGTCTATGATGTGGACCAGGCCAGAAACAAATTCTATGGAAGCCTAAAACTACCTTTATTAAGATTGGCTACCATAACAGAATCTTGCAAATTTGATTGTGCTTCTCTTCCTCATGTGAATTGTAACTTAACAAGGCATTAAGGCAAGTGATGTCTTGACAAAACATCCCTAAACTTAGGTTATTCTAGATTTACAGGTTGGGAATTTGAGGTCCAAAATTTGAAGGGCACCATGGTGGAGGACCTAGAAGTGCTTTTTCCAAAAGGCAACTGGACTTTCTTGTTTTTTTCCCTTTGAAAATATTTTGCTTCTCATTCAAGAAGCTTCTTCAATTGTAATTGTTAGAACTGTTAGAATGTTAGAATTGAAGAAGCTTCTTGGATGAGAAGCGGAATGTTTTCAAAGGAAAACACCAAAAAAGTCCAGTTGCCTTTCGGAAAAAGCACCTTTGGAACAACCCTGACCTGGATGATTGAGAATATCCATAGACATATTGGAGGACATTATTTTAGGTTAGCACAAGTTTTGTGATAAATTAAGGGGAACACTGATAATCAGAAAAATAAATTATTTAAGTTACAAAAAGGTTTCAGTTGGAGATGTAGTGGTCTTAGACAATATTGAAATCACCTCCACATTACAAACTTTTGAGCTTCTCTTTCTCCCTCTCACAAATATAAAGAGACTGCTTGTATGCTGATGCTTGCACCTTTTCCTCTTCTTTAGAAAGGCTAGGTTAGTGCTCTTTCAATGAAATGGTACCGTGAAGTATCACAGTACTCTCAGAGCATTTTTTAAAAGTCAAAATGGTCGCAATATAGTGTTGGTATTGCATGCCACTAGTCCAGGTTGCATGTGATATTTCATTCAAAGCTTGCTTCTCTTTTTGTCAAAGGTGCATACTCAAAGGAGAGAGTGCATTTTCTTATCTCCAGTAATACTAGTATAATGCAAGAAAATACTATTTAAATTACAATAATTAAAAAATAACCTAATGATGTGGCAAATAGTCTCCTACTGAAATGTCATTGCAATCTAGAATCCACAGTACAGTCTGTTACACTGTTTTCTAACCATGGCATATTTAAGATATATGGCTTTCAACTTCCACAATTTTGTACAAATCTATTATTTCAGATATCTAACTTTTAAGTCAGTGATGCACTTTGAACCCAGGGCTGCATGTTGGCCCCCAAATCCTTCTCTACACCCCCCACTCCCCTGCAAAATACATGGGAGAGGGAAATGCATATGAAACAAACACAAAGGAAAAAGTTATATTATCTGCATTTAATTTAATTATATCGTACACCTATATTGTAAAGAGAATAGTAACTATTTTATTGACAATACACAACTGCTTTCAATCTGCAAACCTACACATAAACCCCTGTAAGTCCTTTGGAAGACAAAAGGTTTGCTATGAGCAAACTATGAAAATCCATATGGAGTTCTTTTCAGATTATTTTTATTCTCTGAATTCATTCTTCAATTTTTTATCTCTATGGTTTGTTGTTTTGCCTATAGTTTTGAGGAGGCAAACCAAGATTATTGAGCAGAATTAGCATGCTGCTTGTAGCACTAAATGAGAGAAGATTCAAGCTAATTTAAGAAAATCTTATAAAAATAACTTGAAATATATAGTTTTAATTAGGGTTACTGTGAGTAGGGTGGGAAGCCTGCTTATTGTTATTTCACATACAGAATGAAATTATGTGCAGTCTTTCTTATTCTTTATATTGGAATGTCACAACTGTTGCTGTACTAAAGATACAAGTTAAGTAATAAAATGCATCAAATTTGTATATTATACAGTATATTCATATTGGGAAGGCAAAACAAGTGGACTAAAATATTTCCTGCGTATTTCTTTCAGGCATATGAGTGACCATTTTGCAAATCTCTTTCCTGTGATGATTAACAATGCTATCATTGAACAAAAAGTTAAAGATTTTATACAGTATGTATTCTATTGTCAAAAATGTTTCCATTCATAAGTAGCAATGAAACAAGTACCATAATACGGCTTTAACAATCCCCAGTTATTGAATGTTTTACTGAGCTAATTCCCCTTGCTCCATCAATACATAACTAAATGAGGAGCAGACAAACAGAATTAGCATGACTCTGCAAGAACTGAAGCTAAAGCATGCGATATAAGGAAAGGCTATGACATAATCGATTTACTACATTTCTAAAATGCCACAAAGCCTTTTTGGTTTTGATGCCGAGTTGACAGGGTCTCCAGCAGTTTAGCGGTCATTATATTTAGCAGAGTTATCTGTGATGTTTGAAATTATCAAAGCAGCATGTTGAAGGGTGACTTGATGTAGTCACTTTTTAACAAAAGAACATGTATTAGTATGGTTTGCCCTTTATTCTGTGACTTAATTGTTTAATAGCTTGAGGACAACATAATCCTAAACATATTTATTTGTAAGAAAGTCCCACTGAGCCACAGAATACAGCAAACCTTAAGTATAAATCTCAGTAGTTTTGATAAAATATATATCTTAAACTCAGATCTGTTCCTATATAGGAAACAAGATGAGTGGACCAGGCAACAGATTAAAAATAACAAGGATGACCCCTTCTGGAGAAATGCAGGCTACATTATTGCTCAGCTGGATGGGCTGCACATGGGAAACGTGGAATGGGCTAAACGGCAGAAAAGGACAGTAAGAAAGCAATATGTTGTCTTTAACTTTCAGAAAGGGAAATAGAGTTTAGTTTAAGATTCAAGTTAAGACCAAGTCTTTCTGCTTTCTATACTGAATATGTAAAACATCCTTTATGTTACAGCTGTTCCATTTGATATAGAACTTGGTACAGCATTACAGTGGAGCATTACTCAAGAATTCTCTAACCATTTAGGAAGCTTAGATGGAAGATGAAAGTGTCTCTGCAGTTGCTATACCACACACGGAAGGTGCTGTCATTATTGCTCTAATTTTTGTATGGGCTGGGTGACCTTCTGAGAGTCAACAGGATGTTGCCATTGTGAATTAGCAGGAGGAGAATTCACTGGATACAAATAGCATTCACCTTTATTTCCATACTCAGGCGCAGCATGACAGTACAGATATGAATAACTAAACAAATTTTCTTTCTTTGACTCAGCACTGCAAGAAAATATGGAGCGTGGGGCTAATGGAATCAGGGTCAATATCATTTGAAGTGAAAATAGCATTTATCCCCTTTGAATTAATTTTTCTGAAAGCGATTTACAGAAAAGTATTTCTTGACTCTATACATAATATTAATAAAACATTTTTATGAAGTAGATGTAACATAATAGTTGAAAACTATTGGCCTCTACTTTTAAGTTCTAGAAGTAAACCCAAATAATTGCCTGTATTTTTGATTTAAGATTAACCGTTGGGCTAATAATCCATATTCAAAAGAAGGAAATACTTATCCTTTTGGCCCTCACCGTATTAATAAGCATCTATCCCCCTCTGCCCCCCCCCAGCCTTAATTTAGCCTTATTTGTACCAAAATCAAGAATGATTTGCCAATGATGCCACTGGCAGAAATATTGTTCAATGCAAAATACTGGCAGTGTTTCCCCAACAAATGCATACATTTTGCATTGATTTTGTAAATAGGAATGTACTCTTTTTAGTTCCTTATTTGTTAATATACATAAAAACCCAGTTTTAAAATATGTAGTTTGTTTCATTTTTTCCACTATGCCAGGCAAAATCATGAGAACAGTATTAAATTATACTCTTTACAAATGATGAAAATAGAAACCAGTTAGACAAATAAACGACTTCTTGTTTCTTCATATTTTGGATAACTCTATTGGACAAAGTAAGCAGCATATTTGTTCTTTAACGTTGAAAGATTTTATAATAATATGTAATTTTTTTACTCTATATTGATAGGTACTGTTTTATTGTTGAATTTGGATTTAAGTATTTAAATGATATATTTAAAGGTGGTAGATTTCTTAAAATAACAAAAATAAGATATTTGAATACTATTTGGATAATTATGTGTAGTTATATTTGGAGACTTATATGTATACACCCAGCTATTTTGTTTGTTCTCCAATTTTAATATTGGCAAATAAATTAAATTCTCTCTGGCTCATACCTAATGTCAAGTTCCAGCTGAGAAGCCCAACGAAGCAAAACACCGGAGTCATTGCGTTCTTTAATGTTAACTTTATTAGGCATTAGCAAATCGATAGAAAAGAAGCCAGCTCTGAGAAAATGGTGGGAAGCAGATAATTAAAAGAGTGAAATTTTCGTTTCCCTCTCTGACAGTTAAGGTCACATTGTCCAATATATCTTCCAGTAATTATTATGAGAAGAAACTTTAGTTCGCCGAAACAGCTCTTCAATGGCTTCGGTTCTCACGTGGATAAGGAGCACCTCTGGGCCCAAAATTCTCCCCTCTTTCCCTCCCATACTGTTGGCAAGCTAGAAGCATACAGCAATTCTAAAGACAGTAGGTTTTGTAGCTTGACAGGTCGCCCCATTGGAAGGAAAGGGAACATGGAAAACAAAAAGAATACACATCAATGCTTCCTAATCTTTCCCTTGTACTGGTCCCAGCTTCCGGGGGTATTTTGTGTGAAATTGTTTTACCAAACAATCCGATTTTATGTGCTATGCTTTTACCCATCTAGATTTTGACATCGAGTAACCCTCCCATTGGATTAAGTACTGCAGCTTCCCTTTGTGGATTCTGGAATTGAGGATTCACTTAACCTCATAATGCATTTCCCCTTCTACCACTATTGGGGTGGAGGCCGCTGTCCCTACTGGTCTCAGTGTTAATCCCCTGTGTGGCTTCAGTAAGCTGCAATGGAATACTGGGTGCACTTTGCCCAACAACCTTGGTAGTTTTAGCTCTACTCTTACTGGGTTAATGACTTTTACTATGGGGAAAGGACCTATGTACTTCGGCCCTAATTTCTCA